>JAPPVO010000017.1:135224508-135849647 GCA_030407325.1 Camellia japonica | reverse complement strand
ACCCAGGTTGGTCCAGGACAACACAACATTGAATTCCATGTCTTGGACGTTCCTGCAACCTTTAATCTACTCTTGGGCGGCCGTGGTTGCACCAAGTGAAGGAAGTCTCTTCGACTTTGCATCAGATGGTGAAATACCCCTATGGAAAGGGAGTAGCCATTGTTTTCGGGAATTCATCAGATCCACCACCCCGGAGGTGTCTACACCAGTCCTGGAAATCGAGCACGGCATGGAGGATCGTGTTTATGTCAGGGTTTACCTTAGCTGAGGCTCGGGTTGTGCAGACATCATGGCTGTTAATGAGGGAGTGATATGTCAGTGCTCAATCTGTATACCTCATGAACAAGCTACAACACATCCCGGGATGGGATTAGGAAGGAGCGGCGGAAGGGCGTCGCAGCATTGGCCGAAGTGCCACACAACCTCCATACCTTTGGATTGGGTTATCGCCCACCAAAGAAGATTGGATAAGAAAGGGGAAGGAAATGGCGGAAAGGCAGAGCGAAGAAGGCTGGAAGCCTTTGACTTAATGCACCGGCCCATTCAGGGTACCCTAAACGGACGTTTCGTCCAGGGAGGGGGAGGACTTTCCGTTTTGTGGCTTCCCGAGCCGTGGCTGAACGCGGAAGAAGAAGCGCGTGCCAGGTTTCGAGATCTTCTTCGACCTGCAAATATCCGGGGAGATGACTGCCGAAGAGCAGACAGACCCATCAGCTGAGGTTGAGCAGTGTAAAGGCAGTGGACTCCGAGAGGCGCTGAAATTGAAATGGGGGTAGCACTGGCATGTCTACTTTCAGATCCTCCGATCGACCATAAGTGCTTGGGGGATAACTTCTCGGTTTCATGATTGCGGAATGAACGGCTGTGGGCCTACCGCAACTATTTTGGATGCATCTATCGCACCCTCTCTCACTTGGCAATACGAAGAGGGTTTTTGTCCAGCAGCACCGGGTCAGGTAGTGAGCCGGAATCTGATTCCACCCTGAATTTTGACAGTCCCCATCACCTCCCTGCTGGTGTTATCATAGGCTCTGATCACTTGAGTAGTCGGCACGAAGTCCGCGGGCTTTAACCCGATTGCATATGCCGTCCTTGACGGGCACACATTAATGGCGGATCCGTGTCGACAAGAACCACCGGCACCCACTTGTCTCTACATTCCACAGAGATGTAGAGGGGTTTGTTATGATTTGCGCCCTCAGGCGGCAGTTCTTTGTCCGAAAAGGTTATCGTCGGGGAACCTCCTCCCGGAAAGACCAGTCCAACCAGCTGCTCTGGTGTGGTATCTATAGAAAGTTTAGCCTTGTCCATAGCAGATAGGACAGCCTGTCTGTGCACTCGTGATGCCATAAGCAGTCCCCAGATGGAGATGTCTGCTTGTATCTTTTTCAGCTGCTTCAGCACAGCTTCCTCTTCGATCTGCTTCTCTTTCTGCTTTTCAGTTTCCTTGTCCTTCTCAGATGCTTATGGTTGGTCTAGGTGCGGGGGCTTGAAGTACCGCCCGCTTCTTGTCATGTGATCAACTTCATCGAGATACCAGGTGTCGTCAGGTTGATTGCTCCCCCAATCCTCGTCTGTGTGGGCAAGACATAAATCATCATCTTCCCACCACATTCCGTTGGCATTCAAAAGGCACCTATCTGGCTCCGGCATGATTGTACTCGCAGCACTTTCAGCCCATATGCTCACAACATCTTCTGTCCTTGTGCCCACAGCATTTTCAGTCCTTCATGGGCTTTGGCTTTCCGGATTCTCTCAGAATCCCAAATCTTTCTTGTTCCACCTGCGTTAGCACAGTTTGTTGTTCAGCTTTCCCTGCATTCACAATGCTCCTGTTCTGAGCGAAATTCTTTGTACCGGCGCTCTTCGGCAATGTACTCTGAGTTCCGGCCCTTCCGGCCTCAACTGATACCTTCGCCCCTGCCGGGCCCTGTTGGAACTCTACGACATCCGGTTGATCATCCAGCCATCCGGTAGTCTCTGCCGATTCCTCATACTCAAACCAGTTGACTGCTACATCCCCTGATTCTTGGTCATTGAAGAACTGGAGGTTGGCAAAGTCCTCTTCTACAACCGTCAAATCATCTGTTCCCTGCTCAAATTTATCCCCCTGGATCACACATAGTTCCGCTCTCTCTGGCAATTCTATACTTGGCTCAGACTGGCCCACTGATAGGATGTAATCACTCGGATCATAGGCTTCCCCAACAAAATTCCCAGACTGCTCAAACCCCGACTCAACCATTCCATTCTCCTCTGCAACCTCTCATGTACTCTCTTCAACAGCCGCCACCACTGGCTCAGGTTGGGTTGTGGAGATGTCCATCATGCACAAAAGGTCAGTGCAATCAGGAAGGAGCACCTCCGGCTTAGGTAGATGGGAAGGAGTGATATAGATGCTAGGATCGTAAGACACGACCCCAGTTTGGATAAAGTTGATTCTTTTGGGAGGTGGAGCTTGGTTGTGTGTAGGGAGTGGGTTGGTTGTGACATTAGGTCTCTGGAGGCAAAATCACATTTTTGTCAACGAGATCTTGAATCTCGTGACGCAGTCTGAAACATTGGTCGTGTCATGACCGTGTTGCTGGTGATATGCACAGTATTTGGCTGGGTTGTGAGTGGGGGAAGTGGATTTGGCAACGGCCTCGGCTCTAAGGGTTTTAATGCCCTTTTCTGATTAAGACCTAGAGCCTTGGACAAGGGCATGTACAATGGGGTGAAGGTTCTTTGGCCTCTGGGTTGGTATTTAGTGGTTGTGTATTGCTTCCGGATGCACCGGAAAAGGGTGTGGCTGCCATGGGCCTTGGAAGGGGAGGGGGAATGGTGGCGACCATGCTTACCTCTGAAGTTCTTACAATTGCAACGCCACTCGGGCCTGCATTGTTGTTGCGGTTAAAGGTTCTCCGGGGTTGCTCCCTGTCTTGGTCAATCAGACCCTGTTTCATTGCATTTCGATTTGTACCCCCATCTCGTGCAGATCGAAAAGGTGGGGAAGGGGAGCACAATCATTTTTTGCATCAGTTTTGGCTGGAGATTGCGCACAATCATCCTGATCTGGTCCTTATCGGTGGGCCTTAAAGTCATCATCGAGGCCTTCGCCCTCCACCGGGTCACAAAATCCGAGAAATTCTTTGGGCTCCTGCCTTGTTGTTTCGAGATCACGGGTTGTAATCTCAATTTGGGTGTTGTAAGAGTATTGCGCAACAAAGGCCTCGGCCATTTCATCCCAACTCCGCTTGACATCATCCTCCAACTTCGCATACCAGATAGCGGCCACACCCGACAGGGTCCGGCCGAATAGCGAAAGCTTCTGGGGTCTGGTGAGGCCCATTGGCCGTAATATATCTGAGAATAGCTGGAGGTGGACCATGGGATCACCAGATCCGTCGAAGCGATCGATCTGCGGCATTTTGAATCTATCCGGCAGCGTCACAGCCACATCGGTATATCCGTCCTCGATATCCGAAATAGCTTTTACCCCCTGGGATTTTTTGAATAGCTTCTCGAGCTTGCTCAATTTCAGTGCTGTAGGGTCTACTTCGAACTCGAAGGGAGAGTCCGGGTGGTTGACGGGTGTATGTACTTTGGATAATTGAGGCGGGAGTGGGGGCGGAGCTGGCCCCGTTGGAAGGTCTGTGTCCTCCTGGATGTTCTGGACATTCAGCAAGGTGTTTTGGATGTTTGGCAGGACATTCTGGGTAGTTGGTGTCGGCTCGGGTAGCGGGACCCCTGGCGGAGGAGGATTTGGATGTGAGGCTGATGCTCCAGCTTGCTGCTGTAGCCGGGTAATCAGTTCCGCTTGTTGGGCCATGATTGTGGCCTGCTGTTTAGAGAACTCCGCTTGGCGGACAGCGTCCTCCTGCATTTGCTTCATACTCTCTTGGAGCTGGCGCATCATTTCTTCCATTCCAGCCATATTCTGCTGGTCCTGCTGACTGACTGGTATATGTATTTCTATGGCAGAAACTGAGACCTCAGCCCGACTATTTACTGCTAGGGTAGACCACTGCTCTGGTAACCTCTGCTCAGACACACTACGCTTTCTTGGCCTTCTTCTGACAACCAGGGGTAGAGAATGGAACACTGGCTGTCCGTCAACCAGATCCTCAGATCGATTGAGCCGACGACCTCTTGTCCAAAGTGCTTGGGGAATATCTGCTGGGTCGGAAGCAATTGTGCTAAAACTGTCCTAGCAAAAAGATAAATAAAGCAATAAGAAAATAAATAACCAGATAAACGAACAGCATAACAGCTTAAAATAAATACACAACACACAGCTGGGCATAACAACACACGGTCGATAAGCTGAATACACACTGTCCTCAAACACTGATCACTATCCCTGAATCACTGTCCCCCAAGACTGAATCTGATACCCGCAGATAACTGATTCTCAAACACCGACTGATGCCCGCAGGCCTGATGCCAGAACTCATAAAATGATACATGCATTTCCCTGTAGAGACGCACTCTAACAGCACATAACAGATAAGTGAGAACCAAAACACCCCTATGTTGGGGTAGGGTTTCCCTGTCCTATTTTGTCAGGAGTTAGGGTTTCACTACGCACGCAGCGGTTTCAAACAACTTATATCGTGTAAGCAACCTGTCCTAGTTTGGAATGGTCACTATGGATTCCGAATATGCACTTGGTCGAATGGTCAAAAGGGTGCCCCGGTAAAACCAGGGTTTGTGTTTCCATACTGGCAGAGCCCGTAACCGGTAAGCCTTATGGCACGCAGCCTCTGGCAAACCGCTCAGGAATAGCAGATGGCAAACACGGTGTCCTAGGTGCACCAATGCAAATGCAATGCAAAGAAACATACAAGTGTAGTCAAAACCAGATATCATGGGTTCGAGTCAAGTTCTCTAAATCCCCAGCAGAGTCGCTAGAAACTGTAGACGTCCCCGAACGCCCCGGGAGGGATGAGTCCCGTTCTGTTCATCTTGGGCTCACTACAGTTCAGGACTCAAATGTCACGGTTCTTAATCTGAACCAAAGAGTCCAAATCCGGCAAATCGTTTTGAGAAAACAGATTTTTTTGAAAGAAGTGCCAAACATGGACTACTTTGCCAGATACAGAGTCGCCACCTAAATATTTTATTTTTAGGAAATTTAGGAAACCCTGACGCGTTTGCCTAAGGCCACGTGTCCGTCATCACCAAAGTTGCCTCGGCTCGGGAACTTGGGTACGATTGGGGAAGGTCACTTCGTGAGCACCCCCGCTCGCCCGATCAAAGATCGGCCTCTACTAATCATGATATCGAGTTTTGAAAACCTTATGCATTCTTATTCCGGTTATTAGCCTAGATTTACTATGTGATGCGCACAACATACAAGTATAGACCGGGTCGCCTGAATTGGAACAAAACATTTCATGTTTGTTTTTGAAAGATGGTTTGCTACTCGCAAGTAGGCTTAAAATGCAGATTTTGCCACCCTCGGGTGGGCTTAGAAAAGATGGTTTTGCCACTATCTAGTGGGCTTAAAACTCACAGTCAATGCATTGTTCCAATCCAAATAACCCAACCTTCACCCACAGGCATTCAGGCAGTTATATCACATAAGCAAATAGCCTCATGGTAAGCATGCTATCATAGCAGTCACTCACACACATGCAAGGATGATAAAGCATAAAAACTTACCGAGTACTCCAAGCCAAAACAGAAGCTATGTTAGAAATCCATGCATGATCCTAACTATACAGAAATGCCTAATGCAACACATGCAAAAATGCAACTATAGCAGGCTCGGCTATTCTAAACATGGCATATGGAATGCTACAGCTAACATGTATTTAACTCGGAATTGAAATACAAATGCAGTTAGTATGATGCGCCGAGCCCGATGCATGCAAAACAGATGAATGAATGCAAATATGCTATCATACTGTATGCTAATTGAAACATGCCCTAATCTAACCATCATAAGCTGGTAAATAAAAGGGAGAAAGACGTGGGGTTGGAAGACATACATCACACACACGCACACTTATTACAACATTGCCCTCGCGCGGAGGGTCCAAATAAATAATATACAGTCCCAAATAAATAATTACAGTCCGAATAAGTACAAAACCCTAATTAATTAACAAATTAATATAGGAAAGCAGTAAATTGGCATGCAAGCTGGGGACTATCTCAGCTCTGCTCCGGATGATGAATGATGCATGTTCGGGTTGCCCGGCGCGGAAATCCATTGCGATGCCCTAATTAGCCTCTGTTTACAATTAAGCCCGGAATATTGCGCGAAGCCCCAAAAGATTGCTGGTTTCTGATTTGCTGCAACAGAGAGTAGGAAAGGGGCATGGCAATGTATTTTCACATATGTATGCTTGACTACTCTTCAAGGAGCGTAGTCCTCGATCCTCGTGCCACCAATCACGCATATCGATGCATGATGGCCGAGGAGTCGAATTGCACGACTCAATATGGAATGAATGCACGCATAAACACAACAAAACCGAGACTCCATCATGGATAATCCGGAGTGTCGGTGACCGGGAATTGAGACACGTTCCGTCACTCAAAGTACGAAACGTCCCTCATTTCCCGTGCTCAGGCTAACTCCTATCCCAAACACAATGCAAATAAGGTGGCATGCACTATGCAACTAATATACAACCTAGCATTCACAATACTATGAAATGGCATACACAATGAACAATGTAACATGGCATACTCGATGTTCCAACATGCAACCTAGCATACGCAATGCTATAAAATGAAATGGCATACGCAATACATGATGGACTTACACCAACATGAGTGGACCTCAGCCACACTCACATCAGTGGCCATAAGATGAAAATGAGACACTTGAGATGCGTGCACACGTGCACGCAAACCGAGGACCGATCCTAAGGCACAAATGCCACTCTAACAAGGCATGGCAAGGCATGAAATATGGCATACAAACATGCAAGTTTTAGCACTGAAATGTGATGCAAAATGATCCCGAAACATGGAAACATGGCATCCGATGCATGAGATGAATCCCGAAAACACAAAATTAGGCACATGTGTTGACCTATATCTATACAAAGCATGCATTATTTGATCATGAAGCATAAAGACAGAACCAAGGCAGTCCCAAAACATGAACATTTCTAGTTCAAAGCATGGCCAAAAGATGCTAGCAAGATGGACTAAAATAGCATGCAACTTTGACTAGCAAACATGATTTACATGGCATGTATATGAAGCAAGTGAGAACTCATCAAACCAGAAAAAAATTAGTGAATAAAACATGCCAAAACATGCCCAAATAACCTCTGAAATGCAACCAATACATGCACAAATGATGGGTTCTTTTAGAAGGCATACAAAGGGGTTATTGAGTACATGCATCAAGGACACTTAGCATGGCACAAAAAACTCTGAAAATAAAATATGATAGCCCTAAAAATCACCAAATTGGCCCTGAAATCAGTCAACAAGGCATGCAAGATAGGGCCTCTTTGGAGGGCCAAAAAGACCATCAAACAAAACAAGGTGAGAGTGGGTCACCCCCCTCTGATTTTGAAGTTCAAAAATGCATCAAAGCCACTGAAAATCCACTGGATTTCAGTGGCTAAGAGGCCAAAACAAGGCCAATGCAAATGCTCACATGTATGGCCCTAATCATGGAAGAATGAAGCATGCATAGGGGAAGAAGACCCCAAACAGAGAATGGACCTTAATCAAACATGAAGATGATGTCAAAACAAGACTTTTTTCAGTTTAGGTTGAGGTCCAAAAGGGCTCACAAATAGGGCTAATATATCATGCAAAAACAGCCCTAAAAGAGAGGATGAACAAAAGGGGCAGAAAAAGACCTCAAACAGAAAAGATCCCTTCAACAAAGTTGAAGAGGGGCTCAAAACAAGATACTTTACAGTTTATGGAAAGTCTCAAATATGCTCACAAGTAAGGCTACAATACGATGCAAAAATGGCCCTAAAAGAGAGATAGAGAGTAAGAGGCAGTAGCTGGCCTCAAACAGTGAAGATCCCTTCAACAAAGTTGAAGAAGGGCTCAAAATAAGTCACTTTACAGTTTGTCTCAAAGCCCATAAATGCTTACAAATAGGGCTAATATATCATGCAAGAAATAGGCCTAAAAGAGAGATAAAGGGAAAGGGGTAACAAATGGCCTCAAACAGAGAAATTTTCTTGATCAAACATGAAGATGAGCTCAAAATAAGACTATTTCCAATTCGGATCGGAGCCCAAAAATGTAAGAAAATATGGCTTCTAGATGAAGCAAAAAAAGACTAGAAAAAGGAAAGAGGGAACTCACCCTTGAAGAGCAGCAAACCAGCAGCTTTTGGACCAAATTTGTGAGCTTCCAACCTCTTCAAATGTCTCCCAAGGTGCTGGAATGAGTGAGGGAGGTGTGGTGCTATGGGTTGTAGTGCAAATGGTGCAAGAAGCTTAGGGTTTTGGAGCTTGGAAAATAGGGAGAGGGAGGGTTGTATACCAAGGCTCTAAACAATTTTTTGTAACCCTTCAAAATGGAGCTGGGGTGCTGGTTTTATAGAGGAGAGGCCAAGGGAAAAGGGGGGGAAAACCAAATTCAAATTTCCCCCCCAAAAGGGCAGATCCCCGGGCAGGGGTCTGGGTCAAAACAGCTGGCACAGCTGTAAGGAACCAGGAGAGAGAAATCTGGCCGGCCAGGGTCAAAAGGGTCAACCAAGATTAGTGGCCGGCCACCCCAAAAAGGTGGCCTCCGATGTGTGTACAACACAGCTGTATGGTCAAAACCCAGAAAAAGTAACCCATGAGAGAGAAAAACCAACTTTTTAGAGGGGTTCAAAAGGGTCAGGAAGGGTTTCTGGCCGTCCTATCCATATTGGTGGCCTCCCAGGTGTGTACAACACAATGGTGTGGTGGAAAGTCAGAAAAAGTGGCCCGGGAATGGAAAAAGTCAGCTTTCTAGTGAAGAAAACGGGCGATAAAGAGCGATGAAGGAATAAAGCTGGTCTACAGAACAATTGCTGGCCTCCCACCCTTCTACAACCTTTCTAACAGTGAAAATAAGGTCTCCGCCAAAAATGAACTCAAACCGATGCAAAACGAAGGTTCGGGGGCCAAAACGCGCGGCCCGGGGCCCTGAAAACAAGCTGTTAAGCACCGGAGGTGGCGTTCGACCACGAAGTTGGTCTCTCGGGCCACAGTGTCCCTCAAAAGGGAGGAAACAAGGTGTATGCCAACAACTGGAGCAAACGGAGGTGGTTAAGCGGTCCTGAACCGAGGCACACGGCCGACGGCTCTGAAAACCGGGAACCGGGCTCCAAACGGAAAAAATGGCCTACGACCACGAAACGTAGCCTACGGCCACTGAGAGATGGTCTACGAGACCTCGCCCTCCCTTCAGGAAGAGAAAACAAAGAAAGCAGGGCCTGGTTCCCAAACCGAGGCAAAGCACAAAAGAGTCCGGAAGTCCGGAGGCAAGGCTCACAGCCGCGACTCCGCAACCTCAGAACGAGCACAATATGCGACATCACCAAGCGCTCAATCGGTGACGTCTGAGTCTTAAGGTCGGTCAAAAATGGGGTGTCTACAGTGAGTCACTAGGAATCAAGTCATGCGTATGTTCAAGGACAATTGTGGTCAACTTAAATCTTCCATTCTTTTGTAGAATTGCTCTAACCTTTGCTTTACACTCAATGAATGATGACAAAGATGGTTCGAGAGGGTGTACTTCTGATCGTTTTGTTCTCTTGCGTGCCCGAGTACATTCAATTCCAAAGTATTTTACTTCCCCATCTTGTCCAATATTCTGTGTTCTATAAGTTACAGCAAATCCGAGGTGCTTTGCATATTTTGCATAAAACGAATATATTTCTTGCTTTGAGCTAAAACACATGCCCTTCTTAGGTTCTTCAACTTCACCAATCTCATTTAATGACGAATTGTTTTCCACCTCTTCAACTTCCTCACTCCCATTCAATAAAGGATTGGTTGAATCAATGTCCATTGAAGCGTGTAGTTCGTGTAGCTTCAAACCAAATAGAAACTAAAGTATAAGTGCATGTATGTGCATTTCAATTTTTCAAACTGAGATGAAATTCTACACTGATATTAATTCAACACACTGAGATTAGAAGGTGGTGCATGGCTCAAGGAGGTTGATTGATTTTAACAAACAGAATCAGAAGCAAAAGGTCACCCCTGATTGATTTTAACAAACAGAATCAAAAGCAAAAGTTTACCCCTAATTCTACAATCTTTCTTGCTCGTAAACATATGGTCAACAAACTAAAACTTCCACAAGGAAATTTAAGTTGCGGTGGTACTGAATACTGATGCAAAATTCTGACTAGGATGGGGAGTTCAGAAACAAACTGAAAATCTATGGTTGAGTTAAGTTGATTACATAGTGAGGGAAGTTCTGATTTTTCATGTGAACTCAACCAACACATAAAAAATCAGGACATTCAGGATTTTAATTACACAATTAGCATCAGGACTTTCATCAACCAACACAAAAAAAATCAGGGCAATTTCTCTATGCGGACTTTCATCAAACAATTGGCATGCATCACTACCATGGAAATGTTTAACAGAGGGCTTGCTTCCAGAACAACCAAAATTTTTTTTTTAACATACACAGATCAATAACGAGATGGTAGATAGGTGTAGTGGAGACAGATTGGAGAATTTTTTTAACATACACAGATCAATAACGAGATGTCTTACGAAATGTTCTGGAAATTATTCACCACTCTGTCTCCCAATTAATATACAAATTTTTTTTGTATTAGATACACATAAATGAAACAGATTCACAGAAACAAGATAGATGCAGTGGAGATAGATCAATTTTTTGTATTAGATAGATAGGTGCAGTGGAGACAGAGTGGAGAAATTTTTTTAACATACATCTCAAATTACTTACTTACAGATACAAAATGGAGATTCCGAACAACGGTGGACGGTGGTCAGCGACGCCCGTCAGTGAACACCAGGTCAGTCGTCGTCGTGGTCGTCTCTCTCGCCGTCGTTGTCGTGGTCGCAACCTTCTCTCGCCGTCGTGGTCGTCTCTCTCTCTCTCTCTCTCTCTCCCTTTTCTCCTCTCTTGTTTCTGTCTTTTGTTTCATTTTTCTTCATCACTTTGTGCAAAACACGTGAGCTCCACGTGCATCAAAATTTCGCGCGGGAAACCATTCGAGCCATTCGAGCCGTTGCACTTTCGGGCCTTGTAACGGAATTGATTGTCGTGTCGATTATACGCGATCTGTTTTGGTGAAGAGATTCCTTATCATACAATATATAATATAACCTCATTTTTTTCAAAATATTTTATTGTTTTCTAAATTAAAATGTAATAATTAAAAAGTAAAAATTAAAATTATTCTTCCCTTAGTAATCATTTAAAAAAAAAAATCTATTTAAATTATTTTAGTCTCATTATTATTATTATATAATATAAACAAAAACATTGGAGGCTCTTTGTGATACAAATTTCAATACTTTTTTTTGACAAATTACAGAAATGATCCCTATAGTTTATGTGTGATTTCATTTTAGTCTCTGCATTTCTAAATGTATCAATTTTGCCCCTGCAGTTTGATTTTTGGCTTGAAATGGTCCAATAGTTAATAGTTGTTAGACTTTTGGATGGAAATTCTACGCATGCAAGGCACGCACGAGACTTGCACAGCCTCTATGTTTCATTATGTTTATCAATGAACAATTTTGACTTTCTTAACTATTTTTGCAACAATTCAATTTGTTCTCTAATATCATCACTCAAATTTAACTCATTTAATAGATATTTTATTTAATTTCATTATTTAATTATTATTATTTTTTAAAATAAATTTATTTAAAATTTTAATTAAAAAATAGGAAAATTTATTGGAAAGTCCTAATTTGGGGACTGTTGTACTATTTGGTCCCATGTTTTAAATGGTTGATTGGAGAGTCCTTATTAGGAGTAATGTGTGACTAGTAAGTCCCTTTTCAAATATAGATGGGAGTTATTTAGACGGATATAGCTTCAATAGTTAAGTAGGAAAGTTTTTTTTTGGGAATATATGATAACACGATTTGGAGAGAAGGGAGTGAATTTCAGTTTACAAAGGGTTCGAAGGGGGGAATTAGGGTTTTGAATCTTTCTTGTTAACGAGGTGGGCGAGGAGTGTTCTATAGATGACGTGGACATAGTCGGCTGTGTTCAGGTATGGCACACTTTCGATACACCTTCACGTTTGGTTGCATCATGTGTGGCCATTCATCAACTGGCCATTTTCCGCAGTCCGAAATTAATTATTTTCATATGTCAATGGTGAATGCAATGGAAATTATGACTATTGTCAGTATGCACAAACATATATTTGGGGGCTTTGGTTGTTGTTGGGTGGTTATTATGTGAACATGACCCCCAGATTTATGTATACAGAAAACATGTTTGCAATAGGACTTGTTTACTGTGTGCATGTTAACATCAATTACCGTTCACACACCACAACTTCTGATTGTCACGTTCTTCAACCCATTGCATGTATGAACCGCACAAAACATCATACAATGTTAGCCGGTGTGGTTTGCAAACCCCGTTTGTTGGAACACCTAATTTCGAGATGGGTGTAATTGAATGGGTTGGTTCAAAATGTATACGGGCAAACGGGTCACTATGCCCCACTACATGACTTCACACTTCAAAAATGGGCCAAATCACACTCATACATCATGTTCACACACACACACATCTACTTCGCCCATACTTCGAAACATTAAAATAGTATTAGTACGCTTTTTTCGGTAACGTGAAACACAGGCACCCTTACTCCCATAATTACATTAACAATTTTTTTATAATAGTTTGACCAATTGCAAATTAGTAAACAACTAGTCAAAAGGATTACATTGTTAACAAGAAAACATTTGGGACCATATGGATCACAAGACCGAAATATGGGATTTATTGGTCAATTCCCCCAAAAAATAACATATATTTTATTGATATTTTATTTATTTAATTTTTAAAAATAAATTTATTTAATTGTGTAAAAAATAAAATAAAATAAATTTTTATTTAATCTAGCTAAAGATAATTAAAATATTAAAGATATATTTAATATTGCTATTACTTAGTAAACAATTGAAAAATGGTAAAATAATCTTTTGCACATTTATCCTTATCTAGTCTATCCAACCAAACATTAGATTCACTAAAAATAGTCATTTCTAGACATCTAATCCCATGAGAAAACAAATACGGGATACACATTTAATCCAACCAAATAGGCTGGGGGATTCATAGTCCCAAGATTCAAGTCCGATAGATTATAATCCATTCTTTTCTAATTGTTTACTAAGTAATTGTTTACTATTTTACCATTTTTCAATTGTTTACTAAGTAATAGCAATATTAAATATATCTTTAATATTTAATTATCTTTAGTTAGATTAAATAAAAATTTATTTTATTTTATTTTATTTTTTACACAATTAAATAAATAAAATATCAATAAAAATATATGTTATTTTTTTAATTAAAATTTTAAATAAATTTATTTTTAAAAAATAATAATAATTAAATAATGAAATTAAATAAAACATCTATTAAATGAGTTAAATTTGAGTGATGATATTAGAGAACAAATTGAATTGTTGCAAAAATAGTCAAAAAAATCAAAATTGTTCATTGATGAACATAATGAAACATAAAGGCTGTGCAAGTACCGTGCGTGCCTTGCACACGTGGAATTTCCGTCCAAAAGTTTAACGACTGTTAACTATTGGACCATTTCGAGCCAAAAACCAAACTGCAAGGGCAAATTGATACATTTAGAAGTGTAGGACCAAAATGAAACTACAGGTAAACTATAGGGACCATTTCCGTAATTTGCCCTTTTTTTTTGAATTTTTTGAATTTAAAAAAAAGAAAATGATATAGAAGTCCATTTTCTAGGCACCATGATGTGTAAGTGATATAGTTAGTTGATGATTAGAGAAACTATGAGAGAGAATGTTACCTTTAATATCCTAAAAATGACATTTCGTTTTCGAAAGACAATCCTAAGAAAAATTTATTCTTAACAAATATTTATTTTTAACCGTGTATTGCTAGTAAAGGCATAGCACCGGTGTATTGCTAGTAAATTATAAACAAAAATGATATCAAACATTATGTCACATATTTAAAAAAAAAAAAAAAGAAAGAAAGAAAGAAATAAAGAAGTTATAAGCAAAATAGGAAAAAAAGTTACACCAAATAAGTTCGATAGGGTTGGCTACTAACCCAGTCGTCTACCCAAACAAGCCCCACATTTTAAGGGTTAGTGTGAATATTTTGGCACATATGGCTTGATAGGGTTTATATTTTGAGCAATAATGCTATGGTTACTTACATTCCTACTCACAACTCTACCGAAAGCTTACATGGCATCCATATCACTTTACTGGGCCCACTCTCATAAACAAAAGAATTAAAAAAAAAAAAAATACGAATCACAAGAAATCCATTCCTCAACTTCGTGGGCCCCACATTCCTTCATTACAATTACATTGATTCATAAAATTGAGAGTTCTGCAACTTTTCTTCATTACACGCCTCTTTCTCGCCTGAAGAAGACGATCCGGCCAGCACACAATCTTTCACCCTTCTTTCTCTCAACTGATGATCAACGCTGATATTCCGGTGAAATCGACTGATATCTGACAAAGAGTAGAGGAAGGAGAATAAAAAAGATAGGTAATTTAACAATTTTAGGGATTTCTTGTTGTGATTGAATAATTTTTGGAGTTGAAATTTCAAAATTTTGATTTGGGAGTTCACAAATTTAATTCATTATATTACTGAAAATCGTCAAATATTGGACTTCAAAATTTTTTGATTTGAAATCCAACTAAAATTTCCTTTGATTTGGGTTTTGGCTAAGATTTCAAATTTTGTTGAAATCCATACTTCATCCAACTAAAATTTCTGATTCATTTTGGTATTGTCTAATTTGAATTCCCTGTATTTTGTTGAGACTCAATTGCAACATTCAAGGGTTATCTTTTAGTATTGATGCAATGAAGTTAAGAGGCAAGAAGAATACTAGTAACAAAAGTTTCTCTTTGTCTGCTATGTTATTTGTTGGGTAGTTCAAATGGTTTGTTCAAGAACATGAGCTTACCACCACAGATAGGAGCACACGATTAAATCAATGTGTTTACTGCTGATTGAGTTTTGGATGGATAGGAAATGTTCTTATGTTTGGTGGAGGAGTATTATTTTGGTGGGAGTTTGTGGTTTTGAATTCTTTTTTTATTCTTCTTTTTAGATGAATTTTACCATGTCTCAGGCTCTGTTTTGCTTATTACTTGGAAGCTTTGTTGTTAACATTTGTTATATGGTAGCCTGTCTCCATTTCCATAGTCAAGCTTTTTACATGTTATCATTTATTATTTTTCTTGAATAAGATTTTATCTTTTGCCAATCCAAATTATAAATAAAATAAAAAAAATGCAAGATTGTTCAAGTAAAGCTCCAAATTTGCTATTTTGATACAGTGGTAGCTCTAAGATTGTTCATAGCTAAGTTTTATCTTTTTATTTTTTTATCTCCCTCTTTTAGGCATGCAAATTTGGATATTGCTTTTATCTAATTGCATTTTTTTACAGGTTGTGTGGGTGAAGGTGGTGACTAGTTTGATATCAGCTATCAATAATGAAATCCTATTTTCATATGAGAGCAGCAATTACAGTTGTAGATTTGGAGAAAACAAGCTAAGGGAGGCTGGATTTTGCTTTTGAGATGAAGGAATGCTTTTTTTTTTTTTGTGCTCTTTTTTGCAGAATGGTGTAAATTTTTTTGTTTGTACTCTCAATGAAGTAGCTATTTTTGTTTGTGAGATAAAGGCTGCATTTTTTTTGTATATTTTATAATGAAATTATTTTGCCTTCTTATATTGTAATGAAACAGCTATGACATTGTAATGAATGCTTCATATTGTAATAAATATTGTGCTTATTGGCTAAAATGGTTTTGTTGTGTGTTGTGGTTTTGAATAAATGAAATGTGCTATGGTGGTTGTGATTTTATTGTTTATTGTTCACAAAAAACATGTCAAAATGCTATCGAAATATTGTCAGAATAGATCAATATTGTTAGAATATTGTCGAAATGCTGTCAAAATGTGCTATTTTTGTTCACATGTTGCTGAAATGGTACTGGAATGCTGTCGAAATGGTATTGAAATGCTGTCAAAATGTGCTATTTTTTTGTTCACATTTTTTTGTGCTATTTATATCAAACAAAACAAAACAAATAATCCTCATTAACTTCAAATAGAGATTCAACAGTATCACTTGAGTTCAAATAGTAGCCACAATGTGTAATGAAATTGAAAAAATACAACTGTGATGTCAATGCTCTTCTTTTTTGTCATCTTTGTGCAATGTTGGAGTTTTAGCTTGTGCCATATCATTCACTGTCAACATTCCAGTGAAATTGCTGGGATGCATAACTCCTCCCATCTCTAACATTCCAGTGAAATTGTTGGGATGCATAACTCCTCCCATCTCTAAGTCTGCCCTCCAAGATGGAGATGGATGATGATGACCCTAATAATAAATAAAATAAAAAGTGTTACTCTTATTAAAGAATACACTAAACTAAGCTATGATTTACTAATAGAATTAAATTAGTGCATACCTCAAATGGATACATGCCAACCCCTTGTCTGAACATACTTGCTTGAAATGACGAACTTCCTCCTTGTAGTAGATTTGGCTGACCGAAATATGGACTCATCCCAATGATACTTGGATGACTAGTCATGTTTGGCCACATGCCCAATCCCCTGTTATAGTCATAACTTTCTTGTCCGATATGCAGTGACTGTTGCATTTCAGAATTCTACAATCCAAAATTTAAAGCCATAACTCACTCTTCTTTATGGTTAAAGTCATATTTTAAAGTTACTGCCAACTATTTATGATACAAACATTTTCACTAAATTTGTTTTACTTACATGTAAGTGAATATTTTCCTCAGTCACAAGTTCAACAACTCTTGCACCATGCATATTCACATTGTCTTGTAGCTCCTACACAAATGTAAATTAATCAAAGTTAGCAATTATTATGAGCAATAGTATAACCATTATAAGTAATCAATAAAATTCATTAACACCACGACCTTCTCCGAATTTCTCACAGTATGTTTGTGCACATTTTCCGTGCAAGTTTGGCTATGAATCTTCTTTTTTCCTTCTTTTTTTTTCTTAGTAACTTTTTCAACCATAGATTGCTTTCTTTTAAATGGTGGGCGCCCTTTTGAATGAGCTACCAAGGGATCAAGTATGTTTGTGCTCTCTTTTGAAATTCCAATGCCATCTCCACATGACATAGACCCATTTCGAGTACGTACAGAAATTTGTTTATCGCTTCGGCAACTATCTTGCTTCATACATACGCGAAAATCACATATTCTTTCTATGAACTTCTCACTCCAATCTTCGGACACTGCAGCCAAATCCGCAACCTCGTAGAAGACATTACACATTTTATCAAATCGGCGTGCTTCGGGTTTGAGAGCCCAGTTGTCATAACTGATTCGCACTTTTGTATGGCTCCTTTTAACATTTTTGGACCATCTTTTCAAAATGTACTTATCCGGTATTTGATCAACCTTCCTATGAATAAACACCACAATTTGATGCCTACACAATATTCCCCTATATTCAAATAATCGACAATTACAATAAACCTCATTGGTATCTTCATCAAAGCACACATTAAAAGATACACGACGACGACTTTCTCCAAATAATATATCTTCAGCCACTTCGTATTCTGAAATGTAAGCATCTTTCTTATATGAAGATAAATCACAAGAAATCTTCCCCATTAGCTCTCGCTGGAACTCTTTAAATTTTGCCGTTGTATAAGCACTTTGAAATTGCTTCTCCATTTCATAACCAACCATACATGGGATGCAAGAGTTGAAAGAATTAAATTCTTCATTGTTCTCATTTTCTACCTTTTTTGCCAAAGCATTTTCATATTGTTCTACAAATTGTTTCAATGTGGTCTTGGAATTAACATACCCATCAAAAAATGCATGCATGCTTTCACTACGCTGTGTGGTTGACATTCCTGCCCAAAAAGTATCTTTCACAAAGGCAGGCACCCAACGATGCCTTTCATCATACAAGCTAAATAACCATTTATTGCTTTGAAGTTTATACTTCTCAATGAATTTGCCCCAACTTTCTTCAAATTCTCCTATAGTTAAAGAATCATAAACCACATTTTTCATTGAAAACTTGATTCCTTCATATTGATTGTAACCTCTCAATTTCTCAGGTAGCTTTTTCATGATATGCCACAAACACCACCGATGTCGTGCATTAGGAAAAACAACCTCTATAGCATTTTTCATTGCTTGATCTTGATCTGTAATGATTGCCGAAGGAGGACATCCAGACATGCATGTGAGCCATGACTGAAATAGCCATGTAAAGGTCTCTGTGTCTTCACCTGAGATCAATCCACACCCAAGTAATGTTGATTGGCCATGATGGTTCACTCCTACGAAAGGAGCGAATGGCATTGCATATTTGTTAACTAAGTATGTTGTGTCAAAGGTAACTACATCACCAAATTCTTTAAATGCAGCTCTACTCCTTGCATCTGCCCAAAATACATTCCTTAATCGGCCTTCTTCATCTAAATCCATCATGTGAAAGAATTCAGAATTGTCAGCTTGCATTTTCAAAAAGTAATTATGCATTGCTGTAGCATCTCCTTCTCCAAGCTCTATGCGTCTGACCCTATCCATATGATTCCTGCAATCCTTCTCCAAATATGTCAATTTCTCATGCCCTCCTGCTTGAACCACTAATGAATTAAAACTCTTATTCATTCTAATACCGGCTTTAGCATGTAATTCAAGCCTTCTTTTCACAGCTGAATTGAGAACCCTATGGCATCTATAAAATCGAGCTTTTCCTGGACTCACCCCATGATTATGGTCAAGAACCATAGATCTCAAAATCCACTTTCCATCACCTAATAGATTTGCACAAATCTTAGCTTTGCAATCCGTTTTTGATTGTGGATGCAATTGATGGAGTTTGCTTGATTTAATCTTTGGCTTTCCACTATGATTACAAGCAACTGTCACATACCTCACCTCACCTCCTACTTTTTTAGAGCTTCTTATACACATGCCAAAACCTTTTTCCTTCGCATACCTTTGATAGAATTGAACAAGGTCATCAATGGAATCAAACAACATTCCTATTTTAGGATCTTCTACACTTTTTGCCTTCTCTATTTCAATCTCATTATGACCTTCATTTAAGCCAACACTTTCAAAACCACTTGATACTTCCTCCATGTGTCTGTATTATAATATATAGAATAATCAATGAACAAAAACAAAAACAACATAAATTAGAAAGTCTACTTTGTTAAACCAATCTTCTTCAGTTAAAAAGTAACATATTCATACATGTAACTGTCAACTAGAATATGGAAATATACATATTCTTTCTTTAATTTACAAATAAATCTGTAAAAGCCTTTCTTTGTACTATTTACATTCTATTGCCTCTTTTCAAATTCGTATTAGTTAAGAGTTTTATAGATTTGAAGGTTAAAGATGGTTTTATTGTATTTGGTTATGTCTCAAGTAGTGTTTGGTTATGACCCTTGGTTTATGACACATTATGGTGTTAACGGGCAACACTGTGTAGGCGCTGGGAGGGGCCCCGGCCTCTACCGATTTTTAACAATTTTATTATTATTATTATTATTATTATTATTATTATTATTATTATTATTATTATTAATCTATATTTATAAATATTTGTAAAATGTATAATAAGATGATCTTAGAGAACCTAAAACTTTACCGTTAAATTTATTCACAATGACATGGCAGGGTTAGATCTTACTTGATTTATTTCTAAACAAATCAACTGATATGTAACTTTCAAAGGCATTGAGTGTAAATTTAAGAATTTTTCGGGGATCTTAAGCATTTTTAATTTTTATTTAATAGATTATATCAATCAATAAAATCACTTAAAATAGTTTTTAACGATTATATATTGAAATCTAATAGTTCAAAACTAATACATATATATATATATATATATATATATATAAGATTTATTTAGTTTTCTTGTGAAATACTTCTTTAGCAACACTTGTATAAAAAATTATATTCAATTACTAATGTATCAAAACCAGTTCAATATTTTTTATGCATATACATTACCCCTCCCGAACAAAATCCATCGTTCCGCCCCTAGTGGTATTGGTTATAATTGAGTTATGAGAGGTCTTTAATTAGTTTTAAAGGTGTTTGGTTTTGGTCCATTAAATTACGACAGAAAGTTATTTGATCATAATATGATACACTCTTTTTGAGGGATATATATATATATATATATATATTATATAGTATTACCCATATTTTAAACTTCTTGTTTACAAATTATGTATACAACAGAATTATGCCCAATCCCAATTTAAAAGCATATGGGCATCTCGTATATATATTTTTTGAAAATCACTCCCACATACACTTTGAATTGAAACCATCAGGACAAAAATAATAAACAAGAGGACCAGCCATACTGACACATCTAGTTGAACAAAAATTGAGCACTAATAGCCTTCATAGTTTAAATAAAACAGGAAACAACAATGAGTGATTTACCGAAATCCATAAGCAAGAGAGAGGCCAGGGAAAGACTCTTCGTTCGATTCTTCTCCTGGGTTTAGTTTATCATTGATTCAGTCGATTATTGGAGATGTGAAAGACACATTTTTTTTTTTATCAGAATGAATGAATTCTTTGGTTCACCAAAACGACGTGAGAGAAAAGAAGTCGAAGATTCGGCAATGTTTTAGACGACTCTGCAAATTCTTATTTCTTTTTTTTTTCTTTTTTTTAAAATTCTTTTGTTTATGAGAGTGGGCCCAATAAAGTGATATGGATGCCATGTAAGCGTTCGGTAGAGTTGTGAGTAGGAATGTAAGTAACCATAGCATTATCGTATTTTGAGTCCATTCAATCTTAGAGTGAGTTTGGAATGAGGAACTCTAGCTTGGCCGGATTTGTCCATGTATAAAATTTTAATTTTAATTTTTATATTATTTAGTTACATAATAAATTAAAAAAATAAAAATATTATATATATATATTTGCTTCTCTCTATGATTTAAATTCAAATATTTGTTAAAAGGTTCAAATTTCAATTATAATTGAGTTTTGCTAATTGTCCAAATTTAACTAATTATTCATAGGGCCAAATTATTAAAAAGAGCAGCATGGGGCTAAATTTAACTAATTATTCATAGGGCTAAATTATTAGTAAGATTTTATTTTGACAATAAAAGATTCACAGTAGTTACAATTTATGTGAGAGAGGCCAATTTGGAAGGAACATAGTAAATCAATTAAAATTTGGAGTTTCTGCTGCATATGATGCGCAACAGCAACTGTTGCACATCTTATTAGGCCTATTTTAGAGTCTAATTCAATAATTTAAGCTGTTCATATTTTAAAAATTATCGAGTATAATATATCTGTAAAAAATCACGTCAATCAGATATTGGTATCTCTTTCATGAAATCACATTTGCATTGAGTTTTATATTTTAAATTACATTTGTCTTTTCTTTTTTAAAATACAAATGTGATTTGATGAAATGGCCAATGATATCCGATTGACGTGATTTTTTTTGGTATATTCTACTTGATAACTTCTAAAATATTAACGGTTTAGATTATTGAATTAGACCCTGAAATGGACCTAATAAAATGTGTAACAATTGCTGCTATGCACTATGCGCAGTAGCAACCCCAAACTCTCAAAAAATAGGGTGATGTTATTTTGGTGCTTATATAATTTTTTGTTCTTATTATAAAAAGTAAAAGAAATTACAAAAAAAAGTTTGACCTTGTAACCAATGTTTTCAAAACCGGACCGGTGAGCGAACCGGAAAAGGGACCGGGTGGACAGGTCATTGGTTCAACCGTCGAGTCAAAGCGGTCGAACCGTGACGTCATAATTAATATTATATAATTAAAAAAATATAACTATGAATTATAAATAAATAAAAATATATATAAATAATCGAATAAAAATAAAAATTGTTGCATAGTATTATTAATAATATTTAATAAAGTCATAATTGATAAAAAAAAATCACTTATTTTAAAGAAATTAAATTTTTTAAACATTTCCTCCAAACAAATTGATTGAATGCTAGATTTAATTTTGGAGGGAAATGAAATTTTCAACCCTCCCTCCAATCAATATG
Organism: Camellia japonica; assembly: GCA_030407325.1. NCBI lineage: Eukaryota > Viridiplantae > Streptophyta > Magnoliopsida > Ericales > Theaceae > Camellia > Camellia japonica. The sequence goes on along the minus strand of JAPPVO010000017.1, from coordinate 135,827,386 downwards.
TTTCAAATAATTTGATTAAATCCCACATAGAATTTTGTAGGTTCTCTTTGAAAAATCTTTTCCTATAAATAAGAATAGACTTTCATAATCTTCTTAAGCTTTCAATAAGACTCATCCTTATGAGAGGAGACTCTTGAAAAAAGAATTTTTAGTCAAAATTTTGAAATATATATATACATATATATAAGAAAGAAAGAAAGAAAGGAAAGAAAATTAAAAAAAAATCAGAAAAAACCAAGCCGGTCCAACCATCTTGACCCCGGTCTGGGTCACCGGTTTTCCCGGTTTGACCACTGAGTCACCGGTTTTTCCCGATTTTGCTCCCACTCCAGGTTTAGGGGGTTGACCGGACCGGAACAAGGCCCGGTTCCCAGTCCAACCGGCCAGTTTGGTCCGGGTTTGAAAGCATTGCTTGTAACCAAATAAACTCTAATTTTTTAATTTTACCAATTTAAACCCTATTTTTTATTATTTATTTTCAATCTAAATCATTCGCATATTTTTGTCAAGTAAAATCGAGGGAAAAATAGTATTTTAACTATTAAACTTAACGTATGTGTACATAAAATATCCAAAATATTATTTTTTATTGAGTTTAATGATTAAAATATCATTTTTTAAAATCAATTTTACTTAATAAAAATAAACAAATGATTTAGATTAAAAACAAATCAAAATATTAGTATTTAAATTTATAAAATTTAAAAGATCATGATTTATTTTGTTACAAAGACTGAATCTTAAATTTTTTTTTTTTAATGTAATTTTTTCTAAAAGGTACCTACAATGTTGTTAATAAAAAGCATAGTGAGAATACCACTGAAAAATCTTTCTCAATTTATAAATGGCTAATCAGAATCACTCTGCAATAATCTTTCTCAATTTATAAAAGTAAAAGGGAAAAAAAAAAAAAAACATGATGAAGGTCATCCAGCTACAGTCCCTGTTTAGATAAGTTTTTCTATGTTTATGGAGCATAGTCAAGTGGTTCTCCTTAGCGACGGTTATTGATTGATAGTGAGAATGAAACTCACAATTTTATATTAGAGGGATCGAACTCACAATTTTATGTTAGAGGGTTCGAGAGAAAGTAAATAATATGACATTTGGTGTATAGCATGGATAGGGATGACAACGGATAGTGTATAGGTTGAGACCCTCAATCCCATTCCATCTCTATTTTTGCCGCTTGCCCCCATCCCGATCTGACCCTCATGAAACTCTCCCCTATCCCCACCCAAATCCGCAAATGTAACCCTTTCCTGACCCTATCCGATTCACAACACAATAAGAAATTTATTAATAATATAAAAACTCAATAATTAAAATTGAAAAATAATATTTATAATTAAAAAATAAAGTAGTATTCATTGTACATATATTAAAATTGTATTATGTATATATATATATATATAGAAACTCAATAATACATTGTATAAATATTATATATATTCTTTACAAATTCAACAATATATTATACACATTCTATATATTTAATATTATTATTTATTTATTATTATATTTGTGGGTTGGCTTGGGTAAAAAAATTACTCTCTTCCACATCCTACCTGAACCCAATCGGATTTTTTAAAAATTTCTCCAAATCCAACCCTATCCTGTTCAACCACTCCTAAACTCATCCCATTAGGGTCGGAGAGAGTCGAGGGCCTAGCGGATTGGGATATTTTGCCATCCCTAGCACATGTTGAAACAATCTTCTGTGTAAATAAAATAAATAAAAACTAAATCAAACAAAATAAAATAAAACTTACAGAATTTTATTTTGTCGAACCAAATAAAAATCAAAACACCAAGTCGAGTGTGTGACACTCTGTCCTTAAGACAGATTCGCCCCGCTACGATGCTTATGGTTGAGTGGCGTCTATTTCCCAGGATACAATGATCTTCACAAATTTGTAGAAGCACTTCAAACAAATTTGTCTGGTGAACCAAGCTTGTGTTCTAACTCTCTGAAATTTATTCTAAAACTAATATGAAGAATAATGCAAAAGTGTAGAATTTAGGACAGCAAAACTGAATTTTCAGACTGATTTTTTCATCCCTCAAGACTGCTGGAACAGTAGGTATTTATAGGCAAAGAATTCCTGTCCGAACAGGTGTAAATTTCAAACAGAACTGTTGCACTGTTTCGGACAGATTTGATTTGAATCTGTAACTGCAGTTTTGAATCTGTTGTTGAAACTGCCTAACAGATATAGATCAAACCTGGACAGATCTGTAGCACTGCTAGATAGTTTCGAAACTGTCTGGGCAGTTTACTAACTGTTTAACAGATGGGAAAAAATGGAATTTAGACCAGATTAGAGGTACAATTATTTTGGACAATAAATTTGAATTCAAATTTAAATTAAATTCCTGCAATAATTTTTTGAAATAAATTCAAAAGAATTTTGTTCAAAAAATTAATATTAGAACTGACCCGACCCACACCCGCGCCCGGCACGGCTCAGCCGGACGGACGGCGGCGGCGCGCGCGCGTGTGGTGTTTTGGGCTAAGGTTCACTTTGTCAATAACTCCTCCTCTTCTACAAACTTGGGGCGCCTCTTAGGGCCCAACCCAAGTGTCGTAGGCTAGAGCTTATATACTCAACAAAACTCTCTTAAAGTTTCAATGTGGGACAACCCTTTCTAAAGAAACCCACATTTACTTCCTTAAATTTCCTATTCCACGAACCCGAAAACGACGTCATGTTTCCATTCACTCATAAATGGTTTTGACGAACCGTCTTCACCATGTGACTTGCTACGCGGCAAGGAACACGTCACCTCTTCGAACCCGCTCCAAAAGACGTTCAGGGCCCACTCAATTTTGGGCTCAAAGTCAGCCCAAAATAAGCCTGTATAAACTAATTTTCCAACAATCCCCCACATGAATGGAATTTGACGGAGAGAAAATACAACAACATGATCTAAATACAGAGAGTACAGAAATTGGAAATATTCTGCAAAGGATAGGTAGGTTTTGGCTTTGAACCTTCCCTTGTGAGACACTATCGGATTCACTAGCTAACCAATGAACATGATGTCTTGAACTGTTCAGCCGTTTGTGTAAACCAAGACAATAGAACTCACACAGTATATCCCAGACACAGTTTAGTTCTCACTATTGTGTTCATTTTGGTCCTGAACAATCTGGTCTTTCATGAGTGCTTTAGAGAATTGTAGCCCTTCACAAATCTCATAGAACCAACCCAGTTCACACTCACATAGGTGATTCTTATAAAGAATATCCTGCTATACTCCACTAGGTTTACCTAGATATAAGAATCATTAAAAGTTTTACTTAACCTAAAACGCTGCAGTCATCACTATTTCACCATAGAAATGGGTAGGAGTTTAACTCCCCAATGATCCTTCTGAGTCATACACAACTCAGTTGTCCCTTTGAACCTAGATCTTGGGATCTCCAGTTAACTAGGTTGGGTTGCCGTTGTGGTAACTCTTATTTAATAGGCTTTAGCCCCATTCCCCTCGATGAATTCTCAACTAACTCTCTTGCTAACCCTTTGGTTAGTGGATCCGCTATGTTGTCTTTAGACTTCACATATTCAATGGAAATAATTCCATTAGAGAGTAGTTGTCTCACGGTATTATGTCGACGACGAATGTGTCTAGGCTTACCGTTATACATATAACTCTGTGCGCTACCTATTGCTGAGTGACTATCGTAATGTATGCATATAGCAGGCACCGATTTTGGCCATATTGGAATATCTTCAAGGAAGTGGCAAAGCCATTCTGCTTCTTCCCCTGCTTTGTCTAAAGCTATGAATTTTGATTCCATAGTAGACCTAGCAATACAAGTCTGTTTGGAAGATTTCCAAGATACAACCGCACCACCAAGAGTAAAGACATACCCACTGGTGGACTTCAAGTCTTTAGTATCCGATATCCAATTTGCATCACAGTATCCTTCAAGTACTGCTGGATATCTAGTATGATTAAGCCCAATGTTACGAGTAAATCGGAGATATCTAAGAACCCTTATAATTGCTTTCTAGTGTTCTACTCCTGGGTTACTCGTATATCTACTTAATTTACTTACTGCATAAGTTATATCTGGGCGAGTGCAGTTCATCAAGTATATTAAGCTTCCAATAATTTGGGCATATTTTAATTGAGAAATACTTTCCTGTACATTTTTAGATAGAAACAAATTAACATCTACAGGTGTTCTAGCAAGATGATCATCATCTTTGCTGAATTTGTCAAGTATTTTTTCAATGTAATGAGATTGTGACAAAACATAACCTTCTGATGTTTTGGTAATTTTCATACCAAGAATTACATCAGCAATGCCCATGTCCTTCATGTCAAAATGTTTATTCAACATTTTCTTGGTAGTTTTAATCATATCATTATTACTACATATGATGAGCATATTATCCACATAAAGACATACAATGACATAACCTTTGTCTATATTTTTAATATAAGCACATTTGTCACACTCATTAATTTTAAAACCATTTGATATCATTGCCTTGTTAAATTTCTCATGCCACTGCTTTGGCGCTTGTTTTAAACCATATAATGATTTAACCAATTTACACACTTTCTTTTCTTTTCCTGGAACAGAAAAACCTTCTAGTTGTTCCATGTAAATTTCTTCATTTAACTCACCATTTAAGAAAGCGGTTTTAACATCTATTTGATGAATTTCTAGATTGTATAGAGATACAATGGCAATTAGCATTCTAATGGATGTTATTCTAGTAACCGGTGAGTATGTGTCAAAGTAATCAAGACCTTCTTTTTGTCTAAAACCTTTGACCACAAGTCTTGCCTTGTATTTGTCTATTGATCCATCCACTTTCAATTTTCTTTTGAAAATCCACTTGTACCCAAGAGGTTTACAACCTGGTGGCAAATCCACAAATTCCCAAGTGTGATTTTGCAAGATGGATTCAGCTTCACTATTGATAGCTTCTTTTCATAAAGAAGCCTCAGGACTGGACATAGCCTTTTTAAAATTTAAAGGTTCATTTTTTAACAAATATGTTAGAAAATCTGGACCAAAAGATTTTGAGGTTCTAGCACGTTTACTACGCCTAAGTTTCTCTTCCTCATTTTGATCTAACTCGTATTCTTGATCATGTTCTTGATCATTACTAGTAATAGCATCAAAAGATCTTTTATTGTTACTAGTCTCTTGTCCAGTCTTATTTGGAAATATATGTTCAAAGAAAGATGTATTCCGAGATTCAATAATAGTATTTACATGCATTTCGGAATGTTCTGATTTATGAATCAAAAACCGATATGCACTACTATTCTTGTCATAACCAATGAAAATGCAATCAATGGTCTTAGGACCTATTTTAGTCTTTTTAGGACTATGAATAGCCACTTTAACCAAACACCCCCACACTTTTAAGTATTTGTAGGATGGTATTCTTCCATGCCACAATTCATAAGGTGTTTGATTCACTTTCTTTCGGGGTACTTTATTAAGTATATAATTAGCAGAAAGTATTGCTTCCCCCCACAAGTTCTGAGGTAATCCAGAACTTATTAACATGGCATTCATCATTTCTTTTAAAGTCCTATTTTTCCTTTCAGCAATTCCATTTTGCTGAGGTGAGTAAGGAGCGGTGGTTTGATGAATTATTCCATGTTCTTTACAAAACTCACTAAAAGGTGACTCTATCACTTCTTAGTTTTTTGATTTTCTTACCAAGTTGATTTTCAATTTCATTCTTATATTGAATGAAAGTTTCCAAAGTTTTATCCTTGGTTCGAATTAAAAAAACATAACTATATCTAGTATAGTCATCTATAAAAGTGATAAAATACTTTTTCCCACCTCTAGTTTGAATTGATTTAAAATCACAAATGTCACTATGAATTAATTCAAGTGGTTCCGTACTTCTTTCAATTGAATGAAAAGGAGTTTTAGATAATTTTGCCTCAACGCAAATTTCACATTTATGATTTGAATCAATGTCAAATTTAGGTAAACATTCCATATTAATTAATCTACGCAAAGATCCATAATTAACATGTCCTAGTCTACCATGCCATAAACTTGAAGACTCAAGCAAGTAAGAAGAAGATGTATTTTTATTAATAACTGAGGGTACAACGGTCATTACATTCATCTTGAAAAAACCATAAGACGTGTAATCTTTTCCTACATACATCCCGTTTTTGGTAAGTACAAACTTGTCACTTTCAAAAACTAGCCTAAACCCATTCTTACTCAACAAAGATCCGGAAACTAAATTCTTGCGAATGTCCGGTACATGCAGCACATTGTTGAGAGTGAGTTCTTTTCCAGATGTCATCTTGAGAACAATCTTCCCTTGTCCATCAACTTTGGAAGTTGAGGAGTTGCCCATAAAAAGTTGTTCACCATTGTCCACTGTAGAATAAGATGTGAACATCTTTTTGTCGGCACAGATATGGCGAGTAGCACCAGTGTCCACCCACCATTCTTTAGGATTTCTAACAAGATTTGCCTCGGAAACAACTGCAGAAAGATTATAACATCTACACCATTGGAAATTTTATCTATTTCGGTCATTTTGGCTTTAGCAACCTTCTTACTTGATCTTCCTTTGCCTTTACGTTTGTAACGGCAATCTTTGGCCCGATGTCTCTCTTTGTTACAAATGTAACACATGCCATTAAACTCGTACTTCTTAATTTCCCCTCCTTTAGATAGCATTTTCTTCTGCCATCTTCTAAAAACAGTTCGTAAGAACTTCTCTGGTTTTTCACCATGATTCATTGGCACACTCCCAACATAAGGAGGGGTTGGTGTGATGGCAATCACCATACCAGTACTGGTTTGAACATTAATTTCAGTAGCCATCAATTCGAATTTATAAAACAAAATTATAATTAAAATTTATACTACACAGAAAATTAATCCAAATTCACAGAATTAAATTCTGTAAAAATAAAAGAAACAAGAATGTAACTTTTATTTTTCAATTAATTTGGAAATAAAATAAAATAAAATAAAATAAAATTTTATTTAACCAAATTAATTCCACACAGAAAATTAATTTCTGTAATACTTCAATAATTAAAATACTAAAACAGAATTTAATTAATGAAAACTCAGAAAATAATTTCTAAAAACCAAAATTAATTTCTGAAAAAATTCCACAAAAATATATTCTGAATTGTTAATAACACCAGTATATTACTACTAGTTGTCAAAGAAAATAGACAATATATTACTACTATCTGTCAAATAGCATATAATCACTATTTGTTTTTCCAACCAGAATATTATTTTGTAAATCCACATAAAATAATTTTCCTAAAAGAAGAAAGAGAAAAGGAAACAAACGAAAAATTCTGTAAATAGAATAATTTGGATCTGTCTTAAGATTGTTGGAACAATCTTCTGTATAAATAAAATAAATGGAAACTAAATAAAATAAAATAAAATAAAACTTACAGAATTTTATTTTGTCGAACCAAATAAAAATCAAAAGACCAAGTCGAGTGTGTGACACTCTGTCCTTAAGACAGATTCGCCCCGCTACAGTGCTTACGGTTGAGTGGTGTCTATCTCCTAGGATACAATGATTTTCACAAATTTGTAGAAGCACTTCAAACAAATTTGTCCGGCGAACCAAACCTGTGTTCTAACTCTCTGAAATTTATTCTAAAACTAATATGAAGAATAATGCAAAAGTGCAAAATTTAGGACAGCAAAACTGAATTTTCAGACTGATTTTTTCATCTCTCAAGACTGTTGGAACAGTAGGTATTTATAGGCAAAGAATTCCTGTTCGAACAGGTGTAAATTTCAAACAGAATTGTTGCACTGTTTCGGACAGATTTGATTTGAATCTATTGTTGAAATTGCCTAACAGATATAGATCAAACCTGGACAGATCTGTAGCACTGCTGGACAGTTTCGAAACTGTCTGGGCAGTTTACTAACTGTTTAACAGATGGGAAAAAATGGAATTCGGACCAGATTAGAGGTACAATTATTTTGGACAATAAATTTGAATTCAAATTTAAATTAAATTCCTATAATAATTTTTTGAAATAAATTCAAAAGAATTTTGTTCAAAAAATTAATATTAGAACCGAACCGCGCCGGACAGACGGCGGCGGCGCGCGCGCGGTGGTTTGGGCTAAGGTTCACTTTGTCGATAACTCCTCCCTTCTACAAACTTGGGTTGCCCCTTGGGGCCCAACCCAAGTGTTGTAGGCTAGAGCTTATATACTCAACAAAACTCTCTTAAAGTTTCAATGTGGGACAACCCTTTCCAAAGAAACCCACATTACTTCCTTAAATTTCCTATTCCACGAACCCGAAAACGATGTCATGTTCCCATTCACTCATAAATAGTTTTGACGAACCGTCTTCACCATGTGACTTGCCACGCGGCAAGAAACACGTCACCTCTTCGGACCCGCCCCAAAAGACGTTCGGGGCTCACTCAATTTTGGGCTCAAAGTCGGCCCAAAATAAGCCTATATAAACCAATTTTCCAACAACACAGACCGCATGGTGTTCTATAGACACAAAATAATTTTCACTTTGTTTATTATGGTATTTGCTCGTGATTGTGCAAAAGGAAGCCCTTTGGTACACACCTTACCATATGCACATTTGTTATACATTTTTTGATATATATTACATATTTTGTGATAAATATTATATAATTTTTTGGTTGAATTACGATAATTTGTTGTTCAGAAATGAAATTACGTAATTTTTGTGGTAGTGTTAAGTATTTTTGTGATAAAATTACACATTTTTGGTTCAAAATTTTTGATTAAAAATATGTAACATTATCACAAAATGCTTAATATTATCACATAATACGTCACTTTATTTTTCAATAACAAATTATCATAAATTCTATCAACAGATTACATAATATTTACGATAAAAATATGTAATACATACCATAAAAATGTGTAAAAAAATGCACATAGAGATTTAATTGCGTAAAAGATAGATATTTTATTGTCTTTCTTTGTGGGAGGAAACATTTTATAAAGTTTTAGAAGTGAATTAAGGTGCTAAAATCTTTTAAACAATTGGAGAGTAATAACATTATTTATTTGGTAGTTATAATTAGTAAGAAATCACAATATAGAATTTTTGATTTCCAAACTATCTAATAAAGGTGAATTAACATATCTTTCTTATAAAACTTTTGACTACACGGTTAATTCCAGACACCTAATTATCTAAAAAATAGTGTAAAATTTCAAGGGGTTGGCTTGGTGGGTGGTGATGGATTGAGTGGCCAAATAGCCCTCAATATTTTATTTATTAATAACAATTTGTTCATATATATATAATGTTTTAATTTATTACTATTTGGCTAACATTTTATTATTCAGTTTTTTTTATTTTATTTACAGAAAAGATAATGAGTGTGATTGACCAAGTTGACTAAGTAGTTGATTTGGTCAAACCATAATTAAGTGTTTTCCTACTAGTATGAGATATGTATGTGGATGGGGGTAGTGGGGTTATTATCTCTTAATAAAAAAGAGTAGCCATAATATGGATAAATGGTTGAAGATTTGGATGAGTGAAACAAACCCACAATCTGATTTATAGGAAATTTATTTTCTAGCGTGTATACAGGTATGAGTGCATAAAACAATCCCTACAATTTGATTTTTAGGAAGACATGTTTTAACGTATACTTTTGTATATCTCTGTGATTTCTAACCATGAAATATATACACAGTGACCCAAACACAATATTTATAATATCTCTCCATTATCTATTGCTTATGCAAACCTTTTATTTTTCTAGATATCAATTCAATTTTGCTATTGCTACTGGACATCACCGTGCCATTATAGTTTAAGAATTCTAGCGCGGCGTCAATTGTTTCTATCAGGTGGAGCTTAGGGTCTCAGGTTCGACTCCCACTATATCAACTCCTTAGGGGCATGCTCGTAGGTTTTGTCCAAAATTTACCTAATCTACATAGAGGGAACACTTTGCATGGATCCCGAGATTAATTAAGATATACATAAATTGGTCTGATCACCCGATGATACAAATTTTTTTTTTTTTTTGCATAGATGTAATAGACATTTATATTCTATAACTAACAAATAAGTACCTGTTAAAATGGCTACCATAATACTTTGCATTAATTGAAGCCTCTTTAATGACATGCAAAACACTATGTTGTAAGTGGCTCAATTAAAAGAATAATGTTATATGTATCAATTAGTGTACTAATTAGTGTATTAATTGATGATGTGACATAATTTAAGATATTTTTGGTATTTGTAATTTGTATAATAAGTGAAATCAATAATAATGTCATAACTAATATTAATATATTAATTAATATACTAATTGATGCATATAGTACCACTCTAATCAAAATATACTCTTGGCCAACAAAAGATGAAGACACCTTTAATAAAAATAAAAAAGCAGCCAATTATGAAAGGTACATCTTCTTTTTGGCTCCATATTATTTATGAAAATTGTAATTTTACCAATCTTGACTGCAATAGTAGAATGGACTTTTTATTTATTTATTTATTTTTATTTTTACTTTAAAATTTATAAATTATGAATTATTTGTCTAGAGGATGAATTTTTATTTAATTACATTATCATTCATCCTACCCACAACGAAAATTTCATCCAGAAATTTGTCACCAAAAACACAAATTTGGTAAGTCCCGTCTCACTTTAAATAAAAAAAAAAAAGGAACAAGTATAGTTAGTCACCAGACTTTCTTTCTTTTACGGTATTAACAACTATGCATTTGTTAAAGGTCTCGTTTGGAAAGTTGTTTATTTTAATAGATTAAAATTTTTGTATTTAAAAGGATAGTTAAATTTTTTTTTTAATTAGATGTGATATTTGTGAGAGAAAAAAGTAAAATGATTATTAATTTGATGTGACATTTTATCTTATTCATTTTAGTCTATTTGTATCTTTTTGTGAATTTTAAAACAACCCCCCCCCCCCAAAAAAAAAAAAAAAAAAAAGAAGACAAAAATTCACTTTCCAAACTGGGCCAAAGTTGATAGAAACCCAGCATAAAGTGTGAATCATATGTATTTATTTAATTATATGTTCTGCATTTTTGTGATAAAATTACATAATTTTTTGATAATATTATGACAATTTATTATTTAAAAATGATTTTTTTTTTTGTAATATTACTCATTTTATAGTTAAAAAATGTTTTGATGGATGTATAATATTTCCATAAAAGTAAATAACATTATCACAAAATACGTAATTTCAATCAAAATTATTGTATTTTATTAAAAAATTCTGTAATATTGATGAGATAAATACGGAACATAGACTGGGAAATAATAAATAAATAAAATACATACACACCCTTTTTTTAAATACTACATCAAAATACACACAAAAAATTTGGCAATAAATTTCCGTTTGTTTTGAAATAAAATACTTTCATTTATGTTGTTTGGTCAAACAAAAAACAAGTAAATTTTTTTAAAAGAAAATATTTTTGCATTATTTTTTAAAAAATGACTTACTTTTAAAAATTTATAAGTCAATTTTTACAAAGTTGACTCTCACTTACTACTTTTTCAACACATTTAACGTTTTCAAATAAATATCTTAACTCACTAAAAAGTCATAAATGATACTTTATTGAATCGAAAATTTTCTTTTAGGCAATAAAATACTTTTGTTTCAATTATCAACTAAACGTTAAAAATAAAAATAAAAATATTTTTTCTATATAAAATCAATTTATAAAAAAATTCTCTTACATAAAAATATTTTATGTCGAAACCAACTAACCTAATTGTAAAATTCTACGTGTCATAGTTAAAAATAGTGTAAATTTGTTGGTATTTTTTCATAATAATATATGAAAAATATATAAAAAAATTAAATAGAAATGACAAAATAATTTTTTAAAATTTTTTATTAAAAGGATTAAATACAAAATAAACGACACAACTAAAAATACAGAAATAAATTAGATTATATTACTAATAGAACAAATTATTAACATGGTTAACTAAATATTAGAATTCATCTTTGTAAACTAAATATTGAAAAATTTAAGAACAAATAATAAGAAAAGAAGCAAACCAAAACTTGCACTAGACAGTTTTCTTAAAATAGATTTATCGCCTCCCGATGAATGCTGCAGGTATGCCGGCATTTGTCTACTAGGATACGACGGTCGAAATAAGCTAATACAGAAGCACCTTCTGAATAGTTTTGGCGAACTTGACAATGGATGTACTTACCAAAGGTCTACTAGGTGGTCTGTCAGGTATTTGTAGAGAATCGACAGATTGTCTACTGGATTCAGATAAATCAACCCTATAAGGGGGTATTGATCGGAAACTGTTATTGGAAAAACTTCTGTTAGCAGTTCTAAAGCTATGATTAGCCAGGCTTTGAGGGGCTGTTCTAAAACTAGCATTAGAAGATGTGCTTCGAGTAAGTTGAGGTTTCTGGAACTGAAGATAAACATTACCTTCTTGTGTCTGGATAACATCATCTAAATGATGCTGAATCATCGGTTGAGGTGGTACGGCATTAGGAATATGCCATCTTTCTGGAAAGGTTATGGATGACCAAGGAATTTGTCTAGGTACAGCTACTTGGCTACTGTATAAATTGGTTTCAATTAATACAGTGTGTTCTTTTTCAGTTGTTTTTCTTACATAAGGATTTAAAGTTGTTAAAGCCTTTATGTAGATACGGGAATGTACTGAAAAAAGAGGGGATCCTGGTTTATACTTATAACCATGAGTAAGAACTCGTAGTTCTAATAAGTCGGATATATTTCTATCAGTCATAGAAATGCTTATATTCGGATAAATGTCAAAATAAACTGGTCCATGGGAAAGACTGGTTTCTATAGCTCCCATGAGAGATGATCGCCAATTAAGGCATCTGCCGTCCCTAAGGGTACATTGAATACTGGTATTTTGACCTAAAAGGGTCAAAGGTTTAAAGGCTATCTGTACTAAACCAATATGAATGTACTTATAGTCTTTAACAAACGGTATGAAGTCATTAATATGAATCAGTCGGATTATTTCATCATTTGTCTGAATACATGATGCATGTTCAAAAGTTTTAATGATTGTTTTACTAAACCATTGAAATTTTCCTTTCTTATAAATGGTTTTTGGATCTACTGGTGGAATTGTCCATTTATCTAAGGCATCCTTTACATCTTGATAGGCTACCATTTCGGCTGCTTCTGCTAAGGAGGAAATTGTGTTTCCTAAAGAAGTGACGGATTCATTCTCTGGTACGGCTACTGTATTTTCTTGTTCAGTCATGGGTTGTCTGGTGGTCATATATGTCTAATTTATTTAATTTATACTCATATTATCTACGTATTTAAACTTGGCTCTGATACCAATAAAGGTGCTCACTAAAGGTTTTAGCTTGACATGGTTAGCACGTCTGTCAACGATTTACAGGATTAACGGTCCTCACGCTCTCTGCATTTGACCTAACCTAACGCGACTTGGGTGACGTCCCACTAACCTCAAACTTCAACAATTAATTAACCTTACATTAGCACAAATCCAGGAATACATACACGCATAATACAGGTATAAAGAAAACAAATTAAAACATATATGACCTCATATACCTTACTGTTGGGGAGGCGGAGGAGGCCTCCTAGCCGCCCAGGCCACCAACTGTTCTTGGATCAACTGTTGAAGTTCTGCTATATGCTGATCAGCCTCTGCTATACGAGCAGAAATATACGGTTGGGTATACCAATCTACTGGTGTATTAAGATAATGATTTTTCTGATTTTTCCAGAATTCTAGAAGAAATAAATACTGTTCAAGTGCATTGACAGAGGGCATTCATAGAAAATACGAGTTTTATTGAGGAAGTACCACTATTTTACAAGAGGGGTTTGGAGGAAAACAAGGAGAGAAATTAAAAACTTCAAACTTAAACACACTCTGCCTTCAACAAGGGTGAGGCATCCCTTTTATAAACAAAATCGGATAAAAAGAGGGACAGATGTTACAATTGTATTTGACCGACGATATTACATCTTATCCTAACTGCTGAGGTCATCCATGACGTTGGCTATTCTGATAATACAACGGATAAGGGAAATCTACTTTTTCCAAAGTTTCTTGTCCGGTTGTGCCGACAGCTAATCATGTCGTTTTCCTTTGCGGTTGCTTTTGGCGAGCTTTTCTGTGAGGACATCTGTCATGGCATCCCAGAAATCACCAAAGTGGGTGTCTTCTTCATCATCAGGTAGTTGGCCTTCTCCAGCTAACACGTGTTCGGCTGGATCAACTTCAGGCTCGGATGAGGGCTGACTGGTACCTGACCTCATGGATACATCATCCTCAGAGGGCATGGTTTGGAGGAACTGTTCTTTGAGAAAATTCATGCTTTTAAGAATTATCTCATTTTCAGATAAATCAGGGTACTGGTTTCTCAATTCTTTTTGGATCTGGATAAACGGATTGTTAGATAATGCTGGTTGTGGAGCAGGAATGGCTGACTGCTTAACTGTTTCACGACATGCCTGAGCATGCTCTTTGATTTTTATTATGGTTTCAGTGATGATCGGATCCATGCCTTTATTCCACCATTTAACAAAAAAGATTCTTTTTAGGCGAGGCACTTTATTCTGGTAATCACAGGCAAAGTCCCATTTCCAAATCCAGGGAATATTAAATCGGATAGAGAAATGGACTAATGATTTACTGATGGACAAATCCCTGTTTTTGTTCAGATAAGCATATGCTTTAGAGTAAGCATAATGCCAATCGTTGTAAGCAAGACGGATTTCTTCTGGTAAAATATCAAGGGACAACCCAAATTTATCCCACCACACGAGGAACCAATTGGGGACATCGTGTTTGAGAACCTCAGGGCAAATCCGGATAAACCAAGAATGAGAACGGATAGGATTCTGGTAGTAAAACACCTGGGTAAAAGCATCCTGATAATCCCAATAGGTGTACTTGGTCTGTTTATTACGAAGATCAAGATCTCGTAAAGTATGCGGATGAATACCCCATGGAGCAATGGGCATAATATTACGGATTATTTAACTATTTGGTAAGTCCCGTCTCACTTTAAATAAAAAAAAAAAAGGAACAAGTATAGTTAGTCACCAGACTTTCTTTCTTTTACGGTATTAACAACTATGCATTTGTTAAAGGTCTCGTTTGGAAAGTTATTTATTTTAATAGATTAAAATTTTTGTATTTAAAAGGATAGTTAAATTTTTTTTTTAATTAGATGTGATATTTGTGAGAGAAAAAAGTAAAATGATTATTAATTTGATGTGACATTTTATCTTATTCACTATTTTAGTCTATTTGTATCTTTTTGTGAATTTTAAAACAACCCCCCCCCCCCCCAAAAAAAAAAAAAAAAAGAAGACAAAAATTCACTTTCCAAACTGGGCCAAAGTTGATAGAAACCCAGCATAAAGTGTGAATCATATGTATTTTATTTAATTATATGTTCTGCATTTTTGTGATAAAATTACATAATTTTTTGATAATATTATGACAATTTATTATTTAAAAATGATTTTTTTTTTTTGTAATATTACTCATTTTATAGTTAAAAAATGTTTTGATGGATGTATAATATTTCCATAAAAGTAAATAACATTATCACAAAATACGTAATTTCAATCAAAATTATTGTATTTTATTAAAAAATTCTGTAATATTGATGAGATAAATACGGAACATAGACTGGGAAAATAATAAATAAATAAAATACATACACACCCTTTTTTTTAAATACTACATCAAAATACACACAAAAAATTTGGCAATAAATTTCCGTTTGTTTTGAAATAAAATACTTTCATTTATGTTGTTTGGTCAAACAAAAAACAAGTAAATTTTTTTAAAAGAAAATATTTTTGCATTATTTTTTAAAAAATGACTTACTTTTAAAAATTTTATAAGTCAATTTTTACAAAGTTGACTCTCACTTACTACTTTTTCAACACATTTAACGTTTTCAAATAAATATCTTAACTCACTAAAAAGTCATAAATGATACTTTATTGAATCGAAAATTTTCTTTTAGGCAATAAAATACTTTTGTTTCAATTATCAACTAAACGTTAAAAAATAAAAATAAAAATATTTTTTCTATATAAAATCAATTTATAAAAAAATTCTCTTACATAAAAATATTTTATGTCGAAACCAACTAACCTAATTGTAAAATTCTACGTGTCATAGTTAAAAATAGTGTATAATTTGTTGGTATTTTTTCATAATAATATATGAAAAATATATAAAAAAAATTAAATAGAAATGACAAAATAATTTTTTAAAATTTTTTATTAAAAGGATTAAATACAAAATAAACGACACAACTAAAAATACAGAAATAAATTAGATTATATTACTAATAGAACAAATTATTAACATGGTTAACTAAATATTAGAATTCATCTTTGTAAACTAAATATTGAAAAATTTAAGAACAAATAATAAGAAAAGAAGCAAACCAAAACTTGCACTAGACAGTTTTCTTAAAATAGATTTATCGCCTCCCGATGAATGCTGCAGGTATGCCGGCATTTGTCTACTAGGATACGACGGTCGAAATAAGCTAATACAGAAGCACCTTCTGAATAGTTTTGGCGAACTTGACAATGGATGTACTTTCTCTAACAAGAACCAAAGAAGAGACTAACAAAAGAAAATAAGAAAAATTTTATTTGGCGTAAAAAACCATTTCCAACTTTTTATCTCAAAACACTATCTCATTTTTCATTACAAAACCTCTCTAGAACAACCTACTAAGGCCTTATTTGGCAAGTGACATTTTTAGTTAAAAAATTACTAAAAAAAACCAAAAAATTAACAATCTATACCAAAAAGTCAAAGATTTCATTTTCTTTCTACTTTTTACACATTTTTTCGTAAAAAATAAAAAATTTATCCCAAACATGCTAGTTTTTTTTACATCACATTTTAGCAAAAAAGTCAAAAAATTACTAAAAAAATATGTTCCCAAACAAAGCCTAAGTTGAAGGAGAAAGACTTATATTAGTAAGGGAGAGCCTTAACTATGAAGGCTAATATTAATGGGATTATCAAATGTCATCAATTCTAATCATTAGAGCTAGAGTTAGAAATATTCAAAACTCCAAAACCATTATATAAATCATAATATGTATATAATGTGTGAGTTTTGAGAATTAAATTAGATGAGTTGCAAAATGGATGCGGGTGTTGGGTCATAACCAGATCCAAGCCTAATCTCAAACTTATGCACAAAGTAAGCCCAGCACAGCTCAAGACTAGATTCAAGTCCAAGTCTAAGACCAAACTCAGCATATGCACAAGTATAAGTTTAGGCACAGTCCAAATCAAGATTAAGTTCAAATCTAAACTCAACTTTACTGATACACACTTTATGAAACAATTCTCATTCATAACTCAATAGTTTCGGCTCATTATTTTTATATTGCAATCTTTTTACGTAAGAGAGAACAAAATCACTCAAATACATCTCAATCGACGGTTGAATGCCATTTTATTTTCGAATTAAAATTGTCAAAAATCATTATTTTTCAACATAGTTGTTAATAAATATATATTTCATGTAGTTTGTAATTTAAAATTTTAAATATGTAGCTTTACAAAAATTTCTAAATCTCCCCCACGGCCGACTTAAGTCACATAATTGTTACTACCATCTGACAAAAGTTTGTTTGTTTTGAAATGAGGTAAGCGATGACACAAAGCATCCAAACGAATAATTATTTTGCCGTTTAGAAATTTTATATCGATAGTGTATTCAATTAATAATAGGAGATTTGATCAAAATATTCTCGTAATATAATAAAATTTTAATGTATTAAAAATAAACATAAAAAATTTTCTTGAAAAATTTAACATATATCATTATTATCAAAATATTAAATTTTAAAATAATATAATTTTTAATCTAGATGTTGATTTTTTTTTTATAAAATTAATATTTTTAAAATTCTCTGATTAAGATCTATCAAATAAGATTCATGTTAACTATGAAATTTTTTTAAAAAGAAAATTATTACCGTCAAAATTAATATAAACAATAACATGTTACTTTGTCTTTTAATAACATGTTACTCTAATTTACAGCAATATGTTACTGGTAATATTATCTAAGAAAAAAATATCTTATTTTATCTTTAAGTTTGGGTACTCCCAAATAATCCAAAAAGCCAAAAAGTTACTCAAAAAGTTAAAAAGTTAACACTATTCACCAAAAGTCAACAATTACGGCTGCACAACTCCCAATTCAAATTTTCCTCTAAAAACCAATTTTCACAATTTTTTATTACACATTTTTCTATAAAAAGTCAAAAAGTTAACCCAAATATCCATATTTTCAACCTCACTTTTTTGTCCAAAAAGACAAAAAGTACACTTATTTAGTCTTTCCAAACTTGACCTTAATTATGTACCTTTTTTTTGAGAATTTATGAAACAAAATAAATAAAGATATCATTTTCACTAAACAAAAATCCAATAAAAAGGTTTTAACTAAATTTATTAATAATAGAGAGTCTAATAATTACATAACGCTAAAAGTAAGAGAATTATGAATAAATGATATAATTTCATTGCACGCACACATTTTTCATGTAATTATTTCTGCACCATATAACCTATCAGAGGCATTCTTCTTGTCTGCTTCCTTCCCTATCCTACTTACCTCGGCAACCACTACTGGCCACCCATCGACTTGTCCTACCTTCACAAAAGGAAGGTTGGATGCATGCATTTCTTTCTGTGATTTTTTTATACCAAAAAAAAAAAAAAAATTATACTTCATGTTTTGTGTAATTATTTTTGATCATTTAGACTAAATTATAATCTCTCCATAAAATCTTCCATGATTCGAAAGCAGGTTTGTTTTGCTCTCCCATGAGATCTTTCATAAAATCTTCCATGATTTGAAAGTAGGTTTGTTTTGCTCGTCCATGAGATCTTTTATTTTTATTGTTTTTACAAGTCATCTCTTTGAAGTAGGTCTTAGAATGTAAAATAGTTTTTTTTAGAATAAATTACAAAAACACCTCTTGATTTGTTAATAAATTATCAAGTCAATTAACAATTTTTATTGATGTTAAAAATATGTTTCAATTAATAATTTAGGTAATTTTATTATTGTACATGAGAACAATTATGAATTTCATTTTTTTAGTTAATTCTGTTAAATAAAAAAAAATTCTAATAACGGGATATTTGTAATATTTCAAACCATATCGGATAATTTGTATTTTAAGCAAATTTTAGGGGATGTATTTGTAATTTAACTTTTTATTTTTATTTTTATTATTAACTTTGAACTAAAAATTATAGTGTCGTTCCGAAAAAAAAAAAAACAAAAAATGAAAAACAAAAAAAAACTAGAATTGTAGTGGGTTTCACACGTTGGTTGCGGCGATTTCACCGTGCAACATGTTTGCTTTCGTGTGTAGGTGAAGTTTCGTGTGTGGGTGAACGGGGAATTTTAGTTTGCTCAAAATGATTAAAAAAATAAATGACAATTGACATTAAAGATTGTCACTTCATTGATAAGAGAATTGTAATTATGGATGTTGATTTTTGACCATACAATTAAAC
Organism: Camellia japonica; assembly: GCA_030407325.1. Classification (NCBI taxonomy): domain Eukaryota; kingdom Viridiplantae; phylum Streptophyta; class Magnoliopsida; order Ericales; family Theaceae; genus Camellia; species Camellia japonica. Next base: position 135,807,791 of record JAPPVO010000017.1, on the reverse strand, counting down.
GAGAAACTCAACTGAAAAGTACGGTAGAATAGATTAAGCTCGAACAACCTGTCACAGAAAAATAAGAATTCGGCGGTGGTTCGTCTACCTAGGGACACTCTGACGCTCAAGTCAGTAGTTAAATATCTTTCAAAAATAGCAAATTGTGCTTAACTCATAAGAAAGAATTTACTACTCGCAGTATATCACACATCCCTAAGACCCACAGGGGTGCCTGCTTTTATAGCCAGCACTGACCTGATCTCTGTAGAAGCCTCATTTCAGTGGATTCAGGCTCAATGTTCATCTTGGACTCTCAGCTAGATTGTAACAAACTCCCTAAGAGTTTTGTCTTTATTCAAACTGAGATCATTCTATATTCTAAGACTCTTGCCCTTGTTTACTTATCTCAGATTCCGGTATCTCTATAGATAACCTCGACCTAGCCGAGATCACCTTGGCATCATGACCAGGCCACGTGGCACCTTGGCTGACACTTCGGCATCACTTTGGCCACGTACTGTCATTTACAAAATATGTCCCCACAACTGCTCTCTAGATTCTATTACCTCGGTAACCTGAGGTGATGGAACCTACATCGCTTGTTCATATATTATGACGGCTAAAATTCATTCTTCCTTTCAACCGAGGTTATGACTCGTCGATTTTAAGTACCCAGGACTCAACTGTCCATCTTTATCAAGGATCAAGAACCAATAGTGAACTTCTTTGAGCATCTCTACCGAGATCGTTCTTCTAGCCGAGGTGTTTGCTTCATTAATCAAGACCTCCAAGAGTTTTGACTACGCATGAGCTATCACGTACAGTCTTTTCAACCGTTTCCTCCATGCGTCCCTTTCTCATTGGTTCGTACGTGACACGCGCTATTAGGTTGCGTTACTTCTGCACATCCCACCTAACAAGCACGTCGTCCAAGGCACCTCATTATGTTTTGCCGCTTCTCGTACTTTTGACAAAAACTCCTTTTTGTCTTCTCGTCTCTTCACTTTTCATTTATGGATTCTCTCTTTACTCTCTGACCTTCTCTCTTTCGTTTTTCCTTGTTCTGCCATTTTTAAGCCTTTAGAAGCTCTGCAATTGCTTTATTTGTCTTATCTGGTGAGCTTTTCATTATCTGTTTCTGATTATTTACGTTGTCTGACTCCGGCGATCTCCACCTCGACATTCGTTTCGTCGATCTTAACCGGTAAATCACTAATTTCTTCTTCCTTTATTCAGTCTTGTATTGTTCTCTTAATGTACTGCTTCTCTAAACTCGCCTTATGCTCTTTTTGTTGCATTCGTTGTCAATGAATCTTGTATTCATAGCTATATTATGAATCAATTTTCTTGTTTCTTGAATCTGTTTTATGCTTCATAATCTGTCCCTGAGGTCTAGAGTGCTTGTATTGCTTGTGGTTCTTCCACATTGCCCTAGACACACTTATTTAATGTTCACGAACTCTGTTTGCTCTGTGCGTGCAAATCTATTTGTTGTTCTCTGCTCCATTCTTGATTTCTGAATCATGTTTTCTTTTCTGTTTTTCTTGATTATTTTCAGATCTGTTGCTTTTGAGCCTTGCTTCAACATAGTTTAGGTTTTGGGATTTGCTAGAAATTACATATTTTAGGAAAATTGAAACTCAAAATCTCCCCTAGGAAGCAAAACCCTCACCCTAGTACATTTAGGCCCTAGCCGAGGTTTTCAAACCTTTACCAGTGTTTTTTCTCTGAAATCCATCGTAATACACCCCAAGCTGAGATCATGGGTATGTTTAGGTGGAGAGTAGACACCCGACCAAACTAGAGTACTTCCGAAAAGTTTTCCATCCCAGCCGACGTTCAAATTAGGTTGGTTGAGAAGGAGGAGTCTATCATGCCTGATGAAAACTCCATGCCCTTTCATGTAGTTGTGTTTATAGAGTGTGGATTTCGATTCCCTCTAGACATCATGTTTAAGGAAGTTCTTCACTTCTACAAACTTAACCCTATGCAACTAGCCATCAATTCTTTTAGGATCATTAATGGCATCGTCGCACTGGCATGCCGACAAAATGCCAGAATTACCCTTTCTGATATCCAGTACTGCTACACCATGTGTAGTCTCAAAACAAACAACGGCTACATATACTACCTCAAGCCAAGATCTACACAATACAAGTTGATACCGGATATCCTAGACTCAAATAAGGGCACGGGGGATGACTACCTGATTGTCTCGGGCAATTAGGAGTTTACGCCAGACGACGAGCTCTAACTTTTCCCTTTGCGCTGAGAAGTATTTAGGGATGATAAGGGTAAGGGTTTAGTCCCCCCAAAGTCCCTTCTTTAAATTACTTTATCATTCTTTATGTTACTCTGTTATAATGTTCTCTCTTTATTTTTGCAACCCTTCCTCAGCTCGAAAAGAACTTTCGCCAGTACTACGTGCCGAGCAAAGACTTGGTTCGCCTTCTCAGCTTACTAATCGAGGCACGCAAAGCTCATCTTTTTCTCAACTACATCCCTACCTACTGCAGTCCATTGCCCAACGTCCCCAAAAGAAGCCAAACTCCACCTTCTACCATAACTCCTCCAACAACCTCATCTCCAAGGCCATATCAGGCCTCCACCTCTGACCCAGCAGACCAGCCATCTATTTCTGTCCCCCAGTTAATTCCTCCAGCTCAGCGCCAGCGCCGAGCTCCTCCGAACGCACCCGCCGGCAGAACTCGCAATCACAAACACCGAGATTCTGACTCATCGGCGCACGATCCAGCAAACCCTCCAATCGCCCTACCAGCAATTCATTTCGACTCTAGAGTCACTGTCGCCGCTGCAGCCAATGAAATGGGTTACGCCAAAATAGTCCCCGACGACCTTCTTGCCGACATCCCTGGAGTGGTGTCTGTCTATTCTTCCTCTCTTTCTCAGTCCTAACCGAAGCCCAAAGTCAAAAGGGTGAAAAGGACCAAGGCCAAAGCCACTGCCACTGAAGTCGAGTCCGAAGACACAGTGCCAATTTCCAAATTGGCCGAAATCGGGAAGACGACTTCTGCGGCTGAGAAGAGGCCCGTTGAGACTAAAGCATCTGACCAACGATTATAAAAAAAGCTGAGGTCTGATGGTGCTGCTCCACCTGGCTCTTTCCGCTCCGATGAGCCTTGGACCCCGCAGTCATGGTTGGAGATCGACCTTTGCTAGCTGGGAACAGTGCGCTTGACTCTGTGGAAGTCGGTGCCATCCTTTCCATCGCCATTCTACTACCGGCCAACATCAACCGAATGGCCGAGTTGACTGAAAACGAAAACTATGCTTTGATGATGCAGTATTCTGTTTTGGTAAGCTTTCATGCCTTCATTTTTATCCTGTTCAATTACCAGTTTATTTTTTCCTTTGCTTGTACTTTAGCCAAAGTTTCTCTGATTGTCTTTTTCTTTTGTAGGCTACTCAGCAAGGTCACTTCCTCACGGTCAAAACCGAGGAATTCAAGAAGAATGTGACCAAAAAGACCAAGGAGGCAGCCAAACTCCTTACTTCTCTGAATCGAGCCGAGGTTTGTATCCGCGGCTTATTAGATCAAAACAAGGCTGCCTTGGCTGCCCAAAGTAAGGCCGAGAAGTGAGCCAAAGCGGCCAAAAACATTGCCGAGGTCGCAAAGCGAAGCAAAAGAAGCAAAAGTTAAGGAGGCCGAGGCTCAAACTGAGCTCCGAATGGCACTCGCCACAAAAGACGCTGAGCTCAAAGCTGTAGATCAGAAGGCGTACGCCGAAGGGGCAGCCGATGTCCGGGACGTCTACAAGAAGCAAGTCAACCAGAGGGCTTACCATGGCAAAACCATTTATGAATGGAATATAGATGGAAAATCAGAAAATCAAATTTTTGAAACTGTACATCAAATGTTAATATATGGCACTGTTTGCAAACAAAATGATAATACTGATCATCAAGTTGCCGCTTTATTGCTAATGGCTTTACCGAGATTCTCAAGGGATGGTGGGATAATGTTCTCACCATTACTCAACAGAATGAAATACTTAATTCTTTTAAAATTGAAACTGACCCATAACCAATCAAGTTCGACAAAATGAAGATGCTGTTTACACTTCATTCAGACTATCTTACGCCACTTTGTTGGACCTGAAGTAGGTAACAGCGATCGTAGCCGTGAGTTTTTACAGAATCTAAGATGTCCATCTTTAACCCATTTTTTGTGGTATAAAGATGTTTTTTTTACTTAAAGTTATGCAACGTAGTGATGCCAACAGTGAACATTGGAAGGCAAAATTTGTTGATAGTCTTCCCAATCTTTTTATCGAAAAAATACGAAAAAAGCTTCGAAATCGCCATAATGGCATGCAAATTCCTTATAACTAGTATACTTATGGCTAACTTATTGGCATTATTATAGAAGAAGGTCTTTCTCTTTGCAATGACCTTAAACTCTAGTATCTTATGAAAAAAAAGAATTTAACAGGTAGAAAAGAATTAGGTGAATTTTGTGATCAATTTGCCTATGAAACCAAACTTCAGTACCCGTCTAAATCTAAGAAACAACGATCATATAAAACACATAAAAAAATCCTTCAGAAAATCGATTCCACAAAGAAGAAATATAAATCTCAACCGTCTTATCAAAAACCTAAACAGACAATTAAAGGTAAGCAGAAATCTTACCCAAAGAAAGATCGATCCCAAATTACTTGTTACAAGTGTGGTGCAACAGAACATTATGCTAATAAATGTAGAGCTAAATTAAAACAGAAATTAAATGAAATGTCTTTGGCTGGACATCTTCAACAACAGATTTTACAAACTCTATCTAGTGCCGATAGTATAACTAGTTCAGATGATGATGATCTAGCTGAAATTTATTCCTCATTTGTGTCTAATTCTGACTCAAATACTCCAGAACAATGTTTTTGTCAAACCAGTAATACAAATTCTTTAACTAGATTAATTATTGAAAAGCTATAGTTGAAACGAATGGTTTAGATTTAGGTGGCCCAAGCCTTAATGTCTTAACTAATGACAGAAATTTATGCTAGAATTAGCAGACCAGATTAAGATCCAGAAATAAAATTAAAATTTTTAGAATTATGTTATCACAATCAGAAAACTGAAGAGGTTATTCCTTTAGAACACTACAGTATGAAAGAAGTTTTGAGTAGGATACAATCCTCCCCGATTCTTGAAAAAACTAGTAACTATTCAAGATCTTAAAGTGGAAATTAATGTTCTTAAAACAGAAGTAAAGCATCTCCAAATTGCTAACCAGTCAATTTTTAATGACATCAAGAAAATCAACAGTCAACTTAAAAATAAAGAGCAAACTTCAGAATAGAAGGAAAATCAAGAAAAACCAGAAAATTAGTATTTAATACTTATAAACCAGATTACCTTTCAGAAATGGTATATTAGAATCACTTTTATAAGAAAACCTGATTTTATTATCAAAGATGCCATCGCCTTAATTGATAGCGGTGCTGATATGAACTGTATTCAAGAATGATTAATTCTTATTAAATATTTCCAGAAAACGACTCAATCATTAACCAGTGCAAGTGGTAATTCTATGAAAATTAAATACAAAGTACCAGAAGCTTTCATCTGTAATCAAGGTATATGTCTTCCTACTACTTTTGTCCTTATCAAAAATATGTCTCAAAGTATTATCTTAGGGAAACCATTTTTGTGCTTGTTAATGCCTATTACAAAGATTGATTCCATAGGCATTCATACAACAATCAGTAATCAACCCATTATTTTTGAGTTCATAACAAAACCTTATACTAAAAACTTAGATCAAATCAAAGATCTAGTTAATTTTAAAGAAAAACAAATCAATTTTCTTCAAACAAAAATCAATTTTCTTACTATTGAGCAGAAATTACAACAGTCATCTTTATAGAACAAAATTAAAATAATTGAAAAAGAATTCCAAACAGAAATTTGTAGTGATATTTCTAATGCTTTTTGGAAAAGAAAGAAACATATAGTTTCTCTTCCTTATGAATCAGACTTTGATGAAAAATTCATCCCAACCAGAGCTCGTCCTAGTTAAATGAAAAAGAATATTTAGAAATGTGCAAAATAGAAATTCAAAATCTTCTTCAAAAGAAGTTAATCAGAACTAGTCATTCTCCATGGAATTGTACAACATTTTATGTCAATAAAATGCAGAAATAGAAAGAGGTGTGCCAAGATTAGTCATTAATTATAAACCTCTTAATGATGTTTTAAAGTGGATTAGATATCCAATTCCGAATAAAAAAGATTTGCTTGATCGATTACAGGATGCAGTCATATTTTCTAAATTTGACTTAAATTAGGATATTGGCAGGTACAAATAGCTGAACAGGATCGGTACAAAACTGCTTTTACAGTATCCTTTGGGCATTATGAATGGAATGTTATGCCATTTAGTTTAAAAAATACTCCATCAGAATTTCAGCATATAATGAATGATATATTTACTCCTTATACAGAATTTGCTATCTATTATATTTATGATATTCTTATTTTTTCATCATCTATTGATCAGCATATAAAGCATCTTAATATATTTAAGCATGTTATTATCAGAAATGGTTTAGTCATATCTGTACCAAAAATGAAACTTTTTCAAACAATAGTACGCTTTCTTGGTCATAATATTCATAATGGAATTACACCAATTGACAGAAATATTGAGTTTGTTTCTAAATTTCTCGATAAGATAAAAGATAAAACTCAATTACAGCAGTTTCTTGGTAGTCTCAATTATATTCGAGATTACTATCATCAGTTATCCCAGGATACTGCTATCCTTTTCACCAGATCACAGAAAAATCCTTCTCCTTGGACAAAAGCTCACACTGCTGTCGTACAAAAAATTAAGGCTAAAGTAAAACAACTTCCCTGTCTTGCTTTACCAAATCTAGAATGGCAAAAGATTATAGAAACTGATGCCTCTAACTATGGTTATGGAGGTATTTTAAAATAGATTAATCGTACTAGTCAAAAAGAAGAACTATTAAGATTTACATCAGAAAAATTGGACTAAAGCTGCTCTCAATTATCCCACAATTAAAAAAGTGTGTTTAGCTATTGTTAAATGTGTTTTAAAATTCCAGGATGATTTGCTAAACTAAAAATTTCTAATTCGTGTGGATTGCTTTGCAACTAAACAGATATTTAAAAAAGATGTTCTTAATCTTGCTCATAAACAGATATTTGCAAATTGGCAAAGTGCTTTATCTGCATTTGACTTTGATATTGATTATATCAAAGGTGAATAGAATTCTTTACCCGACTTTCTAACTCGTGAATATTTGCAGGGATCTTAACCAGTAAAAGTGGCCGTGGCCCAGGTCGTCAGGGCCGGGACAAGGAAACCCTTACCAAAATCCATATCTAGCAGAATTTCTGACACTATAAGCCTCTAACAGTAATCCAAGGGAATCCTCTAGCCAGTCCATCAAGGATATTCTCCTTACTCCTGAACAGTACACTCTTAACAGTATTACTGAAGAAACAGTCTTTTACATTGAACCAGTAGATGAAAAATGAATGACAGATCCATGGGAAATTAAACGTCGTTATCTTATGACCCAACAATTTCCCCCACATTTTGACCAGTACCGTTATATTTATGAACAGATACTCATTGAGACTGCCGCCATGTAGATTAAGCATACTTTGCATGATCCTTCCAAGACTGCCAGTCCGATCAAATTCAATAAAACTACCATCTGTAATATTATGCCTATTGCTACATGGGGCATTCACCTGCATACTACTCGTCAACTTGACAAGCGCAACACAGAAACTCGATATAGTTACTGGGAATATATCGATGCCTTTACTTATGCATTTTATTACCAAAATCCTATCCGTAATCATTCCTGGTTTATTCGAATTTGTCCAGACGTCCTCAAAAACGATTTACCCAATTGGTTTCTCATTTGGTGGGACAAATTTGGACTACAACTTGAACTTTTACCAGTTTCTATCCGTGAAGTTTTTAATGAATGGCAAATTGCTTATTCTCATTTACCAGGACAAAAGGATATTTCTATGACCAAATCTTTGGTTTATTTTACTATTCGTTTTAGTATTTCATGGATATGGAAATGAGATTTCCAGTGTGATTATCAGAATAAGATTCCATGTCTCAAAAGAGTTTTCTTTGTGAGATGGTGGGATAAGAGTATGAATCCCATCTTACCAGAAACTGTCCAAAAAATTAAGGCCCATACTCAAGCCTACTAGGATGCTATTTCCAAAAAAATTCCTAGTCAACCACTCCTTCAAAATTCTTTTTTACAAATTCAAACAGAATTACGCCAAAAATATCCGAATTTGTCAGAAAAAGAATTAGTCATTAAAAGCATGGATTTCATGAAGGAACAATTTCTCTAGACTATTCCCAGTGATGGCACCTTCATGAAATCCGTTACTAGCAGTCAAGACCAAGAAGATACAAACCAGGATGAAAATGAATTTGTTGCTCTAGTCAGCGAATCACAAGATCCAGTAGAAGATGAACCCAACTTTGGTGATTTTTAGGATTCACTCACTAGCATGATTGCCGAAAAGATTGACAAGGAAAAAGATAAAAAAGGAAAAGGAAAAGCATAAGTCTTTATCTTGCCTCCAACCAGAATCATTCATTTGGAGCGCTGGCACAAAACGACAACTAACAGTACACCTACTTTCTGTAAAAGTAGATTCCTTGTCTGCCATCCAACACAGAGACCAACAATTGTCTCACTCCAGTCCAAAGAAGATAAGGATGCTGAGTCAAAAGAAAATTCCCATTCAGCTTTGAGGATATGAACGATCGACTCCAACCAGCAAGAACACGCCACCTGTCCTCACCTTATCTTATCTTATCTTATCTTTTCTTTTGTCTATAAAAGGGATATCCCCACCCTTGTTGAGACAGAGTTGTTTTTAGAGTTTTCTTTCAAGAATTTGTTTTCTTTTCAAGCATGAAATTTAAGTGCTCTCTTTCTCTCTCTCTCTCTCCCCCTTGTAAAATTTCTCAGTTTATGATATATAAATTAAGTGTTGAAGAATTATGCTATTTTGAAGATTCTGGTTGTAAGTATTTTCTTCTTTAGTATGTATGCTTGTAAATTTACTTGTTGATTTGATTAATGTTTTAGAATTTTATCTTGATAGTAGAAATATATATTTACAATAGCTTCAAGCTAAAGATCCGTATTTATAGCCGTATCTTTCTAACCAGTTAGAATTTTGTAATAAAAAAATAACCAGGATCCAACAGTAGATCCAGGAGCAGATCTACTGTGGGCGGCTGCCAGCCGACCTCCACCTCAATAGTAAAACCATGAGACCATAAATGTAGGAATTTAAATCTAGTACAATAATAATAATATAAATGATAATATTCCTGGGTTTGTGCTAAATAAGGGTAGAACAGAGTAAGGTTGAATGGGATGTCATCCAAGTCGCGTATAGGTTAGAAGACCATAGTTGCAGTGATTGCGTATAGGTCAGTTCCCTAGTAAAACGTTGACAGACGTGCTTAGCTTTATAACCCTGTGTCATGCACCTTATTTGGAATCAAAGATTGTTTTATATATATATATATATATTTGTATATCATTTTAATAATGAAATTCTTTGGGACTTTTTAGATATATTTTGTATTTGTGGAATGATTATTTATTATTGGTAATAATACTGATAAATTTATCAAAATGATAACTGGTTGGGATATTTTGATTTTAGAGGGACTTACGTGTAGGTTCTAATAAGTGGACTTATTGTCTAATAGGTCCTATGATAATTAATGGTATTTTTCATCAAACAATATTAAAAAAAAAAACGTCATTAATTATTATTTTCAATGACAGTTTGAAATTTTTGTCTCAAAAATGTCGTTAATTATAAGTTTTAGTGACAATTTAAAAAAATTGTCACAAAAAAGTCACTAATTTTTAACTTTCAGTAACAGTTTGAAAAATTTATCATAGAAAAATATCACTAATTGTAAGTTTTAGCGACAATTTATAATAATCATGACAAAAAAAAGTCACTAATTGTCAATTTTTAGTGACATATGCAAAAAATGTCACAATTATTTTTTGCGACGATTTTACTAAGACTTATTTTCAATAGGACTTAATGAGAATTAAATCCAATTATTAGAACACATTGGTAGTTTACCCTTAATTTTTGTTTGTGATTTTAGATTAATTTTTAATTTATTTATATTAATTTGTATTGAAATATGATGTATGAAGTGCAAATAGTTGAATCTTATTTTAAGAAAAATATTTTTACAATAATAAATTTATCACTAAAAATTAAAACAAAATTTTTAAGAAATAAGTATTCACTACACATCTGCTCATAAGTGCTCAACAAATAAAGCATGCTAAGTATACAACATTTGATAGGCTTGTTAGCGTTACGAGCACCATGGACAATTATTTATTTATTTTGACTCAATTCAATCAAAATAATAATAATAATAATAATTGTCTATAATGATAAAATAATTGTTCATGTTACAAGCACCATGGACAATGGACAATTATGAATCAGCACTTAGCTTATGCAAGTGATAAAACATTTGTCACATTTGTCCCTATTTTGTTTGTATACAATTTGACAATAATATAATTTATTCTTGAAAAATCCCATTACAACCCTTGAAACCCACCAAAAGAATTTATTTTTAGAAGAGAATTTGAAACCTAAACTCCATTCAAAATCTTCAATCCATGACTTAGATAATTTAAGAATCACTTCAATTTCTTCAAGCGATTATCTAAACTCACTTAAAAGATTGTTCTAAACTTTTTTTTTTTTTTTTTTTTTTTTTTTTTTTTTTTTTTTTGCATTTATAGAGAAAAAAAACCAATCATGCAATTATAACTAATTTGGTGGTTTGTGGGGTTGGTATTTCTAACACTGCTCTTGAGGAGTTTGCATACCTGCTGAATTGCAAGACTCAAAGTTTACCACTTAAGTACCTAGGATTGCCTTTGGGTGCTAATCCAAGAAGAAAGGGGATGTGGAAGCCAGTTATTGAAAAATTCAAACTGAGGCTTGCTGGATGGAAAAAGAGGTTTCTCTCTTTTGTAGGGTTGCCTTGGTGAAAGCAGTGCTGTCATGTCTGCCAGTATTTTATTTGTCTCTGTTCAAGTTACCTGAAGGAATAGCTAAGGAGATAGACAAAATTCAAGCTTCATTTTTATGGGGAGGCCCAGATCTAAAGAGGAGAATACATCTTGTGAAATGGATGGAGGTAAAAAAGAGCATAAAACAAGGTGGGCTAGGCATCAAAAGAATTAGGGATGTGAATGTGTGCTTACTACTCAAGTGGTGGTGGAGGTTTGCTTCTAATCATGATTCCTTATGGAAGAGGGTCATATGTAGTAAATACAAATTTCAAGAAGGGACATGGCTTCCAAACCTCAGCTCAAGCAACAATTTCTCAAAAATCTGGGGTGGCATTGTGGCAGCAGCTGATCAGCAAGAGTCTCTCTTAATGTTCTATGTTAGTAACTTACAATTAAAAGTTGGGAATGGCTGTAGAATCAAGTTTTGGTATGATCACTGGTGTGGGGCTTTTTGCCTCAAAGATGGGTTTCCTAGGCTTTTTCAATTGTCCAATAATAAGGAGGGACCACTTAAGGATTTTGTGACTAACTCAGGTGACAATTGGTTGCTTACCTTTAGGAGGTCTATTTTTGAATGGGAAAAGGAAGAGCTTCACAGAATTCTTAACATCTTAGTAGCATCTTCTTCTCTGAATCTGGGTGTAAAAGACAGTGCAGTATGGTTAGCATCAAAACCTGGGTAGTCTCTTGCATCCATTCTATATAACCATACTAACCTTGCCTTTGGTAACACTGTTAGTTCTAGTAGTTTGGTTTGGCTCAATTACCTAACACCCAAAGTGCAATTTTTTGGTTGGGTCGCATAGAAACACAAGGTTAAAACATCTGTGTTCTTGCAACGGATTGGTGTATTGGATAGGTCTGCTTCTATCTTATGTCTCTTCTGCAAAGCACAACAAGAAACAATTCTTCATGTACTGATTCACTGCCCTATGGTGTGGAGGATTTGGATTGGGATGTTACAATGGTGGGGAACTCTTTGGGTGGTTCCTGGTTCTGTTGAGGATCTGCTACAGTGGTGGGCAGTACATTTGCAGGAAAAAAGAGAGGAGAATTTGGAGTGCCATACCACTGGTCACTTTTTGGTCCATCTGGAAGATCAGAAATGAGTGCCTCTTTCAAGCCTCCCAAGTAAACATACAGGTGTTGCAGGAACTCATAATCACAAGGCTTGCAATCTAGTTAAAGTTCTCTTCCAAAGAATTCCACTTCTCCATTAATGATCTTCTCTTCAATATTTCAGGTGTGAGGCATTGCCTTCGTTTATGAGGTGTATTTTGGTTGATAATGTTCATGGCATGGCAGCAGTGATTTGATCTGATGAGGTTTTCTTTACCCTGATGAATTGATGGCAGGTCTCATGCTCCCATTACCCTGTTGAATTGATCTACTAGTCTTGTCTGTTAGTCTGCTGTGCTGATCAAGAAGCTTTGTTTTGATGTGTAAGGAAGCTCTTCATTGATGTATTTTGGTTGAATTGCATTTATTATCTGTTAGCTGGGACTGCATTTCGGTTGCCTTTCTTGTCTGTTTTGTTTCCTTTGCTTGCTTGTTGGCTTCTCACCAACTGGAGCTTGGAGCTTGTGTTATGTAACGCCCTCAAAATAAAACTGATCATATATAAGATTAACATGCATTAATAATAGAAAACGAAACATTCTATTATCCATCAGAGTATTACGAAATAAAACATCAAAATAAATGCCCTACAGGCTTACATCTTGCCAAGCCAACACTTGGACACAATTTCATGAGTTCTAACTCAAACAAATAAAGCCCTGGGCTTGAATGTTTACATAATTCAAATAAAACAACTAAAACAAATAGAACAAGTCTTCAAGTCCAAATCCTCACAAGCTAAGTCTTGGGAGGTAGTGAACCACCTGAACCTGAAAAATGAAGTTCCCATATAGGGTGAGCCACGGCCCAGTAGAGAAATACTAAACCAAGCATAAGAATTAACTAAAGCAGTAGCACCCGATACATGGTTAACACAAGATAATCAATTTACAATTCATCGACACAAACGCCTACGCTGTCTATGACACATGGTCTATGACACCTTTTACTTTCCATTTATACAGTCATGGCTCAGAACCTGGCCAAACAACTCAACAAGGATAACAATTCAGGTTAAACCTTTCTCATAACATAATAAACACACATGCTGGTGTTATACCAATCTCAATCAAATTCACTTCCTTCCTTCCCAACTGATACACATGGTGGTGATGTATCATATCAACAACAAATAGAAATATTTCTATTATAATTAAGCACACACATAAGTGATGCTACTGGAGTCCATCCCCTATCTCCTCCCAACAAGTCCGGTTTAGAGGTCCATCCCCTATCTTCCCCTAAACCGTGGAGTTCATCCCCTATCTCCTCCAAAAACAAATGCATATGCAACATAATCAATACTTGCCATATACAACACATAATTAATACACGAATGTTCTGTATTAACTCAACAGTCAAACAATTGACTCAATTTCAGTTATACCTAAGCCGCATGCAAGGTCTACAACAATCAATGGCTATCCTCCACCGATAGCCCAAAACAATTATTTCTAAGCAAGAAATAACTATAACAATAAATGTAATTTCAATATTCTCAAAGGTAGTATTTAAACTACCAAATACATCATTAAACCACTAAATTCCCCAATCTCATGAATTTAACCCAATATCACAATCTTCCCTTAAATTAATTATATAAATTAATCTATGACAAAACCTTAAGGTTTCTCCCAAAATTACTAACCTACCCCCACATACCAAAATACTACCACTTAGGATTAAAACGTATAAATGGAGTAGGAAATCCCTACCTCGAAGAAATAACTCAAAAAGGAGAAGACGAAGATGATGCCCAAAACTCCAAAGTGCTCCAAACCAACAATTTCTCAGATTAAAATGTAGCCCTCACTCTCCTCTACCTTTTTAATGAAGGAACTAGGGTAGATACACACTCTAAATAGATCAATCCTAAGAGAGAAGATGAGTTGGGAGAGAGAGAACTCGTAACCTAGGGTTTTATAAACTGAAAGGGGCTGAAAAACTGTTTTAAAACGCTTAAACACGATTTTATACTCAGCCGCCCCGCTCGAGCGGACAAACTCTCGCTCGAGCGGACACTTGTAGACACCCCATTTTGACCGGCCCTAAGACTTGGGCATTTTAGTTTGACCACCCTCACCAAAAACAAAAAAATCAAATTGAAATGTTAAATTCCAAACCTCACCCATTTTGGCCATCACTAGTTTGTAGTGTTTTATAATGTGTGTGTACATATTAAATTAGGTGTGTGCATCTCTTTTAAGTGTGTTTTATAATTGATAACTATAAAAGAAAATTGAAAACAAAAAAAAAATTAATAATAATAAAAAAAAATAAAAAAAGGAGAAAATAATAAAACAAAAAAAAAGAAAGAAAGAAAATAAAAAATGGTCAAAATGATGGGTTGGTTTTTAAATGGAAGATTAGATAAAATAACTTGTGGTGGGGGACAATTGATAATAAAAAAAAAAAAAAAAGAGATTGTGTGGTGGAGTGGTTGAATTCGGTGGGTCAAAAAAAACAAGCTAAAAGAAAGAAAAAAGGGAGGTGGTGGAAGAAGCTTTTTTGGTGGGTGGTGAGTCATGTAAATAATAATGTTTAGAGTGGGTGGGGGGAGAGACATCTAATGGCTCTCTCTGGTGAATAAAAAAGAGGGAGACACAGCTCACAGAAAAAGAGAAGGAGCAAACCCAACAGACCATGCTCAAGATAATACACACGGGTTAGAGGAGTTTTGGGAGAGGGACTGACCATGGACACAGAGACACTCATGGAGGCTTAGCACAAAGACAGACAAGAAAAGAGGACACTGGAGAAAGGAGAGAAAGACACGGGTTTAGTGAAAAAAAAAAGGAGAGAAACACACACGGGATAGCAGAGGGAGAGACCACAAAGGAGATGGACTAACTCTCTCTCCCTCTCGGCTGGGAGAGGGAGACCATGCATACACCCACCTTTCATACCACCCATGCACACACGGCAACCCACCCAGTCACACACTCATCACCTACACACTCTAACACACACCATGCACACACAAACCCAACTCCCTCTTCTCTCTCTCACGGCACACCCACGCACAAACTCACCACACTACACAACACAGCACCAACCCATCACCCACAACCACCGTGGCCACCCTGCACTCACCTCACCACTCCATTCACTGCACACACTCTCACCACACCACACAACACAGCACCAACACAACACCACCACCGTGGCCACCCATCATCCAGCACCACCATCATTCAGCACACACCCAATACCCTCTCATACACACGCACACACCACACCTCCATCTTCATACACAACACACCACCACCACCGTGGTCACACACAACACCACCACCACCGTGGCCACCCATCATCCAGCACCACCATCATCTAACACACACCCACGACTCTCTCTCTCGGCCCCTCTCTCTCTCTCTCAACTTGCTCCTTCTCTCTCTAACCCACCCAACTCTCTCTCTCTCTAAGACCCATGCATAACACACACCCACGGCACTCCCTCTCTCTCTCTAAGACCCATGCATAACACACCCACGACACTCCCTCTCTCTCTCTAAGAACCATGCATAACACACCCACACACCCACGGCACTCCCTCTCTCTCTCTAAGACCCATGCATAACACACACCCACACACCCACGGCACTCTCTCTCTCTCTCTCTCTATTTGGAAAATGTGAATCATGTGGTGTCGCGGAACCCGGGACATGCGAAGAGGAGTGGAATGTGTCAATGATGAAATTGTTTATTTTATTTTTATTTTGAGTGTTTTGTGAGGTTTTATTTTATTTTATTATTTCTCCCTCCTCGTTTATTCGGATCTGTAATAATTCAAGTATTGTAATAATTCCCCCACCCCACTTCTTTCTATCCCATTCTTTTATCGCTTTCCCTAATTGTGTGTATGTATATATCTAACATGCCATGCATATCCATGCTTTACATTTATGTCTCATGCATTAAGATTCGGCTATATTTACATGTGCGGATTTAATCAATTCTTCTGTGATTCTATGCGCTGCCTCATGTATTGAGATGATTCACATGTCATATTTTAGAAGCCGAATCTTTAGTGCATCTCATGAGTGAATTGCATTAGGATTTTGTATATAAGATCATGTATATTTTACTAACTTTGTTTTGTAGTTGTTCGAGGGACGTCGGTCAATCTGTGAGTTTTTATGCTTTAGCATCCCATTTGTGTGTGATTTTCTTATTATGTTTAGCATCCTGCCATGAGGCTATTTGCTTAAATGATATAACTGTATGAATGCCTATGGATGAAGGCTTGTTGTTTGAATTGGAATAATTCAATAAATGTACGTTCTAAGCCCACTTGAGGTGGCAAATTCAAATCCCTTTCGAAAAACAAACATGAAATTGAATTGTTCCAATTTGAGCAAACTAGTCTATACTTGTATGCTTCACATAGTAAATTTTAGGATTTACTAAAATAATCAGAACATAAACATATAAAGAAAATAAAAGTCATATCATGGTTTAGTAGAGGCCGATCTTTTGATCGGGTGAGCGGGGCTGCTCATTATTGACCTTCCCCTCTCATACCTAAGGTTCCGAGCCAAGCATCCTTGGTTACGACGAACAGTGGCCTTGGCACCGAGTCATGGGTTTCCTAATTTCCCAAAATATTAGGTGGCGACTCTGAGTTCTGATGACGCAGTCCATTTTTAACAAAATTGCAATAAAATGGATTTTCAATAAAAGTTGCCAAATCTGGACTTTCATTTACGTTTCACATTGCACTCGTGAAACATTGAGATCAAAGAGATCTCGGGAGTCCGAACTGTTTAACGCGCGCGGGTACCCCCCGGGCATGTTACAGTTTCTGGCGACTCTGCTGGGGATTTATGAAACCTTGACTCGAACTCCATGATATGACTTTTATTTTCAATTATATGTTTATTGCATTGCATGCATTGGTGTACTTAAAGTTCCTGTGTTGCCCAGATGCGGGTGGGAGCACAGGCATACTTTTTGTAACACTATACCTATTTTTACGATACTTTAGAGGCCTTGTGTTGTAACCTTTTGAGATTTGTCAAAAGGGTAGCTTTGCTATGTAGCCCTGCTATCTAGCTCTGCTATCTAAGGTTCTCAGACTCCGAAGAGAGGCTATTTGACTCTTCTGATTTCCTGGGATCTTTATTGGTTATGACCCAAAGGACTCTTTGGTAACGTCACCTTGACTTCAACCCTTAGAGTAGAGCCAACCTTGTACATATAGTGAGCTATAGTACCTTTCAAACTTAGGACAGGATGCTCTCCTATTTCTAGGATGTGTGATACCACTTGTTTGAATAGTGAAACCCTAGATCATTTCAAGCTAGGACAGATAACCCTACCCTCCATAGGGGTGTTTGTTCTCTTTCCTGCTATGTGTTATGTGCAATGTATTGGATCTATACAGGGGTTCTCAAATTCAAGTGAGTGGTTCAGGTATTTCAGTTTGTGGGGTTCAGTGTGTTTTTAGTGAGGGCATAATTGGAAGTTCCATTTTGTTTCTGTAATTGGGGAGTGACCACCTGTTGATTGCACAGGCTTTATTTTGAATATTGTCAATGGCCCACACTTTGACTGGCAATTGGAGAATGGTTTTATTCTGAATTCTGAATTGAGTATTGAGTCTAAGTTTAACTCCACCAAGGTTGTAGAGTTAGAGTCAGGCTCGAGTCAGCCTAATGAGTCAGAGTCTGTCGATTTCGAGAGTGCTAACCTAGACATTGCTGTCTTGTCTAGGTCTTCTTTGTCATTTTATTTTGAGTCTGTTGTCATTGTTGAGTCATAGTCTCTTTTCAATAAACAGAAAAAAAAAAAAAAAACATGCCATAGAGTCTGCCTACTTTTCTGTGCCTTTAAATCATTGCATTGACCAAAGTTTTTCAAAACTTTTTCCAAAACTCTGATAAAAACGAAGAGGAAGAATTTTCTCAGGATTTGCAAATTTTGATCAACTGAGAGGAAGAGAGGTGTGCTAAGCCTTTGATGAAGAAAATCATTTTTGTTAATGTGGGTACTGAGAAGGATCCTGGCTTGGTCCAAATTGGTTCTATCTTATCTTCGTGAAAGTACGTGTGATTAGTCACTTTGTGAAAAGATTTCAAAAACTGTTTTTGCGTGGTCCTACGAAAACATGCCTGGAATTGATTATACAGCATAGGATCCCTCTTGACTCGTGGTCCAACCTCCTTAGCTCCTTAGCTTTCACACCGTGATTTGAAGTATCCCATGATCAATCAAAGTGTAAGGCAGGCTGGCATAGCCGAATTGGAAATAGCCTTTGAACTAGGGGCCATGATGTGATTCAAATGGAGGCAGCCCTTCAACTAGGGGCAATAAGGTCCAATATGATTTAGATTGGAAAGAGCCCTTGAACTAGGGGCAATGATGTGATCCAGATTGGAAACAGACCTTGAACTCAGGGCAGAGAATGTGATTTCGATTTAAAACAGCCCTTGAACTAGGGGCAAAAGTGTAAGGCTTGCATAGCTGAAATGGAGGTAGCCCTTGAACTAGGGGCAATAAAGTATCACCCTTGAGAGGCTCGCTGGGCCGAAAACCCGGAAGGGCGACCCAGGCAAAAGTTAGAGCACAAAAAAAAAAATAAATAAATAAATAAATAAAAAATAAATAAAAAAAATTAAAAAAAAAAGAAGGGAAAATAAAAAGAAAAATGAAAAGCTCGCAAGGTTGAAAACCCGAAAGGACGGCTTTGGCAAAAGTTAGAGCGTAAAAGGAGAGTGTCAATACCCGAGTGAACCTTAGCCAAAACTATGTAGGGCCGGTGATTCAGATTGGAAGCAACCCTTGAACTAGGGGCAAGAAGGTCGGATGTGATTTAGATTGGAAGCAGCCCTTGAACTAGGGGCAAAAGGTTGGATGTGATCAAAGAGTTAAAATTGAATCGTCTCCCAATGAAGACCGCCTAGAAAGGAAAAACCCAGAATTTGAGAGAATGAATTTTATTATTGAAGGACAGTCGAGTTCCTATCCACTACACTAGGGGCAACACTAGGGGCAAATTCATACCCAAGTCAACCTAGTCCCTACATCATCATATCTACCGGTCAAGTGTAGCAGTTGTTCTTATAGTTGGCTTAGAGATTCCCCAACCAACATGGACAAGTTAAAATGAAAGTAACCCTTGAGAGGCTCGCTGGGCGGAAAACCCGAAAGGGCGACCCAGGCAAAAGTTAGAGTAGAAAAACAAAAAAATAAAAAAAATTATGATGAAAAAAATGAAAATAAAAAAAATGATGAAAATGAAAAAATGAAAAAAATCAAAAGCTCGCAAGGTTGAAAACCCGAAAGGGCGGCTTTGGCAAAAGTTAGAGCACAAAAGGAGAGTGTCAATACCCGAGTGACCCTCAGCCCGAACTACGATGGCCTGATTCCTATCTTTTGGATACGTAGGTAGCTTTATCTTGAAGTTCGGCCCCAATAATTTTTGTTAACTCATTCATCTCGTCCATGCTTGATTGGTGTATCTTTAGTCGCCTTGGTTGTCCTATCCGTGTTTGATTGGTGTATCTTCGTTCTGCTCAGTTCAATTGGTTCAATTTAACTTGGTTCAATTCGGTTCGATTTGGTTTGGCGGTTCGGTTCGGTCCAGTCCGGTCCAGTTTTGCTCGACTTTATTTGGTTCAGATCGGCTCGGTTCAATTATCCCCATTGATTATCTGGCTTGGAGCTATGCACCCTGATGGTTGATTCCATGTTAGTTGAGTAGTGGCCATTTGCGAAAATAGGTTTTGATTAATTTGAATGAACCTGACTGATTTTCTCGAAAATTATTCCATTTTTGCAAAACTTGGACCATTCTTTGGATTTGAAAAGGAAAAATTTTCAGTGCTCACTGTTTAGCTTACATGATTTGAAACAGAAAATGGAATAAGTATGCTAATCTAACTCTTATGTTGGTCAAAACATTTTTACAAAAAAAAATCAAGAGACAAAAAAGGGTCAAGGCAATGAACTAGGGGCATAGTCGAGTTAGAGATTCTGTCTTCTCCACTGCTCGAGTCAACTATTCAGTGTATATAAGTGTGTATTCATACCAGTCAGTGTATATAAGTGTGTATTCATACCAGTCAGTGTATTTATACCAGTCAGTATATTTATACCAGTCGGTGTATTTATACTAATCAGTGTATATTTTGCTTCGTTCTTATTTCGTTAAGTCATTCTTTGATTCAGGTCAGTATAGAATCAATGTTTAATTTAGAGTTCAAAATTCAATCACTCTCAAATTCAATCAAACAAAAATGTTTTCAAATTCAAAGTGATATGCCAGTCACGCCATTGATGAGCAAAACAGAAACTGATTTTGTTACAGTCAGGGGATCCCCGATTACAGAGACTCCAAAAAAAAAAAAAAAAAAAAAAAGAGAGAGAAAACAGCAAGCCCAGAAAAGATATATTCGTATATATCTGTGTATATATCCATATATGTTTGTGTATAGGTCCGTATATGTCTGTGTCATATATACGTGTATATATACTGTATATGTCTGTGTCTGTGTATAGGTCTGTTATTTATCTGTGTATATTGCCGTATTCGTATGTATTTTGTTTGTACATGGTATATGTATACGGTATTTGGTTCGAACATACAATTCCTTCTTTCATTCTGTGCATTTATCGCACAATAATCTCACTTCGTGCACCTACCACTCAAATTTCAATTTCAATTCCATCGCACTGTCTTGTGCATCAATTTCAATAGCCCTGCCTTGGGCACCGCACTGCTTTGTGCATCAATTTCAATCGCCCTGCTTTGGGCACCGCACTACTTTGTGCATCAATCGCCCTGCCTTGGGCACTGCACTGCTTTGTGCATCAATCGCCCTGCCTTGGGCACCGCACTACTTTGTGCATCAATCGCCCTACCTTGGGCACCGCACTACTTTGTGCATCAATTTCAATCACCCTGCCTTGGGCACCGCACTACTTTGTGCATCAATTTCAATCGCCCTGCTTTGGGCACCGCACTACTTTGTGCATCAATCGCCTTGCCTTGGGCACCGCACTGCTTTGTGCATCAATCGCCCTGCCTTGGGCACCGCGCTACTTTGTGCATCAATCGCCCTGCCTTGGGCACCGCACTACTTTGTGCACCGCACTACTTTGTGCATCAATTTCAATCGCCCTGCCTTGGGCACTGCACTACTTTGTGCATCAATTTCAATAGCCCTGCCTTGGGCACCGCACTACTTTGTGTACCGCACTACTTTGTGCATCAATTTCAATCGCCCTGCCTTGGGCACCGCACTACTTTGTGCATCAATTTCAATAGCCCTGCCTTGGGCACCGCACTGCTTTGTGCATCAATTTCAATCGCCCTGCTTTGGGCACCGCACTACTTTGTGCATCAATCGCCCTGCCTTGGGCACCGCACTGCTTTGTGCATCAATCGCCCTGCCTTGGGCACCGCACTACTTTGTGCATCAATTTCAATCGCCCTGCTTTGGGTACCGCACTGCTTTGTGCATCAATTTCAATCGCGCTACCTTGCGCATCGCGCTATCTTGTACACTCGCCCGGTCTAGGAGACCTTAAATCCTACGTGGTCTAGGAGACCTTAAATCCTCTAAAGGTGCAATTCCTTTGGTGTTTGTCGTGCCCGAACGACTTCGATTGGTCTGGAATAGTCATCTGACTGTGTTTGTAATGAGTTCCTAGGAGATCAACTGAGACGGTGGAAACTAGAGTTCGAATGGCGATGCCTAGAACGCAAAAGGTTTAGGATTTCCGAGACTAAAGTCTGGTTTAAATACCCAGGGGTGTATCCCCGGCTTGAAATCTGTATGGCAGCCCCATAGGTTGAGATAGCTTGTATGCGCCTCAACTCTGGAAACTGAACCAACCTAGTCTGTTACCCTGTTGGAGAATAGGGAAAGTTGCAAACATAGCCAGTACTCCATGACATGACATTGCATTGTATACATCATGAATTTTCAAACAACCTGGCTTCGCGTAGCATGTAAGTCCACTTGCCAACCCGGCTTCGCGTAGCATGTAAGTCCACTTGCCAACCCGGCTTCGCGTAGTGTGTAAGTCCACTTGCCACCCCGGCTTCGTGTAAGCGTATAAGTCCACTCGTTAAACCGGCTTCGCGTAGCGTATAAGTCCACTCGTTAAACCGGCTTCGCGTAGCGTATAAGTCCACTCGTTAAACCGGCTTCGCGTAAGCGTATAAGTCCACTCGTTAAATCGGCTTCGCGTAAGCGTATAAGTCCGCTCGTTAAATCGGCTTCGCGTAAGCGTATAAGTCCGCTCGTTAAATCGGCTTCGCGTAAGCGTATAAGTCCACTCGTTAAATCGGCTTCGCGTAGCGTATAAGTCCAATCGTTAAACCGGCTTCGCGTAAGCGTATAAGTCCACTTGTTAAACCGGCTTCGCGTAAGCGTATAAGTCCACTCGTTAAATCGGCTTCGCGTAAGCGTATAAGTCCACTCGTTAAATCGGCTTCGCGGAAGCGTATAAGTCCACTCGTTAAATCGGCTTCGCGTAAGCGTATAAGTCCACTCGCTAAATCGGCTTCGCGTAAGCGTATAAGTCCACTCGTTAAATCGGCTTCGCGGAAGCGTATAAGTCCACTCGTTAAATCGGCTTCGCGTAAGCGTATAAGTCCACTCGTTAAATCAGCTTCGCGTAAGCGTATAAGTCCACTCGGTAAATCGGCTTCGCGTAAGCGTATAAGTCCACTCGGTAAATCGGCTTCGCGTAAGCGTATAAGTCCACTCGTTAAATCGGCTTCGCGAAAGCGTATAAGTCCACTCGTTAAATCGGCTTCGCGTAGCGTATAAGTCCACTCGTTAAACCGGCTTCGCGTAGCGTGTAAGTCCAATCTTCAAAATCAGTTATCAACAGCAGGTGCGCCTGTCTGTTCAACACCACCCAAATCGGTTATCAACAGGAAGTGCGCCTGTCTGTTTACACCACCCATTCACCTCTCGCGTGAGACGTGTTAGGTTTTTGATTGCTCTTAGTTGAGGTCATTCCTCTTTTGCATGATCATAAGTTTTTCAAACAAACCGGCTTCGCGAAGCGTGTAAGTCCAACTTTCAAACTGCATTTTGTGTATATCATTTGCATTCTGCCCCTGAACTATGCTGGTTTGATTCCTTGCAAAGGGATACGTAGGCAACCTTCGGGTTCAACCACATGCATTGCATTTTGTGTGATTGCCCAAGTCTTATGGCCTTGTCAAAAGGGTCGTCTTCGGGCTTTGACATTCACTCACGTCATTTCATGACTTCGAGCTCTGTCAAAGAGGGGCAACTGTAGACACCCCATTTTGACCGGCCCTAAGACTTGGGCATTTTAGTTTGACCACCCTCACCAAAAACAAAAAAATCAAATTGAAATGTTAAATTCCAAACCTCACCCATTTTGGCCATCACTAGTTTGTAGTGTTTTATAATGTGTGTGTACATATTAAATTAGGTGTGTGCATCTCTTTTAAGTGTGTTTTATAATTGATAACTATAAAAGAAAATTGAAAACAAAATAATAATAATAATAATAATAATAAAATAAAAAAATGAGAAAATAATAAAACAAAAAAAAGAAAGAAAGAAAATAAAAAATGGTCAAAATGATGGGTTGGTTTTTAAATGGAAGATTAGATAAAATAACTTGTGGTGGGGGACAATTGATAATAATAAAAAAAAAAAAAGAGATTGTGTGGTGGAGTGGTTGAATTCGGTGGGTCAAAAAAAACAAGCTAAAAGAAAGAAAAAATGGAGGTGGTGGAAGAAGCTTTTTTGGTGGGTGGTGAGTCATGTAAATAATAATGTTTAGAGTGGGTGGGGGGAGAGGCATCTAATGGCTCTCTCTGGTGAATAAAAAAGAGGGAGACACAGCTCACAGAAAAAGAGAAGGAGCAAACCCAGCAGACCATGCTCAAGACAACACACACGGGTTAGAGGAGTTTTGGGAGAGGGACTGACCATGGACACAGAGACACTCATGGAGGCTTAGCACAAAGACAGACAAGAAAAGAGGACACTGGAGAAAGGAGAGAAAGACACGGGTTTAGTGAAAAAAAAAGGAGAGAAACACACACGGGATAGCAGAGGGAGAGACCACAAAGGAGATGGACTAACTCTCTCTCCCTCTCGGCTGGGAGAGGGAGACCATGCATACACCCACCTTTCATACCACCCATGCACACACGGCAACCCACCCAGTCACACACTCATCACCTACACACTCTAACACACACCATGCACACACAAACCCAACTCCCTCTTCTCTCTCTCACGGCACACCCACGCACAAACTCACCACACTACACAACACAGCACCAACCCATCACCCACAACCACCGTGGCCACCCTGCACTCACCTCACCACTCCATTCACTGCACACACTCTCACCACACCACACAACACAGCACCAACACAACACCACCACCACCGTGGCCACCCATCATCCAGCACCACCATCATTCAGCACACACCCAATACCCTCTCATACACACGCACACACCACACCTCCATCTTCATGCACAACACACCACCACCACCGTGGTCACACACAACACCACCACCACCTTGGCCACCCATCATCCAGCACCACCATCATCTGACACAACCCACGACTCTCTCTCTCGGCCCACTCTCTCTCTCAACTTGCTCCTTCTCTCTCTAACCCACCAAACTCTCTCTCTCTCTAAGACCCATGCATAACGCACACCCCCACACCCACGGCACTCCCTCTCTCTCTCTAAGACCCATGCATAACACACCCACACACCCACGGCACTCCCTCTCTCTCTCTAAGAACCATGCATAACACACCCACACACCCACGGCACTCTCTCTCTCTCTCTCTCTCTCTCTCTATCTGGAAAATGTGAATCATGTGGTGTCGCGGAACCCGAGACATGCGAAAAGGAGTGGAATGTGCCAATGATGAAATTGTTTATTTTATTTTTATTTTGAGTGTTTTGTGAGGTTTTATTTTATTTTATTATTTCTCCCTCCTCGTTTATTCGGATCTGTAATAATTCAAGTATTGTAATAATTCTCCCACCCCGCTTCTTTCTATCCCATTCTTTTATCGCTTTCCCTAACTGTGTGTATGTATATATCTAACATGCCATGCATATCCATGCTTTACATTTATGTCTCATGCATTAAGATTCGGCTATATTTACATGTGCGGATTTAATCAATTCTTCTGTGATTCTATACGCTACCTCATGTATTGAGATGATTCACATGTCATATTTTAGAAGCCGAATCTTTAGTGCATCTCATGAGTGAATTGCATTAGGATTTTGTATATAAGATCATACATATTTTACTAACTTTGTTTTGTAGTTGTTCGAGGGACGTCGGTCAATCTGTGAGTTTTTATGCTTTAGCATCCCATTTGTGTGTGATTTTCTTATTATGTTTAGCATCCTGCCATGAGGCTATTTGCTTAAGTGATATAACTGTATGAATGCCTATGGATGAAGGCTTGTTGTTTGAATTGGAATAATTCAATAAATGTACGTTCTAAGCCCACTTGAGGTGGCAAATTCAAATCCCTTTCGAAAAACAAACATGAAATTGAATTGTTCCAATTTGAGCAAACTAGTCTATACTTGTATGCTTCACATAGTAAATTTTAGGATTTACTAAAATAATCAGAACATAAACATATAAAGAAAATAAAAGTCATATCATGGTTTAGTAGAGGCCGATCTTTTGATCGGGTGAGCGGGGGTGCTCATTATTGACCTTCCCCTCTCATACCTAAGGTTCCGAGCCAAGCATCCTTGGTTACGACGAACAGTGGCCTTGGCACCGAGTCATGGGTTTCCTAATTTCCCAAAATATTAGGTGGCGACTCTGAGTTCTGATGACGCAGTCCATTTTTAACAAAATTGCAATAAAATGAATTTTCAATAAAAGTTGCCAAATCTGGACTTTCATCTACGTTTCACATTGCACTCGTGAAACATTGAGATCAAAGAGATCTCGGGAGTCCGAACTGTTTAACGCGCGCGGGTACCCCCCGGGCATGTTACAACACTCACAGACTCCCGCTCGAGCGGACAATCCCACGCTCGAGCGGCGGATGCACACTCCCAGCATCTCGACAAACCAGGTCCCCGCTCGAGCGTCCAAATCCCCGCTCGTGCGTCCAAATCCCCGCTCGAGCGTCACTCACACACTCCCGCTCGAGCGGTCTAACTCCCGCTCGAGCGTCCAACCCTGCACAAGAAATACTGGATGGGTGTTTTTCCCGCTCGAGCGCCAAAACCCCCGCTCGAGCGGACAAGCAACAACAAGTCCCCGCTCGAGCGTCAAACTCCCCGCTCGAGCGGACAAGCCAAAATCTGGGCAACTAGTTTTGGTTCCTAAGCTCAACCAACCTGTTCCAAACCCGCCCAACACATCCTATAACTCCAAATAAGAAAATATAGGACGACAACAACCATTACACAAAGATAGAATCTACGGAACCTAAGTCCGGATACAAACATCGAATGGAGAAAAGACCGGGGTCGCTATATGTTAGCTCCAAGCTCCTCTTTATTGATGTATTTTACCATATTTTGTATTTTTCATCAATAAAGATTTATTTTGCCATTCAAAAAAAAACTAATTTGGTTAACTTTTAGAACAATAGTGAATTTAGATATTTGATATTTCAGAAGACTCTAAACTCTAGTAAATGTCAAAGACAATCGAACAATCGCTGGACAGCACATTTAACCAACTCAAAAATCTAATTGGATTGGATTCTCAATAGAATTAAAACCAATTACAATTGAGAGAATTATTATATGTGAGATAGTGTTTGTCAAATGAGATTACTAAAATTAAGAGGTAATATGATGATGACTCATTGAAGGGATTTTTTTTTTTTTGAAAGTCTTGGCAATATGATTGCTCATATGTAATACGAGAGTATTATAATTTTATGCGAGAAAAAATAAAAATGACATTTGTATCAAATTGTATACAAACAAAACAACTCATATTGTGAATGGCTTATTTTCATATCACTATTTGTCATATTATTCCATACTTTGTTTTGTGGGCATCATTTTGAGCCTACAATAATTATTTGAACTGTTCATTTCGTAAATTTTATAGGGAAGGCCATTTCTATAAATTTATAAAAAAAAACTTTATAAGATATCGACGAATAGATGAATAAATCACATTTCATTTTATAAAATGAATAATTTAAGTTTAAGCTCTTAATTGTAGTGCATTTGAAAAAATAAAATATAATTTGTTTATGTGTCTAATAGTATTTGATGAAATTAATTTTTATATAACTCATCTTTATTACTTAGATCTATAAGATCAACCATTCGAATTATTATTGTAAGTGCAAAATAAAACTCATAAAATAAAATATGAAAATGTCAACGCAAATATTATTGTAAGTGCCAAAGTTGATAGTCATACGGACAAAGAGTGCATTTTTCAGCACAAATTTAATCATAAGAGTAAACAACAGATTGAAATATCAAACAACAACGGAGTGAAAATGTCAACGCAAATACTAATTTATTAAGAGGGGACTCTATTGTTTTATACCATTATATAAAATGTATAAGTTAATTGATGTAAATACTTTTTAACTTTGTCATACTTTTTTTTTTAGTTTTCAAAAATTCCCACAACAAATAATCAATTTGAAATTATCATATGAAAAAATAAAACTGATTTAGATATTTAAAACTCCAAAAACATGGACAATTTCTAATAATATTATCTCACATTGAGAGAATCACGTAAAATTCTTGTGTTGCTATTGATTTAATTTTTCTCATTAGTTTTTATTCTCATTGATTGATTTACTTGTGGGAAATCATATTTTCCCTAAACAACTGGTATCTGAGCTTACGATTTAATTGTGTAAATCAATGGAATGAAATGTGGGTCGTATGTCTAGCTTCAATGGAAGCAATTGGGTAATTTGAAAAACTAAAATAGAGGGCCTATTATTTTGTAAAGATTTGTATGAGCCTATTGAGGGTGATAGTGACAAGCCTGATGATATGAAAGATAATGAATGGAGAGGCTTAATCGAAAAGCCGTTGGTGTTATCCGTCAATAGATTAATGACAGTGTATTTCATCATGTTGCTACTGAAACTTCAGCACACGATTTATGGAAAAAATTAAAAGGCCTTTATAACAGAAAATTAATCACAAATAAAGCTTTTCTGTTTCATAAGTTGGTTAATTTAAAAATATAAAGAAGGCAACCCTATTCCGGAACATTTGAATGAAATAAAGAGTATTGTTAACCAACTTGCTTATATGAAAATTGTTTTTGATGATGAGTTGCAGACTTTATTGTTATTTAGTTCTCTGCTCGAAAATTGGGAGACTTTGGTTGTGACGGTTAGTAATTCGGCGCCTGTTGGAGTTGTTACAATGAGCCAAGTCACTAATAGCCTGTTGAATGAGGAAACTAGAAGAAAATCAGCGGGTTCCTCTCATTCAGAAGCATTTGTTGTAAGAGGCCAAAGTAAAACAAGGGGGAGGAGTAAGACTCTTCATGGTCATGATTAAAGCCGTGACAAATCAAGAGATGGTTCTTTTTCAAAGCAAGACATTGAGTGTTATTGCCGCCATGAGAAAGGGCACATGAAGCGGGAGTGCCGAAAGCTCAAGAACAAGGAGAAAAGTCTTGACAAAAGTGTGGATAAGAAGCAAGAAGACACAACAGCGGTTACTACCTATGGTGATCTCATGGTCGTTTTGTGAAGATGATTGTATCATTTTGTAAGCCAAGAGAACAATTGGGTGATTGATTTCGGTGCTTCTTTTCATGTGACTTCTTGAGTTGATTTCTCCACTACCTACACCAAAGGAAATTATGGTTGTGTTCGATAGGTAATAAAGGTTTGTCCAAGATTATTGGCATGGGTGATGTTTGGTTGGAAACAAATTTGGGCTGCAAGTTGAACTTAAAGATGTGAGGCATGTTCCCGACATTCGCCTCAATTTGATCTCTACCAGGAAGTTAGATGATGAAGGCTACAACAACAAATTTGATGATGGAATATGGAAGCACACAAAGGGTTCTTTGGTGGTGGCTAAGTGCAAGGAAAAATTTGTAAAGGTGTTGTTAATGCACTTGAAGATGATACTTCTACCGAATTATGGCACAAGCGGCTTGGCCATATGAGTGAAAAGGGGCTACAAGTTTTGTTCAAGAAAGAGCTTTTACCCGGTTTGAAAGGTACACATCTTAAAACTTGTGTTCATTGTTTGGCGGGTAAACAACATAGAGTTTCTTTTCATAAAAACGTTGCTTCTAAAAAAGAAAATGTTTTGGAGTTGATTCATTCGGATGATTGTGGTCCTTTGAAAGTTAGAACAAATAGTGGTGTACTTTATTTTGTTACTTTCATTGATGATTATTCAAGGAAAGTTTGGACTTTTATACTAAAAACTAAAAATCAAGTTCTATAAGTATTTAAGCATTTTCAGGCCATGGTTGAAAGAGAAACATGGAAGAAATTGAAGTGCATCCGATCAGACAATGATTGTGAATACATTGGGTCATTTGGTGAGTATTGTTGTAGCCAAGATATTCGGCACCAAAAGATAGTTAAGAAGACTCCTCAACAAAATGGCGTTGTCGAGAGGATGAACCGCACCATTATGGAGAGAACAAGGTGTCTGTTTTCACATGTTAAATTGCCAAGATCCTTTTGGGATGAGGCATTGAGGACAATGGTTGACGTGATCAATTTGTCTCATTCTTATCCTTTGAATGGTGATGTTTTGAAAAGAGTTTAGATCGGCAAAGATGTGTCTTATGAGCACTTGAGAGTGTTTGGTTGCCAACTTTTGTTCACATTCCAAAGGATGAGAGGTTCAAGTTTGATAGTCAAAACAATGTATTTTTCTTGGCTATGGGCGTGATGAATTCGAGTATAGATTATGGGATCCGGTCGATAAGAAAGTCATTCGAAGCCGTGATGTTGTGTTTCTTGAAGACCAAACAATTGAAGACTTTGGTAAAAATGATCAACCGGAGCCAAAAAGTAGTTATCTCATTGACATGGATCCATCTTCTTCATTTTTAGTTGATGATGAAAATGGGGGAGATGTGCAGCCATCTATTGAAGATGTGGAAGATGATACTAACCCTAATGAACTTAAGTTAGAAATTGAGGAAGAGCATCCAACTCCAGAACCGTCACCATAACTTGAGTTGAGGAAATCTACAAGGGACCGATAACCTTCGAAAAAGCATCCCCCAATGAATTTGTGTTGATTTCCGATCAAGGGGAGCCTGAGAGCTACCAAGAAGCAATTGCATGCAAAGAAAGATGACTGGAAAAAGGCTATGGAAGAGGAGATGAGTTCCTTACTTGAAAATCACACTAATGATTTAGTAAAGTTGCCTAAGGGGAGGAAAATTCTGAAAAATAAGTGGTTTTTCAAATTGAAGAATGATGGCAAGAATTTGAGGTACAAAGCACGTCTTGTTGTGAAAGGCTTTGGGCAAAAGAAAAGTATTGACTTTGATGAGATTTTCTCACTAGTTGTGAAGATGTCTTCTATTCGGGTTGTACTTGGCATGGCGCTGCAACTATGAACCTTGAAGTTGAACAACTTGATGTGAAGACCGCATTTCTTCATGGTGACCTTGAAGAAGAAATTTACATGGAGCAACCGGAAGGTTTTGTAGAGAAAGGGAAAAAGAAATTTGTTTGCAAATTAAAGAAAAGTTTGTATGGCCTTAAGCAAGCCCCGCGACAATGATACAAAAAATTTGACTCTTTCATGATGAATAATGGTTTTTTTCTAAAACCACTTCGGACCATTGTGTGTTTGACAAATTTATTATTCTTTTGCTTTATGTTGATGACATATTAATTGTGGGTCAAGTTTCTACAATGATTAACAAGTTGAAATTAGAGTTGAGCAAGTCTTTTGCTATGAAAGATTTGGGACCGGCAAAGCAAATACTTGGTATGAAAATTGTTTGTGATCGCAAAGAGGGGCTGATTTGGTTATCTTAAGAAAGCTACATTGAAAAAGTTCTTGAGAGGTTCAACATGGATAAAACAAAGTCGGTTTCTTGTCCACTTGCGGGTCACTTCAAGCTTAGTTCGAATCAATGTCCTACAAGTGATAAAGACAAGAAAGAGATGCTGAAAATTCCTTATGCTTCGCGGTTGGTTGGTTCTTTGATGTACACCATGGTTTGTACAAGGCTGGATATTGCTCACGCCGTTGGTGTGGTGAGTCGGTTTCTCTTTAATTCGGGTAAAGAACATTGGACAGTGGTAAAATGGATTCTAAGGTATGGTCGAGGGACTTCGAAGGTGTGTTTGTGTTTTGGGGATGGTAAGCCGATACTTGATGGGTTCACGGATTCTGACATGGTTGGTGATGTTGATTCTAGGAAATCTACTTCATGATATTTGATAACTTTTGCAGGGGGAGTTGTGGCATGGCAATCTAACTTACAAAAATGTGTTGCTCTTTCAACTACCGAAGCTGAATTTATTACCATTACGGAAGCTTGCAAAGAAGAGTTATGTTTGAAGAAATTTTTGCAAGAATTGGGTTTGAAGCAAGAAAGGTATGTGCTTTATTGTGATAGTCAAAGTGCTATCCATTTGAGTAAAAATTCCACTTTTCATTCGAAATCGAAATACATTGATGTGAGATACCATTGGATTCGTGATGTGTTAGATTCAAAATTATTGCAACTCAAAAAGGTTCACACAGATGATAATATTTCGGATATGTTGACTAACACTTTGTAGAGGGACAAACATTTAAAGTGTCGAACTTTGGCGGGTATGGTTGATGTCTCCACCTAAGTTGGTAGGGGGAAAACTGTTGGGTATACCTCTTTATTTGGAGTGTGGGACCCAATTGTTTATTGAAAGAGTTTAGTTTGGTTTGGTGTTAGTTATAATATATTTTAATATATTGTATCTAACTTTTAGAGGCCTAATTCAGTTTGGTAACAATTAGGATTTTGATAACATAACCCAAGAATCAATAATATATATATATTATATATATATATATATATATATTTGGTATTGTTTTTCCAAAGGAGAAGTGCTGTGCAGCTACTACAATATTGGAAAACCAATTTGGTAGAATTAAATTTGAGTTAGTGTGCTTCGGTTTCGGCTTCATAGTTGGATGATTTGGTGAAGTTAATTTGGGTCTTCTACAACTTTGTTTTGAAGACTTTTGTTCATCTATTTGGTGATGTTTTTCCTCTTGTTTATTTGTGATTATTTAGAATTTACCTAAGGGTGGTTTTGTGAGACCATTCGTATCTCGTTTGTAATTGTTTGGAAACTTTACGGTTAATAGTGGAATCGGATTTCGATCCCATGGACATACCTCACATTGAGGGAACCACGTAAAATTCTTGTGTTGCTATTGATTTAATTTTTCCGCATTAGTTTTTATTCCCATTGATTGATTTACTTGTGGGAAATCATATATAACACTTTATTCATAAACTATAGATCTTTGTATGCGCATCATATGTGCACCCACACCAGTATCATTATAAAATGCAGTTTGGTCCATTGATCTCTACAAGCTTGTCTACTATAGAAAATAAAGTCAAGCTATAGTGAAAGCAAAAGAAACTAAACTTGTCCAAAGCTTAAAATGCAACTAAACATGGCTAGCAAGCTCAACTGCATCTCTAGTGGATTCACCATCTTCCTTTCTATGAATCTCAACCGGCTTGAAAGTATAAAATTTCGCGCAAAACACGTAGTACACAAGGTTAATAAGTTGCATCACTGTAATCAACCAGTAAAAATACTCCAACTTCCCTTCATTCAAATTGTAGTCTGGAAGCCAGTTTGATCCGCCAGGACCAACACTCAACTTATGCACCACGGTAACCAAAAGGGTACTCAAATAATGCCCCAACGAATTCGCGGACAAAAAAGAGCCATGGCGGTGCTCCTCATGCTCTCTGGCGCTTGATCGTACAAAAACTCCATGTGTCCAATGGACATGAAGGCCTCAGCCACACCATGGAGGCCGTACTGTGGCACGAGCCAGAAGGAGAGATGGGTATGGTGGCCTTAGGGTTGTCGGTGAGGCCATAGGCTGAAGCCACATGTTTCGCCCTCACTTCGACAAAGCCAGCGACTAGGGTGGCGAAGATTGAAATGACGAAACCAATGCCCATCCTGTTAGAAAATATTAATCACCAATACAATTTTGTTGAGTGAAAAATGAATTAAGAGGTATAAAACAATTAAAATAAGAATGCATGTAAAATAACAAAAAAATATTAAGCAACAATACAATTTTATTCAATGAAAAATGAATTAAGAGATATAAAACAATTAAAATAAGAATGCATTTAAAATAAAATAAAAATAAGAAAGAGTTGACTTTTGAGATTGAGAGGCATATAATCATTGTTTTAAAGTCGTTGTTTTCCCTCAGTAAAGGTATAATTAGAGTGCAACGGTTTCAAGATGTAATCTATGTATTAATAACCTTTCATCTTGTGTTCACATGTATCAGAAATGTATGAATGAGTTATGAACGAAAATTGCCTAAAAAACTAATACAAGCATATTTGGGATGTGCAAATTAAGCCTACTTTATGGTTAGAAAAAAGGCTAAAAAATCCAAAATTATTATTAGTTAAAAAAAAGTCAAATGTCAAGTTAACTTTTTTCACTCATAAGAAACTTTTTTATCAACCTTTGTAGGAAGGTGATGCCACGGTCAATGCCGGTGAAAGTACGGATGGAGGGGACAAAAAGGCGGTGTAGAAGGCGATGGTGGCAAGCATACAGGTGAAGGTGAAGACGGTCATGGAACCGGCGGGGATTTGGAAGGAGGATGTGAGGTGCCTGTCTATGGTTTTGGCTTGTTGGAGGGAGAAGGTGGTTTGTTGGGAGTAGGCGGTGATGAGGATGATTCCGGCAGCCCATATAGGTCCCATTCGAATCACTGATTTTAGTTCTTCAACACGGTGGACGGTGTTCAGCCTCCATAGGTTGGTGATTCTACGTTGTCTTCTTCGGTCACAGTGGCTGCCTTGTCCAAAAATCTGCATACCAATATAGGAAAAGAAAGGTTAATTTTCTAGCTTGTAGGTCTATACTATACTAAATTTAAAATTTACACTCTACATTTAAATTTTGAACCATTTTTTAATATTTTTTTAGGCACATAACATTTCTTAAAAAAAAATTGTTCAATTTTTTGTTGAAAGAATTCAAGAAGGTGCAAAACTCTAGTACACTGGATTGGTTGGTTCATTTTGGGCTTTTAAGACTTAGACGGATTTCATTATGATATTATGATAATCTGAATTATTTATCTTATAGATTCTTGTGTAGTTCATATATAAAAAGGTTAAATTGATAATCATTATCACATAATTTTATCATATCTGTTAAAATAAATAAATAGAAATCTACTTTTCAAAATATTTATCATCTATCTTTTGAGACAAATAAAATAAAATTATATGATTATGATTATAAAATCAATTCGATTTTTTTATAAATGATATATATAATATATATATATATATGATACATGACTTACAAAATATACCACTAAAATTATAAAAAAATGTGACCTATATGTTCAAACCTAGAGACCCAATTTGACATTCCAATCAACTATATAGACAGAAGAGAATCTCCTATTTAAAGAAAATAAAAATCCTAACTGAGGTTCAGAATGTAGAAATATCGATCTATGGTACTTTAAAAAAATCAAATATAAAGTTTTTAAATGAAAAAAAGTTTATCCACATGAAATTGAGAGAAGAAACTAAAACCAGGATAATGTAATCCAATCTTCAACAGATGTTGGTAGTTTGTGGATGAGTGAATGTTATTTTTATTTTAAATATATAATTTTTTATAAATTTTTTTAATATTTTTTAAAATTTTAACAAAATGTGAATTGCCATATAAATCCAAATCATAACAAATTATATGGACAATACTTTAAAAATAACAAAATTTATTTCAAAAAAATAAAAAAAAATAAAAAATATTTTTCAAAAATATTTTTTTCAATAAATATAAAAGAAAAAATAATTTAAAAAAAAATAAAAAATATTTTTTGAATTTTTTTAATAGAATTTTGGAAAGAGTTTGGTTTTGAATTTTAAAAAGAGTTTTTGATTTGAGTTGTGATTTATATATTTAGTTATGAGTTTTGAAAATAATTTTTTAATTGAGTTTTGCGTTATGTATTTGGTTATATATTTGAGTGTGGAATTGTATTTTGAATTTAAATATTAAATAAAATAAAATATTTAAATTAAAAAATAAAAAAATTATATATTAAAATAAAAAAATTAAAATTTTCTTAAATTTTTTTAATATTTAGAAAGAATAAATCCAAAATTTTTTTAAATACAACTTAAAACTCAAAATTCAAAATATAACTCAAAACTCTTTTTAAAACCCAAAACTCTTTAAAAATTCAAAAATTTAAAACTCTTTTCAAAACTCATAACCAAATAAATTTTCTCTTTTTAAAACACAACTGACAATTCCACACTTAAATTACAATTTCACATTCAAATCATAATTCTAAAATTAAACCAAACTTAAGTTTTTTTTTTGTCTATTCGAGTCATACGAAAGGGAGTGTAGGGATGATCAGATACAAGATTGTTTGATCTGATTAGATTGAATTTTAAAGTGAAAATTCAACTACAAGATGATGTAGGGATGATCAGATAGGACATAATATGAGAATAGAACCAATCTCAATTTGTATGTTTGGTTTGCTAAATTTTGGATTACTATGTATGAAGTCAGCTTAATCAGAGCTTTTTCCAGCATGGGCTTGCTGATATTTTCTCTTCCAGTGGCGTGTGGGTATGACCTAATGAAGGACTAGAAGAAGACACAACTTTTTGTTGGTTAGCATAAAAGCAACTTTGAGGAAAGAGAAATTATTCATTACCCAAACACACAAGAAATAGAGACAATTATATGTATAATAATGAATTTTTTAGTAATTTGTTAAGAAATTTAAAAATATTATACATCAGTTTCTAATACAACATATAAGAGTTTTAGAAATTAAATTTTTTGATCTTTAAAAGTGAAATTTTGTTATAAAAGGCATTTAGAGTTCAATTTTTATCGTCGTAAGGATAGTTGCTAAAAGGTCGTATCGAAAAGTAAAAAATAAGACTTTTAGCAACAAAATTAGAAAATGTCACTAATAAATAGACTTTTAAAGACAAAATAATTTAGTCTCAAAATGATTTATTTTTTGAGATAAAAAATTTGATCCTAAAAGGATAATAATTCATTACTAAAGTTCAATTTTTTGTTGTTTTAAAAATATAATAATGACATTTTTTACAACAAAAATATTTGATCCTTAAAAATTAATTTTGTCTCTAAATTTTAGTCCATAAAATTTTAATTTTTTTGTAGTGTTCATAGTGTGTTTAATAAAGAAATATATAATTAATTTAAATTTTGTTAATAAATACTTTCGCCATGTTTAATTGGGAGTTTAGAGAGGAATTAGACCTTTTTTTGAGAATATGGGAAAAAAAAATCAACTTATTCATTGATTTATTTGAGCCATATTACCTCTATATTTTTTACATATTTAAAAAAAAAAAAAATTTAATAACGTTTTCATACTTCTCAAAACAAGCTTAGATTAGTAATCTATATGGGTTCTAAACTGTGTTTTTGTTTGAAAAAAATGACATGTGATTAACAATCTCATGGGACTATCAATCCCCACACTTTACAAAACCTTTTTTTTTTTTAATTTTTTATATGTAATTTTGTAAATTCAATTAGTACATAAATAAATATATTTTGTCTTATATTTTTAACTTAATACCATTACATTAATAATCTTATTACTCAATTTTATGATACTCATAATTATATCTAACATAATCTGTCAAACAAATATGTCCATTAAGACATTCGTTAATCAAATTCTATAATAATTACATGAATAACTAATTACAAAATCAATAACAAAAATATTTATAAAAATACTATATTTGGATCAACTCTTTGTAGTACAATCATTTTTTGATTATTGAGTCAATCTCATTTCATCATCTGTTGTGTATATCTATTATCATTTTCATGATTAATTCTATGATTACTTTTTATATCCTTATAATTATTATACATATGGGGCCACA
Organism: Camellia japonica; assembly: GCA_030407325.1. NCBI lineage: Eukaryota > Viridiplantae > Streptophyta > Magnoliopsida > Ericales > Theaceae > Camellia > Camellia japonica. The sequence goes on along the minus strand of JAPPVO010000017.1, from coordinate 135,770,442 downwards.
TGGATGCATGAGAAGATTATGTGTGGTTGGCATGGTCCACTTACAATAACCCTATGGCATGTTACATGTGCAAAGTCACAAGTATATATGTTTATGCTTGTGCAAATGATTTATTCACAAGGGAAGTCTAACAACTCGGAATTTTATTTTATATCAGAATATAAATGAAGAGTTTGTGATTCAATAATATATTGTGGATTCATATGTAGATTAATTTTGAGTTATATACTTAAATTTTAGATAAATTATACTTTGACATTTTTGTCATTTTGATTTTTGAAATTTTAACAAACTCGATTTTTAATTATAAATTTATGATTTTGTTTTAATTGATTATTTAATTTTTTGATATAAAATGCTCACATAAGTGACATATGTCATGATTTTATATGTAAAATTATAAATTTGTTCAACTTACTAAGTTAATTTCAACTAACTTTAGTGACATTTTTTCTTCGAAAACTCTAATCCGTGTTATTAATTGGATTAAATTAACAAAATATCAAAAAATTAAGGGGTTAAAATTAAATTAATTAAAATGACAAAGACTAAAATAAACAATAGACAAAATACAGAGACTATCAATATAATTTTAAAATGTCATTGACATTTTACTTTAAATAATATTTTTATACATTTTTTTATTTAAAATATTTTCTTTATGTTTTAAAAAAAAAATTCCCAAAACCGGGGGGCTAAGGTGCCGCCGCCACTGGATAAACGGAGTGTTTGGAAAGCAATTTTTTTTTAGTTTTTTTTGGTTGAAATAGCACTAAAGAAAAAATAGACTAAAATAGTTAATAAGACAAAATGTCATATCAAATCCATAATCATTCACTTTTTATCTCACAAATATCACGTCAAACTATAAAAAAATTAAACTATCTTCTCAAACACAAAAATTTTAATCTTCTAAAATAACTAAAAATTAAAATAATCTATTAAAATAATAACTTTTCAACACCCAGATAGTGTCTCTATTCATGAGAAGACTGATGGGGTTTGATGATAATGATATTGGTCCGTTTGTAGAATTGTGGGAAAGTGATTATAACTTATACCTTAACAGCTTATAACTGTAAACATAATCTGATTTTTGACTTATAAATTAAGCTTTCCTCCCCCTCACTCAAAGAATAAGTTGATTTTTGATTTATAAAAAGCTATAAACTGTATTATTAAACTGAACTAAACACATCAAAATAACTTAATTAAAACTAAAAACTAAAATAAACTGAAATAAATCCTACTAAACAGAGCCATATTAAAACCACAATTGGAGTGGTCTCCGTCTACACTTGTCTGATGTTTCTGTTCCAACGTGATAATGAAAAGGATAACTTTGAAATTATTCAAAATTAATGTAAGTGTAATATTTTCTAAAATTTACATCTAAGATTTTTTATTTCCCCTTTTGGATTACACGTGGGTTTTCTTTGTTTTTGTTTTCAACTTGTCACACGAAAACAAAAACTTTTAAACCACACAATAGAAAACGGTGACTTCTGCGCCGAAAGTAACAAAAAAAAATTTTTTGGGGGTAAGAGTATGAGGTTGTAATTATGAGTTTTGAGAGTTAATTTACAATCGCGATTGGTAATTCGAGATTTTTTATTTGAAAATGGCTCGAAAAAGTGAGAGAGAAGGAGGAGGAGGAAGGAGAGGCTGGAGGAAGGCAGAGAAGGAGGAGGAGAAGAGACTGGAGGGGGCCAACATATCGGGGTGGAGGCNTCATTTACACTAGACCTACAAAAGCCAAATCATGGCATGAGGTAAGTTTTCAGCTTCTCACAAAACGAAAGTTTAGTTAGAAGTTAAATTTTTCCTCAACTTCAACCAATGGAATTGGTAGTAAGAAAATAAAAATGTTAAAAAAGAAAAAATTACATTGCATAATAATAAAACTCGAATTCACATTTTAATTTAATTAAAAACTTACTTTCTTGTAAATTTTTTTTAAAATTAGGGGCTGACTGGCTTGACAATATCAGCAGTACTACCACAATTAAGGCCTCCTCCATGTAAAGGTGATCATCATCATAATAATCAATCACTCTGCCAAGAAGCCAATGGTGGACAGCTGGCAATCCTCTATGGATCACTCTTCCTATGTGCTTTAGGGGCGGGTGGTACCGACCCTGTATTGTGGCATTTGGGGCGGACCAATTCGACGAAACGGATCCTAAACAAAAGGTCCAAACATGGACCTTCTTCAATTGGTACTATTTTTGTAATGGGGCTTCAATGCTTGTTGCTGTCACAGTGATTGTCTATATTCAAGACAATGTTGGGTGGGGTTGGGGACTTGGAATTCCCACCATAGCCATGTTTCTTTCTATCATCACCTTTGTTTTCGGGCTACCCAATGTATCGGAACTTGGACCCATCCGGTAGCCCGTTTACCCGATTGGTACAAGTTTGTGTGGCTGCTTTTAAGAAGAGAAATTTGGCTAGGGTTTATGATCCCAAATTGCTCTATGAGAATGATCAACTTGATGCTTCTATTTTCTTTGGCAGGAAAGCTTCTACATACTAAACATATGAAGTAAGTCTCTCTCCTTTTTATTATAATTTCTTAGTGTTAGACATAATTGTAGAACAATTGATTAAAAAGAGGAAGTTCAAAAAAAAAAAAAAAAAATTGATTAAAAAGAAAGAAAAAAAAAAAGAAGATTAGACTTCCTATTTGTTTTATGGCACATGGTCATTCTAGATTTGATGTCTAGGACAAACCCGGATTGAGCTTAACCCATACACTGCAAACGAGCTGAATCGTTAAGTTTTAGTATGTTTGAGCTTGTTTATTAAGACTTTAACATGTCCGAACTCACTAAAAATTTAACAAAACGAGCTCAAGCCGAGTTGACTTAGGTTTGACTCGAATTCGAACATGTTCACGAGCCTTAACGAACTAAAAAAAATATAAATTCATACTTACGTGTAAGACTAAAGTTACAATAGAAACTTTGATTGTACAATTATATATATAATATATATAAACATACTAAAAAAAAAGTCAATATCTTACCAAAATAATAATATCTACCACTACTATTATATAAATATATTATGTATAGTAGCTATGATTTACATATAAATAAATTTAGATATTATTTACATTTATATTTTTTAAATATATAAATAACATATTTATCTTATTTTTATACATATTTTTATATTATTAATATATAAATAATATATTTATTCTATTATTTAAATAAATGTTAAATGAGCTAGCTAACAAATCAAGTTTTAGTATGTTTAAACTTGTTTATTAATATTTTAACGAACTTGAGCTCGAATTCAATAAAAATTTAATAAACTGAGCTCGAACAAGCTCTTTCCGAGCTGAGCTCGAGCCTGTTCATGAACAGTTCTATTCATTTGCAACCCTATTGGCAAGTATTTTTTTAGGCAAACATTGAAGAAAAAAAAATTAAAAATAAAAATAAATTTAATTCATTAAAAAATTTAAAAATTCCAATTCACTCTATAAAGTGAAAAAATTCATCTCATTCAATATTTTTTGCACATTTTTTATTTAAAAAAATGAAAAAAATTCTAAACATGTTAATTTTTCTCATCTCATATTTTAATCAAAAAAATTTTAAAAAAAATTATTTTCCGAACAGACTTTAAAAATTGTGGAAAGAGCATCTTCCATATATATATGCACTATATAATTCCTAAGAAAATATCTACAAAATATTGTATTGTACAGATTCACTTTAGGAGCTAATCTGGACTCCACATCAATTTTTTTGATAATTTTTAGATATATTTTATGTTTTTTGTTGAGTTTCTAACTTTTCTCTTGCTGAATATTCTTATATATTCAACTCTCACAGAAAGCAAAATATTATGACTTTATTAATATGCATAATTTACAAATAATTTTTACATATTAAAATTTATTCATAAGATTTTATATTAAATAATTGAATAACAATATTGGTCTTTACAGTTTTTGATCCTTAAAAAAATCATGTGTATCTATATATATTACATAATAAATTAAGTAAAATGTTGGAACTCCCAAAGCAATGATAAATTCACGAAAAATGACTGGTAGCTCGAAATTCGTGGCTCAATTTTGGCTCGACACGTTTTGGGCTGTCTTTTTTTTTTTTCTTCTTCTTCTTCTTCTTCGTCATGCTGGTCTGAAACAGAGGGAGAGGACGGGGAGAGGGAGAGAGAGAAAGAGAGAGAGAGAGAGAGAGGAGACAGGTCGTCTGTCACAGCCCTCGCCCTGCCGTCGCAGCCCTCTGCCCGATCGTCGCATCCCCGCATCTGCCGATCGTCGTCGCAGCCTCTGCCTCACAACCCTGTCCCCCGCCCTCGCCCTTCCTCCGCCTCCGTCCCCCGTTTCCTTGTGGGTCAAGTTTCTACCAATGATTAACAGGTTGAAATTAGAGTTGAGCAAGTCTTTTGCTATGAAAGATTTGGGACCGGCAAAGCAAATACTTGGTATGAAAATTGTTTGTGATCGCAAAGAGGGGCTGATTTGGTTATCTCAAGAAAGCTACATTGAAAAAGTTCTTGAGAGGTTCAACATGGATAAAACAAAGTCGGTTTCTTGTCCACTTGCGGGTCACTTCAAGCTTAGTTCGAATCAATGTCCTACAAGTGACAAAGACAAGGAAGAGATGCTGAAAATTCCTTATGCTTCGCAGTTGGTTCTTTGATGTACGCCATGGTTTGTACAAGGCTGGATATTGCTCACGTCGTTGGTGTGGTGAGTCGGTTTCTCTCTAATCCGGGTAAAGAACATTGGACAGCGGTAAAATGGATTCTAAGGTATGTTCGAGAGACTTCGAAGGTGTTTTTATGTTTTGGGGATGGTAAGCCGATGCTTGATGGGTTCACGGATTCTGACATGGTTGGTGATGTTGATTCTAGGAAATCTACTTCAGGATATTTGATAACTTTTGCAGGGGGAGTTGTGGCATAGCAATCTAAATTACAAAAATGTGTTGCTCTTTCAACTACCGAAGCTGAATTTATTGCCATTACGGAAGCTTGCAAAGAAGAGTTATGGTTGAAGAAATTTTTGTAAGAATTGGGTTTGAAGCAAGAAAGGTATGTGCTTTATTGTGATAGTCAAAGTGCTATCCATTTGAGTAAAAATTCCACTTTTCATTCGAAATCGAAATACATTGATGTGAGATACCATTGGATTCGTAATGTATTAGATTCGAAATTATTGCAACTCAAAAAGGTTCACACAGATGATAATATTTCGGATATGTTGACTAAGACTTTGTAGAGGGACAAACATTTAAAGTGTCGAACTTTGGCGGGTATGGTTGATGTCTCCACCTAAGTTGGTAGGGGGAAAACTGTTGGGTATACCTCTTTATTTGGAGTGTGGGACCCAATTGGTTTATTAAAAGAGTTTAGTTTGGTTTGGTGTTAGTTATAATATATTTTAATATATTGTATCTAACTTTTAGAGGCCTAATTCAGTTTGGTAACAATTAGGATTTTGATAACATAACCCAAGAATCAATAATATATATATATATATTTGGTATTGTTTTTCCAAAGGAGAAGTGCTGTGCAGCTACTACAATATTGGAAAACCAATTTGGTGGAATTAAATTTGAGTTAGTGTGCTTCGGTTTCGGCTTCATAGTTGGATGATTTGGTGAAGTTAATTTGGGTCTTCTACAACTTTGTTTTGAAGACTTTTGTTCATCTATTTAGTGATGTTTTTCCTCTTGTTTATTTGTAATTATTTGGAATTTATCTAAGGGTGGTTTGTGAGACCATTCGTGTCTCGTTTGTAATCGTTTGGAAACTTTACGGTTGATAGTGGAATCGGATTTCGATCCCGTGGACATACCTCACATTGAGGGAACCACGTAAAATTCTTGTGTTGCTATTGATTTAATTTTTCCGCATTAGTTTTTATTCCCATTGATTGATTTACTTGTGGGGAATCATATATAACACTTTATTTATAAACTATAGATCTTTGTATGCGTATCATATGTGCACCCACACCAGTATCATTATAAAATGCAGTTTGGTCCATTGATCTCTACAAGCTTGTCTACTATAGAAAATAAAGTCAAGCTATAGCGAAAGCAAAAGAAACGAAACTTGTCCAAAGCTTAAAATGCAACTAAACATGGCTAGCAAGCTCAACTGCATCTCTAGTGGATTCACCATCTTCCTTCCTATGAATCTCAACCGGCTTGAAAGTATAAAATTTCGCGCAAAACACGTAGTACACAAGGTTAATAATTTGCATCACTGTAATCAACCAGTAAAAATACTCCAACTTCCCTTCATTCAAATTGTAGTCTGGAAGCCAGTTTGATCCGCCAGGACCAACACTCAACTTATGCACCACGGTAACCAAAAAGGTACTCAAATAATGCCCCAACGAATTCGCGGACCAAAAAAGAGCCATGGCGGTGCTCCTCATGCTCTCTGGCGCTTGATCGTACAAAAACTCCATGTGTCCAATGGACATGAAGGCCTCAGCCACACCATGGAGGCCGTACTGCGGCACGAGCCAGCAGACAGAGATGGGTATGGTGGCCTTAGGGTTGTCGGTGAGGCCATAGGCTGAAGCCACATGTTTTCGCCTCACTTCGACAAAGCCAGCGACTAGGGTGGCGAGGATTGAAATGACGAAACCAATGCCCATCCTGTTAGAAAAATATTAATCACCAATACAATTTTGTTGAGTGAAAAATGAATTAAGAGGTATAAAACAATTAAAATAAGAATGCATGTAAAATAACAGAAAAATATTAAGCAACAATACAATTTTATTCAATGAAAAATGAATTAAGAGATATAAAACAATTAAAATAAGAATGCATGTAAAATAACATAAAATAAGAAAGAGTTGACTTTTGAGATTGAAAGGCATATAATCATTGTTTTAAAGTCATTTTTCCCTCAGTAAAGGTATAATTGGAGTGCAACGGTTTCAAGATATAATCTATGTATTCATAACCTTCCTCATCTAGTGTTCACATTTATCAGAAATGTTTGAATGAGTTATGAACGAAAATTGCCTAAAAAACTAATACAAGGATATTTGGGATGTGCAAATTAAGCCTACTTTATGGTTAGAAAAAGGCTAAAAAACCCAAAATTATTATTAGTTAAAAAAAAGTCAAATGTCAAGTTAACTTTTTTCACTCATAAGAAACTTTTTTATCAACCTTTGTAGGAAGGTGATGCCACGATCAATGCCGGTGAAAGTACGGATGAAGGGGACAAAAAGGCGGTCGTAGAAGGCGGTGGTGGCAAGCATACAGGTGAAGGTGAAGACGGTCATGGAACCGGCGGGGATTTGGAAGGAGGATGTGAGGTGCCTGTCCATGGTTTTGGCTTGTTGGAGGGAGAAAGTGCTTTGTTGGGAGTAGGCGGTGATGAGGATGATTCCAGCAGCCCATATAGGTCCCATTCGAATCACTGATTTTAGTTCTTCGACACGGTGGACAGTGTTCAGCCTCCATAGGTTGGGTGATTTTTGGTCGTCTTCTTCGGTTACAGTGGCTGCTTTATCCAAAAATCTGCATACCAATATAGGAAGAGCAAGGGTTAATTTTCCATCTTGTAGGTCTATACTATACTAAATTTAAATTTACACTCTGCATTTGAATTTTGAACCATTTTCTAATATTTTTTAGGCACATGGCATTTCTAAAAAAAAAAAATTGTTCAATTTTTTGTTGAAAGAATTCAAGAAGGTGCAAACTCTAATACATTGTGGATTGGAAGGTCCATTTTGGGCTCTTAAGACTTTGACGGATTTCATTATGATAATTTGAATTATTTATCTTATAGATTCTTGTGTAGTTCATATATAAAAGGTTAAATTTATAATCATTATCACATAATTTTATCATATCTGTTAAAATAAATAAATAGAAATCTTACTTTTCAAATCATATTTATCATCTATTTTTTGAGACAAATAAAATAAAATTATATGATTATGATTATAAAATCAATTTGAATTTTTTTATAAATGATATATATGTATATGATATATATATATATATATATATATATATATATTATAAATGATACATGACCTACAAAATATACCACTAAAATTATAAAAAATGTGACCTATATGTTCAAACCTAGAGACCCAAATTTGACATTCCAATCAACTATATAGACAGAAGAGAATCTCCCATTTAAAGAAAACAAAAATCCTAATTGAGGTTCAGAATGTAGAAATATCGATCTATGGTACTTTAAAAAAATCAAATATAAAGTTTTTTAAATGAAAAAAAGTTTATCCACATGAAATTGAGAGAAGAAACTAAAACCAGGATAATGTAATCCAATCTTCAACAGATGTTGGTAGTTTGTGGATGAGTGAATGTACAATTAGTGACTCAAAATGAACAATTAAAATGATCAAAATGATATATGCTGAGTGTTGTCAGCTTGCCAATTGAGGCTTTGTTAGGTTTTGGTTTCAATCTTGGATTATGCTTTTAAACAATGATGCTCAGAGCTTTAGCTCTTTTATTTATTTATTGATGTAATCTGTTATAATTCTTGTACTGTTTTTTCATCAATAAGGTTACATTTGATTTTTGATTAGAGTTGTGATTTTAATCCCAAAAAAAAAAAAAATATTAAAACTCTTTTTCAAATTCATAACCAAACACATAATTCAAAATTCAATTTAAAAACTATTTTCAAAATTCATAACTAAACACACAACTTAAAACTCAATTCAAAGTTCTTTTCAAAACTCATAACCAAACTATTTTCAAAACTCTATTTTTAAAAAAAAAAATTTAAATACTTTTTATTTTGTTTTTAAAATTATTTTTAAAATCATGATTTCAGTATGGAATTGTGTTTTGAGTTATGAGTTGAGTTTTGAAAAGAGAAAATTTGTTTGGTTACGAGTTTTGATTTGTATTTTTTCAATGTACACTATATTTCATGCAATTGTGCGTTGTATTTTAAAAAAAAAATATTTGAGTTGTTTTTTTTAAAATATTTAAAAAATTAAAAAAATATTATTTTATTTTAAATATATAATTTTTTATAATTTTTTTAATATTTTTTAAATTTTAAAAAAATGTGAATTGCCATATAAATCCAAATCATAACAAATTATTTGGACAATACTTAGAAAAATAACAAAATTTATTTTTCAAAAAAATAAAAAAAAAATTTAATTTTTTTTTCAAAAAATATAAAAGAAAAAATAATTTTAAAAAACAAAATAAAAAATATTTTTTTGAATTTTTTTAATAAAATTTTGGAAAGAGTTTGGTTATGAATTTTAAAAAGAGTTTTTGAATTGAGTTTTGATTTACATGTTTGGTTATGAGTTTTGAAAATAGTTTTTTAATTGAGTTTTGAGTTACGTATTTGGTTATAATTTGAGTGTGGAGTTATGTTTTGAGTTTAAAATATTAAATAAAATAAAGTATTTAAATTAGAAAATTAAAAATAAAATTATATATTTAAAATAAAAAAATTTCTTAAACATTTTTTAATATTTAGGAAAAACAAATCCAAAATTTTTTAAAATGCAACTTAAAACTCAAAATTCAAAATACAACTCAAAACTCTTTTAAAAATTCCAAAAACTTAAAACTCTTTTCAAAAATTTTAACCAAACAAATTTTCTCTTTTCAAAACTTAACTGACAATTCCACGCTTAAATTACAATTTCACATTCAAATCATAATTCTAAAATTAAACCAAACTTAAGTTTTTTTTTTTTTGTCTATTCGAGTCATACGAAAGGGAGTGTTAACCTTTGATCATGTGGATTGGTTTGATCTGATTAGATTGAATTTTAAAGTGAAAATTCAACTACAAGATGATTTAGGGATGATCAGATAGGACATAATATGAGAATAGAACCAATCTCAATTTGTATGTTTGGTTTGCTAAATTTTGGATGACTATGTATGAAGTCAGCTTAATCAGAGCTTTTTCCAGCCTGGGCTGCTGATATTTTCTCTTCCAGTGGCGTGTGGGTATGACCTAATGAAGGACTAGAAGAAGACACAACTTTTTGTTGGTTAGCATAAAAGAAACTTTGAGGATAGAGAAATTATTCATTACCCAAACACACAAGAAATAGAGACAATTATATGTATAATAATGAATTTTTTAGTAATTTGTTAAGAAATTTAAAATATTTATACATCAGTTTCTACTACAACATATAAGAGTTTTAGAGATTAAATTTTTTGGTTTCTAAAAGTGAAAATTTTGTTACGAAAGGCATTTAAAGATCAATTTTTATCATCGTGAAGATAGTCGCTAAAATATCGTATCGAAAAGTAAAAAATTAGGTTTTTAGCAACAAATTTTAAAAAATGTCATTAATAGATAGACTTTTAAGGACAAAATAATTTAATTTCAAAATGGTTTATTTTTTGAGACAAAATTTGATCCTAAAAGGATAATAATTCATCATTAATATTCAATTTTCATTGTTAAAAATATAATAATGACATTTTTTGCAAGAAAAATATTTGGTCCTTAAAAATTAATTTCATCTCTAAATTTTGGTCTATAAAATTTTAATTTTTTGTTCATAGTGTGTTTAATAAAGAAATATATAATTAATTTAAATTTTGTTAACAAATACTTTTGTTATGTTTGATTGGGAGTTTAGAGAGAGGAATTAGACCTTTTTGAGAATATGAAAAAGAAAAAAAAATCAACTTATTATCTTATTGATTTATTTAAATCATATTATCTTTTTATTTTTTTTATACGTTTAAAAAATATAAAAAGTAAAAAAAATCAATAAATTAACGTTTTTCGTACTTCTCAAAACAAACCTTAGATTAGTAATTTATATGGATTCTAAACTGTGTTTTTGTTTGAAAAAAAACAAAGAGATGTGATTAACAATCTCATGGGACTATCAATCCTCAGCCCCCATGGTGGGATTGCTAATCCCAACCTATGGATTGGTGGACAATTTTGCCTCACTTACCTTCTTTTTTTTTTTTTTGTGGTAATAGGGGGGTTTTTTTTTTAATGTAATTTTGTAAATTCAATTAGTACATAAATAAATGTATTTTGTCTTATATTTTTAATTTAATACCATTATATTGATAATCTTATTACTCAATTTCATGATACGTATAATTATATCTAACATAATCTGTTAAACAAACATGTCCATTAAGACATTCGTAATCAAATTCTATAATAATTACATGAATAACTAATTACAAAATCAATTACAAAAATATTTGTAAAATACTCTATTTGGATCAACTCTTTGTATTACAATCATCTTTTGATTATCGAGTCAGGAATGTTTTGGGAAGTTGATAAAAAGCTAGTTTTTGGCTTTTTACCAAAATTTTTAGCTTTTTTGGAAGTGATTTGGGAAGTTGGTAAAAAGCTGACTTTTTTAATTTTTGGTTTAATATTTTTTAAAAGTGTCACATCACTCCAAAATGACTAAAATATCCTTACTTTTTGATTTTTGAATTAATTAATTAAATGTTCCAAAGGATAGTTTGAAAATTTTGGGTGTTACTTTTTTGGATCTTCCCAAATGAGATTTTCAGTGTTTTGAGATGGTTTGACGTTTTTAAGCTGCACACAAAGCGCACCTTTTTGTGTGTGTTGCCAAAACGGCACTCAATCTCATCTCATCATCTGTTGTGTATATCTATTATCATTTTCATGATTAATTCTATGATTACTTTTATATCCTTATAATTATTATACATATGGGGCCACATGCATCCATGAGAAGATTATGTGTGGTTGGCATGGTCCACTTACAATAACCCTATGGCATGTTACATGTGCAAAGTCACAAGTATATATGTTTATGCTTGTGCAGATGATTTATTCAGAATATAAATGAAGAGTTTGAGATTCAAATAATATATTGTGAGATTCATATGTAGATTATTTTTGAGTTATATACTTAAATTTTAGATAAATTATACTTTGATATTTTTGTCATTTTGATTTTTGAAATTTTGACAGACTCAATTTTAATTATAAATTTATGATTTTGTTTTAATTGATTATTTAATTTTTTGATACAAAATGCTCACATAAGTGACATGTGTCATGGTTTTATATGCAAAATTATAAATTTGTTCAACTTACTAAGTTAACTTCAACTAACTCAGTGGCATTTTTTCTTCGAAAACTCTAATCCGTGTTATTAATTGGATTAAATTAACAAAATATCAAAAAATTAAGGGTTAAAATTAAATTAATTAAAATGACAAAGACTAAAATAATACAATAGACAAAATACAGAGACTATCAATATAATTTACATTTATATTTTGAATCGAACTTTAAATATAAATTATAGATATATACAGCGGCGTAGTCAAGAATTCAGTGGAGAGGGGCACAAATTAATGACAATATTAATTTTTTTTTTTATAATAAACAACAATAAGATATTATTAAACTTAAATATTAAGAGTTCATTTGGATAAATGTGAATTTTAAATTAAAGGATTTGAGATTAAATATTATACAAATATTGGGGAATAACTATTTTATAGGTGAATTGGAAATTTAAAAAAGAAGATAAGTTGAGATAAAAATGATATATTTTAGTAAAGAAATTTTATAAAACATACTGCAATAAAAGTGTCTATCATATGTCGCAATTATGATATTCGTGGTTTTTAGTTATAACACATTATAGTGTTAGATAAAATTTAGTTATAACTTTTTGTGGTTTGTTATTTTGGTTATGACTATATATATCAAGTAATAGTTACTTATGAATCATTCTGATATTAATTATGATCTATTGTAATTTTTTTTTTTGTTTTTTTTTTTATAATTAAAGATGCGTTGCTTGATTATAATTTATATAGTGGTCATTTTAGTTATTAATGGAAAGAAACACATGGAGGATAAACTCCACATGTCAAATATAACTAACAATCTAATAAATTTTATATCTTCATTGAAATTAATTATGTTTACATGTCAATAGTGATAGATATTACCATTACATTGAAATTTTCATAAATAATAATATGACTTATCATAGTCTCTTTATTTTCAATCAAAATAATCATTATTATTCTCCTAATTTTAAAATGTCATTGACATTTTACTTTAAATAATATTTTTATAAATTTTTTTATTTAAAATATTTTCTTTATGTTTAAAACAAAAAATTCCCAAAACGCGGGGGGGGGGGGGGGGGGGGGGGGGGGGGGAAGGTGCCGCCGCCACTGGATAAACGGGAGTGTTTGGAAAGCAATTTTTTTAGTTTTTTTTTGGTTGAAATAGCACTAAAGAAAAAATAGACTAAAATAGTTAATAAGACAAAATGTCATATCAAATCCATAATCATTTCACTTTTTATCTCACAAATATCACGTCAAACTATAAAAAAATTAAACTATCTTCTCAAACACAAAAATTTTAATCTTCTAAAATAACTAAAAATTAAAATAATCTATTAAAATAATAACTTTTCAACACCCAGATAGTATCTCTATTCATGAGAAGACTGATGGGGTTTGATGATAATGATATAGGCCCCGTTTGGTAAAACTGTGAGAAAGTGATTATACCTTATATTTTAACAGTTTATAGCTTATAATTGTGAACATAAGTTAATTTTTGACTTATAAATTAAGCTTCTCCTCCCCCACTCAAAGAATAAGTTGATTTTTGATTTACAAAAAGCTATAAATTATATTATTAAACTAAACTAAACATATCAAAATAACTTAAATTAAAATTAAAAATAAGTCCTACCAAACACAGCCATATTAAAACCACAATTGGAGTGGTCTCCGTCTACACTTGTCTGATGTTTCTGTTCCAACGTGATAATGAAAAGGATAACTTTGAAATTATATGAATGTAAGTGTAATATTTTCTAAAATTTACATCTAAGATTTTTTATTTCCCCTTTTGGATTACACGTGGGTTTTCTTTGTGCCATTTTAGGAATATGGTAAAAAGTCACGTTTTTGGACAAAATATCTAAAACGTGGCTGCCAAAAATGCCAGAAAAGTCATTTGGCAAGTGCCAAAAATGCAGCTGTAAAATTACAAATTAGGGCCTATGAAAAAAAAATAAAAAAATAAATCTCTTATGTTAGATAAGGGTATTTTGGTCATTTTAATTTGATTTGACACTATAAATAAATATTAAACTAAAAAACAAAAAGCCAACTTTTTACCAACTTCCCAAATCACTTTCAAAAAAATCAAAAAACTTGATAAAAAACTAAAAATTAATTTTTTACTAACTTCCCAAAACAACCCTTTCTTTTTGTTTTCAACTTGTCACACGAAAACAAAAAATTTTAAACCACACAATAGAAACGGTGACTTTATGCGCCGGAAGTAACAATTTTTTTGTTTTTGGGGTAAGAGTATGAGGTTGTAATTATGAGTTTTGAGAGTGAATTTATCATTGCTTTGGGAGTTTCTAACATTTTACTTAATTTATTATGTAATATATATAGATACACATGATTTTTTTAAGGACCAAAAACTGTAAATGACCAATATTGTTATTCAATTATTTAATATAAAATCTTATTAATAAATTTTAAATATGTAAAATTATTGGTAAATTATGCATATTAATAAAGTCATAATATTTTGCTTTCTGTAAGAGTTGAATATAAGATATTCGGCAAGAGAAAAGTTAGAAACTCACAATACAATATTAGCTCCTAAAGTTAGAAACTCACAATACAAAAGTATCAAAAAAATTGATGTGGAGTCCAGATTAGCTCCTAAAGTGAATCTGTACAATACAATATTTTGTAGATATTTTCTTAGGAATTATATAGTGCATATCTATATGGAAGATGCTCTTTCCACAATTTTTAAAGTCTGTTCGGAAAATGATTTTTTTTTAAAAAAATTTTTATTAAAATATGAGATGAGAAAAATTAACATGTTTAGAATTTTTTTTCATTTTTTTAAATAAAAAATGTGCAAAAAATAATGTGAATGAGATGAATTTTTAAAATTTTTTTAATGAATTAAATTTATTTTTATTTTTTAATTTTTTTTTCTTCAATGTTTGCCTAAAAAAATACTTGCCAATAGGGTTGCAAATGAATAGAACTGTTCATGAACAGGCTCGAGCTCAGCTCGGTAAGAGCTTGTTCGAGCTCAGTTTATTAAATTTTTATTGAATTCGAGCTCAAGTTCTTTAAAATATTAATAAACAAGTTTAAACATACTAAAACTCGGTTTGTTAGCTAGCTCATTTAACATTTATTTAAATAATAGAATAAATATATTATTTATATATTAAATAATATAAAAATATGTATAAAAATAAGATAAATATGTTATTTATATATTTAAATAATATAAATGTAAATAATATCTAAATTTATTTATATGTAAATCATAGCTAACTATACATAATATATTTATATAATAGTAGTGGTAGATATTATTATTTTGGTAAGATATTGACTTTTTTTTTTAGTATGTTTATATATATTATATATATAATTGTACAATCAAAGTTTCTATTGTAACTTTAGTCTTACACGTAAGTATGAATTTATATTTTTTTTAGTTCGTTAAGGCTCGTGAACATGTTCGAATTCGAGTCAAACCTAAGTCAACTCGGCTCGAGCTCGGTTTGTTAAATTTTTAGTGAGTTCGGACATGTTAAAGTCTTAATAAACAAGTTCAAATATACTAAAACTTAACTCGATTCGGCTCGTTTGCAGTGTATGGGTTAAGCTCAATCCAGGTTTGTCCTAGACATCAAATCTAGAATGACCATGTGCCATAAATAAATACGAAGTCTAATCTTTTTCTTTTTTTTTTCTTTTTAATCAAATTTTTTTTTTTTTTAACTTCTTCTTTTTAATCAATTGTTCTGACAATTATGTCTAACACTAAGAAATTATAATAAAAAGGAGAGAGACTTACTTCATATGTTTAGTATGTAGAAGCTTTCCTGCCAAAGAAATAGAAGCATCAAGTTGATCATTCTCATAGAGCAATTTGGGATCATAAACCCTAGCCAAATTTCTCTTCTTAAAAGCAGCCACACAAACTTGTACCAATCGGGTAAACGGGCTACCGGATGGGTCCAAGTTCCGATACATCGGGTAGCCGAAAACAAAGGTGATGATAGAAAGAAACATGGCTATGGTGGGAATTCCAAGTCCCCAACCCCACCCAACATTGTCTTGAATATAGACAATCACTGTGACAGCAACAAGCATTGAAGCCCCATTACAAAAATAGTACCAATTGAAGAAGGTCCATGTTTGGACCTTTTGTTTAGGATCCGTTTCGTCGAATTGGTCCGCCCCAAATGCCACAATACAGGGTCGGTACCCACCCGCCCCTAAAGCACATAGGAAGAGTGATCCATAGAGGATTGCCAGCTGTCCACCATTGGCTTCTTGGCAGAGTGATTGATTATTATGATGATGATCACCTTTACATGGAGGAGGCCTTAATTGTGGTAGTACTGCTGATATTGTCAAGCCAGTCAGCCCCTAATTTTAAAAAAAATTTACAAGAAAGTAAGTTTTTAATTAAATTAAAATGTTGAATTCGAGTTTTATTATTATGCAATGTAATTTTTTCTTTTTTAACATTTTTATTTTCTTACTACCAATTCCATTTGGTTGAAGTTGAGGAAAAATTTAACTTCTAACTAAACTTTCGGTTTTGTGAGAAGCTGAAACTTACCTCATGCCATGATTTGGCTTTTGTAGGTTTAGTGTAAATGAAGGATTCACATGAGATTTTAAAATTTTTTACAGCAACTTGTAAAATTTTACATTGAAAATAAATTTTAAAAAAAATGATAATTACTCTATAAATGGCCCACTCTATAACTTTTATTATAAAACGTAAATTATTAGTTATTTAAATTTAAAATTCAAAGAATTAAATATAAAAATATTAAAATATAACATTTCAATCAATTTAATTTATGTTAGTGTAATTTTTGAAAAAATAAAATAAAGACCGATACTATATTATGGAAAATAAATTAAAAAAATAATTTTAATTAATCTTAAGTGGTCAATTCAGTTTGGTTAGTATTCAATTTCTCTTTCACTCCCAAATTGTATTAAATTAAGGGAAACTACATGCAGGGATGAGTTGAAAAAAAAAAACCAATTACCAATATATTATTTACATCCAATTACAAATAGGCTTACACCTCATATATTTGGTGCAAGATGGTTACTAGTGATGGAAGGGACTAGTAAAGAATCTAATGTTTGGAGTGATATTCTGAGTGTGTCAAGGACTAATGCTGAGCTATTTGATTTTTTTAAGTCTAATCGCAAGCTTGTGATTGGAAATGAGTGTAAGATTGACTTTTGGCATGAAAAGTGGCTGTTGAATGTACAATTAAAGGTAGAGTTCCCAAGGTTGTTTAGACTATCTGTGGAAAAAAAGGGGAATCTGAGCTCTTTCGAATGAGGGATATCTCAGGAAATTGGAGGTTCAAAGGCTGCAAGTCTTGACTTGAGATGCTCACAGACTTGATGAGGAGTTGCCAGACTCAATCAGGTGGACTGCGTCTCTTGCAGGTCAGTTCACTGTGGCATCTATGAGAAAATAGTATGAGTTGATTCAAGGCCCAAAATCACAGGTTCCTAAACTGATATGGAGAGGTGTGGCTCCACCAAAAGCTAAAATTTTGAGCTGGTTGGCACAGAGGGGGAGGGTTAAAACAATTAGTCTTTTACAGACGTTTGGGGCCTTAAGTAGCAATGTAGAGAATCTGTGCCCTTTCTATAAGTTGGAAACAGAGTCAGTGGATCATATTCTATTGCACTGCTCGGAGATTTGGAAGGTTTGGTCATCTATGCTACAATGGTGGGAAGTATCTTGGGTCATTCCTGCTACAGTTGATGGTGTGCTGTTATGGTGGCTGGGAACAAAATTTAAGAAGTCAGTTATGAGGATTTGGAGGCTTGTTCCAATTGTAATGTTGTGGTCAGTATGGAGGTTAAGAAATGATTGTGTCTTTAAAGGGAGCCAGCCTAATATGGATGAGCTTAGTGAAATTGTGAAAGTAAGGGTTGGGCTGTAGGCCAAGTCTGGGCTGCCAGAGATTCATTATACAGTGCATGATGTTGTGGCTAATCTAAATCAGGTGAGATGTTGTTTATAGGTAGAGGAGTTTGTTGGGTTGTGCTTCTGCTCATGAGTTTGGTGCTGCTGTTATGTCTTTTTTTGCTGCTGTAGTCTTGTTCTGCTCATGAGATGTTGTTTATAGGTAGAAGAGTTTGGTGCTGCTGTTATGCTTATGTTGCTGCTATAGTCTTGTTCTGCTGGGTGTATTACTGTTATGTCTTTTTTTCTTTTATTTTTTTGGTGTTTTTGATTGGTTCCTCACCAATATTGGGTGAAGTGCAAACAGATGATTGTACTTCTTTTGTGGTACCAACCTAATTGGGATTGCAGATGTTAGCTATGATGTTTTTTGCATTTCTCTACTTTGTTGATGTTTGTTTTGCATGTATTGTGCCCTTTTAATCAATAAAGTCTTTGTTTGCTGATCAAAAAATATATATTTGTAAAAATTTTTTTTTTTCCAATTCTTCCTGCATATAATTTTTCCTTAAATTAACAATGATGTCCAATAAAATGGAAATAACATACATTTGACTTTGACGTAAGCTTGACAATTTTATTTTTTTTGTTTTTTACTACCATGTTTGGAAGATATGAGATATTGATAAGATTTTATACGGTGCATATCTGAACCGACCAAATCATGTTACTTGATTTTTATTCCACCAAATTCAATGTATTAATTATATTTTTTTAATTTTCGTATCTCTATATCTCATATAATTATATGATTAAGATTACATTAGGACAGATAAACACCTAAATCAAAATATATATGTTACAAACCAAACAAATTTATGTTATTTGTATAATTTCTCTAATCAAATCAAACCAAATTAAACTGTAAATCTTATCACATGGAATCGATTACATGAATATATTTTTTTCACTCGACTCAATCAACGGCCTTTTAACATTAGTCAACTTTGTAATTAATCTCTCTAGAGAAAATGATATACACGTACACTTCGTAAATCCATTTTTTAAAATTTAATGATATGTAAATAATATAATTGATTAATGATTGCGAAAGATATAAAAAAATATTATTTCAAATATATAATTGATTGTCACATTATTAAAATTCAAAAATAAATATAATTTTTCAACTTAAATAATAATAATCTTTATCCAATCTAGTGTGCCCTTATGAGACAAGATCACCAAAAGTTTCATATAATTATTAGAAAATTCCATTCAAAGTTTTACATGAGGTAAGCAATTCTACGTCGGTTCAAAGGTAGGTCTCATCAATAAATAAAATTTTATAATTCTAATTTTGAGTCCAATTTTTTTTAATTAATTTTTTCTTGTATGTTTTAAGAGCAATACTATAAATTCAAATCATTCAAAAAAAATAAAAAAATTAATGGGTTAGATTCATTGTGAATTTATTTTACATCTCACTAATTTTAAATTTACACTGCACAAATAATTTTTAAGATGAAATTTAAAATAAATTTTCATGTTTCGTAATATTTTGGCTTTTAATTATCCAAATCAAAATTTAAAAACTTGAGAGAGAGAGAGAGAGAGAGAGAGAGAGAGAGAGAGAATTAACCATCTGATAAAGAATGGAAGCAACAGTGATGGTCCAGAAGCGGCCAACATAGGCGTCGGAGATAAAGGCGCCGAGGAGAGGAGTCAAGCTTGAAGTTCCGCTGTAGTTTGTGTTTGTGTTGGCTGCCTTTGTTAATGGCATATGAAGCTCTTGTGTTAAATAACTCAACATATTGGTGCCAAATCCCACCACAGCCAACTTCTCACATACCTCATTTGCTGCACAAAAACCACCACTCAAAACAAAAAACACAAATACAAACACAAAACCCCCAAATCTCAAAACAATCACTTGGAGCACTCCAAGTTCAGAGGCCACCCTATGTCTATGAACCGAGCAAGCCAGAGGAGATTTGAACCCTTATTTGGACTTTTAATACTGTCATTTTTAATATATCGACTGATACTGTTTTACAATATCATTCATACTGTTACTTAAAACCATGATATTCACTTACCGATTTGATGGCCCTTGATGAGTGTAGCAATATCATGATTTTAAATAATTAAATCAATGATACAGTCATATATGAGTCGATATTAGTAGATATATTGATGAATAAAGATATTGAAAGTTCAAAATGTAACAACCAGTGGTAGTAGAAAAAGAGGAAGAGGGCATTTATTATTAAAACAACAAAAACTTACCAAAAATGAAGGGCATAGTGATCATCCCACCCTTTGGTCTTTGGACATGGGAATCTTCTCTCTCCCTCATTTCCATCTTCTTAGCAACTCTTTTTAGTGCTCTAAATGGTCACTCAAACTCCAATATTTATAGGCTCCATGAAGATTTTAGAATAGTAATTAATGCTCTTGTAATTTGTAATTTTTCTTAAAGAAGTAAAATTCACTGACAAATTCATGGCCACAAGTGTAGTAGTAGGCACATGATGTGGATAAGTGATGTTGAAGATACACCACCAGCTAGCTTAGCTGCTAGCTCCACTAGCTTAGGTTGCAGTCGCAGCTCCAAGTTACAGCTTTTACCACAGCTTCTACCTTAGCTATCAGCTTAGATATTTTGAAAAGATATTTTGTAGAATTAGTTAGGAGTTAGTTGTAGTGGTTTTTAGTTTGTTAGAGTCATTATATTGTATGTAAGTATAAGTGATGTATGTACTTTAGATTCATTGAGAATGAAAGAGATTTGATTACAAACTTCTTTATGGTATCAGAGCCATAGAAGCTCTATCGAGCACCTGATCAATGGCAACATCACTCTCTTCTTCTCTTTCTTCGAATCTGACTTTATTGATCTCTAATCTGTCATCCTTTGTTATAGTCAAGCTTGATGGAACAAATTTCATCATTTGGCAATCTCAGCTCTCGAATGTTCTTCGAGCCACCAATCTTCTTGGTTATGTTGATGGCTCAATCACATGTCCTTCATCTATAATCATTGATTCAACAGGGAGTTCAGTGCCTAATCTTGAATTTCTTCAATGGACTATGATTGATGCACATCTATTAAGTTGCATCATTGCAACTCTTACACTATCGATCTATGTATCTGTTCTGTAATTTCATCACTGTTCAGAGGTATGGACATCTCTACAAAAGCGATTTACGACTTTATCTCGTTCGTATGTTCATTAATTAAAAAATAAATTGAATAGTGTTGCTAAGAAATTAGATACAATGGAAGAATATCTGTCCAAAATCAAGGTCATAGTTAGTCAGTTAGCTTTGGCCTCTATTATCATTGATGATGAGGATCTGGTCCTCATTACTCTAAATGGTCTTCCTTTAGAGTATGATGCTTTTTCCACCACAATTTGTGCTCGACTAGAGGTTATTACTATGGATAATCTCTCCTCCTTACTATGTTCTGAGGCTCTTCATTTAGATTCGAAGAATAAACAATCTGCAGAATCAACTGTAGCTTTTTCTACAGTTAAGGGATCTGACAATTCACGAGCTCAGTCTTTTAATCAAACACGTGGTCGATCTTATTCTAGAGGAGGAAGATGTAGTTGTACTCAAGGATCCTACAAGGGATATGGATATAGAGGATATGAAGGATCTTACAGAGGTTCTGGTGGTGGTAGATTTCAAGGCCAATGATCAAGAGTTTTTAATTAATTTTGTCAGATTTGTGGAGGTTCTAGTCATTCTGCCTTAGACTGCTGGCATCAGCAACTTCAGTTCACAATCACCATCAAGAGCTTTTATTACTGCTTCCAATGCTTCTATGTCTCCATCCTCATCATCTGCTCCAAGTCCATGGTTCTTGGATTCTGCAGCTACAGATCATATGACCAATGATCTTAGCCAACTCAGTTGTTATCAGCCCTATCAAGGATCAGATCAGATTACTATAGGAGATGGTAACTCTATTCCTATACAACATACTGGTAAAGGTCTTCTTCCCACTCCTTATCATCTTTTTAAGCTTAACAAAGTGCTTCATATAGTTTCTTTATCATCTAATCTGGTCTCTGTTCACAAATTGGCTCAAGATAACAATTGCATTATCAGTTTTGATGATACTCATTTGTGATTCAAGACAAGGTTACGAAGAGAATTCTTCACAAAGGCTCTAATCTGCTTGGCTTGTACCATTTCTTTTCCACTGCTGCCTTACCTGCTCTCACTCCTCATTCTGCAGCCACACACACCAGTTTATCTGTTCTCATTCCTCATTCTGCAGCAACACACACCAATTTCACATCTCAAGTGCATTCTAGTTCTTCTGCTGTTAGTACTATATGGCATAATAGGTTAGGTCATCCTAGTAATTTGAAATTCAAGCATCTTAGGCCTCATTTGCATCTTAAAAATCTTGCTTCTGTTCAGGTTCATGAATGTGTTAATTGTTGTGTTGCCAAGAGTCACAGATTACTTTTTTCATTGTCTAATTCCACTATTAATAAACCTCTTGCTTTAATACACCACTTTGGGGCCCATTTTCTTCCACTTCTGGTTACAAATACTATGTTCTCTTTGTGGATGATTTTAGTAGATTCACATGGTTGTATCCATTAGCTTACAAGAGTGAAGTATATGATAAGTTTCTTGAATTCAAAGCTTATGCAGAAAAACAATTTTCTACATCTCTTCAGATTCTTAGAACTGATGGTGGCATAGAGTTTTTTAATAATAAAATGAAGCAATTTACTGTGTCTGAAGGTATTGTTCATCAACACTCATGTCTCTATACACCATCTCAGAATGGTGTGGTTAAAAGGAAGCACAGGCACCTCACTGAAGTTGCAATTGCTTTACTTCACCACTCACTTGTTCCTCTCCATTACTGGTTTGATGCCATTGCTTGTGCCACTTATCTTATAAATAGACTGCCTTCTTCCAAATTGGCCTACAAAACTCCTTTTGAAACTCTCTTTCAAAGCAACCCAGATTTTTCTATTCTTAAGATGTTTGGTTGTCAGTGTTTCCCTTGGCTTAAACCTTATATTTCTACCAAATTGCAACCTAAATCTATTGAGTGTGTTTTCTTAGACTATCATCCTTTTGCTAAAGGTTACAAGTGTCTTGATTCCAAAACTGGCACCATTTACCTTTCTAGACATGTGTTGTTCAATGAACAAGTTTTTTCTTTTGCTCACTTGTCTTCTTCTTCTTCTTCCTTTTTTTTTTTTTTTTTTTTGTTTCAGTTACCTTCTCTTCAGTCCTTTTTCTGGGCCTCTCCTTCTCCATCTTCTTCTTCTATTAAACAGCATTCTTTTTCTTTCAGTACTCCTAATTCTTCTGCTGCTACTCTTAGTCCTTCTTCAGCTAAGTCACAGTCTTCTTTACCTTTTCGTACTTCTTTTCCTTAGCCTTCTTTTCTTATTAACTCTATTTCTATTCAATTACCTATACCTGCTCCCTCTTCTTCCATTCCTTCTGTTCCTTCTCTTTCTAACTGCCATCCTATGAGCCTTGTCTTCTGTTAAGACACCTGCATCTTCTTCATATACTAATATTGAGCCTCCTACTCATAAGGAAGCCTTACTTACCCCTATTTGGAAACAAGCTATACTTAAGGAGTTCCAAGCTTTGCAAAACCAACACACCTGGTCTTCGGTTTCTTTTTCTCAATGCAAGACTACCATAGGTTGCAAGTGGGTGTTCAAAATTAAAAGCAATTCAAATGAGACAGTGGCTAGGCATAAAGCCAGATTAGTTGCTAAAGGTTATCTCCAATAGGAGGGGATTGATTTTCAGGAAACTTTTAGCCCAGTTGCTAAATTACCAACAATTCGTATTCTGTTATGTCTTGCTCTTCATCACAATTGGCCTATAAAGCAATTAGATATTTCTAATGCTTTTCTTCATGGGATCTTAGAAGAGGAGGTTTACATGCTGCAACCACCAGGGTTTGAAGATCAATGTCCTAATCAGTCTTCTACTTCTTAGATTGTTTGCAAACTCCATAAGGCCTTGTATGGTCTTAAACAAGCCCCAAGAGCTTGGTACTCCACATTCTTCTCTTTTTTGCTATCTCAAGGATTCAAGAACAGTAAATGTGACTCTTCTCTGTTTATTAAAAAAGCTGGTTTTGTTTTTCTTGCCTTACTTGTTTATGTTGATGAAGGAGCTTGGTTCTATTTCCTATTTTCTTGGCATCTCAGTTACCTTTGGTTCCACCACTGTTCTATATCAAAAGAAGTATGCTCAGGATATTCTTCTTAAAGCTGGTATGCTGGATTGCAAAGCTTGCTCATCTCCTATCTCTGTCAAGCCTGGTCTACCTAGACATTCAGATGAGCCCTTTGCCAATCCATCTGTCTATAGAAGCATAGTTGGAGCCTTACAATATTTGACAATTACCAGACCTGATATCTCATTTGCTGTGAATCAATTGTGTCAACATATGCATAATCCCACTGTTGGTCACTATGCTGCTGTAAAGAGGTTGCTCAGGTTCAACAAGGGCACTATTTCTCATGGTCTTACCTATACCCCCAGCTCATTTGATCTTCATGCTTATTCCGATTCCAATTGGGCTGGAGATTCTGTTGACAGAAAGTCTACCTTAAGGTATTGTGTATTTTTAGGATCCAACCTCATTTCTTGGTCATCTAAAAAGCAAGCCACTATCTCTCAATCCTCTACTGAAATAGAGTACAGATCTTTAGCTCATACAGCAGTAGTGCTTGCTTGGCTTGGTATGTTGCTTCAGGATTTTTCCATTGTTCTTCCTACAGTTCCTCTTCTCTGGTGTGACAATGTGTCTTCTATTGCTCTGGCTTCTAACCCTGTATTTCATTCCAAATCTAAGCATATAGAAGTTGATTGCCATTTTGTTCGAGATCGAGTGCTTGCTAAAAAGCTTGTATTGCACTACATTCCTACCATTGATCAGCTTGCAGATATCTTCACTAAACCTTTATCTGTCTCTAGATTTTCCTATCTTAAAGATAAGCTCAATGTCAGTTTCTCCCTCCATCAGCTTGCAGGGGAATGTTAAAGATACACCACCAGTTAGCTTAGTTGCTAGCTCCACTAGCTTAGGTTGCAGTCGCAGCTCCAAACTACAGCTTCTACCATAGCTTCAACCTTAACTATTAGCTTAGATATTTTGAAAAAATATTTTATAGAATTAGTTAGGAGTTAGTTGTAGTGGTTGTTAGTTTGTTAGAGTCATTATATTGTATATAAGTATAAGTCATATATGTACTTTAGATTCATTGAGAATGAAAGAGATTTGATTACAAACTTCTTTAGAGAGTACAAAATGTTAAAAAAGCTAGGTTGTGTTTATTTGATTTTTTAAAAAATTATTTTTAGATGAATTTTTGTTTATTTTTAATAATTTTTTTAATATTTTATATTTTTTAGATATACTTAATCAAGATACATCTAAAAAGTAAAACAAATTGACTAATTTTTTTTTTAAAAAAAATTAAGTAAAAAATTGATGAAAATTTGACCAAAAATTTGTGTGTATTTTTGTTTGGATTTTTGTTTATTTTTAGTGATTTTTTTTCCCTTCATATTTTAGTTTTTTTTTTTTTAATACTTTTGATACATCTAATCTCGATGTATCTATAAAATAAAAAATTTGATTAAAATATAGAAAAAATAAACAAATATCCGTTAAAAAATAATTTTTGAAAATTGTAATCAAAGCCTAATTTTTGTCTAATCACTTGTATATTATAAAGGAGGATTTAGTCAAAACCCCTTCATAATAAAATTTTAATGCATTAAGGACAAGTACAAAAAGTTTTCTTTAAAAAGTTTAATACATACCATTATTATACTAAATGTCTGTTTTTGATAAAGTTAATATTTTTAGAATCCTCTCATCAAAATCTATCAAATAAGATCTAGGGTGAATTACACTAACGGTCCCTATAATTTGGGACTTGTATCACTTTGGTCCATAATTTTTCAATTATGATACATTTGATCTTGAATTTGAATCTTATTCCAAATAAGGACAATTGCAGATACTATTGGATTTTTCAAAGGCAAAATAGTCAATTTGATAAAATATACACTAATTTGATAAAAAAATATTTTTAAATTTTTAAAAATTATTTCTACCCACTAAAGATAAAATTATGTAAAATTAGTGTAATTCGCCCTAAGATCTACGTTGACTATGTAAAGTTAGTGTAATTTGCCCTCAGATTTATGTTGACTATGAAATTCTTTATAAAAAAAAAAAAATTTATTACCGTCGAAATTGATGTAAACAGTAACATGTTACTCTGATTCACAGTAACAATAACATGTTACTCTGGTTCACAGTAACATGTTATTCTAGCAATATTTTTCAAGAAAAAAAAAATATTTATTTTGACCTTACTCAATTATGCGCCTCCTCCTTAGGGTATTTATGAAACAAAATAAATTAAACTATCATTTTCACTAAATAAGGATCAAATGAAAAAATCTTGGCCAAATTTTCCTATTATACAGACAGCTGAATTTCCTAATATCCACTTCCAAAAATGTTTAGAAACTTTAAAATAAGAGCTCTAAAGAAATTTTAATGCGTGAAACTCACCAATTGACGTGATATTTTAATTTTTTTTTCCCCCTTCTTTTTCTTCAATACCACATATATAGTTCCATTTAGTGCTTTGTACTAGGGGTGGGCGCGGGTCGGTTGCGGCCACGGAACCTCTAATCCGCCATCCGTCTGCCAGATTGGCGGATTGGAGAAAATCAATCCGCATCCGTCCGCCAATCCGACGGATGTGGATTGAGCGGATTGGCGGTTTGGCGGATGGATGCGAATTGGTTTGGCGGTTTAAGATTTTATAAATTTTCAACATAATTCAACTTGTGCACTCCCTAAAAAAAAAAAAAAAAAAAAAGTATTACAGTCAACGACTTAAAAAACTATTACAATCACTGTATGTCTCATCCAAAAAAAGAAAGTTTGAAACTTTAAAATATCACAATCATTGCATGGCTCATCCATATATTACAATAACAGCATGATTCATCCACATAAAGTATTACAATCTGTGATTCTTAAAATATAATAACAATTCAAACCATCAAAACCATGAACAGGGCAGTAGTAGAGATTGTATGTCTCTGTATTCTTACATCTATATATGTTTTTGAAAATAAAACCAACCAGCATATGTCATATTTTCTATTTATTATTTTTAGAGTTAAATTTAAAAACCAAAAAATATAGATAAACAATACGTTTATTTTTTCAATTCAAAAAATATATTCAAGTTGAAAACTTTTTTTCAACTGAATATTTAAACTCTTTTTCAATTGAAAACACAAACAAAATATTTAAACAAATTGAAAACATAAAGTTTTATAAATTATTAGGAGTGTTCGCGGTTTGGCGATTCGGTTGCGGCCAAAGGAATCTCAAATCCGCTATCCGTCCGCCAAATTGGCGAATTGGAGAAAATCAATCCGCAACCGTCCGCTCGTCATAACACATCCGTCCAAAATGTGACGGATCGGTTCAGTTTGGTCGGTTTTGACGGATCGGTATATCCGCTGCTCACCCCTACTTTGTACTTAAAACTCGCAATCTCTGTCCTTTCCCCTTCCACTTCAGCCTTGTATTGTCTGTTTTGGTGAAGAGAAATATATAATATAACCTCATTTTTTTCAGAATATTTTGTTGTTTTCTAAATTAAAATGTAATAATTAAAAAGTAAAAATTAAAATTATTCTTCCCTTAGTAATCAATTTTTTTTAAAATCTATTTAAATTATTTTAGTCTCGTTATTATTATATAATATAAACAAAAACGTTGGAGATTCTTGGTGATACAAAATTTCAATACTTTTTTTTTTTTGAATTTTTTGAATTTAAAAAAAATGATATAAAAGTCAATTTTCTAGACACAATGATGTGTAAGTAATATAATTAGTTGATGATTAGAGAAACTATAAGAAAGAATGTTACCTTTAATATTCTAAAAATTACATTTCGTTTTCCAAGGGCAATCCTAAGAAAAATTTCTTCTTAACAAATATTTATTTTTAACCGTGCATAGCACCGGTGTATTGCTAGTAAATTATAAATAGAAATGATATTGAACATTATGTCACATATTAAAAATAAATAAATAAAGAGAAAGAAAAAAGTTATAAGCAAAATAGGAAAAAAAAGTTACACCAAATAAGTTCGATAGGGTTGACTACTAACCCAGTGGTCTGCCCAAACAAGCCCCATATTTTAAGGGTAAATATGGCTTGATAGGGTTAATATTTTGAGTCCATTCAATCTTTGAGTGAGTTTGGAATGAGGAACTCTAGCTTGGCCGGATTTGTCCATTTATAAAATTTCAATTTTAATTTTTATATTAGTTAGTTACATAATAAATTAAAAAATAAAAATATTATATATATATATATGCGCGCGCTTCTCTCTATGATTTAAATGTTAAAAGGTTCAAATTTCAATTATAATTGAGTTTTGCTAATTGTGCAAATTTAACTAATTATTCATAGGGCTAAATTATTAAAAAGAGCAGCATGGGCCTAAATTTAATAGGGCTAAATTTAACTAATTATTCATAGGGTTAAATTATTAGTAAGATTTTATTTTGACATTAAACGATTCGCAGTAGTTACGATTTATGAGCGAGAGGCCAATTTGGAAGGAACATCACTAAAATGTTGTTTGGGAATATGGTTTGTGGCTAAAATAGTCACAAAAAATAAAATAGATTATTTTAGCCATAACAAACAAAACATTATATCCAATCCATAATCATTACACTCTTCTCTCACAAAAAAAATCAAAAAAACCAAAAAGCCAAAAAACCCTTCCCAAACCAAGCTTTTTAGCCTAGGCTAAAATAGCCAAAAAAGCTAAAAAGCCAAAAAGCCAACCCACTTCCCAAACCAACCCTAAATCAATTAAAATTTGCAGCTGCTGCGCATGGTGCGCAACTGCAACTTGCACATCTTATTAGGTTATTTTAGGGCCTAATTTGATAATTTAAACTATTCACATTTTAGAAATTATTGAGTAGAATATATCTATAAAAAATCACGTCGATTAGATATCGTTATTTCTTTTATCAAATCGCATTTGCATTGAGTTTTATATTTTAAATTACATTTATCTTTTCTTTTTTAAAATACAAATGTGATTTGATGAAAGGGTCAACGATATCCAATTGACGTGATTTTTTATTAGTATATTCTACTCGATAACTTCTAAAATATGAACAGTTTAGATTATTGAATTGACCCTGAAATAGACCCAATAAAATATGTAACAATTGCTGCTATGCACCATGCGCAGCAGCAACCCCAAACTCTTAAAAAATAAGGTGATGTTATTTTCACTCCAATTCACCAAAAACTATCCATTTTTTGTGCTTATATAATTTTTTGTTCTTATTATAAAAAGTAAAAGAAATTACAAAAAAAAAAAAATGACCTTGTAACCAAATAAACTCTAATTTTTTAATTTTATCAATTTAAACCCTATTTTTTATTATTTATTTTCAATCTAAATCATTCGCATATTTTTGTCAAGTAAAATCGAGAGAAAAATAGTATTTTAACTATTAAACTTAACGTATGTGTACATAAAATATCCAAAATATTATTTTTTTTCATTGATTTTAATGATTAAAATATCATTTTTTTCATCAATTTTACTTAATAAAAATAAACAAATGCTTTAGATTAAAAAAAAATTAAAATATTAGTGTTTAAATTTATAAAATTTAAAAGATCATGATTTATTTTGTTACAAAGACTGAACCTTAAATATTTTGTTTTAAATGTAATTTTTCCTAAAAGGTACCTAGAATGTTGTTAATCAAAAGCATAGTGAGAATAGCACTGAAAAAAACAGAGTTAGACATTGAATGATTAAATTAAGTAAATTAGTGAATCTCCAAATAGCTAACCAGAATCACTCTGCAATAATCTTTCTCAATTTATAAAAGTAAAAGGAAAACAAAAAGAACATGATGAAGGTCATCCAGCTACAGTCCCTGTTTAGATAAGTTTTTCTATGTTTATGGAGCATAGTCAAGTGGTTCTCCTTAGTGATGGTTATTGATTGATAGTGAGAATGAAACTTACAACTTCATGTTAGAGGGTTCGATAGCACGGATAGGGATGACGACAGATAGTGTATAGGTTGAGGCCCCCTATCCCATTCCATCTCTATTTTCGCCACTTGCCCCTATCCCAATCTGACCCTCATGGAATTATCCCCTACCCCAACCCAAATCTGCAAATGTAACCCCTATCCCGACCCTATCTGATTCACAACACAACAACAAGAAATTTAATAATAATGTCAAAACTCAATAATTAAAATTAAAAAATAATATTTATAATTAAGAAATATACTAGTATTCATTGTACATATATTAAAATTATATTATGTATATATATAATAGAAACTCAATAATACATTGTATAAATATTATATATATTCTTTACAAATTCAACAATATATTATATGCATTATATATATATATATATATATTAATAATATTATTTATTTATTATTATATTTGCGGGTTGGGTTGGGAAAAAAAATTACTCTCTTCCACATCCGACTTGAACCCAATCGGATTTTAAAAAAATTTCTCCAAATCCAATCCTACCCTGTTCAACCACTCCTAAGCTCATCCCAGTAGGGTCGGAGAGAGTTGAGGGCCTAGCAGATTGGGATATTTTGCCATCCCTAACACAGACCACGTGGTGTTCTATAGACACAAAATAATTTTCGCTTTGCATATGTTGGAAAAATAATGGTTTTTGATAACTTTAATGAAATATTAAAGTGGGTGCTAATCCTCAATTGAGGTGGAGTAAAGTGGGTTTAGATATTTGCAATGAGATCTTTACACCACAAAAAAAATAACCAAAAACTATTGAGATTTGAATGAAAAATTGCCTCATGAAGTTAGCTTCATGAAAGAGGTATCCACCAAACTCTATTGGCTTTTTCCAGACCTAGGGTTTGTGTGCGGCTGCTGCAGGATTATTATACACATGTGTATAATAGGTTTGTAACTCCTGCAATATTGCAGAGTTTAATAGTGCATTAGTGGTAGCCTTAAAGGTTGGCTGCGTTTCCTCTCTTCCCTATACATGTATAAATTGAGACCTTCTGTCAAGTCTAAAAGAAGAAAATAGAAAACTTGGAGATCTCATGTTGCTTCCATTATCCAGTCAGTTTGCAGAAATATCCTACAGTGAGAGAGTGCAGCCACTTCTGCCATAGCTGGTCCTTGACCGTCGTATCGTGGGAGACAGACGCCGGAATTCCTCAAGCACTCGATCCGTGAGGCAGCGAAAATTTGTTTTAAGGAAATTGCTTCTGTGCAGGTTTCGGTTTGCTTCTTTTTACCATTTTATTTTGTTATGAATTTATGTTCAACATATAATTTCCAGCAGCTTTCTTTTCTGTGATTTACATTGCTTTATGAATCTATTTCGATTATTTAATTATATAAGTGAGAACAAGCTTAAAACAAATTTTTGTGTTTATCATAAAATTAGATAAATAGATTTAGATTTATAATAGATTAATTCATCTCATCATAATCTTTGTGGTCTACTTTTATTAGTCAGATTCATAGAATTGCATATCAGTTTCTTGCTACTGCTAGTATTCATTTTGAAAGAAAAACATACAGAACCTATTTGGTGTTCACAAACCGTAATTGTTTCCCAGGAGCCCTCTGTTTCACCAATTCTTGATGAGAATTCCAATGGATTTATATCTATATATATATTATTATGCTTATGCTTTTAGAATTGAATTTTGAATTTTATATATATGCTTGTTAGAGTTTCTGAAAGAGATGAATTGTTCAGTGTGGGTGTTGATTTCTGACCACACAACCAAAAGGGGGAACTCAGCTGGAGAGCACTGGCAGAATAGATTAAGCCCAAACAACTTGTCACAGAAAGATAAGAATCCCGCGGTGGTTCGTCCACCCGGGGGCACTCCGACGATCAAGTCAGTAAAATATCTCTCAAAGATAACCAATAGTGCTTAACTCACTAGACAGAGCATAAAAGACATACCTCAGACCCATGATGGTACCTCCCTTTTATATCCAACACAAACCTAGTCCCAATAGAAACCTTGCTTCAATGGACTCTGGATTACTGCTAATCTTGGACTCCCAGTAGGATTGGGATAAACTCTCTAAGAGTTTTATCTTTATCCAAACCGAAATCCTCTCCCAATCTAGGACTCTAGTTCTCTATCCAAATAGATAGTTTGATGTCATCTAGGACTCTAGTCCTCTATCCAAATATCTCAGATTCCGGAATTATCGCACCATATCTCTTCATCATGGTCCGTCCACGTAGCACCTCGACTAACAACCTCGGCCACATGGACTATCCAAAAATATGTCCCCACAACTGCCCCATAGGTTCTATTACCTCGGCAAACTGAGGTGATGGAACCTATACATGTACTCCTCCGACCGAGATCGTGACTTGTCGACGCCAAGAAATAAGGACTCATATGTCCATTTGTCAAGAATCAAGAATCAAGAACCAAGAACCATCATGTTCTATCTTATCCAGGTCCAACAACTCAACTGAAATCATCATGTCAACCGAGATCGTCACCTCTACCGAGATCATCTCAACTGAGATCGCACTTCTTAATCAAGATCATCATCAAATTGGAGCGTACTAATCACGTCTCCATCGTGTTGCATCAGTTTTGCCCCTAGCCATCTAACATCAGTACGAGCACGTCGCCTAAGGACTCGAAATCATAACTCTTTGCCATCTTTTTTATTTTGCCTTTATCTGTATCCCCAGACTCTCTCTTTTTGCCTCTGCAAACCATCATCGTTGTTCTTGAAGCATTTATTGCCATGAATAATCCATTCGTGCCCCAGGTTCAAACTCTATTAGCTTAACCAGACTAGTAGCCAAGCACTTCATCAACTACTCCACATATCAACCCATCATTTCAATGGCAATGCAAACACCGACATAGCGACAATCTTGCAGCTAGAATCAGGAACAGGAAACACCGAGGTCCTAAGCTTCCAACCTTAGACCTTGATAATTTTTCAATCGCCTTATCTGTGAGTAACCATTGTCGTAACCAACGACAACATGTCTCACCGAACTCTTGTCATAGAAGACCTTCTTGTTGACATCCCTGATATCATAACTGTGCAATCCACTCCATCTCCTTATAGTCAATCTGACATGCTCATGCCTCCAGCAACTCAATATTTCGAAAGAGAAGCACATGAAGCAAGTGAACCAAGTTACTGCTGCCAAAGCCGAGGCCATTGCTAAGGCTGAAAAAACAAGTCAACATGGCCTGCAACAAAGACTACTATCTTGACTGGATGACAGCCCTCAAAAAGATGTTTGTCCCCAAGGACTCTCCCCTCCGCGATATGGGTCAGCTCAATGTCCCTTTCCCTTCCTCTCCCAATCAATTTGAGGATGAGGCCAAAGAAGTAGACAAGGAAGAGGCCGAGGCTGAGGTTGCCGAGAAAGAATCTGAAGCTGCTGCTAGGGCCAAGTCCCCTACTCTGTTGCTGGGGCCAAGTCCTCTACTCTAAATGATCAAGTCCTGGACTTGATTGAGGAGGACGAGGGTGAGGTTTCCAAGAGCACCTCAACAAAGAAAGCCGAAACTTCTGAAACCGAGATCACTACCGCTGCAAAAAGCCTAGACCAGACTCTTCTAGAAATCGATGCCGAGATCACGGCTGAGAAGTCTGCCCAGCTATCTGTCGAGACCGAAACAATGCCAACAGCCGAGGTTGAATAGTCTGAGATCAATGCACAAGATCCTAGTACTTAGGAATTTTTCTTTCCATTGTATCTTCTTCTTTGTAATTTTCTTCTTTGTTTTGAACAGTATCTGTTTTGTTAGACCGATGTGCCTGTTTATGTACTTGAACAAGCTGTCCCTTTTCAATGCAAGCCTTCTATTTCCTTCTAAGTGTTGAATATTGCTTTCATCATGTATGCTTACCGCTTTTCTTTTACGCTTTGCATGTTTTCATACTTAGAATATTTTGTATATCTTCAACGTACACCTTAACTGTGTAATCTTCTTGATGCGGAATGCTTCGGCTATACCCACTAGCAGTTTTGTCTCGTCTTTGACCTAACGCTTGAAAATATTTATCATAATATTTTCACAAGTATTATTTACAACTTGCCACTTCACTCTTTACTTATTAGGACCTCTGTCTTCTATTATTTCAACATAACCTTGGGTTAACTTCAACTTGTAAACTTTTCTTAAAATTTCAACAAGTGTTAAACCAACTTCCTTTAACATAACCTCAGCTTAATTTCAACTTGTAAATTTTTCTTAAAATTTCAACAAGTATTAAACCAATTTTCCTTTAACATAACCTTGGCTTAACTTCAACTTGTAAATCTTTCTTAAAATTTCAACAAGTGTTAAATCAATCTTCCTTTGACATAACCTCGGCTTAACTTCAACTTGTAAATGTTTCTTAAAATTTCAACAAGTGTGAAACCAATCTTCCTTTAACATAACCTCGGCTTAACTTCAACTTGTAAATTTTTCTTAAAATTTCAACAAGTGTTAAACCAATCTTAGCTTGTAAATTTTAACTCCCAAGCATCATTCTCCAGCCTTCTGCCCCCTAATGTGAACTTAAGTTCCACTTGGGTTCTCATTAAGCATGTGACTTTGACCTTGTCACCGAGGTCAGATTCAAACAAAGACTGGCCGAGGTTACCAACCTTGGTCTCTTTGTTAATCTGACTGATATGCACTTAGTTTCAATCTGTGTCTGATTCTGCCGATATGACAGGTCCATGTTAATCCAGCTTAGTTCAACTCTATTATATGCAAGTATAATTCAACTCTGCCATATAATAAGTCTAAGTTATTCGTCATGTTTTGCTTAGAAACATTACCAACTTAGTTCAACTCTATTATATGCAAGTATAATTCAACTCTGCCATATAATGAGTCTTAGTTATTCATCATGTTTCGCT
This sequence comes from Camellia japonica, assembly GCA_030407325.1. NCBI lineage: Eukaryota > Viridiplantae > Streptophyta > Magnoliopsida > Ericales > Theaceae > Camellia > Camellia japonica. The sequence goes on along the minus strand of JAPPVO010000017.1, from coordinate 135,735,406 downwards.
TAGAAACATCGCCAACTTAGTTCAACTCTATTATATGCAAGTATAATTTAACTCTGCCATATAATAAGTCTAAGTTATTCGTCATTTTTCGCTTAGAAACATCGCCAACTTAGTTCAACTCTATTATATGCAAGTATAATTCAACTCTGCCATATAATGAGTCTAAGTTCTTCGTCATGTTTCGCTTAGAAACATTGCCAACTTAGTTCAACTCTATTATATGCAAGTATAATTCAACTCTGCCATATAATAAGTCTAAGTTATTCGTCATGTTTCACTTAGAAACATCGTCAACTGAGTTCAACTCTATTATATGCAAGTATAATTCAACTCTGCCATATAATAAGTCTAAGTTATTCGTCATGTTTCACTTAGAAACATCGTCAAGTACTGGAATCCAGGATTCGAGATCTGGAATCCAAGATCTGCTCACTTAGGCTGAGCACTTGTCTTCTCGGACTTAATATTCTAGGCTGAGATCTTGTCTTCTAGGATCTGGGATTCGGGATCTAGAATCCGAGATCTGCTCATTTAGGCTGAGCTCTTGTCTCCTCGGACCCACTCATCTAGGCCGAGATCTTGTCTTCTAGGATCTGGGATCCGGGATCTGGAATCCGGGATCTGCTCACTTAAGCTGAGCTCTTGTCTTCTCGGACCTACTCATCTAGGCCGAGATCTTGTTTTCTGGGCACCAGTTTTGGTTGTTAGTGCCGGCATGTCTTGTAATAGGGATGTCGGCTGCATCACGTTGTTCTGCATCATGAGGTTGACCACTGTTTGTAGATCTGTCAACTTATTTGCCATGTCTTTTAGTTTTCTCGTCTTTTCTCCGACATCTGTCCCTCCATACCTAAAGGTTTGTTTTACGGTAGTACTTATCTCGGCCTGCTTTCTTCGGTACGTATCACTTTTGGCCGATGTTATTCTCCTCGGGATTCTGATCCTGTGCTCCTTCATTATGGTTTTCTTCTTCCACGTTTAGATTGGCAAGTGTACCACCCCCACTAGGGATATTGTCCCTAATCTTTTCTCCATACTCGTTGTTGGCCATCTATTCTCCTTAAGTTCTCACTGACGGCGCCAAATTGTGGGTGTTGATTTCTGACCACACAACCAAAAGGGGGAAGTCAGCTGGAGAGCATTGGCAGAATAGATTAAGCCCAAACAACCTGTCACATAAAGATAAGAATCCCGCGGTGGTTCGTCCACCCGGGGGCACTCCGACGATCAAGTCAGTGAAATATCTCTCAAAGATAACCAATAGTGCTTAACTCACTAGACAGAGCATAAAAGACATACCTTAGACCCATGATGGTACCTCTATTTTATAGCCAACACAAACCTAGTCCCAATAGAAGCCTTGCTTCAATAGACTCTGGATTACTGCTAATCTTGGACTCCCAGTAGGATTGGGATAAACTCTCTAAGAGTCTTATCTTTATCCAAACTGAAATCCTCTCCCAATCTAGGACTCTAGTTCTCTATCCAAATAGATAGTTTGATGTCATCTAGGACTCTAGTTCTCTATCCAAATATCTCAAATTCCAGTATTATCGCACCATATCTTGACATCATGGTCCGCTCATGTGGCACCTCAGCTAACAACCTCGGCCACGTAGACTACCCAAAAATATGTCCCCACATTCAGAATGGTTACAGATTTGCATGCTTGTGAATAAACTATTATTTTTAACCGGCACTGCGTTGAATAGCCCATTGTTATTTTATTAAGGCCTCGTTTGGGAACAGGCTAATTTAGTAACTTTTTGGCTATTTAGCTAAAATATGAGCTAAAAAAAACTAGTATGTTTGGGATGATTTTTTAGTTTTTTACGAAAAGATGTGCAAGAAGTAGAGAGAAAAGAGAATCTTTGACTTTTTGATATGGATTGTTGGCTTTTTTAGTAACTTTTTGGCTTTTTGGCTAAACCGGCTAGTCCCCAAACGAGGCCTAAATACCTGTTTCATTGCATTCAATTCATGATTAGGAGGATTATATATTTTACAATAGCCAATGTAATAGCCACTATTTTCATGTTAGGAGAGTAATAGTCATCAATATATATCTATATATGAATATAAATATGATGTTGCTATATGTTATTTTGTGGGTGTGTCATAAAACTTGAATGCCATATACATGAATATAAATATGTTGTTGCTATATTTTATTTTGTGGGTGTGTCATAAAACTTGAATATCATATACATGTTGATGTTTGCTTTCTCAACTTGAAACCAAATCACCTATAGTCCACTATTTCAGTTTTTATTAGATACCTTTGTCTCATATGTAAATATCTGCAATGCTATTTTAATTAGAATATTTTATTTTTAGATCTCTATCAATATTTGCATATTGATTGTTGTAATATAATTTAATGAGTATGGTTTTTATTTCCTACCATGATTTGAATACTTCTTTATTTTATAATTTCATAACATAATTTGCATGTTCAAAATTTTCTAGATTTTAATTTTGTTACATGCTTATTGTTTCTAAAGTTATGTGTATGATCTTATTTTTATGTTAATTGCTAGAAACATTCACATGTGTATTATATGGTTATTGTTTTGTAACAATTATATAGATAACTCTTGCTTATTAATTTTAGTTTAATGTCTTTAGAGTTATAAAATGTTTGTAACTTGTTTATAGAGATTTTTATTGATAAATCTCATTTAGAAGTGTTCTAACCCAATAAGTCTATGAAGGAACTTTTTAATCCACTTAATCCTATGTATTTATACTTTTATTTCATAAAGTCTTTTTTCTTGATTCACACAATTTTTTTAGACTCTTATATCCTTATATTTAATATTGATATTTAATGTTAGGGAGGAGAGAGAAGGGAAAGGACCGAGGCATAGGAACTTTCATACACAAATTAAATAACATTGATGTTATTATTTTATATTATTATATTATGTGAATATATTTTTAATTGACAACATATTAAAAACAATGTGAACATTCTCTCTCATCTGATGTGAACGTTCACAACACCTTTTCAAAAAATTCTCTCTCATCTAATAATGTAGTGATGTGAACGTTTACATGTGAATCTTCTTATTTTTAATTGACAACGCATTCTTATTCACAATATTGTAGACACCCCATTTTGACCGGCCCTAAGACTTGGGCATTTTATTTTGACCACCCTCACCAAAAACAAAAAAATCAAATTGAAATGTTAAATTCCAAACCTCACCCATTTTGGCCATCACTAGTTTGTAGTGTTTTATAATGTGTGTGTACATATTAAATTAGGTGTGTGCATCTCTTTTAAGTGTGTTTTATAATTGATAACTATTTTTAAAAACAAAAGAAAAAAAAATAATAATAAAAGAAAATTGAAAACAAAAAAAAATAATAATAATAAAAAAATAAAAAAAAGGAGAAAATAATAAAACAAAAAAAAAAAAAAGAAAATAAAAATGATCAAAATGATGGATTGATTTTTAAATGGAAGATTAGATAAAATAACTTGTGGTGGGGGACAATTGATAATAATAATAATAAAAAAAAAGAGATTGTGTGGTGGAGTGGTTGAATTCGGTGGGTCAGAAAAAACAAGCTAAAAGAAAGAAAAAAGGGAGGTGGTGGAAGAAGCTTTTTTTGGTGGGTGGTGAGTCATGTAAATAATAATGTTTAGAGTGGGTGGGGGGAGAGGCATCTAATGGCTCTCTCTGGTGAATAAAAAAGAGGGAGACACAGCTCACAGAAAAAAAGGGAGCAAACCCAGCAGACCATGCTCAAGACAATACACACGGGTTAGAGGAGTTTTGGGAGAGGGACTGACCATGGACACAGAGACACTCATGGAGGCTTAGCACAAAGACAGAAAAGAGAAGAGAAACACGGGGGTTCAGTGAGAGAAGGGGAAACACACGGGTTTTAGAGGGAGAGAGGGAGGGGGATGATACACTCACCATGAACACACTCACCATTAAACAAACTCACACACCGTGGCCACCCTCATCACCATTGACACACACCCATCATCCAGCACCACCTCACACCCACACACCATCACACAGCACCAACCTATCACCTACAACCACCGTGGCCACCCTCGGCCATCTCACAGACCACACACTCAACACTGACCCATCACAGACCAAGCACTACAACACACACATGGAGGGGGAACACACACGGCTTTGGGAGGAGACACACACACACACTGATGCACGGATAGACACACACACACACACACCCAGTTGGAGAGGAGAGACAGCACACATAGACGCCATCAACACACGATCTCTCTCTCTTCTCTCTCTAACCCAGCACACCACCGGGGGACAACACACACTCCCTTGCCATATACACACTCCACACCACATGGCCACAACACAGATAGCTCACGGATAGGAGGATCACCACGACCACTACCATGCACACATGACACACACACGGGAGAGGGAGAAGAGACCCATGCATGACAACATCTTTCTCTCTCTCTCTCTCTCTCTTCTCGGTGGCTGCTGTTTATGGTTAATGGGATTGGGATGGAAAAACTACACTTGGAAGTGAAGGGCAGCCAAGCCAAGTCCATTGGCAGCATAATATCAATCATAGGGATGAATTGAGTACATGGGCTGAGGTGTGCAAGTCTGCTGGATGTTGGAAGATTTTATTTTTTTTATTTTGTTTTTTTGAGTGTTTGTGAGGATTTTATTTTTCATCCCTTCTCTCTCTCATCGGATCTGTAATAATTCGAGTATTGTAATAATCCCCTACCCCGCTTCTTTCTATCCCATTCTTTAATTGTTTTCCCTAACTGTGTGTATGTATATATCTGACATGCCATGCATATCCATGCTTTACATTTATGTCTCATGCATTAAGATTCGGCTACATTTACATTTGTGGATTTAATCAAGTCTTCTGTGATTCTGTACGCTATCGTATGTTTTGAGATGATTCACATGCCATATTTTAGAAGCCGAATCTTTAGTACATCTCATGAGTGAATTACATTAGGATTCTGTATATAAGATCATGCATATTTTACTAACTTTGTTTTGTAGTTGTTCGAGGGACGTCGGTCAATCTGTGAGTTTTTATGCTTTAGCATCCCATTTGTGTGTGTTTTTCTTACTATGTTTAGCATCCTACCATGTGGCTATTTGCTTAAGTGATATAACTGTATGAATGCCTGTGGATGAAGGCTTGTTGTTTGAATTGGGATAATTCAATAAATGTACGTTTTAGCCCACTTTGTAGTGGCAAATTCACAAACTTTAAGCCCACTTTGTCAAGTGGCAAATTCAAACCCTTTTCGACAAACATACATGAAATTGAATTGTTCCAATTTGAGCAAACTAGTCTATACTTGTATGCTTCACATAGTAAATTTTAGGATTTACTAAAAATCAGAACATGAACATATAAAGAAAATAAAAGTCATATCATGGTTTAGTAGAGGCCGATCTTTTGATCGGGTGAGCGGGGGTGCTCATTATTGACCTTCCCCTCTCATACCTAAGGTTCCGAGCCAAGCATCCTTGGTTACGACGAACAGTGGCCTTTGGCACCGAGTCATGGGTTTCCTAATTTCCCAAAATATTAGGTGGCGACTCTGAGATCTGATGACGCAGTCCTTTTTTGACAAAATTGCAATAAAATAGATTTTCAATAAAAGTTGCCAAATCTGGACTCTCATCTATGTTTCACATTGCACTCGTGAAACTTGAGATCAAAGATATCTCGGGAGTCCAAACTGTTTAACGCGCGCGGGTACCCCCCGGGCATGTTACAAATATGTAGTGATATGAACGTTCACATTTGTATGTTTTAATATGAATATTCACGTTATGTAATTGATGACACAATGACAAAAATTCATTTCACATTAATATGAATATAATGAAAGTCAATATCCTGATATATGGGAACTATCAAAACATAATGACAATCAATATTAAATATTAACATTAATAGGGGGCATGAGAGATTGAAGGTGTTTTGGTTTTCTTACCTCAAATAGGATCTAATAGAATAGTTAAAAAGAATATGGGTTAAATGGAATAAAATTCTTAGAAAGAGGATTTATTAAAAAAGCTCCCTGGTTAATATATAAATTAAATTATAAATTTAATTTTGGAGTTTTAGTTTTATATGTAACTCCTACATATTTAATTTAATTTATTTATTATTTTGAATTAATAAGGCTTTGTAATCTTTGTCATAAATCTTGACTATTAACTTTTAATTTAATTTCTAGAATTATAGATTGTTTTTGTAACTCATCTAGCATGTTAATTGATTAGTTAAGTTTATTATTAATTAGTTTTCTAGATAGGTTTCAAGTAATTTATTATATTTATAGTTCTTTAGATTGGTTGGTGTGTATTTTCTTGTGATTTTCTGCTAACTTTTTTACAGGAATACCTAAGTGTGGAAAGGAATTATTTGGACTATATAAATTAAGCAATTGTTTTTCTTGAGATTTTGTTATGGTTTTTACCAATATGTAAAAGCATTTTTTTTTTCTTATCTTTGTTGTAGCAATTTTTATATTGCTTGTAATTGTTAGCAATTTTATTTTAATTGCTTGTAAGCTTGGAACTGGTTTGGTTTAACCTAGTTCAACCTTTGAAAAATTTAATTCTAAAAATTGTTTCTCACGGATTAGGAGTCAATATGCTCTTGAAAGTTTTGTCAAAAGGTTAACGGGGATTTAAGTGGGACCGATGTGACTCCTCTAGTCTTCCTGGGAACATTCTTGACCATGTTCGATTCTAGGTTAAGTGGTGAGACTAGTTTTGAATTAAATTTCCAACTGTGGGATTTTCTAAGTGTTAAGTTTAATTTTTGGAAACATAGAAAGAGATATTCTATTGTATTTTTCAAAAATAACAACTGTCATTGATGATGCTGCTACTGCTACTGCTAATATTGGTGGGGATCTGAACCCCGTTGCAATTGGTATGCCAACCCCTATTGCTGTGACCTCTGTGGTCAACCCTGGAGTTACTCTGGCTATTTCGGGAGGACCGCTCAGTCACCATAAGCGCCCAGAGAAATTTATTGGGATAAACTTCAAGAGATGGCAACAAAAGATGATGTTCTACTTGACCACGCTGAACCTTGCAAAGGTTTTGAGCAAGGATCCTCTAGTTGTGGTAGAGAATGAGCCACACAGGCAGAAAGTCATGGCACTTGATACATGGAAGCAAACAAACTATTTTTGCCAGAACTATGTGTTCAACAGCTTGGCAGACTCACTCTACTGTGTGTTTTTGTGCCAAGAGCTCAGCAAAGGAGTTATGGAAATCTCTGGACAAGAAATACAGGACTGAGGACGCCGGGGCAAAGAAATTTGTCGTTGTCCGGTTCTTGGATTTTAAAATGGTAGATTCAAAAACTGTGATAAGCCAAGTCCAGGAGTTCCAAGTGATCTTGCATGAAATTCATGCTGAGGGAATGCCTTTGAACGAGTCATTTCAAGTTGTTGTGATCATTGAGAAACTTCCCAATGCTTGGAAGGGCTTCAAGAACTACTTGAAGCACAAGTGCAAGGAAATGTCAGTTGAAGACCTGATTGTCCGACTTCGAATTGAGGCAGATAATAGAAAAAAATGAGGGAGTACCTCCTCTGTGAAGGCCAATGTCATTGAGCATGACAAATCTTTTGGGGTGAGGAAGAAGCCTTCTGTGAACAAGGGCTCAAAGCTGAGGCCAAGGGGTGATGTTGTAAAGAAGCCGATATATAGGCCGCAGGAACCTAGTTATTGGTTCTTAGGGAAGTGCTACAACTGTGGTAGCGAGAAGCATCGGGCTAGCGACTGCCGCAAGTAGAAAAAGCCATACAAGACCAAACCTTGTACTCACATGCCAGATATGCAAGAGCACTCCCATGATGAGGATGACATGCACTTGTCTGCCATTGTCTTTGGGGTAAATCTGGTGGGTTCAAACCCAAGAGAATGGTGGATTGATACTGGGGCTACACGCCACATCTGCTTCAAGAAAAAGTTATTTATAACTTTCGAGTCAGTTACAAACGGTGAGAAATTATTTATGGGAAATTCTGCTACCTCAATTGTTGAGGGGAAAGGAAAGGTGGTCCTGACCTCAAGAAAGGAGCTGACCTTGAATGAAGTTCTATATGTTCCGGACATTTGTAAGAATCTTTTCTCGGGGTCTCTTCTCAGCAAACATGGTTTTCGCATGGTCTTTGAGTCCGACAAGGTCATACTGACCAAGAGCGGAGTGTATGTGGGTAAGGTTTATATGTTGGGGAGTATGTTTAAACTCAATGTAATGACTGTTATCCCAAAGATGAATAAAAATGCATCTTCTTCTGCTTACATGCTTGAGTCTTCCAATTTGTGGCATGGTAGACTAAGACATGTGAACTTTGAATCTTTACTTAGATTAATCAAGTTAGATCACATACCATCTTTTAAGATTAATCCGAAACACAAGTGTGAAACTTGTGTTGAAGCGAAGTTAACAAGATCTTCGTTTCATTCTATTGAAAAAAGTTTAGAGCTGTTGGACTTAATGCATAGTGATGTGTGTGACTTAAAGTTTATACAATCACTTACTTTTGTTGATGATTGCACTAAGTATTGTTATGTGTATTTGCTCAAAAACAAAGATAAGACTATTGGCAAGTTTGTTCTTTATAATAATGAAGTTGAGAATCAATTAGGACGTAAGATTAAGGCTTTAAAAAGTGATCGTGGTGGTGAGTATGAATCACTGTTTATTGAGATTTGTGCTTAATCTGGAATTATCCACGAAACTACGGCGCCTTATTCTTCTCAATAGGATGCTAAAGAAGATGATGAATGAAATGTTGATAAGTTCTGGATTGCCATAGAACATGTGGTGGGAAACAATTCTCTCCGCGAATTATATTTTGAATAAAGCACCTAGGAAGAAGGTGGACAAGACCCTGTATGACTTATGGAAAAGTATCAAGCCTTCTTATAAATTCTTACGAATGTGGAGGTGTCTTGCAAAGGTGACTATACCTATACCCAAATGGGTTAGGATATGCCCAAAATCCGTGGACTGTATATTCATTGGCTATGCACATAATAGCAGTGCATATCGATAACTTGTGTATAGGTCTGGTATTCCAGGTATACACAAAAATACTATCATGGAATCAAGAAATGTTTCTTTCTTTGAAAATGTATTTCCGTGTCGTCTCCAAGAAGGGATTGAAAGTTCCATGAAAGAGATTGAAAGTGACAATGATCAAATAGATGATCATGTTGATGATCAAACTGAGGATGTAGATGAGCCAAAAAGGAGTAAGAGGGCTAGGACTGCAAACTCTTTTGGTTCGGACTTCTTGACTTATATGTTAGAGGGAGAACTTCCAACTTCCCATGAAGCTGTGACTTCACCTGAAAGTCCTTTGTGGAAAGAAACAATTAAGAGTGAGATTGACTCCATCTTGTAGAATCACACTTGGGAATTGGTTAATCTACCCCTAGACAGTAAGGCCTTAGGGAGTAAGTGGATCTTTAAAAGAAAATAAAAGCTGAGGGGTCAATTGATAGGTATAAAACTAGACTAGTTATCAAAGGATACAGGCAGCGCAAAGGCCTAGATTATTTTTATACGTATTCACCTATGACAAGGATTACATTTATTCGAATGGTGATTGCGATAGCAACTTTATGTGGTCTGGAGATACATCAGATGGAACTAGACTAGTTATCAAAGGATACATGCAACGCGAAAGCCTAGATTATTTTGATACGTATTCACCTGTGACAAGGATTACATCCATTCACATGGTGATTGCGATAGCAGCTTTACGTAGTCTAGAGATACATCAGATGGATGTAAAGACAGGTTTCTTAAATGGAGATTTAGATGAAGAAATCTACATGGAGCAACCCGAGGGGTTCTCAGCTCTAGGACAAAATAAGAAAGCCTGTAAGTTTGTCAAATCATTGTATGGTTTGAAGCAAGCTCCCAAGCAATGACATAAGAAGTTTAACAATGTTATGTTGTTAAATGGGTTCAAAATCGATGAGTATGACAAATGCGTGTATGTCAAAGACATTGACAGAGGTTATGTCATTTTGTGTCTATATGTAGATGACATACTCGTTATTGGTAGTATTGATGAGATGATTCGAACTACCAAGAGATTGTTAAACTCTAAGTTTGACATGAAAGATATGGGCCTTGCAGATGTAATTCTGGGTGTTAAGATTACCTGAACATCTGATGGTATTATACTTTCTCAATCTCACTATGTTGAGAAGATACTTAAGAAATTTGGTAAATCAGATACAAGTGTGTCTAGGACACCTGTAGACATGAGTCTACATTTGACCAAGAATAATGGTGAGAGTGCTTCTTAGCTAGAATATTCTCGAGTCGTTGGAAGTTTGATGTATCTGATGAGCTATATAAGGTTGGATATAGCGTACTCGGTTAGCAGGCTTAATAGATACACAAGTAATCCTAATGTTACTCATTGGAGAGGCATTATATGGGTGTTAGGTTATCTACACTACACCTAGGGTTATAGGCTGCATTATACCAGATACCTAGCAGTACTAGAAGGGTATAGTGACGCTAATTGGATATCTGATATAAAAGACTCCAAATCCACTAGTGGTTATGTGTTTACCCTCGGAGGGGCAGCCGTGTCTTGGAAATCTTCTAAGCAAATGTGTATATCGAGATCAACGATGGAATCTGAGTTTATTGCTTTGAATAAAGCAACTGGAGAAGCTAAATGGCTTCACCAGTTCGTTGAGGGTATTCCACGTTGGTTGAGACTTGCGCTAGCCATCTGCATTCATTGTGATAGCCAATCGGCGATTGGACGGGCACAGAGTAATATGTATAATGGAAAGTCTAGACATATTCGTCATAGACATAATTCCATACGACAACTACTCTCGAACGGAGTTATCATTTCAGACTATGTAAAGTCTCAGGACAATATTGCGGATTCGCTAACTAAAGGGTTAAATCGAGTGTTGATAGAGAAGTCATCAGAAGGAATAGGGTTAAGGCCTTTAGTGTAAGGTGTTACCGGAATGAAAACCCAACCTAGTTGACTAGAGATCCCAAGATCTAGGTTCAATGGGACAACCTAATTGCGTGTAACGGTGGTATGTCATTGAGGAGGTTAAACCTCCAGCCATTCCTTTTATTAGTAATACCTGCAAGTGCAAAGGTTAAACTGAGCTTTTAATGACTCTAGTGTGTTAAGCTGTTGAGCTGAGTATAGCAAGATACTCAAGTAGAGTCACCTATGTGAGTGTGAAATGGGGTCGCTTCTATAAAAACTGACAAGACCTAATTCTTTAAACCACTCACAGAACCAAGCTAGTGATTAGGGCCATACAGGGCACACCAATGAGAACAGAACGATGATTGGAGTAATTCCTGTGTGAGGTCTGTTGTCTTGATTTACATAAACGGTAGAACAGTTTAAGACTTCGTGTTCACTGGACAGCCAGTAAATCTGATAGACTTCACTAGGAGGGGTTCAAAGCCAAAAGCAACCTTTTCCGATGCTGGGGTTATTCCGTTGCACTCTCTCTGAGTCTTTGTTATTAAGCGTTGTCTGTTTATTGTTATTCGGTCAATTTTTATTCATGTGGGGGATTGTTGAAAAAATAATGGTTTTTGATAACTTTAATGCAATATTAAAGTGGGTGCCAGTCTTCAATTGAGGTAGAGTAAAGTGAGTTTAGATTCTTTGCAATGAGATCTTTACACCACAAAAATAATGGCAAAAAACCATTGAGATTTGAATGAGAAATTACCTCATAAAGTTAGCTTCATGAAAGAGGTATCCACCAAACTCTATTGGTTTTTTCCAGACCTAGGGTTTGTGTATGGCTGTTGTAGGATTATTATACACGTGTATAATAGGTTTGTAACCCTTGCAATATTGCAGAGTTCAATGGTGCATTAGTGGGATTTGTAACTCCTGCAATATTGTAGAGTTTAATAGTGCATTAGTTACAGCCTTGAAGGCTGGCAGCTTTCCTCTCTTCCCTATACATATATAAATTGAGACCCTTTGTCAAGTCTAAAAGAAGAAAATAGAAAACTTGAAGATCTCATGTTGCTTCCATTATCCAGTTAGTTTGCCAGAAATATCCTACAGTGAGAGAGTGTAGCCACTTCTGCCGTAACTGGTCCTTGACCGTCGTATCCTGGGAGACAGACGCCGAAATTTCTCAAGCACTCGATCCGTGAGGCAGCGAAAATCTGTTTTACGGAAACTGCTTCTGCGCAGGCTTCGGTTTACTTCTTTTTGCCATTTTATTTTGTTATGAATTTATGTTCAACATATAATTTCCAGCAACTTTCTTTTCTACCATTTACATTGCTTTATGAATCTATTTCTATTATTTAATTATACAAATGAGAACAATTTATTATGGTATTTGCTTGTGATTGTGCAAAAGGAAGCTCTTTGGTACACCTTACCATATGCACATTTGTTATACATTTTTTTGATATATATTACATATTTTGTGATAAATATTATATAATTTCTTGGCTGAATTACAATAATTTGTTATTCAGAAATGAAATTACGTAATTTTTGTGGTAGTGTTAAGTATTTTTGTGATAAAATTACACATTTTGTGGTTCAAAATTTTTGATAAAAAATATATACATTATCACAAAATGCTTGATATTATCACATAATACGTCACTTTATTTTTCAATCACAAATTATCATAAATTCTATCAAAAGATTACATAATATTTACTATAAAAATATGTAATACATACCATAAAAACGTGTAAAAAAATGCATATAGAGATTTACTTGCGTAAAATATAGATATTTTATTGTCTTTCTTTGTGGGAGGAAACATTTTATAAAGTTTTAGAAGTGAATTAAGGTGTTAAAATCTTTTAAATAATTGGGGAGTAATAACATTATTTATTTGGTAGTTATAATTAGTAAGAAATCACAATATAGAATTTTTGATTTCTTAACTATCTAATAAAGGTGAATTAACATATCTTTCTTATAAAACTTTTGACTACGTGGTTGATTCTAAACACCTGATTATCTAAAAAATATTGTGTAAAACTCTAAGGGATTGGCTTAATGGGTGGTGTTGGATTGAGTGGCCAAATAGCCCTCAATATTTTATTTATTAATAACAATTTGTTCATATATATAATGTTTTAATTTATTACTATTTGACTAACATTTTATTGTTTAATTTTTTATTTTATTTACAAAAAAAATAATGGGTGTGATTGACCAAGTTGACTAAGTAGTTTGATTTGGTCAAACTACAATTAAATGTTTTCCTACTAGTATGAGATATGTACGTGGATGAGGGTAGTGTGGTTATTATCTCTTAATAAAAAGGAGTGGTCATAACATGGATAAATGGTTGAAGATTTGGGTGAGTGAAATAAACCCACAATCTGATTTATAAGAAATCTATTTTCTAACATGTATACAGATATTATTGCATAAAACAATCCCCACAATCTGATATTTAGGAAGACAGTTTCTGACGTATACTTTTTTATATCTCTGTGATTTCCAACCATGAAATATATACCCTGCAATCCAAGCATAATATTTATAATATCTCTCCATTATCTATTGCTTCTACAAACTTTTTATTTTTCTAGATATCAATTCAATTTGTTGTTGCTACTGGACATCACGGTGCCATTACAGTTCAAGAATTCTGGCGCGACGTCAATTGTTTTCTATCAGGTGAAGCTTAGGATTTCAGGTTCAACTCCCACTATATCAACTCCTTAGGGGCATGCTCGCAGGTTTTGTCCGAAATTTACCTGATCTACATGGAGGGAACACTTTGCATGGATCTCAAGATTAATTAAGATATACATAAATTGGTCCGAACACTCGATGATCCAATTTTTTTTTTCATAGATGTAATAGACATTTATATTCTATAACTAAAAAATAATTACCTATTAAAATGGCTACCATAATACTTTGCATTAATTGAAGCCTCTTTAATGACATGCAAAACACTATGTTGTAAGTGGCTCAATCAAAAGAATAATATTATATATATTAATTAGTGTATTAATTAGTGTATTAATTGATTATGTGGTATAATTTAAGATATTTTTGATATTTATAATTTGTATAATAAGTGGGATCAATAGTAATGTTATAACTAGTGTCAGTACACTAATTAGTATACTAATTGGTACATATAGTATACTCTAATCAAAATATACTCTTGGCCCAACAAGATGAAGACACCTTTAATAAAAATAAAAAATAAAAAAGCGGCCAATTATGAAAGGTACATCTTCTTTTTGGCTCCATATTATTTATGAAAATTGTAATTTTACCAATCTTGACTGCAATAATAGAATGGACTTTTTATTTATTTATTTATTTTTATTTTTACAATAAAATTTATAAATTATGAATTATTTGTTTAGAGGATGAATTTTTATTTAATTACATTATCATTCATCCTACCCACAACGAAAATTTCATCCGGAAATTTGTCACCAAAATCACAAATTTGGTAAGGCCCATCTCACTGTAAAAGAAAAAAAAAAGAAGAAGTGTAGTGAGCCACCAGACTTTCTTTCTTTTACAGTATTAACAACTATGCATTTGTTAAAGGTCTTGGAAAGTTATTTATTTTAGTAGATTAAAATTTTTATATTTGAAAAGATGGTTAAATTTCTTTATAATTGGATGTGATATTTGTGAGAGAAAAAAGTGAAATGATTATGAATTTGATATGATATTTTATCTTATTTGCTATTTTAGCCTATTTTTATTTTTTTGTAAATTTTAACCCCCCCACCCCCCCCCCCCCAAAAAAAAAAAAAAAAAAAAAAAAAAAGAAGAAGAAGCTAAAAATCCACTTTCCAAACTGGGCCAAAGTTGATAGAAACCCTGCATAAAGTGTGAATCATATGTATTTTATTTTATTATATGTTCTGCATTTTTGTGATAAAATTACATAATTTTTGATAATATTATGACAATTTATTATTTAAAAATGAATTGATTTATTTTTGTTGTAATATTACTCATTTTATAGTTTAAAAATGTTTTGATGGATGTATAATATTTCCATAAAAGTAAATAACATTATCACAAAATACGTAATTTCAATCAAAATTATTGTAATTTTATTAAAAAATTCTGTAATATTGATGAGATAAATACCTAACATAGACTAGGA
This sequence comes from Camellia japonica, assembly GCA_030407325.1. NCBI lineage: Eukaryota > Viridiplantae > Streptophyta > Magnoliopsida > Ericales > Theaceae > Camellia > Camellia japonica. The sequence goes on along the minus strand of JAPPVO010000017.1, from coordinate 135,720,230 downwards.
AAATAATAAATAAATAAAATACATACAAATCTTTTTTTTAAAATACTACATCAAAATACACACAAAAAATTTGGCAATAAGCTTTCGTTTGTTTTGAAAAAAAATATTTTCATTTGTTGTTGTTTGGTTAAACAAAAAACAAGTAAATTTTTTTAAAATAAAATATTTTTGCATTATTTTTTAAAAAATGACTTACTTTTAAAATTTTCTTAAGTTAATTTTTACAAAGTTAACTCTTACTTACTACTTTTTCAACACATTTAACGTTTTCAAATAAATATTTTAACTCACTAAAAAATCATAAATGACACTTTATTGAATCGAAAATTTTCTTTTAAGCAATAAAATACTTTTGTTTCAATTATCAACTAAATGTTAAAAAATAAAAATAAAAATAAAAATATTTTTTCTATATAAAATCAATTTATAAAAAATATTTCTTTTACATAAAAATATTTTACGTCGAAACCAACTAACCTAATTGTAAAATTCTACGTGTCATAGTTAAATATAGAGTATAGTTTGTTGGTATTTTTCCTAATAATATATGAAAAATATATAAAATAAATTAAATAGAAATGACAAAATAATTTTTTTATTTTTTATTAAAAGGATTAAATATAGAATAAACGACACTACTAAAAATACATATATAAATTAAATTACATTACTAATAGAACAAATTATTAACATGGATAACTAAATATTAGAACTCATCGTTATAAACTAAATATTGAAAAATTTAAGAATAAATGATAAGAAAAAAAGCAAACCAAAGCTTGCACTAAGCAGTTTTCTTAAAACAGATTCACCGCCTCCCGATGGATGCTAGAGGTGCGCCGGCGTCTGTCTCCTATGATACGACGGTCAAAACCAACTAATACATAAGTACCTTTTGAATAGTTTTGGTGAACTTGACAATGGATGCACTCTCTCTAACAAGAACTAAAGAAGTGGCTAACAAAAGAAAATAGAAAAATTTTCTTTTGTGTAAAAAATCATCTCCAACTTTTTATCTCAAAACATCATCTCATTTTTCATAACAAAACCTCTTTAAAACAACCTACTAAGTTGAAGGAGAAAGATCTCTATTTATACTAGTAGGGGAGAGCCTTAGCTATGAAAACTAATATCAATGAAGTTATCAAATGTCATCAACTCTAGCCATTAAGGCTAGAATTACAAAGATTCAAAACTCCAAAGCCATTATATAAATCATAATTTGTATATAATGTGTAAGTTTTGAGAATTAAACTAGATAGGTTGCAAAATGGATATGGGTGTTGGATCACAACCATATCCAAACCCAATCTCAAACTCATGCACAAACTAAGCTCAGCAGAGCTCAACCCAAAGCTCACGACTAGGTTCAAGTCCAAGTCTAAGACCAAACTCAGCACATGCACAAGTACAAGTCTAGGTACAGTCCAAACCAAGACTAAGTTTAAATTTAAACCCAACTTTACCGATGCCCACTTTATGAAACAATTCTCATTCATAACTCAATTGTTTCGATTCATTATTTTTGTATTGCAATTTTTTTACTTAAGAGAACACAGAATCACTCAAACACATGTCAATCGACGGTTGAATTCCATTTTATTTTTGAATTAAAATTGTCAAAAACTCATTATTTTTCAACATAGTTGTTGATTGTAATTTAAAATTTTAAATATGTAGCTTTACAAAAATTTCTAAATCTCCCCCCACGGCCGACTTAAGTTACATAATTGTCCCCTACTGTACAAAAGTTTGTTTGTTTTGAAAGGAGGTAAGCGATGACACAAAGCATCCAAACGAATAATTATTTTGCCGTTTTGAAATTTTATATCGATAGTGTATTCAATTAATAACGGGAGATTTGATCAAAATATTCTCATAATAAAATTTTAATGTATTAAAAATAAATATAAAAATTTTCTTCAAAAATTTAACAAATATCATTATTATCAAAATATTAAATTTTAAAATAATATAACTTTTAATCTAAATGTCGATTTTTTTTATAAAATTAATATTTTTAAAATTCTCTCATTAATATCTATCAAATAAGATTCATGTTAACTATGAAATTCTTTAAAAAGAGAATTATTACCGTCAAAATTAATATAAACAGTAACATGTTATTTTGTCTTTTAATAACATGTTACTCTAGTTTACAATAACATATTACTGGTAATATTATCTAAGGAAAAAAAAAATCTTATTTTATGTTTATTCAGTTATGTGCCCTTTTCTTGAGAATTTATGAAACAAAATAAATAAAGATATCATTTTCCCTAAACAAAAGTCTAATAGAAAGGTTTAACTAAATTTATTAATAATAGAGAGTGTAATAATTACATAACACTAAAAGTAAGAGAATTCTTCTTGTCTGCTTCCTTCCCTATCCTACTTTCCTCCGCTACTGGCCGCCCATCCACTCGTCCTACCTTTCACAAAAGGAAGGTTGGATGCATGCATTTCTTTCTATGAGTTTTTTACACCCAAAAAAAAAAAAAAAAAAAAAAAAAAAAAAAAAAAAAAAAAATTATACTCCATGATTTGTGTAATTATTTTTGATCATTTAGACTGAATTATAATCTCTACTTCATAATAAAATCTTCCATGATTCGAAAGTAGGTTTGTTTTGCTCGCCCATGAGATCTTTAATTTTTATTGTTTTTACGAGTCATCTCTTTGAAGTAGGTCCTGTAAAATAGTTTTTTTAGAATAAATTACAAATACACTCCTTAATTTGTTAATAAATCATCAAGTTAATTAACAGTTTTTAATAATATTAAAAATATGTTTCAATTAATAATTTAGGTAATCTTATTATTGTATAAGAGAACAATTATGTATTTTATTTTTTTAGTTAATTCTGTTAAATAAAAAAATTCTAATAAGGGGGTATTTGTAATTTTTCAAACCATATGGGGCAATCTGTATTTTAAGCAAATCTCAAGGGGTGTATTTGTAATTTATCTTTTTTTTTTTTATTAACTTTGAACTAAAAATTATAGTGTTGTTAAAAAAAAAAAATTAAAAAAAAAACTAGAATTATAGTGGGTTTCACACGTTGGTTGCAGCGATTTCACCGTGTAACATGTTTACCTTCGTGTGTAGATGAGCGTGGAATTTTAGTTTGCTCAAAATGATTAAAAAAATAAATGACAATTGACATTAAAGATTGTTACTTCATTGATCTGAGAATTGTAACTAATTTTGAAAATTGAGAGACTTGTGTTGTTGGATAGTGCTATGGGGACTATGTTTTGACGGTTTGAATTATTAATATTATTGAATCTTATGTATAGATTATTACAAAAGAAAAATTATTGATTTGATAATCATGCCTATATAATTTTATTATGTTTGTCTACAAAAAAAAAAAAAAAGAAAGTAAATCATCTATTTTTAAAAATATAACTATTGTTTATTTTTTGAAAACAAATATAATAAAAATAAATAGTTATGATTGTCAAATTAATTTGATTTTTTTTATATGAATAATTTACACATAAAACTCGGCAAAATACACTGCTCAAATCGTCAAAACGGACTCTCTATGGCAAGCTATACGAGACCCAATAATATTCTCCAGTGATGACAAAGCTAACCCTTTTGAAAAACCGCTGTTGTGCTGTCTATTTTGAAAAACCTATACAGTCAAAGTGCTACATTTTTGTGTGTTTGTCTTGGCTACATATTTTGTATAAGCCAATTATAGTTCGACACGTGGCTGAACAAGGGTAATACGGGAAAACAATTCAAATCCTCAATCAGAATCACACACGTGGCAGTTAGTATTGGTTTTTGTAGTTCTACATAACACTGAATCAGCAAAAAGACGCAAGATGACGTAGTTTCAACGGTTACTCATATTTAAATTTAAAATCAAGGGGGAAACCTAACTGCAGATATGGCATAGCGGAGCTAACTATAAGGCAACATGATCAGCGATCATGGATGGGTGGTTCGACGGTTAGAAATGCAGTTCGACGGTTGTCATTGAGAAGTATAAATAGCAAAGAAGGCCCCAGAAAGTGTCCCCAAACTCAGATCCAGAAAACCAGTTTATATTAGGGCTGGGCATAGAACCCACCCACCCGCACAAACCGCCCGACCCTACCCTACCCGCAGCCTTTTGGGCGGTTTCGATATAGGTAGGTGGGCGGGTGCGGGTCAAGGATTCTGTCAAAAATCGGGTTCGGGTCGGGTTGCGGTTCTGACCCTATCCAAACCGCAACCCGCAACCCGCGTATTAATATATATATAAAATAAATAAACCCTTTATTTATTTAGATAAGCTTTGGATGCCTCTCAACTCAACCCTCTTTCAAACACTCACCCCCCCTTTCTATCTCTCTTTCTCTCAGAGCAGTGTCGCTTTCCTTACCACCGGCGTCAGCGACGTCGCTTCCATCACCGCCGAGGTCAGCGGCGTCTCCTCAGATCGTCACTGGGAATAGATCCTCGCAGTAGTCCATTCAATTTCGATCGTCGAATAGTCTCTCTCCTCTTCCATTTCGATCGGCGAACAAATTTCAGCGGTGATAGCAGATCTCGTTGGCAGCGTTCCAGAAGTTCCCTCTCTCCTCCTTCGGCATCGTCTCTCTTTTCCCAACTGCCACAGACAGTGTTCATGGTGGATCTGAAACCTTAACTGCCTCTCTACTTCTCTACTCTCATTATCTCCTCTCTCTTAAATTTTATTTCATTGATATTTGTAAGGTTTTGATGGTTGTGCATATGATGGTTGTTCATAGATCTCGATCTCCTTTGTCATAGATTTCTTTGGTTTGTTGGTTTGTTGGTTTGTTTACTTGTCAATGATTCTCTTGAGGTTCAAAGTCAGATGTAGGGCTAAGATCTGTTAAAATATATGAACATTTGTTTTAATTTTTTTTTATTTAAGATTTTTCGGCTAAGATCTGTAGGGCATAGATTTCTTTGGTTTGTTGGTTTGTTTACTTGTCAATGATTCTCTTGAGCCACTGCCGATTTTTTTTGTTTACTTGTCAATGATTCTCCTTTATTTAAGATTTTTTTTTTATCAATTATTTTTGTATTTTGGAAGAATATAAAATTTATTATATCATTATATGGGCATTTATGTTATCATGAAATTTAATTTATAATTTTTCCATAAATAATAAAAAAAAGTTATTAAAAAGTAGCCAAACATGTCAAATTTGTTCAAATTAATATCATAACTAAGCTTAATTAAAAAAAAAAACCAAACCGCAAACCGAACCGCACCCGTCCGCACAATCAAGTGACCCACCCGCACAAACCGCGAACTGCACCGCGGGCGGTTGCGGGTCAGTTTTTTTCAACCCGCACGTGTGCGGGTCGGGTTAGCCCTAGTTTATATCTACTTTATTTCCTTTCCAGTTTTTTTACATTTCTTATTCTTTACATTTCTGTGCTTCAAATTTCTGCACTGCACTTCGTTCATAGGAGTAGTTTCAAGTAGATTGTTGCTGTAAACCTCTACGAGACTGATTTGGATCTTTGTAAGTCTTTCATTTTACTTAATGAAATATTACAATTGTCCTTCCTTTAATTATTGTTTACTTAATTTTCCTAAACAAAGCCACCAATAAAAGTCCTCTTCATTAAAGCTGAAAGAACTAAAACACAATCGTCTGATAATTGGTTCGCAATTAACATTCTGTAAGGACTGATTGATCCTTACTGACACGCTCATAATTACAAAAATAACCTTCAAAAGCCAAAAAGCTAACAATTTGATCATTGCATCCTTGGAGGCATACTTCCATCAATTGCATAACACCGTAGTTAGAGACAAATTCTAGGTTTGAGGGATAGTGTCCAACACCAGTCTTGATCCGTTTTTATTTATTCATTCTATTGTTTTCTATTCTACACGTTTATTTACAGTTTTCTGTTTTCGTATTTTTTTAATTTTTGTTTTGTTTGCTTTAGAAAATCCGGTCTTGTTTTTCCAAAAGTAGCCAATATTGAACTCACTTTTTAGATTAAACTTTGGATATATACTATAATTGTCTCATCTGTATCAATTAAGACTAAATGAACCAATAAAAAAAAAAAAAAAAAAGACCAAATGAAAGGAGTTGAATCCAGATTATTTGAATTTACATTTGAAGGAGGCTTTCCTCCGCTTCAAAGGGTCTTGTTGGGAGCATTTTTTATTTCTCCCTATTAATTGTTGATGCAAAAATCAAGTTTTTTGAGCTATACATTTTATAGTAATTACATATTTTGATTATATTTATCTTAAAATATTAAATTATTTTTGATAATATACTATTTATTTTTTTAAAAGATAAATATTATTCAAACATGTGGTTATCGATTTCTGATTAACCCAATTGTTTGCTTGAATAATGGATTACAGGAGGCACTAAAAAAATACTCGAATCACCTCCAAAACATAAGGATCAAAAAAGGTATGTATCAGTTATTTTATTTATCGATAGATACAAAAAAAGATATATTATTCAGTTCTTTTATCATTTTTTTTTTTTTGATCGGAAGAAATATGTCAATTAAGAGAGCCAAAACGGCACTTACAGGAGTCCAAACAATCCAAAACTTACACCATACAAAGTGAAAATAAATCAAGAAGCATTCAGGAAGAAGAAATATGAAAATATTCAGGCGTACATAAGGTACTCGTGCTCGTACTGCAAAGCAGAGTCGATCATAACAGTTCGGCAATAGAGCATGCCCGAAATATTTCATAGATCCCAACCACAAAGAGGGTAAGCATAACACAGCACACAGATGGACTCCAAACAGATCCACACAAACCCAGAAAACAACACAAGCCAAATGAAAGAAAATAAAGAAAAAACAAACAAAACAAACACACCCACACCCGATCAAACTAGCAGCGGCTTTGGCAGATCCAGCGGTGGAGACGATCGGCGATGCAGAGGCGGCAAAGATGGCTGGAGAGGTGGAAAAAGGGCGATGAAGGCTGCGGGGGAGGCGGATCTGGCGTGAATGGAGAAGATGACGGGGAAGAGGTGGTGACCCTCCCAACATTTATATACAATTTTATTTTAAGCCCTAAGAAAATTAATAATTTTACTTTGACCCCTCATTTCCTCTGTATTATTTTTGGGTCCATCATATTGCTCACATCACAGGGGTGTGAAATTCAAGAAAAAATGGCACTATATGAGACAATTATATCTAATCTTGTAATCAATTCGAATTAATCAAAAAGAGTATGCACATAGCGGAGTCCAAACATACACAAGAAAAATCTATTTTATATTATAGTAGAAGATCATCAAATCCAAAATACTAATCAATACTTTGACTATTATCCAAAATAAGAGGTATTCTCTTTATATAGTCTTCCACTTCTTTAATGGATGGTTATGATTAATTTGATTCAATAGCCATTATTAATTTTTTTCAAATAATCATCTTCAAAAAAACTTTTTAGAATAATTAGGATATTTCATCTTTCAATTATAGTCTAATTTTCTAAACTATTTTAGTTCATAGTAAAGTTTTATATATTTTTCTAGAATACTCAAAAACGTTCTAAAATCTTTAAAACTTTTCCAATATTCTATTAACAGATTGTTTTAATATATTTTAAAACTTTCTAAATTTTTTTAGAATATTATTAAATGATGTGAAAGAATTTAAGTCTCTTTTGAATCTCAACAAAATATTTGTCTTGGAGGGCACTTGAACCAAACCGTTGTAGGCCTTATTAAGGGTTATGTGTCTTTGCGAAGGGCTCTTCACCATTGCGTGATCCTTAATGAATGAATTGAATTGGATGAGACAAATCTAATGCTACATTTAGTTAAGAGATTTGAAAAGAGAAAGCGATAAGGTGTATGAAATTAGGTGAAATATAAATATATTTTATTCATATTTTACCTCTTTTTCTTTTTTTTCTTTTTTTTCTTTTTTTTTCTTTTTTTACTTTTCAAATTTCTTTCTAAATTTCCAATCAAACACAGTCTAAATGAATGGCGTGTACATAAAGTGGTCTAGTCCAGGAAGAAAATGGCAGAAAATGATTGATTGTAAAGTAGTCCAGCTAAAGTTGTAATCTTATGAGATGTAAAGTTTTGTGGATTTGGAAGGTTTGAAGTGTTGAAAAGTCTGAATTGAATTGGATGAGACAAATCTAAATGAATGGTAGGAGTGATTGTAGATCCCTCTGATCCGCTCAATTTTGTTAATTTGATATAATTCAATTGATTTTAGACGAATTAGGAGTGGGCGCTGGTCGGTTGTGGCTAAAGAACCTCTAATCCGTCATCCGTCCGTCAAATTGACAGAATGAAGAAAATCAATCCGCATCCATCCGTCAATCTAGCGGATGTAGATTGAGCGGATTGACAGATTGGCACATGAATGCAAATCAGTTTAACGGTTTAAAATTTTATAAATTTTCAACATAATTCAATTTGTGCATTTGTGCACTTCCTCAAAAATAAATAAATAAATAAATATTACAGTTAATGACTTAAAAAAGTATTACAATCACTGCATGTCTCATCTAAAGAAAGAAAGTTTGAAACTTTAGAATATTACAATCATTGCATGCCTCATCTATATATTACCATCACAGCATGTTTCATCCACATAAAGTATAACAATCTGTGGTTCTTAAAATATAAAAATAATTCAAACCACTAAAACCATGAACAAAGCAGTAGTAGAGATTATAGGCCTCTGTATTGTTACATCTATATCTATTTTTGAAAACAAAAACAAACCAGCATATATCATCTTTTTTATTTATTATTTTTAGAGTTAGATTTAAAAACCAAAAAATACAGATAAATAATACATTAATTTTTTTTCAATTTAAAAAATATATTCAAGTTGAAAACTCTTTATCAACAAAATATATTCAACAGAATATTTAAACTCTTTTTCAATTGAAAACACAAATAGAATATCTAAACAAATCGAAAATACAAAATTTTACAAATTACTAGGGGTACTCGTTGTTTGGTAGTTTGGTTGCAGCCAAAGGAACCTCAAATCCGCCATCTGTCTAAAACTAGGCGAATTAAAAAAAATCAATCTGCAACTGTCCGCTCGTCATTACACATCCGTCTAAAATGCGGCGGATCGGATCGGTTCGGTTTGGGCGGATCGGTATATCCGCTCCTCACCCTTAGGACGAATGTGCATGAAATATTTCAAAATCTACTAATACAGTTTGGATGGCGAATCAACTATTTCGCACCTGTATGAACCCGATACGCTCATAAATAAAGTTCAAAACAAAAATAAAAAAGGAATTGCTAACAAGTAATAATATAGAGTATAAATAATAAATTATATATTTTTGTGAAAATATAAAAGAATACCTTAAGAATATGCATGTATAGTGCCATGGTTTATTATAGACAAATAATACATATTTTTTCAAATTACTAGTTATTGGAGATTGTAAGAGTAATGAATTATAAGTCGAAAAAAATCCCAAAATTTGTAAAGTTCAAACTGCCAAATTAATTGCATCTATCTGCCAATCTACATGGCTCGTTCAATCCACATGTGCCAAATCGGTGGACTGGTGCAGAGTGATTTTTTTCAACCCACCTAGTTTCAAATGGATTGCAGATGAAGTGCCACTCGACCTAACCCGATCTGCGATCACCCCCAATGAATGGTGTAGACATAAAGTGGTCTAGTCCAGGCAAAAAATGATTAATTGTAAAACCGTCCATCTAGATGCTCATGATTAGTTTTAGAGACTAAGTAAAAAAATTTACTTAGGTTTCGTTTGAGATGTAGGTTGACTTTTTGACTTTTTAACCATTTAACTTAGAGCTAAAAAGTCTCATTTGAGATAAGTTTTTTGATTTTTTTTTTTTTACTTTAGTGAGAGAAAAAATAAAATAATTATGATTTAGATGTAACATTTTGTCTAATTGACCTAAAAAGTCTATTTTGCTTTTTTATGACTATTTTAGTAAAAATAGTCCAAAAACCTCATATGCCAAACGAAAGCTTAGGAGAGCCCAAGTTAAGATAAATTGTAAATATACTTCTTAAGATTTATTTAAAATATAGATTGCATCCTATTGTTCTATAAGTTATAAATATCTTTTGATAAAATTTGTCATTTAAAAAAATTAATAATAAAAATAAAATTTATAACTACCTTCATATAACAATAAAACTAATTAAAATATATTTTTGATATCATTAAAAACTGCGAATTGACTTAATGATTGATTAATCAATAAATTTATATTAATTATTTTATTATTATTTATTTCAATTATTCATACAATTTCTAGAACATATAATTTAGATCATAATATATAATTTATTTGACTATTATTTTAAGGTATTTTATTAGTTAATATAATTTACATTTAAAAAAAAAAATCAATCTCCACGATTTGTATAATGAAAAACAAATAATTAACATTTGCATATCAAATCAATAGAATTGATGTTATTACTTAATATTTGAAATAGTTAGGAGCCGTGTTATATATATTTTGGACATTACAACTTCAGATTTTATTTAATATTTTTTTCTTCTTGTAAATTGAATCTTGCTAAATTACGTAACAACAAGACAATATATTATCTTTGAGTTTTATAATGATTTCACATATCTTAATTTATGTAAGTAAGTTTTAGTAATTATATATAAAACGAATTATGTGGGTATTAATAAACAAATAAAAAAATTATGGGCATTTACCGTTTTACTTAATTTTTGGGGGAGGTATAGAGGGTCTTATCTTGAGTATGGCTTGGAACTCAAAAAAACCCTAATTTTGGTCATGATAGGAATACCTTTTGCCCTTGAGCCATACTATAGCGATTTTGGTTTAAACCCAATCCATTCATTGTTTTGGATCTATGATTTCTTATCTTGATGGTTGTTCTTTCATCTTATTCCTTATTGAGTTTGGTTATTGGAGTGTCTTTGTTGTGTTTGAAACAGATTGAGAGTTAGTTTTTCAAAATTGTTGTTGCTCAGATTTTAGCTTGTTCGCTCGAGCGAACTTTCTTGCACTCGAGCGAACTTTCTTGCACTTGAGCAAACTTTGAGAACTTCTAGTACTTTTACAAGTCTACAAAAGTACTAGGAGTATGGCATTCTTAGCTCGAGCAGTCTTTTGGAACTCTCAGAACTTTTGCAGATCTACAAAAGTACTGGAAGGTTTGTGTTCTTCGCTAGAGTGGTATTTTGTTCGCTCGAGCGGTCTCTTTTTTTGTGTCTAGTCGCTCGAGTGGTGTTTTGGTCGCTCAAGCGGTATGTGCGTATATTAGATTGTAAAAGTCACTTTTTGGATCACTTTTTCATCTCTCTCTCTCTCTAAACATTTCAAAATCTTAGATCTTCTCACTCTCTCTCTAGAAAACATCTTTAAACCTCAAACACACCTTGATCTAGTGGTTTCTCAACCCTTGTCTTTTGTAGAAAAGATAAAGCTCACCTAGAGCTTCCATTTGATTGGAACAAAGTCTGTTTTCGGTTTCGTCAAGTTTCAACTCTTGTTCTTCTTGGTCCGTGTCTTTGAGGTAGGGATTTCTCTACACTTTAATATGGTTTTTAACTTGGTTATTTGTCTTTTGAAAGAAATCTTAGAGATTCTCAGTGTTGTATCCACTGCCCTATTTTCTATTGTAAAGGAAATGATTTCATGAATTGTGATATAAACCTGGCATTATATGGTTTTTGAAAAGAGATATAAAATGCTTTGGCATGAGCATTGCATATGCATTCACCTTATAACTCTGTTAAAATTCATACATTGCGTTAGTGTGATGCCCAGGTATACAACCCATCTTGTTATCCTTTAATTGTGTTTATCTTACTTGTGTTAGGAGTGTTGGGAATTAATCTAAGGCCTCGTCGACCGTTTGGGTTTACCATCCTTGAAACTTTTCTCGGAATTCTTTTGTTTTGTTTTTATTTTGCTTCGGAGTTAAGTTTCGCTTGTTTCGAAAGGCATAAGGTTGGATCTAGGGTGTCTCGGGTTCAGTTGGTGAAATCTCTGGCTGGGAGGCAGAACCACATGTGTGGGGGCTTGGACCGCACGTGCAAAAGAGGGGCCACACTTACGAAAAGTAAGGTTGCATGTGCAGTGAGGAGGGGCTGTCAAAGGTGCAAGATTGCTTTAATTAGACAAGCAATCGCAGGTGCGGGGAGTGGGCCGCACATGCGGGGGAGGAGGCCACACGTGCGGTGAAGGGCGTGCTGCACGTGTGGGAACTGCTGAGTCCAAATTTGTCTTCCTTTTCTCCTCCTTGGGCTGAGTGTATATCATTTTTTTCTCATCTCTCTCTCTTTCTCTAAAAACACATTTTCTCCCCTTTCTCTCTATTTTTCCTTCACTAAACCTCATTAAATCCTTGATTTCTACAATTCCATTAAAGTTTTGACCCTAGTTCCTTCATCAAAGTTGGAGAACTCTCCGAGGGCTACGTTGTGTGTAGTGGAGATTGAGTTTCGACACCGTTGATTTTGGAGCTTTCTTCTCTCTTTCCTTGAAGAACTTGAGGTAGGGTTTTTCTTAGAGTTATATATATATATATATTTGCAAAATTATGTTGATTTTTGGAACTCCCTCTTGTGGTATTGAATTTCGATTTTGGCTCAAGAGTGTTTGATGATTTTAAAAGTGGGTTCACTCCTTGTTTTCTAAAAACTCTTGAGGGTTTTGAACTACATTGTTACGGAGGGATGTTGCTTTGGAAAAATTCTTTCAAATATGGAAAAATGTCTAGGTTTTGGTGAAAACCTAGAAATTTGGAAATTTTAGAGAGATGTTGAGATATCATGAGTTTCTTGCTTGTTATAGAGTTAAGGTGAATGAATGATTGGGAATTTCATATTGTTGTTTGTAAAATGAAAAATTCCATGGAATATGAGAAATGGTTGGTTTTGAAGCTTATTGTTTAACAATGTTGATATAGTCTTGAAATGACTAAGTTGAAAAGAATGCATGAAATGTGGAAATGTTCTTTATTTCTCGATATATATATATATTTCGTGAAATTACATTGAGAAGAGAAATGAAAATTTTGATCACAATGGAAGATTGTGTGGAGGAAATGAAAATGGAAACATTTATGTAATGCATTGATACATGTTACATTGGCATTCCATTTCATTTGATTATTATGAATTTCGAATTGAAAACTATTGCATTGAGAAAGAAATTGTTTATGAGACAAGGTCATATTAAATTGTTGTTAGAATAAATACGTTTGGTAAGTTAGATTGGTATTGATTAAGTTTGCCTGAGTGTCCAGGGTGAAAGACCAAAAACAAACGCGAAGGAGGTACCACGTGCCTTCCGGTTAGCTACCAATGAAGTAAGGATTTGGTAGTGCTGGTTATGCCTACTTGTGGACACCAACCTAGGGATTACTTGAGTCATATTTACCACCCCTTGAACTTTATTGAAACTATTAAATGGTTGAATTTTTAAAGTTTCATTGTGCATGAAGGTTTTCGAAAGACAAAGATGCGGCTCTTTTTTTTTTTCTTTTTTTTTTTTAATCTTTGAACATGACATGGTATATGCATTTCATCTCATGAGAATTGTATAAAATGTATATATTTTGTTAAAAATTTCCTACTGGGCTTTGTGTTCACCCTATGGGATTTTGTGCAGGAAAAGATGTGGTAATTCTGCCGAATTAAAGACGTGGGTTATATGTTGAAGAGTACAAGGCTCTTGTTTTTGTTGTAATCATTTTTTTTTTATTTTGTGTGTGTGTGTGTAAGTCAAGGGCTAGATGTGTGTGGATTCAAGCAACCACTTTTGTGTAACCAGGCTTAAACCTTGGACTTATAGTCCTTGAGGGGCATTTAATTGCACTTGATTGTTATGCCACATGCTATAGATTCATGTACTAAGGTTGTTGAATGTATACTCACATGTGGGGCATTCTTTGTAAATCTCTTAGCGATTATGAATGTAAATGTTGGAAGTTAGAGATGAAATTAATATTGGGATTTATTTGTGTGTACCGCAAGCTAACGTCGTTGGCGTCTCTTTATTATGAAAATTTTCGGGGCATGACAATTATAGTATCTTTACTAGGTTTTGGCTCACCCTATATAGAAAATCATTTTCAGGTGCTGATGATATGCCTCCGCTAAGGCCGTAACTTGGAAGGACTTAGAGCCGAGAGCTTGCTGTTTTGGTTTTGTTATATTTATTTTGTACAAGTCTAAGGCTTTATTTGTATTGAGTTTCAAACTTGATATCAGAGCTACTGGGCTTGAATACTTTGGGATCATGGGGAGTGGTTATTACCACAATAGGTTCCCTTGCTAGATGATATTAGAAATAAACCTCGTATGCTATGTGATAACATGCTTATGTGACTAAGTGGATATGGAATTTAATTTCTAAGATATTTATTTGGGTCTACGAGTTTCTAAAAGTCTTGTTAGAAGAGCACTTGATCACTGCTATTTCTAATTGGAACTCTGGCAATGTTGCGGTACGATCATTATCTAGAAAGGAAATTCATATGCGTTTATGTGACTATATACTTATGTGGAGTGAATTAATTGTTGTCGATCGCATTAGGTCATGAGTGAGTTAGCTTTGGCATATTTGTAAATGTGCTAATCTCTAGTGTTACCTTTATTAGGATGTCAAGACGTGGACGTGGTGGTGGTAGGCATGGCAAGCCTAGACGGTAGGAGATATTGTTACCGGATGATATTCCAACACAAAAGGAAGGGGTTGGTCATGCCAATGTGGCCGAACCAGTTCGTCAGTCGGCTATGGGTGCTTTAGCCCGTGAGATAGCCGGAGCTTTGCGGGAATCCATAGATATTCTTAGAACTGAGAATCAAGTCCAGGCCCAGTAGCTGAGACAGGGCCATCATTTCTGAAGAGAGAGTTTTTTGGGTTGAATTAGGATGAGTTTTTAGGGGATCCAAATGAACCACTAAAGGTGGATGAGTGGTTGGAGCAGATGGTGAAGACGTTCGAGATGCTTGTCATCGCGGACGATGGACTGAGAATGACCTTGGCATCCTTCCAGCTGAAAGGAGATGCGGGTTAGTAGTGGAAGAATGTGCGTAGGTGCATTGGGGTAACTTGGGAGGATTTTGTCAACGCCTTCGAGGACAAGTTTTTGCCTCCCACTGCTAGGGAGAAGTTGAGAGACCAGTTTCTGAAGCTCAATCAGCTTAACACACCGGTGGCCAAGTTTGAGGCTGTCTTTACTAGTTTATCGAGGTTTGCACCTGAGCTTGTAGCAATGGAGGAACGTCGTTGTTTGGAGTTTGAAAAGAGGTTGAGGACCAGACTCTTTTTCAAGGTGGCCGCGTCCATGATTAGGGATTGAGGTCATCTGGTGGAGGCGACGGCTCACTTAGAGACAATGATTCAGATTGAGGAGAAGAAGATGAAGGGCTCCAAGTAAAGGAATCAGGAGGTTTAAGAGGAGACTCGGGACAGTAAGAGGCAGAGGGGTTCCACCCTACAGCAGTCCCAATGAGCACAGTCTAGGTCTACTTTCCTAGTATCGAGTTCTGGTCTTGGGATAGGTGGCCAGGAAAGGATCGCTTGTTTTAAGTATGGTCAGCTAGGCCACAAGTCTGTAGTTTGCCCGTAAAGGGGAGAAGGGTAACAGTCTGCACCGTCTTCAACTCGTTCTCAGAGCTAGAGTCAGGGGAGAAGGCAGCCCCCTACTGTTATCAGTGTGGGCAGTCAGGACATTTGAGAAGATTTTGCCCTCAAGCGGGTGGCACATCTAGTGCGTCTGGTTCGAGGCAAACACAGAGTCATTAGCCTACACCATTAGCTCAAGCCTCAAGGGCCAATTAGGAAGCCTCTTTGGCTCAGTTAGTGTATTAAACTCATGCTCTGAGGGGTGAACATGTGAAGCAAAGACCTACAGGGTGTGTGTATGCTGTTACCATGCCAGATTTGTTGCCAACACCTTTGGTAGTAAGAGGTAACTTCTTGTTGTGTAATTTTATTGCCAATGTGTTGATTAATATTGGTGTATCGCATTCTTTTATTTCGTCTGCATTCGCATCAGCATTGGGGTTAAAAGTAGCTCAGTTAGTATCTCCACTCAGGGTAAAGTCACCCGTTGGGGTGTCGGGGTAATGAGATAGAGGTTGCCGGTCGTCAACTTCTTTTTGCTTTTGTATTGATTGATATGTTGCGTTTTTATGTTATTTTGGGCATGGATTGGTTGTCATCCTATCAGGCCATTATAGACTGTTACCGTCAGAGAGTTACGATGTGCACCTCGAGTGGTGATTGTTTTTATTTCCTAGGGGACAGAGTTCATAGAGCCATGTTGCCAATGTGGGTGTTTGGAAAATTGCTATTTTAGTAGGCTATTTTAGTTTTTGGCCATTTTAGAAGGCTAAAATTTTTGTATTTGGGAAAATAATTGGATTTTTTTGTAGTTAGATATGATATTTATGTGAGAAAAAGTGAAATGATTATGAGTTTGATGTGACATTTTGTCTTATTGGCTATTTTAGCCTATTTTGTTTTTTAGTGCTATTTTATCCAAAAAAGCTGAAAAAAATTCTTCCTAAACACCCCCAATGTATGATCTGCGTGGTCGGGGAGAGCTTAGTCTCCTTCTTGCTGCATTCTTGGGTGTTGAGAGCGATGTGGTTCGAGTTGAGTTGCTGAGTGTAGTTTGTGAATACCCGGATGTCTTTCTTAAGGATCTCACTAGTTTACCACCTCACTGTGAGATTGAATTCTTTATTGACTTAGTGGCACGGTATCGACTTCTATGACACCGTATAGATTTGCACCCGCTGAGTTGAGTGAGTTGAATATTCAACTCCAAGAATTGCTAGATAAGAGCTTTATCCGCCCTAGTACTTCACCTTGAGGAGCACCAGCTCTCTTTGTCAAGAAGAATGATGACACATTGCGACTTTGTGTCGATTACCGGAAGTTAAATCGGGTAACTGTTAAGAACAAGTACCCATTGCCTCGTATAGATGACTTGTTTGACCAATTGAAAGGGTATTGTTGCTTCTCTAATATAGACTTGAGATTGGGTTATCATCAATTGAGAGTGAAAGAAGAGAATATACAGAAGATGACATTCTGTACATGGTATGGCCATTATGAGTTCTTAGTGATGTCTTTTGGGCTAACCACCACACTGGCCTTGTTTATGAATTTGATAAATCGAATCTTTCATGAGTTCCTAGACTGTTTCATGGTTGTCTTCATTGACGACATTTTGATTTACTCACCCTTTAAGGAGGAACACGAGGACCACTTGCGAGTTGTGCTTGAGTTACTTAGAGCCCATAAATTGTATGCTAAGTTCTGGAAGTATGAGTTCTAGTTGAAGGAAGTAAAATTCTTAGGCCATGTGGTATCCGAGGAATGGGTGACTGTAGATTCCTCTAAGATTGAGGTAGTGCAAGATTGGAAACAACCTAAGAATGCCTTTGAGATCCAGAGTTTCTTGGGTTAGCTGGGTATTATCGTCATTTATGAAGGATTTCTCTAGATTAGTCTCACCATTGACTAAGCTGACGAGGAATAGAATTAAGTTTGCATGATACTTGTGAGAAATTCTTTCAAGAACTTAAGGTTAGACGTACCACTACTCTAGTGTTGATTATTCCGGAGATGGGTTTAGGCTATTCAGTGTATTGTGATGCATCTCGGGAAGGTTTGGGTTGTGTCTTGACGCAAGAAGGGAAGGTTACATATGGCTTACGGCAGTTGAAAACACACGAGAGAAATTATCCTATTCACGACTTAGAGCTAGCAACAGTGATCTTTGTCTTGAAGATTTGGAGACATTACTTGTATGGTGAGAGATTTGAGGTCTTTTCCGATCACAAGAGTTTGAAGTATTTGTTTTCACAGAAGGATTTGAATTTGAGGCAAAGAAGATGAATGGAATTTATGGAAGATTATGACTTTGAGTTGTACTATCATCCGAGGAAGGCTAGTGGCCAACGCCTTGAGTAGGAAATCCATTAGCAGTGTAGCTAGTATTGCCATCTGGGAATAGGAGATACTGGGCGCTATTGGCGAGTTTGACTTGTATCTTGGCGAGTTTGTTAAGTCGGCAACTTTGTTTACTATGGTTGCACAACCTACACTTGTGAGCCGAGTTATGGAAGAACAGCGAGGTACTCATGAAGTAAAAACCCTCTGAGAGAAGATATCTAGTGGAAATGTAAAGAAGGGCTTGAACATGTATTTTGACTCAAGCGTTAGATACCTTGACTGTCTTTTTGTACCGAAATCTTATAGGGAGGAAGTACTCCAAGGGTTCCATCATTCACACCTTGCGGTACATCCAAGAGGCACAAAGTTGTATCTTGACCTTAGTCGCCAGTTTTGGTGGAGAGGGATAAAGAGAGACGTAGCCTTGTTTGTATCGAGGTGCTTTACTTGTCAACAAGTGAAAGTCGAGTATCAGAAGCCAGCGGGTTTGTTGCAACCCTTGTCTATAGCCGAGTGGAAGTGGGTGCATATCATGATAGATTTTGTTATGAGTCTTCCGAGGACTTAACGGAGCAATGATGCCGTGTGAGTGATAGTTGACCAGTTAACTAAGTCAGCACACTTTATACTTATGCGCATGAGTGACTCGATAGATTACCTTGCCGACCTTTATATTACAGACATAGTGCGACTTCATGGGGTCCTGTGACTATTATTTCAGATAGATATTTGCATTTCACGGTTCGGTTGTGGCAGAGCCTACAGAATGCCTTAGGCACTAGATTGATATTTAGCACCGCTTATCATCCTCAGACTGGCGAGCAATCAGAGCCTACCATTCAGATCCTCGAAGATATGCTTCAAGGTTATGTTCTTGACTTTAAGGGTCGTATGAGAGATACTTGCTTTTAGTGGAGTTGCCCTACAACAATAGCTTCTAGGCGAGTATTGGCATGGAATCGTTTAAGGCCTTGTATGGTCGACCGTGTAGATTTCCTGTGGGCCGAAATGAGTGACACACCTATGTTAAGTCCTGAGTTAGTCTGGAAACAACGGAGAAGGTTGCACTTATCCGTAAGAGGTTGGTTTTAGCTCAGAGTCGTCAGAAAAGTTATGCCGACCGTAGGAGAAAATTGTTATCATTTGAGGTAGGAAATCACGTTTTCTTGAAAATATCACCTAGACGGGGTTTGATGAGGTTTGGGAAGAGCGGAAAGTTGTCTCCTAATTTATTGGGCCTTTTAAGATCCTAGAGCGCATTCGAGAAGTTAGCTTATCATTTGGCCTTGCCCTCATAGCTTTTTGGGGTTCATGACGTATTTCATATCTGTATGCTCTAGAAGTATGAGTCGGATCCGTCTCTTGTGTTGGACTGGATAGAGTTAGAGGTAGATGAGGATGCCTCGTACGAGGAGAGACCGGTTAGAGTTCTAGATACACAAAACCAAGTCTTGCGAGGCAAGACAATTCCTTTGGTAAAAATGTTATGGCGACACCACGGGGTTGAGGAGGCTACTTGGGAACGTGAGGCGAAAGTCTTGGAAAGTATCTGGACCTTTTTGTTGATGTTTGAAACTTGTAAGGAAAATTTTGTTATGTTGATTAAATGTAAAACATTTCAAATGTTTTGAAACAAGTGAATTGTATGTTCAATGTTGAGAACCTTGTTTATTGTTGTTATGAGAATGAATGACCGGTGGATGGGTCATGGTTATGAGGATGGTTGGATCTTTGTTTTGTTGATTTAAATACAGTGGTTATTAGATTTTAAAATTTCGGGGATGAAATTCCTTAAGGGAGGGGATTATAGCGATTTTGGTTTAAACCCGACCCTTTCATTGTTTTGGATCCGGGATTTCTTGTCTTGATGCTTGTTCATGTCTTCTTTCATCTTATTCCTTGTTGAGTTTGGTTATTGAAGTGTCTTGGTTGTGTTTGAAACAGGTTGGGAGTTAGTTTTTCAAAACTGTTGTTACCCAGATTTTAGCTTGTTCACTCGAGCGAACTTTGAGAACTTCCAATACTTTCACAGTCTGCAAAACTACTAGGAGTATGGCATTCTTAGCTCGAGCAGTGTCTCTTGTGCTTGTGCTCGAACGGTCTTAGCTTGAGCGATCCTTCTTGCGCTTAAGCGATCTTTTGGAACTCTCAGTACTTTTGCAGGCCTGCAAAAGTATTAGAAGGGTAGCGTTTGTCACGCCCCAAAAATTAACACAATATAAATTCATCACTTCCATTGTTTAATGTACACGGAAATAAAGTCTCAATATTGACATCATCCTCAAATCTCCAACATTTGTATTCATTAACCATCAAGAGATTTACAAAAGATATTTCACATGCGAATATAAATTCAACATTTCTAAAGCATGAATCTATAGCATGTGGCATAATAAGTCAAGTATAAATTAATGCTCCCAAGGGCTACAAATTTCAAGGCTTAAGCCCAGTTACACAAAAAATAGTTTTTCGAACCTATACGTGTAAAGCCCTTGGCTTGTCAAAATAATTACAAAAAAAAATAGAGTCTTGTACTCTAAAAATATATTCCACGCCTCTAACTTGACAAGATCACCACATCATTTCCTACATAAAATCCCATAGGGTGAGTACAAAACCCAGTAGGAAAATCTTAACAAAGTATATATATTTTATACAATGTCCTTAAATGAATGCATATGCTATGCCATGTTCAAAACATATATATTTATCTTTTGAAAACTTTTGTGCACTATGCAATCTTGAGAATTTAACAATTCAATACTTTCAATGGAGTTCAAAGGGGTTGTAAATACGATTTAGGTAATCCCTAGATTGGTATATGCACGTAGGCATAATAAGCAATACCAATCCCCCCTTTACCAATTGCTAACCAAAGGCATGTGGTACCTCTTCCGTACGTGTTTTTGGTCTTTCACTATGGACACTCAAGCGAACTTAACCAATACCAACTACAATGCAATATTTACTTTAAAAACAAATCAATATGATCTTGTTTCATAAAATAATTTCCTTTCTCAAGCAATAATTTTTCCAATGCAATATTCAAAATCAATTGCATCAATGACAAAATGGAATGGCGATGCAAATGTCCAATGCAATAATAAAATTCCATTTAAATATCTCAACAATGCCAATTCGAAAGGTGATAATAATGAAATCAAGTGCCAATGTAATATATTTCTATATCAATGCCTTGAAATTTCCCAATTTCTCAATTCATCCACATAATCCTCCATTGTGATCAAATTTCACATCTCTTATCAATATGATATCGTAATATATATTTCCAAAAAACAATATAACAATATCAACATTCATGTATTCTCATTTCCTTCATGAAATTCCCTCATGAGATACAACCATAGGAATTTCTTCACATAACAATTTACCAAGCATAATTTTCACAATACATCAATTTTTTCCCAAAATCTCCAAATTCTAGGGTTTCTACCAAAATAAGATTTTTATTCCATTTTTGAAAAGATTTTTCTAAAACAACACCCACACTTTAGAACATAACTCATATTCTCAAACGTTTTGGGAAAAACAGATAAAATCATCTTCTAACATCATCTAGGGTTTAACAACCCAAAATCATAACTCAAACATATGATAATGCTCCAAACAAGCACCATCTTGCAAATATATATATATATATATATATAACTCAAAGATTATCCCTACCTCAAGCTTGGGAGATAAAGAGGAAGAAAACCCTAAAAATCAAAGTTGACGAAAACACGATCTAATCGGTTACAAATGTAGCCCTTGTCACCCTTTTCGATTTGGTGTAAAAAAAAAAAAAAAACCCTCAAACTCTTGAAGATTTGAGCTAAATGTTAGAGAGAAGTTGAATTTGGGTGTGTTTTTAGAAAGAATGGAGAGAAAAAATGAATATATATATATATATATATATAGAGAGAGAGACAGAGAAGAGAAAAATCTGTGCAAAACACTTTTTGGCATCAGTTTTGAGGAAAAGAGCACGAATTTTGAGACAGAACAACCGAAATCTGCCCATGTAGTTTCAATTCTGCACGAGCGGAATTTCCAATCTGCACGAGCAGAATTTTTTGCCCCGCAGGCTGATTGCTCCAGAAAGCTGCCTAAAAAAATTCACCAAAATCAGCTTGAGCAATTTTTAGCCCAGAAGACTTTGTGATGATCCACTTGGGCGGTTCCCAGTTTCACACAGGCAGTTTTGCCCAAAAACCCAGAGTTTGATTTTGCAATCCAAAATAAGTTCCAATGCTCAAAACTCAAAATTTTCAACCTGGAAAAGTTAAGAAAGGTTAAGTAGGAGTAGAAAGAGAATCTTAACGACTCAATATGATAAACCAAACACCGAAAGAAAAGTATACTACCCTATTACACAATACTATTCAAGCCCAAGACCTAGGACATCAAAGTGTTCTTTGCTCGAGCGGTACTTTGTTCGCTCGAGCGGTCTCTTTTTTTGTGTCTGGTCGCACGAGCAGTGTTTTAGTCGTTCGAACGGCCTGCGCGTACATCATATTGTAAAAGTCACTTTTTGGATCACTTTTTCATCTCCCTCTCTTTCTCTAAACATTTCAAAATCTCAGATCTTCTCCCTCTCTCTCTCTCTAGAAAACATTTTTAAACCTCAAATACACCTTGATCTAGTGGTTTTCTCAACCCTTATCTTTTGGAGAAAAAGATAGAGCTCACCTAGAGCTTCCATTTGATCCAAACAAAGTTCGTTTTCGGCTTCGTCGAGTTTCAACTCTTGTTTTTCTTGGTCCTTGTCTTGGAGGTAGAGATTTCTCTGCACTTTAGTATGGTTTTTAATTTGGTTATTTGTCTTTTTAAAAAAATCTTGATATTAAGGATTTTTTGAACAAAGCTAGGGTTTTGGTTTGAAATCAAAAAAGGGCTTTTCAATATTGGTTCTTGAATATGAATATAGGTTTGTAAATGCGGTTAAGTTGTGATAAAATGGTGAATTTTATCTTGGAATTGATTTATGAAGAAAAAAGGATTTTGTCTTAAATTGTAAATATTTGATTTTGTCAAGAGAAAATGAAATTGATGTTGGTTTTATGAAACTGGAATGATGATGATGGTGGTGGTGGAGTTTGATGTGAATTATCACTCCTATCTTGAAAAGTTAGAAAGTATATCTTTATTGGAAATTATTTATCTATTTAGAGATATCTGTTTAGGGCTATCAATGGAGGATATATGATTGTTGTAGAAATTGCATGAGAATTAGGTGAACTGAAACTAATTGCTCATCTATTTGTATTGAGCATTATAACATATTTAACACATTGAAAATGTTTATTGTTTTGAAAAAAATGGGTGAATACCTTGGTGAATTTAGGTAGAGAGTGTAGTTGTGATATTAAGTTGGCCTGTGTGTCCTTGGTGAAAGTCTAGAAACCCACGCTAATAGGTGCCAAGCCTTCCAGTTAGTACTGGTTAAAAAGACAATTGGTAGTGCTTATAGCCTACTTGCGGACACATCCTAGAGATTCTCAGTGTTGAATCCACTACTCTGTTTTCCATTGTAAAGAAAATGATTTCATGAATTGTGATATAAACCTAGCATTACATGGTTTTTGGAAAGAGATATAAAAATGTTTTGACATGAGTATTGCACATACATTCACCTTATAACTTTGTTAAGATTCATACAATATGTTAGAGTATCTTTACTGTGCTTTGGCTTACCCTATGTAGAAAACCATTTTCAGGTGTTGATGATATGCCTCCGCTAAGGCCGTAGCTTGGGAGGACTTGGAGCCAAGAGCTTCTTGTTTTATTTTTGTTGTATTTATTTTGTACAAGCCTATGGCTTTATTTGTATTGAGTTTTAAATTTCACTTTTGTTGTAACTAAGTATCGACTTGGAAAGTTGTAGTCATTAAGGCATTCATTTATCTGTTTAACTCTTATTTCATATCTCTTGCTTATGACATATGCTATAGATTCAGTGTTAGGACTTATGAATGTATAGTTGCATGTAAGATCTTTTGTACAATTAGATTATATAGATGTAAAGATATCACATTTTGAAATCTATTGTTAACTAGTAAATATTGTGAGATGGTTTGTTGTTATATTTTGGGGGCATTACACATACCACTCGTGACCTTATGTTTTGGGGCCCTCTCATGGGGAAGGGACAAGCAACCTTCAATGGTTTTTTTTTATAAAAGGATTAGATTCCTTTCATATTCACATTTTGATTATTTATGTCTATCTCTTATTAGAATATTGATATATATATATAAAAAAAAAAGGGGTAAATAACACATTGTCGTATGTTTGGTCACTTTTTCACTTTGTTCTTAAATTTTATTTTTCCTCACTTTAGCTCTTCATATTTCAAGATTTTCTCATTTTACTCCTAAAATTAACTTTTGTTAAAAATTAGATAAAAAAAATGACATATTGACAATCACATAGTATAAAAATATTTTATTATATATGACTCATATAAACTTAAATTCTAATATAATAATATTTTTTTATGTTATGTGATAGGTATTGTGGCATTTTCTATCTAATTTTGAACAGAAGTTAGTTTTAGAAATAAATTGAGACATGAAGAGCCAAAGTAGGAAGAAAAAAAAAAAAAAAGATCAAAGTAGAAAAACAACTAAACATAAAAAGGGACAAAGTGTAACTTACCCTAAAAATTAAAAAAAAAATAATAATAATAAATAAATAATAAAAACTTAAGTGAGCTGTAGCTTTCTTCCATGATTAAAGTTTCTTGTTTAATAAGTTATACATACGGATTCCGATAATATAAACATGAAGGGTGAAAAAAATTAATAATACAATTGTATTACCTAAAAAAAATAGCCTATTTTGGCAAGGTAGTTAAAAACTAATTTTTTGACTTTTGATTTTTTTGAATCATATTATCTCCTTACTTTTTTACACAATTTTTTAAAAAAATTCACAAAACTAAAAAAACTAACTTTTAATCTATATAGAATAAACCACCCATCCATCATTGGCCTGTTGGATGACATCTTGCCTGTATTATTATTAGAGTAATACTATATGTACTAATTAGTATACCAATTGATGATATGATATAATTTAAGATATTTTTGGTATTTATAATTTATATAATGAGTGGGGTCAATAATAAGGTCATAACTAGTATTGGTACACTAGTTAATATACTAATTAGTGCGTGTAGCACCATTCTTATTATTATTATTATTATTATTATTTATTAGTAAAATGTTGAAAAAGCATTTAAGACCGTATAAGCATGTACAATTTCAACTAATTACAAATTGTCAAGTATTATAAAGACCCACAAAATATGATATAATTATTAACAATTCAAATCTTGTTATGTCTTTAATTGGACTCAAATCAATATTATATGGTGGTCAAATTAAATATTACCACGAGTTAAAATGATGCAGCACATTTTTGGCTAATTAAATTAAGCCATGGTGATACAACAAATAAGTCTTTGGCTAATCAAATTAAGTCACTTGTTACATTGAGATGGTCAAGCCAATAAAATTATGGCGCACCATTAAGGTGATATTTTGGTATTTATCTCTAAATAAATCAGAGATAATTATCAGAGAAGTTAAAGTCTATTAAGACTCTCTTCCATCCATTCCTATAAATAAGGGTGATCTCCACCAAAATTTTAAAATTTTACACAAAATTCTAGAACACAATTCCAGATACATAAAATCAGAAAATCTACATCAAGCAAGAGAAAGTTTCATCGAATTCAAGCCTCTAAAGCCTCGAAGGTCTCTTCACCAAAGCCGATCAATTGCTATAAAGTATGAAGTTCAGAAATTCAAATCAAAGTTTGTCATTCAATTCTGCAAATCTATACCTTCTACTAAATTGGAGGGGATTCTATAAATTTGAGTTGGGAACAAGTTGTCAAATTCTCAAATCAAAATTCTATAAATTCGCCATCTTCTTTACATTTCTTGAAGGAGATTTCGCCGCTTAATTCAGAAATGAGTTATCAAGCCCTCGAATTAATTTATTGAGAAGAAGAATTAGATGATTTTCTTTAATTAGAAATTTCATCAGAAATTGTACTCATTTTATTTAAAATCAATAAATTTATATTTTGTTACTCTTTTTTTCTATCTTTATTTTTGCACACAAGAAATTTGTGTATATAGACGTTATTAATATTTTTTCCCCCAAGATTGTAGTGTGTAAGTTTGTTAGTAAAGTTAGACCTTGGGTTTGGCTCAGTCATCTTGTAGCCATACCTTAGGGTATAGTGAGGAGAAGGTAAGAGTAAGTGTATAAGAATTATATTAAAATGTATAAAAAGTGTATAAAATTATATAAAAATTATTTGCAAGTTTATTATCTATAAAATTAATTTACAACAAATATTAGGTAATTAGAAATTGACTAATGATTTCATAAACACACCTACAAATCTTGATAGATAACACCATGAATATGAGACCCACAAAAAAATATATAAATATCATAAATATAGAAAAAAAAAATTATTAAGAAACTTATTCCAATTGTGATGTTTTAAATTCAATTTTTACATAGTGAGACCTACATTTAAAATGAATCTCAATCACATAATATTTATTTTAAATATTTTTTTGAGGTAAAATTTCTATGAAAATATATTAATAAAATTGTTAATAAATGTCTCTAACATTTCTCTTTTAATTCATGTAAAAGCTTTTGTAGTGACAATTGACGATTCTTGTATGACCACGAATTGGACTGGAAATGAAAGACTAAAATGAAATGAAAAACAAGTGGGACAATAAAGAGAGAATAATTTCAATAAGGTTGAATTGGACTGGAAAGGAAAGACGAAAATGAAATGCAAAACAAGTGGGACAATAAAGAGATAATAATTTCAAGGGTAAATTACCAATAGGTCCTATTTTGGAGACTTATTACCCAATAGGTCCTACTTTGGAGACTTATTACCCATTAAGTCCTATTGATAAATTTATTAAGTGATAAAGATAAATTTATCAGTCTTTTATTTTTATGAATAAATTTATAGTGATAAATTTATCAGTCTCTTTGTTTTTATGAATAAATTTTTAGTGATAAATTTATCACTCTCTTATTTTTATAGTGTTAAATTTATTAGTTAGGACCTGTAGGTAAATAAGTCTAGTTAATAGGACTAATTGGTAAGTACCCCTAATTTCAACAAGGTTGCATTAATTTTAATAATTTTTGGGACCAGCCCTAAAAATTCAAAACACATGCCCACCACTACTACAATCTTTTAGACAAGTTTGATGTTATTGAAATTATGTATATCACGTCTCTCATTTATTGTATTTTGTTCCGTAGTGTTATGCATTACTACTTAAAAAGGAATGTATGTAATGAAAAGCGAAAATATCAAATTAGTGTAATTTTGAAAAAAATAATTATAAATTAATGAATTTTTTTTATAAATATTAATAATTATAATTATAATTATTTTTATTAACATCTTTTCAAAATTTTATCGGGATGTAATTATTCCTAATGAAAATAAGGGAGTTTTTACAATACATACCCTTATTAAAATATTAAGTATGTTTGATAATTATAATTTGTATTATTTAAAATTTTAAATGGGAAAATATTATAATGTGTACTTCTAAAAAGATAAACATCATAAAAATAGTTACGAATGTTGTAATGAAAGTAATGAATGACAAAATTATGATCTCCTCATCTAAAGTTATGAATGGAAAAGTTATGCTTTTCGTGGCAAAAGTTATTTTTTTGTGATGAGCGAAAAATGATTTCTTTTTTTTTTTTTTTTTTGTGATGAGCAAAAAAATTATATATTTATATATCACCATCTTCACTATCCTACCTCACACAATCACTAGCACAACTATCTTACTATCACAATCACCATGACATTACTACCATCCTCATCATTATCACTATCTTATCACTAACTTTATCTTACCTCATACAATCACTAGCACAAGTATCTTACCACCACAATCACCATGACATTACTATCGTCGTCATCACTATCACTATCTTATCACCACATAACCGCCATTGTTACCAGCACCACACAACCACCACCACCACTATTCACCACCAGATTACTGAACTATCATCACAATATAAAGAGTACAAAAAAATTATAGTAATAAGTTTTCCTTAACTATTTCAATTTTAGAATAGGGCAGTTGATTCAGTGATTTATGTAGTTATTTTTTGGGACAGTAAGAATGTCAAAATGTGCATGATTCAAATTGATGAAGCGATTACAACATTTTCGTTATAATCTAATTTACTAACCCACTAATATCCTATTATTTGGTATTAAAAAAATTACACTACTAATCCCTGTATTTTGGTTCTTATGTCATTTTGATTCCTATAATTTCAATTGAATCGATTTTAACCATGAATTTGTTGACTTTGTCTCAAATTGATTTAATTGATTTCAATGGTTAGCATTTTTCTATAACAAATGTGTACATAAACGGCATGTATCATACTTTTAGAAGCAAAATTATAAACTTGATCAATTTAGTGATTTAACCTCAATGAATTCGGTGAAAATTTTCTATCAAAAATCCTAACGTTATTATTAATTGGACCAAATTGACGCAAAATCTAAAATTATGGGTCAATTGAGTCAATGAAACTTATTTGGCATGCCCATTTGGGCTAAAATAATCATATAAGACAAAATTGGCTATTTTAGTTAAATATGACAAAATGTCACATCAAAATTATAATTAATTCATTTTTTCTTTCACAAAAGTTAAAAAAGTTAAAAAATTTATCTCAAACGAGACTTTTTAGTCACAGGTTAACCAAAAAATCAAAAAACCAACCCACTTCACAAACGAAGGCAATAGAGACTAAAATGACATAAGTAAAAAAATATAAGGATGTAATTTATCTAACAAAAAATTTATTGAAAATTAGAATAAAACTTATTAATAGATAAGTCCGATAAATATGATCCGCCAGTACATGCTCCATTCTCTTATGGGGAAACTACGCACCGGTGAGTTTTGAAAAAATATTTATAAATTAATGGAAAAAAAAATAAATTTAATTATTAATATTTATAAATTTTACTGTTAATAATACACTGAAGTGTAATTCTCCCTTTTCTTATTCCCATGCAACTGTCAAGTGGAGAAGAGAATTTTCTGAGTGTCCTACTTACCAATAAGTTTGGGAATCTAAACTTATTTATTTATTGTTCCAAAAAAAAACTTATTTATTTAGATTTTTCTAAATAAATAGTTTTGTGGTGAAAATTAAATTATATAATATAAAATTTATATATATAATAAATTTGAATCATAAAATAATAATTTTAAATAATTAAATATGAATTCGTAACATTATTGCTACTTAAAGGGCCATGCCAATATGTTGAAGTTTTTTTGATAAAATAAATAAAATAAAATAAAAAGTCACCAATTACATCAACGCTGACGCAAATTTTGAATTAATTATGGATTTTTCTAAGAGACAGCTAACACACGAACTGAGTTCACACATTTTTCTATCATATGATTGTTTTTAGTTTTAAACTTATAAAAATAAAAATTATTATAATTATTTCAAAATTATAAAACTTATTATATTTTCTCCTAATCTTAAGGACGTCAATGTAATTTACGTTTTTTCTTAGAGACCAATCTTTCATTATAATTTTTCCAAACCAATTTTTTTTCCGTCTTTTGTAAAATTAATATCACAGGGTTGGATATGAAATTCTTACTACAAACACAAAAATTAGTGCATGTCATTTTCACTTACCCTTTGGTTGTTTTAGTAAAATTAATTTTATTTTTCAAAAATTTATTTTTTTGTAAAAAGATGTTTTTATTGTGTTTGATTACAACCCTGAAAATAATGATTTTTGCATATATAGGTTAAATTACTTTGACTTCCCTTCAAGTTTAGAAAAAATACAACAAATCTCACAATTTTAAGATAATTATATTGAGCTATCTTAAAATTTTAATTCATATAATACTTAATTTTATTTTTATCAATAATGTATTATTTATATGAATAAAAAAACAATGTTATTTCTTTTACACAAAAATATATATATTTTACCTTGTAATTATGTCAAATCGGCAAAGGTTACTGTATTTTTTTCAAATCTCAATAAAGATGAGGATAATTTACCATTATTTAAATCATATAGTACATATATAAAAATTTATCCATATCATAGTTCACGAAGAACAAAATTCCCAAATGTAAATTATAGATGATTTTTCAATTTTTAGGGCCTCGTTTAACAACTCACTATTTTAACATAAAAATTTAAAAAATAACTAAAAAAATTAAAAAACCAACAACTTATATCAAAAAGTCAAAAATTCTCTCTTCTCTCTACTTTTACACATCTTTTCATAAAAAATCAAAAAATATTCTAAACATACTAATTTTTTTATCTCATATTTTAATCAAAAAATCAAAAAGTTACTAATGGTGATTTTGAAGGACAAAATTATTATAGGTTTTTTTTTATGAGTGCTGCTATTAGCACCTACCAAAATTCTTTAAACCCCCCATTTCTTTGGAACCCAACCCTAAATCTTAAATTTTAATAATATTTTTTGGACACCCACTTATTACCAAATCTATCCATATTCATAATATTTTCACAATGAAATGCACACCCACCTAATTTTTCATCCATCTCCTTCCTTGACTCACTCAATCTTCAGAGTTTGGAGCTTTGGTCCAATATAGAATTCTTGGACCCCAACCCTCCATCACTCTCGTCGCCGTCTCGGCCGTCAACGGAGCATCCCGACGACTCTCATCTTCTCTGAACGCTCTCCGTATCGTCGAATTAGTAACCTCTCTCATCCTCTCATCATCATCTTCTTCGTTGCTTTTTGTATCTTCGTCAGCGCTGAGATCGATTGAAGATACTTCAATTTCTATGGGATTTGTATAACCGTTTGCAAGATGAGAAAAAACAGAATCATCGTCTGAATCACCATCAGAATCATCGTCTGAATCGCCATCAGAATTCTGAATGTAGCCCAAAACAATTTGTTCACCACTGTGTAGCCGAAAAAATGTATTTTGTTCAGAACTGTTTTGTCGAACAATAATGATCCTGTTAGCACTGTATGTTCGAACAAAATTTGTTCATCACTGTGTAACTTGAATCCATTCCAATTCACAACTTAAAATAACATGAATTAAATCCATTCAAAATACATAACTTAAATCCATTCCAATTCACTCTTTTCCATTCTAAGTTAATTTAACAAAGAAAATTACATAACTGACTATCTGCATTAATGTTCGGAACTTATGTATTGAACGAAAGGATTATGTTCAGTACTGTATTACCGAACATAATTCTAACAGTTAGTAAACCAGTACCGAACAGCTCGAACGAAATAAGAACGACTGAAAACAACCGAGAATGTTAATGCAAGATAGATAAACTTAGAAGATGATGAAGTATACGTTATACTTGAAGCAAAACTTTCAAGTTCAATAGCGTTGATGATGGTAATGAAGATGACACATTCAAGATTTAAGATGATTATGAAAAATAATAGATTTAAAGTTTATGTTAGTTGGTTATGAAAAGTAATAGGTTTAGGATTTACAAATATAGAATACGTATAGTTGGAGTTGGAGTTGGAGGTGGGGGTGGGGGTAGGTGTCCAATATTATAGAGTATTAGTTCTTATTGATAGGTGGGTGTTCCATTTAATAATGTCTTTTAATGTAATTTTACTTTAGGGTATAATTGTAATAAAAAAATTTATAAAATGGGGGATTCAAAAAATTTTGACAGATACTAATAGTAGCACTCTTTTTTATTCCACTTGCAAATCTTTACTCACTTGACCCTCCATATGCTAAAAATGACATGGAAGCCCTATTCAAATTTCTACCATCAAAAAGGTCATAAGAGGACCGAAAAGAACCATGTTATGCTCTGAAACCTACCCAAAATAAAAATAAATAAAAATAAATAAATAACCATCAAATAAATCCAGTACGGAACTGATTATCAGTACTATTTTATTTTAAATTATTTCAAATCTATACTTTATATTAAGTAAAAAGGGGTTTCTAACTCCAAGGCCTGTGCGAGTTACAATATGTCAATCCTAATTTTCTAATTTTTTGTTTTTAAAAAAAAAAAATTAACCTCAGCATTTATTAATTTCTCTTAACCCACAAGACTTTTTGACTTCTCTCATAATTACTGTTGTACATTTTCCAAAACAAATAATTTGTATATTAAAAAAAAATTAAAAAATATAGATATCTATATCTATATCTATCTATTTATTTATATTTATTTCTAACTCACAAGCTTTGTAGGAGTTTCAATATCTGAACCTTAATTTCTTAATTTTTTTTATTTTTTTTGAAAAAAAAAACTTAACACTTATTAAATTCTTCCAAGTCTTTTTAACTTTTCCAATACACACACTCTTTTTAACTTTTTACATACCTATTGCAAACAGTGAGTCTCCTTTTTGTTTTCTCCTACTTGACTCCTCACTTCTACACTTTCAACTTCAGTGACCACGTATGTAAACAGTAAGTCTTCTTTTTGTTTTCTCATTTTTGACTTTTCCTTTTGTTTACTGTTTTAATATTGTAATTAGATAGCGCATAAAAATATTTGTGATTTGTCTAGTGAATAAAAAATTATAATTTGATTTTTTAATTATGGTTGAAGTTAGATAAATATAAACCCTCACAAAGAGAAAAATGTGATTATAATTAATTGAATGATTCTTTTTCTTTTTTTAATGTGATTGTAGTTAGTTTAATAGTTGTTTTTTTCATTTATTTATTTTATTATGGGAAAAATGTGATGTGATTGTAGTTTGTTTAATGGTTCTTTTTTTTTTTAAATATGATTGTTGTAGTTAGTTCAATGGTTTTTTTTTTAATGTTATTTAATCTTTTTATTTACTATTTTAGTTTTATTTTTAATATGATTGAAGTTAAATAAACATAAACACTCACAAAGAAAAAAAATGTGATTGTAGTTTATTCAATGGCTCTTTTTTTTAATATGATTGTTGTAGTTAGTTCAATGGTTTTTTTTTTTTAATGTTATTTAATCTTTTTATTTACTATTTTAGTTTTATTTTTAATATGATTGAAGTTAAATAAACATAAACACTCACAAAGAAAAAAATGTGATTATAATGTGATGTGATTGTAGTTTGTTCGATGACTCTTTTTTTTAAGGGCTGTGCTACATCCCCCTAATTTTTGGCCCCCCTAATCCCCTAAATTTCAAACCAAGGCAAAAAAAAAAAAAAAAAAAAAATGCCCAAAACGACGTCGTTTTGGGCATTAGGGAGATTAGGGGAGGCTTTTTTTAGGGGACAAATCATTTTCCTTTTTTTAATATGATTTTTGTAATTAGTTCAATGGGTTTTTTTTTTTAATGTTATTTAATCTTTTTATTTACTATTTTAATTTTATTTTTAATATGATTGAAGTTAGATAAACATAAACACTCACAAAGAAAAAAATGTGATTGTGGTTAGTTCAATGGTTCTTTTTTTTTTAATGTGATTATAGTTAGTCAATGGTTCCTTTTTTCATTTATTTATTTTTTTATTATGGGAAAAATGTAATCTGATTGTAGTTTGTTCAATGATTTTTTTTTTTGATGCGATTTAATCTTTTATTTACTGTTTTAATAGTTTTCTTTACAATTATTTATGAAAAAAATATGATTGAAGTTAGATAGTATAAAAATATTTGTGATTTGATTTGATTTTTAAAGTACCAATTATTGATAATGATTATATTGTATTTTGAAAAAAAAAAATTTGTAATTGATTTTTTTAACTCACTGTGTTTTTTGAAAAAAAATTATTGTGTTTTTTTAACTATCAATTCACTTAATTTGTGATTTGATTTTTAACTCACTGTGTTTTTTGAAAAACAAAATGGATTGTACTCATTAGGGTCACATAATGCACCAATTATTGATGATGATTAGATTATATTTTGACCCCAAAAAAATTTGTAATTGATCTTTTTAACTCACTATGTTTTTTGAAAAATAAATTATTGTGTTCTTTTAATTATTGATGATGATTAAATAGCATTAAAAAAATTGTGATTTGTATGATTGAAGTTATCTCCTTTTGTTTATAATTTGATTTTTTAATATGATTGAAGTTAACTCACAAAAAGAAAAATGTGATTGTAGTTTTGTTCAATGGCTCTAAGTAATTTCAATCTGAATTTTTTAAATTTTTTATTAGAAAAAAACACTCAGCATTTATTGATTTGGTCAAAATCGCCTGATCAGTATTTATTAACTTTTTTCAATCTACATGTCTTTCCATATGCTTGCATTTATTGATTTGATCAAAATCCATTGATCAGCATTTAAAATCCCCTCATACAGATACAATCTGTGTATAATTACTGCAGTACCCTTTTCAACTTCTTTCATATACTATGATTAGTGATAAGATTGTTAAATTATTTTTATAAAAAATCTTAAAAAAACATAATTTATATATTAAAAAAATCTAAAATAAATATAAATATCTATAATTATCCCGTGCATAGCACGGGTGATAGACTAGTCTATACTATATATTAAGCAAAAGGGGGGTTTTTCACCCCCAAGCCTTGTGGGAGCTCCAATATCCCAATTTAAATTTTCTGATTTTTTGATTTTTTTTTTTTTAAAAAAAACCTTATCATTTATTAACTTCTCTCAACCCCCAAGCCTTACCCTTATAATAACACTTTAATGCATTAAGAACAAGCATAAAAAAAAAATTCCTTGAAAAGTCCAACACACATGAATTCCTTGAAAAGTCCCAACACATATAATTGTTATCCCTCATAATAACACTTTAATACATTAAGAACAATCATAAAAAAAATTCCTTGAAAAGTCCATCACATATGATTATTATCAAAATATTACACTTTAATATAATATAAAAAAGAAAAAGAAAAAAAAGAAGACATTTAAAAAAAAAAAAAAGACATTTAAAAATCACAATTCACATATATAGAAACTAGCATATCACCCGTGCTATGCACGGATTGTATTTATAATTATCTATACATGTGAATTGTGATTTTTAAATGTCTTATATTTTTCTTTTTTTATATTATATTAAAGTTTAATATTTTGATAATAATCATATGTGCTGAACTTTTCAATGAATTAAATGTTTTTTTTATTATATTATATTAAAATTTAATATTTTGATAATAATCATATGTGTTAGATTTTTCAAGAAAATTTTTTATGCTTGTTCTTAATACATTAAAGTGTTATTATGAGGGATAATAATCATATGTGTTGGGACTTTTCAAAGAATTCATATGTTGGATTTCAAATAATTTTTTTCTGCTTGTTCTTAATGCATTAAAGTGTTATTATGAGGGTAAAACTGGGGAGTTAGGAGAAGTTAATAAATGTTAAGATTTTTTTTTTAAAAAATCAAAAAATCAAGAAATTTAGATTTGGAGATTGGAGCTCCCACAAGACTTCGGGTTAAAAACTCCCTTTTGCTTAATATATAGTATAGACTAGCCTATCACCCGTACTATGCACGGAATAATTATAGATATTTATATTTTTTTTAATATATAAATTATATTTTTTAAGATTTTTTATAAAAATAATTTAACAATCTTATCACTAATCATAGTGTACATGAGAAATTAAAAAAGCTACTGCAGTAACTATGCACGGACTATATCTATAATTATTTGTATAAATGGATTTTAAATGCTAATAAGGGATTTTGACGAAATCAATAAATGCAGGCATGTGGATTGAAAAAAGTTAATAAATGTTGATCAAGAGATTTTGACCAAATCAATAAATGCTGAGTTTTTTTTTTTAAATAAAAATTTTAGAAAATTAAGATTGAGAGATTGGAGCTCCCACAAGGCTTGGGGTTTAGAAACCCCATTTTCCTTAATATATTTACAATCTATACTATATATTAAGCAAAAGGGGGTTTTTAACCCCCAAGTTTTGTGAGAGCTCCAATCTCTCAATCCTAATTTCTTAATTTTTTGATTTAAAAAAAAAAATCATCAGCATTTATTGATTTGGTCAAAATTTCCTAATCAACATTTATTAACTTTTTTCCAATATATATGTCTTTCTACATGCTTACCATTATTGATTTGGCCAACATCCCCTTATCAGTATTTAAAATCCCCTCATACAAATAATTATAGATACAACCCGTACATAGTTACTGCAGTACCCTTTGCAACTTCTCCTATATACTATGGTTAGTGATAAGATTGTTAAATTATTTTTATAAAAAATCTTAAAAAAACATCCATCTATCTATCTATCTATCTATCTATCTATATATATACTATACTATATATTAAGCAAAAGGTTTGTGGGAGCTCCAATATCCCAATCTGAATTTTCTAAATTTTTTATTTAAAAAAAAAAAACTAAGCATTTATTGATCTGGTCAAAATCCCCTGATCAGCATTTATTAACTTATTTCAATCTACATATCTTTCCACATGCCTACATTTATTGATTTGGTTACAATCCCCTAATCAACATTTAAAATCCTCACATACAAATAATTATAGATACAACTTGTGCATAGTTATTGCAGTACCCTTTTTAACTTCTCTCATACACTATGATTAGTGAGAAAATTGTTAAATTATTTTTATAAAAAATCTTAAAAAAACATAATTTATATATTAAAAAAATCTAAAACAAAAATAAATATTTATAATTATCCGATCTATCTATCTATACTATATATTAAGCAAAATGGGGTTTTTAACCCCCAAGACCTGTAGGAGCTCGAATATCTCAATCTGAATTTTTAAAAATTTTTATTTAAAAAAAAAAAACTCAACATTTATTGATTTGGTCAAAATCTTCTGATCAGCATTTATTAACTTTTTTCAATCCACATGTCTTTCCACATGGCTGCATTTATTGATTTGGTTAAAATCCCTTGATCAGTATTTAAAATCCCCTCATACAAATAATTATAGATACAATCCGTGTATAGTTACTGCAGTATCATTTTCAACTTCTCCCATACACTATAGTTAGTGATAAGATTGTTAAATTATTTTTATAAAAAAATTTAAAAACATAATTTATATATTAAAAAAAATCTAAAACAAATATAAATATCTATAATTATCCCGTGCATAGCACGGGTGATAGGCTAATTATCTATATATTTGAATTGCGATTTTTAAATGTCTTTTTTGTTTTATTTTATTTAAATGTCTTCTTTTTTTCCTTTTTTATATTATATTAAAGTTTAATATTTTGATAATAATCATATGTATTAGACTTTTCAAGGAATTAAATGTCTTCTTTTTTTTATTATATTATATTAAAGTTTAATATTTTGATAATAATCATATGTGCTGGACTTTTCAAGAATTTTTTTTTATGCTTGTTCTTAATGTATTAAAGTATTATTATGAGGGATAATAATCATATGTGTTGGGACTTTTCAAGAAATTCATATGTGTTGGATTTCAAAGAATTTTTTTTATACTTGTTCTTAATACATTGAAGTGTTATTATGAGGGTAAGACTTGGGGGTTTAGAGAAGTTAATAAATGCTAAGGTTTTTTTTTTTTAAAAAAATCAAAATATCAGAAAATTTAGATTGGGAGATTGGAGCTCCCACAAGGCTTGGGGTTAAAAACCCTCTTTTGCTTAATATATAGTATATGCACGGGATAATTATAGATATTTTATATTTATTTTAGATTTTTTTTAATATATAAATTATGTTTTTTAAGATTTTTTATAAAAATAATTTAACAATCTTATCACTAACCAGAGTGTATGGGAGAAGTTGAAAAGGGTACTGCAGTAACTATACATGGATTGTATCTATAATTATTTGTATGATGAGATTTTAAATGCTGATTAGGAGATTTTGACCAAATCAATAAATGGAGGCATGTGGAAAAACATGTGGATTGAAAAATTTAATAAATGCTGATAAGGGGATTTTGACCAAATCAATAAATGCTGAGATTTTTTTTAAAATAAAAAATAAAAAATTTAGAAAATTCAGATTGGGATATTGAAGCTCTCACAGGCCTTGGGGGGTTAAAAACCCCATTTTGCTTAATATATAGTATAGATAATTGTGAAGTATATATGAATTCCTTGAAAAAATCCAACACATATGATTATTATCACCCATAATAACATTTTAATGCATTAAGAACAAACATTAAAAAAATTTCTTGAAAAGTCCAACACATCTATATCTATACTATATATTAAGCAAAAGAGGGGTTTTTAACCCCAAGGCCTGTGGGAGCTCCAATCTCCTAATCCTAATTTTCTAATTTTTTGATTTAACAAAAAAAAAAAAAAAAACCTCAGCATTTATTGACTTCTCCCAATCCAACCTCAGCATTTATTGACTTTTCCCAACACACAATCCCTTTTGATTATTCTCATAATTATTGCAACACCATTTTCAATTTCTCCCATAAACTATGGTTACACAAAAATAAAAAATAAAAAAGATAAGAATTTAGCTATCGATCTCAAAAAGATATAACATCTAAATTTGAATTATGATTTAATAATATAATTATGTATTTTTTTTTATGTATATCTATCAAAATTTTAAATCACTTAATGGGACAAATTAATCAATTTTCCAAAATTATTGATTTTTAATTTACAAAATAGATTAAAAAAAACTATTGACTGATTTATTTATTTAATAACAAAAATATTTCATAATCTCTCTCTCCTAATCTCTCTCACAAATTTTCAAAAAAAAATATTAAAACTTGTATTCATTTTCTCTTCCCCATAAAATCAGATAGGAGCTCCAATCTCTTAATCCTAATTTTCTAATTTTTTGATTTAAAAAAAAAAATCTCAGCATTTATTGACTTCTCCCAACCCAACCTCGGCATTTATTGACTTTTCCCAACCCACAATCCCTTTTGACTTCTCTTATAATTATTTCAACACATTTTTCAATTTCTCCCATACACTATGGTTACACACAAAAATTAAAAAAAAAAAAGATAAGAATTTAATTATAGATCTAAAAAAGGTATAACATCTAAATTTGAATTGTGATTTAATAATATAATTATGTATTTTTTTTTATGTATATCTATCAAAATTTTAAATCACTTAATGGGACAAATTAATCAATTTTTCAAAATTATTGATTTTTAATTTACAAAATAGATTAAAAAAACTATTGATTGATTTATTTATTTAATAACAAAAATATTTCATAATCTCTCTCTCCTAATCTCTCTCACAAATTTTCAAAAAAAAATATTAAAACTTGCATTCATTTTCTCTTCCCCAAAAAATCAGATAATATTTTCTATTAAAGTTGTAGATATCTACCTATATTTTATATATTATATTATAACATAACAAAAAAAACTAAAAAACTAAAAAAAAATCTTTAATGTTTATCTAAATAAACTTTAAATCAATAAAACTCACATGTCTATCACATATCTAACTCACATCATAACTTACCTAAATAATAATAATTAAAAACAAATGGGAACCACAAATAAATTAAATTTAAAAAAAAAAAAAGATACCCACAACTCCATCTTAAATAAATTGAAAAAAAAAATACCCGAAAAGAAACCACACAAAAATAAAAATAAAAATAAAAAGATATATCTGTCTATCTATCTATATCTATACTATATATTAAGCAAAAGGGGGTTTTTAACCTCCAAGGCCTATGGAAGCTTTAATATCCCAATCTGAATTTTTTTAATTTTTTATTTAAAAAAAAAACTCAGCATGTTTTGATTTGGTCAAAATCTCCTGATCAGCATTTATTAACTTTTTTCAATCCATATATCTTTTCACATACCTGCAATTATTGATTTGGTCAAAATCCCTTGATCGGCATTTAAAATCCCCTTATACAAATAATTATAGATACAATTCGTGTATAGTTACTGCAGTACCCTTTTCAACTTCCCTCATACACTATGGTTAGTGATAAGAAAAAAATCTTAAAAAACATAATTTATATAT
The DNA here is from genome assembly GCA_030407325.1 of Camellia japonica. Classification (NCBI taxonomy): domain Eukaryota; kingdom Viridiplantae; phylum Streptophyta; class Magnoliopsida; order Ericales; family Theaceae; genus Camellia; species Camellia japonica. The sequence continues at coordinate 135,680,285 of JAPPVO010000017.1, read as the reverse complement.
TAAAAAAAATCTAAAACAAATATAAATATCTATTTTATCCCGTGCATAGCACGAGTGATAGGCCAGTATGAATTTCTTGAAAAGTCCTACACATATGATTATTATTAAAATATTAAATTTTAATATAATATAAAAAAAGAAAAAAAAACATTTAAAAAAAAATAAGAAGACAAAGTGGTGAAACACAATCCGTGTATAGCACGGGTGATATGCTAGTATTATATAAGGAAAATGGAGTTTTTAACCCATAAGACTTGTGGGAGCTCTAATATCTCAATCTTAATTTTCTAATTTTTTGATTAAAAAAATAATAACCTTAGCGTTTATTGACTTCTCTCAACTCACAACCCTTTTTAACTTCTTTCATAGTTATTGCAGCACCTTTTTCAACTTCTCCCATATACTATGCTTAATGATAGGATTGTTAAATTATTTTTATAAAAAATCTTTAAAAAAATAATTTGTATATTAAAAAATGTCTAAAACAAGTATAAATATCTATATCTATCTATATCTATATTATGTAAGGAAAAAAGGGAAGATAACAAAAATATTTCATAATCCCTCCATCATAATATCTCTCACCAATTTTCAAGAAAAATATTAAAACTTGCATTCTTTTTCTCTCCTTCAAAAAATCAGATAATATTTTTCATGAAAGTTATGGGTATCCATATATATCTTATATATTATATTATAACATAACAAAAAAAACAAAAAAAAAAAAGATATACAAACAGATAAAATTAATAAATTTAATTTTTATTTATTCAATTAAAATATTTCTTTTGCCTCTCAATATCCAATTTTAAATTTTAAAAATCTATAAAGTCTATCTAAACAAATCTGATTTGGAAATATCTTCCACTATCATACTGTAAATCAATAAAACTCACATATCTATTACATATTTAACTACCATAATAACTTACCTAAAAAATAATAATTAAAAACAAATAGAAATCACAGATAAATTAAATTTTAAAAAAAATAGAAATCCACAACTCCATCTAAAATAAATTGAAAATAAATAAATAAATAGAAACCACATAAAAATAAAGAAAAAAAGAATTTAAATATGGATCTAAAAAAGATATAAGAATATCTAAATTTGAATTATGATTTAGTAATATAATTATCTATTTTTTTTTATGTATATCTATCCAAATTTTAAATCACTTAATGGGACAAAATCATCAATTTTCTAAAATTATTGATTTTTCAATTTATAAAATAGATTAAAAAAAACTATTGACTGATTTATTTATTTAATTATTTTAGAAATAATAATTATCCCTTAATTTATGGATTTTAAATGGAAAGATAACAAAAATATTTCATAATCTCTCCATTCTAATCTCTCTCACCGATTTGAAGAAAAAAAATATTAAAACTTGCATTCTTTCTCTTTTCCGCAAAAAAAATCAGATAATATTTTTCATGAAAATTGTGGATATCAATCTATATCTTATATATTATATTATAACATAACCAAAAAAAAAAAAAATCAGATATACAAATAAATAAAATTAATAAATGTGATTTTTAATTATTCAGTTAAAATATTTCTTTTGGATCTCAATATCCAATTTTAAAGTTTAAAAATCTGTAAAGTTTATCTAAACAAATCTGATTTGAAAATATCTTTCACCGTCATACTTTAAATCAATAAAATCACATGTCTATTACATATCTAACTCACATCATAACTTATCTAAATAATAATAATTAAAAACAAATAGAAATCAAAGATAAATTAAATTTTAAAAAAAAATAGAAATCCACAATTCCATCTTTAATAAAGTGAAAAAAGAAAAAAAAAGAAACCACACAAAAATAAAAAAGACAAGAATTTAGATATGGATCTCAAACAAAATATGGCAATATCTAAATTTGAATTATGATTTAGTAATATAATTATTTATTTTTCTGATGTATATCTATCTAAATTTTAAATCACTTAATGAGATAAATTAATCAATTTTCAAGTCTTATTTAAAGAATAATCTGATTAGTCATCCAAACTCCTAAACTTCGCGAGCACTGGTGGAGGAGCTGACGGATTAGGCGAGGTGAGGTCTAAGTTATTGGGGGTAATATCCTACCATTCCATAAATTTATTTGTTTTTTAATTTTATTTTTTCCCTATGTGATTCTCTTTCTCTCTCTCTCTCTTTGCCTGTTGGTTTTGGTTTTAGTGAGATTTATATATTTGTTTACAGGTTTGCATGATGGAGAAGAATTATTAGTGATTATGGTTACAATCGAAGTATTTATGTATGTTATGTGCCAAGGATTTTGATCGGATTTTGTTTTCTTCAATGAAGACCGTAAAATTGAAGTTAAAAAAATGAGTATCAAATTTTTTTATTTTTTATTGTCATTTTATTTTATAAAAAATGTGAAAAATTATTGAGAATTCAAGATTTTATTATAAAATTAAATTTTTGTATAATTATGCAAATTTAAAACTTTTAAATATCATTGTGTTGTTTATTTTTATTCTATTTTTATCCCATTATACCATTACTGCTATTTGTTAGTTTGTTAATTATAATTCAATTAATTAAAAATGAAAGCTTAATATAATTTTTCATATACATTATCTAAATATAATCTCTATTTTTTTCCGTGATTAAATAGTCCATTTTTAAATAGTAATATAAAAGAGTTAGATGACTTCTTTTATCTCTAAAAAAACCCAAATCTATTTTTTTTTTTTACTTTTTAATTTTTTAAATTAAAACATCCATTGTGTATGTCCATAAACAAAACTGATAAACACATATCCAAAAGTTACACATTTTTTTTTTCTTTTTTCAATATGTAGGATATTTACAAATAAAAAATATTTGACATCTCAAATTTTTTTCATAATTTGACTTATAATGATGTAGTCATAGTTGTCAATTTTTATACAAATATGAGAAGATAATTAATTAAATTATACATTTCAACCAACCACATACTCACACTTTGACTATTTCAAGATGTTATTTCACTATAATTGCATAAAAGTTAACTTATAAATTTTATATATACCACAAGATAATATTAAATTATTTCAAAATAATTATAATAATTTTTTTAATTTATAAAGTCCCGTACATAGCACGGATTATCACTAAGTAACTTATAAAACAAATATGCATGACTACAATAAATATTTAATGCCACCAATCCCAAAAGTAGAGCCAAATAGACAATTAATAATAGCCAGAGGAGAAAGAGAAAACAATAAAAACAAAAGCAAAAACAAATTAAATGCCGGGTCCGAAGAAAGATGGATAAGGGGAGATAATGGTCAAATCATCAATCATAAAAACATCAATCTTCGAACTCATGCATGTGATCTGAAAGGTAGTTGGCAGCCAGCTCCTCGTTTTGTTGCATGCAAAGAACACCTCCAATACGAGTGCTCGATCAAAACCCATTGCCTCGACCAGGAGAAAAAGTTAAAAAGAAAAAGAAAAAACCCATTGTCAACAAAAGAAAATGCCCCAACTTATAAATTGGAAGTTGAAATGAAATAACAGTCATCTTCAAATCGAGGCTACAACCTATCATCTAAGTCCATCTACAGAAATCAAGAAAATAAAAAAATAATTTGAAGCATGTACCAGATGGAACGATGATTCCACTAATTTTAATAAACAATAGAATCAGTATTGCATTGAAAATTGACGCCTCAATTGACTATAATGTCTTCAGTAAGAAAACAAGAAAAAAAATATTTTAGTAACCTTATAGTTAGTTTAGCATTTAAAAATATTTTAGCAATTGGGCCGATAGAGCTCATCACAAATCTTATTCCAGTGGTTTAAATAGTCGATTTTATTATTATTATTATATGTATTTATTTAAAAATAAATAATTTGTTTTAAAAAAATATACTTAAAAGTTAGAATCTACTTGACAACGGGCTATTTTAGTAAAAACAATTGTCAAAGTCATTCAAAAAGTCAAAAACTTAAAAGAATTTCAACTCATATAAAAAAAGTTACCAAAGGTTCTTGTTACCAAAGGTTCCAAATTTTCAAATGCCTAAGAAGATGACGACTCATTTTGATGTTTGGGCTGAGGCCTCAAAAATCTTGGGCCGATATCGGTGAGCCATGGTTTTGTAGGTTGGGAGTTAGAGCCTAAAACACCTCAAACTTAACTGAAAAAGGGCGTTAAGGGGGCGAAACTATGAAATAGACCCCGAACCACCGCATGGCTGTCACGAACAGCTTCCCCATCACAAATAGGACCTGTGGTAACAGATGAAATGTAATTTGCACTTATAGGTTGGGAGTTGGAGCCAAAAACACCTCAAACTTAACCGAAAAAGGGCGCTAAGGGGGCGAAACTATGAAACAGCTCCCAAACCACCATGTGGCTGTCATGAACAGCTTCCCTATCACAAATAGGACCTATGACAATAGACGGAATGTAATTTGTACTTATAGGTTGGGAGTTAAAGCCAAAAAGGCCTCAGACTTAATCGAAAAAGGGCGTTAAGGGGGCGAAACTATGAAACAGCCTCGGAACCACCATGTAGCTATCACAAACAGCTTCCCCATCACAAATAGAACCTGTGACAATAGACGAAATGTAATTTTCACTTGTAGGTTGGGAGTTAGAGCCAAAAACGCCTCAAACTTAACTGAAAAAGGGCATTAAGGGGGCAAAACTATGAAATAGCCTTCGAACCACCATGTTGCTATCACAAATAGCTTCCCCATCACAAATAGAACTTGTGACAACAGACGGAATATAATTTTCACTTGTAGGTTAGGAATTAGAGCCAAAAACACCTCAAACTTAACTGAAAAAGGGTGTTAAGGAGGCGAAACTATGAAACAGCCCCCGAACCACTGTGTGGCTGTCACGAACAGCTTTCCCATCACAAATAAGACATGTGACAATAGACAAAATGTAATTTGCACTTGTAGGTTGGGAGTTAGAGCCAAAAACGCCTCAAACTTAACTGAAAAAGGGCGTTAAGGGGGCGAAACTATGTAACAGCCCCCGAACCACCGTGTGGCTATTACAAACGGCTTCCCAATCACAAATAGGACCTATGCCAATAGATAGAATGTAATTTGCAATTGTAGGTTGGGAGTTAGAGCCAAAAACACCTCAAACTTAACCGAAAAAAGGGCGTTAAGGGGACAAAACTATAAAACAACCCCAGAACCACCGTGTGGCTGTCACGAACAACTTCTCTGCAAAAAATAGGACCTATGCAACAGAAAAAATATAATTTTCACTTGTAGGTTGGGAGTTAGAGTAAAAAACGCCTCAAACTTAATCGAAAAAGGGCGTTAAGGGGGCGAAACTATGAAACAGCCCCCGAACCACCATGTTGCTATCACAAATAGCTTCCCCATCACAAATAGGACCTGTGACAATAGACGGAATATAATTTTCACTTGTAGGTTGGGAGTTAGAGCCAAAAACACCTTAAACTTAATCGGAAAAGGGCGTTAAGAGGGCAAAACTATGAAACAGCCCCCGAACCACCCTGTGGTTGTCACAAATAGCTTCCTCATCATAAATAAGACATGTGACAACAGACGAAATGTAATTTGCACTTGTAGGTTGGGAGTTAGAGCCAAAAACGCCTCAAACTTAACCGAAAAAGGTATAAAACAGCCCCCGAACCACCATGTGGCTGTCACAAATAGCTTTCCCATCACAAATAGGACCTGTGACAACAGACAGAATGTAATTTGCACTTGTAGGTTGGGAGTTAGAGCCAAAAATACCTCAAACTTAACCGAAAAAGGACGTTAAGAGGGCGAAACTATGAAATAGCCCCCAAATCACAGTGTGGCTATCACGAACAGATTCCCCACCATAAATAGGTCCTGTGACAACAGACGAGATGTAATTTGCACTTGTAGGTTGGGAGTTAGAGCAAAAAACGCCTCAAACTAAACTGAAAAAGGGCATTAAGGGGGCGAAACTATAAAATAGCCCCCGAACCACCGTGTGCCTGTCACGAACAGCTTCCCTATCACAAATAGGACCTGTAACAACAGACGAAATGTAATTTGCACTTGTAGGTTGGGAGTTAGAGCAAAAAACGCCTCAAACTAAACCGAAAAAGGGCATTAAGGGGACGAAACTATAAAACAGCTCCCGAACCACCGTGTGCCTGTCACGAACAGCTTCCCTATCACAAATAGGACCTGTGACAACAGACGAAATGTAATTTACGCTTGTAGGTTGGGAGTTAGAGCGAAAAACACCTTAAACTTAACTGAAAAAGGGCGTTAAGGGGGGGAAACTATGAAACAACCCCTGAACCACCATGTGGCTGTCACGAACAACTTCCCCATCACAAATAGGACCGGTGACTACAGACGGAATGTAATTTGCACTTGTAGGTTGGGAGTTAGAGCCAAAAATACCTCAAACTTAACCGTTAAGGGGGCGAAACTATGAAACAGCCCCCGAACCACCATGTGGCTATCACAAACAGCTTCCCCATCACAAATAGGACTTGTGACAATAGACGAAATGTAATTTGCACTTGTAGGTTGGGAGTTAGAGCCAAAAACACCTTAAACTTAATCGAAAAAAGGCGTTAAGGGGCAAAATTATGAAACAGCCCCCGAACTACCGTGTTGCTATCATGAACAGTTTCTCCATCACAAATAGGACCTGTGACAACAGACGAAATGTAATTTGCATTTCTAGGTTGGGAGTTAGAGCCAAAAACGCCTCAAACTTAACTGAAAAAGGGCGTTAAGGGGGCGAAATTATGAAACAGCCCCCAAACCACCGTGTGGCTGTCACGAACAGCTTCCCCATCACAAATAGGACCTGTGACATCAGTTGGAATGTAAATAGTGCATGTAGGTTGGGTGCTTACCGCTACATCTTGTAAAGGTACAAGAAGTGCCACATGACAAACTAATCAAAACTATGTTGCTACGTGTTTAACTTTTCTGTGGTTTCATTATAGGAGTTCACCTCATGATAAGATGATTGGCCTCTCAAAGTCAAACATAACAAATTACATATTGTATGCGTCTAAGGCACCGACTTTTGTAACGTAGATAATCTTAATATTGAAGCAAGATTATTTCTTTCATTTTCTATCAGATAAAAATAACAATATGATGTTTCGAGACGTTGGACATCTATGAAAATAACAATATGAAGCTTAGAAGGAAAACCTCAAAATGGTACAACAAAGGAAAGCTGCTTCTCCATGATGTAGAATATGTTTACAACCACTACAATTTACAACCACTACAATTTACAACCACAACTATGGCATGTAGATTGTAACGCCCTCAAAATAATACATAAATCCCATCATTTTAGACATGCAATGGTATAAAGAAATCAACACCTTTTCATTCATCAGAGTAATTCTTACAACAGTATTACATGTTAACAACAAAAGCAAGTGCCCTTTAGGCTTACAGCTTTCCAAGTTAACACTTGGTTACACAAAAGAAGAGTACTAACTCTATACAAAATAAGCCCGTGACTTGATGTACATGTAATACAACAAAATAATCAAAAAGAGTCTTCAACTCCCATATCCTTCCAAGCTAAGTCCTTGGAGGTGGCATGCTACATGTACTTGAAAATAATGTCCCATATAGGGTGAGCCAACGCCCAGTAGAGATATGCTAAACACGGTATGAGCAATAACTAAGACATTAGCAGTTGATAAATGTTCGATTATCACAAATCAATTCATAACCCATTTCTATTACATGACCACAATGTTCATATTTCATTTCATTTTCCATTTCTCATCATTTTCTCAATTTACATCAACGGCTCAGAACCTGGCCTACCACTTATATGAGGCAGTGACTCATATTAAACGTTTCCCGTTTTACAATAGATAAACATACTAGTTGTATCAACATCTCAACAGATAAGCATACAAGCTGTATCCACATTTCAACAGATAAGCATATTAGCTATATCAACACTTCCAAAGATAAGCATATGAGCTGTATCAATACTTTAACTGACAAGCATATTAGCTGTATCAGTGGAGTCCATCCCCTATCTCCTCCCAAACAACATCCGGTTTAGAGGTCCATCCCCTATCTTCCCCTAAACCGTGGAGTACATCCCCTATCTTCTCCCACACACACAATGTATATACACAAAGGTCATATACTCAATCAAGCAATACATAACGTTAATGTATTCTATCAACCGTCATACTCTATGACACATCCAATTGATTAGTTTTAGTTTGCCTAATCATCATGCATTGTCTACAACAATCAAAACTACCCTCCACCGGTAGCCCAAGCAATTATTTCTAAACAGATAATAAAAGCTCCAACAGATAAGATTTCAATGTTTTCAAAAGTGAGCGATTAACAAATCCAACTCCACCATTTCACAATATAATGAGCCAATTTCATTATTTCCATCTCAATTCCAAACAATAACATTTTTTCCAAATTAATTATATCAATTAATTTATACTATAACTTAGGGTTTTCTACCCCTTTTTCCAACAAGAACCCCATGGTCCATAAATCAACAATCAACAACAATAACACCATTTTGAAGCCCAAAATACATATTTAAGAATCAAAGTGACAAAAACCCCATTACACACTTTGAAACCCTAGATCCCAAAATCAAACCATTTAACCAAATGCTCAATAATCTAGGTTACAACCCATAATAGTGAGTAGGAATCCCTACCTCAAATTTCGGAGTCCAAGGAAGAAGATGAAGAAAATCAAAATGCTCCAAACTCCAAAATCCACGGATCAAAACGAAGCCCTCGACGATCAACACGACTTTTACAAAGACCGAAGGAAATGAAAGCACTCTAACTAGATCAAACCTTAGAGAGAAGGGAGTTTCTAGAGAGAGAGGCTCTCAAAATGCTTTTGGGAAAGTAAGAGAGAGAGAGAGAGAGAATGTAAAAAGTGATTTCAAAATGCCCAGCTGCCAACTGATATACGACATTCCCGCTCGAGCGGAGAACACAACGCTCGAGCGTCAAGAACAAAAGACTAGGTCCGCTCGAGCGCAAGAAAGCCCGCTCGAGCGCCAAGACACAGGAATAAAGTACATCTACTCGAGCGCGAAAACCAGTCCGCTCGAGCGTAGATTTCCCCCTCCCAGAACCTACACCAAAAATGTACTACCCGCTCGAGCGCCAACAATCTCGCTCGAGCGCGACCCGCTCGAGCGTAGAAAACACACCTGCAGAAGTTTTGCAGGAACACGAAATATTGGGAGTGTGTAAACCCCGCTCGAGCGCAAGAAGGCCCGCTCGAGCGGACAACCAAAAACCAAACTCCGCTTGAGCGTAGAATAACCCGCTCGAGCGTCACACCAAAAACCTGGGCGACTAGAATTGAGACTTAGGCTCAACCAATCTGTAACACACCTGCCCAAAACATCCCCAAAACCCAAACACAAAGAGTAAATGGTGTAAACAAGATAATTACCACTATCAATTTCACAGAACCGAGTCCGGAATACAACTGAACAGTAAAGGGACAACCGGGATCGCTATATAGATAAAAAGGAAACCTCACCAACTGTTGTTTAAAGACTGACAACTTTATGAAAATAACATCCACAAATTCTAATAATTGCCTTTGTATATTTATAAGCCGATGATATTATAGAAAAGATTTTTTGTGCAGTTGGTTGGAATAAATATTGCATGATACATATATATGCTTTTATTTCCAAGAAGGCATTTATAGATTTTTTTTTTACCTTAAATGCATGTTACAACCTTTCTCTATGTCTAGTTCAATTGATATTTTGTAACCAATTGCTATCTTTATTTTGTAGATGGCTTTTTGCGTAGACTTGTGAATAATCCATTTTGGTGTGTGGACAAGAAATTACACTTTTGTATACAACTAATACTTTTGTTATCCTTGGCTTTTGTGTAATTGACTATTACTGATACAGAAAACTTTTGGAAACCAACTGGTAATACCTGCCGTGGAACATACATCACCTTCTGTCGTGGTACATATATCACCTTTTGTCATGGTACATAGATTACCTTTTGTCATGGTACAGATTACGATGGTAATTTATACCATGCCAAATGGCCATTTCGCATGCTAGTACATATATTTTTTGTATACAGAGGGCTTGATTTTTGTATAATTCTATATTTTTTTTATGGAATTATTATTTTAGTTTGGACAATAGTTGGTTTGTATGGATTTTGACATTTAATGTTATTCATTTTTTGTATACGGATACAGATGTGAAATGATGGATAGTATACGTATTGTTTTGTTTATACACAGGTTGTATGGAATATAGACAGGTCGTGAATAAATTATAATTTTGCGATGAAACATAAGATCATGTTTTTGGCGACTAAATGTTAATAGCTAAAAAAAAAATTCGGAAAATAGTTTTGGCTACTAAAAGTTTAGTAGCCAAAAAAAAAAAAAAAATTCAAATATTTGGCGACTAAAATATTTTGTAGCAAAAAACAATCAAACATATGGCGACTAAAATATGTCGTAGCTCAAAAAATAAGCTGAAGAAATAAAAAAACTTTTGGCGACTAAAACTTAGCAAAAAAATGTGAGACTTTAGGTGACCAAATGTTTAGTAGCCAAAACACAAAATGTTTGCCGACTAAAATCTTAGTAGCTAAAAACATAAGGCTTTAGGCGACTAAACCTTCAGTAGGCAAAAAAAAATTTGATTTTAGGCGACTAAAATCTTAGTAGCCAAAACATTGTTATTTACTTATAGCCACTAATATATTTAGTAGCTAAAACTCTTTTCCACGACTAAATGCTTAGTCGTTAAAAATAATTGAACTTTTAGCGTCAAAAAAATTAGTCGCCAAAAATATGATATTTAATTTTATTTCAAACCTTTTGGCGATTAAAAATTTAGTCGGCAATGTAGTAAATTTGGCGACTAAAATAATTTTAGTTGCCAATGATCTTTCTCGACAATTCTTACACGACCAATTTTGCGACCAAATATTTTTGTTGCTAAAAACTTTCGGCGACTAAATACTGACTTTTGGCGACTAAAAATTTAGTCACCAAAAGTGAAAATTCTTGTAATGTCAATTTGGCTCTAAATGTACGGTTTTAATTACTTATGTTTAATTTTCATTGCTAAAAATATAATAATGAGTCAGTCACAACTTAAAATCAGATTCACCTCAACCAGATTGAGGTTGGGTCAACATGGTCTGAACTCAAACTGAATGAAGAGAGGGAAAGCAGGTCCCCTTGGGACGTGTCACAATTCTTCTAATGAGTCAGTCACAACTTAACCTCCAAGCAAGGCTGGTATGTCTAGAAACACTACTCTCAAGATAGATTCTATCCCATAAAGATTTACTCATAGATTCGTATCAATATATGCATGACTTGCAAATCGAATCGTGAACTGAATCGCAAACCGCAAAATTCTAATAACAGACCAAGCATCTAATACAAAAGCCAAACTTTTGAACAAAAAAAAAAAAAATATGAGTTTGACAAAAAAATGCAAATAAATAAAGTGGCTTAAATAAAGGACGATTGACAAAAAGTAAAAATTTACAAAATATTATCTAACTGGATCCAAAGTATCAATTCCAACAGATATTGGACTCAAATGAGATAGGATTAAGAGGCTCATGGAATTGATGTGAGGGGTCAGGGATGGCTATATTTCTATGAGACCCAAAGGAGTCTTCCGATGTATAGTTATGGATCCAATAGAATTGATAGGTATTGGGAAAAAAAACCCTATCAAAAGATCACTTCAAGGCCACCACACTAAACACATCTAAATTCAAATCAAAATTAGGAAAAGGCAATACTTACACGTTCTATGGCTTCACGCTCCTCAGGTGTGACTGTTACAGACTGTGGCATTGCTGCGGCAAGCTGTCCCAGTACATTACCGATAACATGTTAACAGCAAATTAGCACCGTGAACATTCATAACTATCATTTAAATGAATATAACTACCTAGAGAACATACCCCTCTCCACCTTCAACAGGTTCATTGATCAGGCGAAGAAAATCAGCCTGGTGCTCCTGAATAAGCCTCATCAGGTGAGGGTTTTCCTTCCCTAGCTCCTGAAGCATGGGCTGTCAATAAGAACAGAGTAACTAAGGCTGTTTAGGGTGGGGTTTTTTTTTTTTTTTTTCAGAAAAAGAAGAAAAATAAAATGTTCACATTTTTAAATGTTAGATGGACAAACAAAAAGACAGGCTGCAGAGTGGCGGATAAGAACCTTGGAACTGAAATAGGAAATTGAATTGAAATGTTTATGAAGTGAGGCCCGGGGGGGGGGGGGGGGGGGGGGGGGGGGAGGCAGACACACACGCATGGATACTTGCTGACTGTTGAGAAGAAAATCCAGCGTGCCTGCACCAGCAGCATTCGAACCCATGTTTGGCAGGCCCCGTTGTCAGAAAAAAATATAAGTCATCACCGAAAGAATTTACAACAAGTTTTGACCTTCCCATTGGAGTGCCCTTTTTCCACCAAATAATTTACACCAAATTTGATTTAACAATAATTATGGACCAGCTACCTGGGGGGGGCCGCATGGATACTTGCTGACTGTTGAGAAGAAAATCCAGCGTGCCTGCACCAGCAGCATTCGAACCCATGTTTGGCAGGCCCTGTTGTCAGAAAAAAATATAAGTCATCACCGAAAGAATTTACAACAAGTTTTGACCTTCCCATTGGAGTGCCCTTTTTCCACCAAATAATTTACACCAAATTTGATTTAACAATAATTATGGACCAGCTACCTGGGGGAAAAGATCTAATGGATGGTCCAGTTGAAGGAACAGGTGCTGGTTGTGCAGGCCGAGCCAGAGAATTTGTAGCCAGCCCACTCGCTGGGGCTGGGGCTGGGGCTGGGGCTGGCGCTGGGGCCACAGGAGGCACTTCAGCTTGCTCAGGGATACCCTGATATAAATATAGAATGTGAAAATTAGTTACAATCTAAATGCAAAATCACTAACCTAGAATCTCTAATCTTATTGTCAAGGACGTCAAAGGAGTTCATAAGCAACAAGATAAAAATATCTTATCTGATACACTTCTAATTCAGATGGGCAAATGTTATACTAAAATTCAGTAAACAACAAGTGAACCCCGATTTCAATAGTGTTCCATATACAAAAAATAAATAGCCTGACCTCATGTTCCCAATTTAGTATACGGTATATGAACCCTTGCAACTTTATGACATAATAATTCCCCAACTGATGGATGTGCAAACTGCACTTCCCATTTGAAAAATAAATTCACAGAAGAGATCAAGTACAAGTAAAGACACTGACAGAATATAAATATTCAACAGCTCTCTCTGGGTTGTTGTAAGCAGCACGAAGAGCTCGAACAACAGTATCCCTATCCCAAGTCCCTCCACCCATATCTAGAATTTGCTGGACCGCTCCATCAAGGTTACTTCCAGCAACCAAATTCGATGCCGCTTGACCATAGACATTATACTCTGGTCTGGTTGAACACACGTTATTGGATTAACAAAGGTACCAGTATAAGGATTGTCCAAATTAAATAAACAGACAATAAAAATCATGCTCTTCAGTCTTCACAAGTTAACCAAAGAAGAAAAATACTCACATGGCAGTAACTGTAGAGGTAGGAGCAGCAGCAGGTGCAGGTGCAGGTGCAGGCTCAGGTGCATTGTTTGCACATATTATGCAATGACTCAAACTCAGGCTGCCAAGGTTGCTGCAGGAACTTGCGGGGCAGCAGTAGGGAGTGGGGCACTTGTCTGTGGCACCTACATGTCAGGCAGCACAACAATTTCATGCATCTCACATGAAAATCTCAAATAAGTTTTCGAAAGTGAAAAAGGGAGAAAGCACCAAAGCCATGTACTAGGAAAGCAACAGGCCAAAGAAAAAAGAAAGAAAAATAATATATTCAAAAAGCATGGACCTGCAATTCAACCTTATTTATGCTACCATGATTCAATATAAACACTTCTACATTTTCTAGAGGCTAAGCTTCCATATAACAAGCCAGGTATGGCAACAGACATTATAATATGAGTCCTATGACTAAGATTAATTAGCCCAATTAAAGACCAACACGTGGAGAATTTCATTCCAATAGTTTACCAAGTTCCATATGTTTCACAGAACAAGCATTACTTTTTGATTCATCTAAATAACCATTCTAGTTGACTAAACAAAACCAAACAAAAAAACAAAGTACACCCAGTTTAATCCCCCCTAAGATGGGGGTCTAGGAGGGGTAAATTGAGTATAGACCTAACTTTTGGCATTATTATACATAAAGTGGCTACCCTCATGTTTGAACCCACAACCTAAAGGTTGATAGGCTGAGTTTTAACCACTAAACTAATGGCCCCCTAAACAGAACCACACAATTGTGCACAATGCAGTAATCCATGCACTAGTTTTTCCTTTTTTCTTTTTTTATAAATATATATATATATATATATATACAAGTAGTCCATGCACTCTTTTCTCATTAGGTCAACATAAGAACTTGAAACCTAACTCCAGCCATTCCTTTCAAACACAAATTGAGCACTTTCGAGGTAAAACAGATATACAGTGGTACACAGATCTCAACTTGTACATAAACCAAACAATTTGCATCAATTCACAATTTTCTGCTCTCAAGGCAAAGTAAGACCTGATCCTTTGGTCTCATAAAATTGAGCACTATTTTTATGTATAGATCATTACAAAAAATAAAAAAGTAAATCATCTTGATAATTATGTCTATATAATTTTATTATGTTTGCCTATAAAAAGTAAATCATCTATTTTTAAAATTATGATTATTGTTTATTTTCTGAAAACATATATAATAAAAATATATAGTTATTATTATTATCAAATCAATTTGATTTTTTTATAAATAATCTACACATAAAACTCAACAAAATAAACAGTTCAAATTATCAAAATGGACTTTCTATGACGAGCTATAAGAGGCTGAATAACATCCTCCAGTAGTGACAAAGCTAACCCATTTAAAAAACAGCTGCTGCCTTGTCCCTTTTGAAAAACCTGTACAGTCAAAGTGCTACATTTGTGTGTGTTTGATCATTGCCTATTGGACTCACTTTTGTAGAGTAAACTTCGGATATATACTATAATAATTCAATCATGTGTATCAATTAAGACTAAATAAACCAATCAAAAAAAAAAAAAAAACAAAAAAAATGGACCAAATGAAAGGAGTTGAACCAGATTGTTCGAATTCACATTTGAAGGAGGCTTTCCTCCGCTTCAAAGGGTCTTGTTGCGAGCATTGTGGACCATTTCAGGTCTGCTTTCGGTCTGTACATTTTTTATGGACATGGGGTCACTGCTGTGACCTCCTTGCTGTGCCTAAAACGGCACAGTTTTACCCTCTTTTTTTTTTTTTTTTTTTTTTCCTTCATGTTCTCACTATGTTTTTTGGCATGATAAATTACATTTTGTCCTAAATCCTAAACCCTAAAATAAAAATAAATTAAAAAAAATTAAGAATTAAAGTAAAAAAGTGACCAAATATAGGGGCAAAGTGTAATTTATCATGCCAAAAAACATAGCGTGAACATGAAAAAAAGAAAAAAGAAAAAAAAAGGGGGGGGTGAAACTGTGCCGTTTTAGGCACAGCAGAGGGGGTCATAATAGTGACCCCGTATTCATTTTTTATTTCTCCCAATTAATTGTTGATGCAAAAATCAAGCTGTTTGAGCTATACATTTTATAGTAATTACATACTTTGATTATATTTATCTTAAAAAATTTAATTATTTTTGATAATATAATATTTATTTTATTTAAAATAAATATTATTCAAACATGTGGTTATCGATTTCTGATTAACCCAATTGTTTGCTTGAATAATGGATTACAAGAGGCACTACAAAAAATACTTGAATCACCTCCAAAACATAAGGATAAAAAAAAGTACGTATCAATTATTGTGGGTGTTGATTTCCGATGACACAACCAAACGAGGAACTCAGCTGGAGAGTATCAACAAAATAGATTAAGCCCAACAACCTGCACAAGAAGATGAGAATCCAGCGGTGGTTCGTCCACCCGGGGGCACTCCGACGATCAAGTCAGTAATCAATATCTCTCAAAAATGGCAAATTGTGCTTAAACTCACAAGAAAGAACTTTCCTCAGACCCACGAGGGTGTCCTACTTTTATAACTAGTAGTGACCTAATCCCATTAGAAGCCTCACTTCAATGGACTCAAGCTCAATGCTCATCTTGGACCTTCATCTAGATAGAGATAAACTCTTCTTGAGCCTTATCTTTATCCAGACTGAAATTCTCCCCTGTTCTAGGACTCTTATCCCTTATCCGCTCATCTCGGATTCCGGTATATTCGCAGATAACTTCGGCTTAGCCGAGATCACCTTGGCGTAGCCGAGATCACCTTAGCGCATGACCAAGCCACGTGGCACCTTGGCTGACCCTTCGGCGTCACCTTAGTCACGTGCTGTCATTCACAAAATATGTCCCCACAACTGCCCCTAGGTTTTATTATCTCGACAACCTGAGGTAATGGAACTTACACCATTTATCAATATAGCATGTTGGCTAAAATTCACTATTCTCTCCAACCGAGATCATGACTCGACGGCTTCATGTAACTTAGAGTCAGTTGCCCATTCTATCAAGAACCAAGAATCAAGGATTGATTTCTTTAAGCATCTCAGCCGAGGTTACTGCTTCATTAATCAAAAAGTTCAAGAGCTCTTAATTGTCCATGAGCTATCACGCACAGTCTTTCCAACCATTTCATATACATGTTCTTCCTCTATTGGTTCGTACTTGACACACGCTATCAGAGCGCGTCATTCCTGCCCACGCCGCCTAACAAGCACGTCGTCCAAGGTAGCTCATTATGCCTTTGCCGCCTTTTCATATTTTTGACAAAATTGCCTTCACTCTCTCTCTAGAAGTCTCCATTGCCATTCCTTCAAAGCTTTTCCTATTACAACTTTGGTCACCACTTCTGGTGTGCACTCAGCAGTTCCGTTCCGATCAGAGCATTGTCTGACTCCGGCGAATCCCATTTCGACATTTACTTCCTCAGCTCTGCTTTTTAAGTCCTTGATTTATTTTATTTTAATTTTTGTTCTCCACTATTTTCAAATATATTCCTTCTGTGGATTGTAACTGTAATGACCTAATTTTTTTTTTTAAATAGCCAGTGCATAATTTAATTGAGCAAATTTTTGAATTTGATTGTTGTGTAAATTCTGTGCGAAAACAGTTCGGTTTGGTATTTTTTAAAAATAGTTCCCATATGAGTCTAGCACGTTGGATAAAATTTTAAAATTAAATGATGAGTATTTATTTTATGAAAATTCACGGACTGATTGGTATTCAGTTTAATTTATAGCAGAATTTGAAATTGAGTTTTGGGTGTTCGGACCAGGATTTGAGATAAATTTGTTAGAACTATTTTGGTATATAATTGGACCATATTTGACTTATGGGTGAGACCCTGATTTAGATTTAATTTAATATGAGTTTGTTTAATGACTCATATTTAACTATTTGGTCCTTTTTAATTAGGTGTTTGGTAGTAACCACCTTAGGAGTTGTTATTATTTATTATATAGGATTATAATAAATATTTGATAGTTAATTTTATGGTGTGTACCATATGGCGAAAAATTATATATTTTATAAAGAATGAAAATGTGTATATTTCGTAGTGATCAAAATATTATATTTTGTGATGTACAAAAATATTATATTTTGTGGTGAGAAAAATTATATCATTTTATATTTTATATTATAAAATTTTGAGATATTATTACAAATTTTAAATAATATAACTGTGTGGTGGGACCCATGTGCTGTTGGCCCTTGCTTGCTTGCTACTCATTTCTTCTACTTTTACTTTTCATTTTTTATTTTGAGTAGAGAGCTCTGCTCTCTTTCACCTCACCCTCTCTCTCTCTCTCCGTGTCTCTCTCTCTCTCCCTTTCTCTTTTCTCCATTTTTGCTCAAGTTTTGAGCTTAGAGTGGGAGTCTTTAGGATGAGATTTTGCAAAAGTTTTGTAAATGAAAGTCGGAGAGCTCATCGTGATCTTCGCAATGGCGATCTGGAATTCATGATTGGGCGATGTTTACATTTTCAAATTTGTTTTTCTTCATATTTGAGGTAAGGACTTTCTTCATATTTTACATTAAAGCTATGTTAGGGTTATTTTGAGAAAATATATCATTATAAGAGGTATTGCATATAGATATATTTTCAAATTTTTGTTTGGTAATTTTTGGAAAAAAATTATGTTGAAATGTTAAGAATGTTGGTATTTTGAGATTGATTTTGGAAAAATCATTTTGTGTTGTTAATTTTGAAAAAGAAATCCGAAAATAGAATTTAGTAGTTGTATGGATTGTATCTACATCATAATATGATTAGATGATTTATTTTGAGAAATATAAAGTTGATTTTTTTTTTTTATCTTTGATTTGGAATTTATTTTTGAGAAAAATAAATTAACATTGAGGAATATGGAGTAAATGCTTAAGTAAGAATTATAGAGTTGTTTTGAGATTAAAAACTCTAAAAGTGTTATATTCATGATATTTTATAAAAGATGATATGTTGATGATTAAGTTGTGTTCATTTTTATGAAAATAAAAATGTGAAATGTGGATTTTCAAACACATAACCTTGAAAATGTTACTATTTAACATATTTCATAATTTTTGATGTAAATATCATGTTGGTTAAATAATTTTAGAAAAAGTTGTGAAATTATTATTGGTAGAGAATTTGGTAAAAATATTACCTCTTTAAATAGCTTGGCATGAAAAATGGTTATGTTGAAATATAATTATATTTGAGGGATGAGGCATGTGAAGTTAGGTTTGGTATTATTAATTTGAAAAATTTTTAATATAATAAACTTATTAATTTAGTGGATTAAATTAGTTTTGGTTAAAAGGTTATATCCGTTATGGTTAAAAGTGTGTTATTAAGATTATACCATAACTTTTGATATAGTAGGATGGAAATGGGCCAAGTTTGGCTAAACAAAATAAGTGCACTTATTTCATCTTTTTATCTTTTTTAGGTCACATCAATCAATATCTCCTCTCTACTTTTTCTACACATAATACAATAAAAGTCAAAAAGTGCACTTATTTAGTCTTCCCAAACTTGGAGGGATTTCCTTTGAGTTATATATATGTTTTTGCAAGATATAGATGATTTTCGAAATCATCCTTTGTTTTGTTTTGTTTTGAAAATTGATTGTTGATTTAAGAAGATGAGAGATTTTTTTTTAAAGTGAGTTTACTTTCTTGTTCCTTTTAAAATAGAAATTGAGGATTTTGAACTATGAGGATTGAAGAGATATGTTTTTGGTGACTTTCTTTCAATAAATGAAGATGAGTGGTTTTGGTGAGAAAATCTAGAAATTGAGGGTTTTTAAGAAAGATGTTGACAATCTTTAAAGATGTTGTTATATTTATTTTGAGTGCCAAAGTAAATGATGTTTGAAAAACTATTTATTTGTTTACATATAAATGATGGTTTTCATGGAATATGAGAATTGTTGAAGTTTTGAAAATTATTGTTCAAAATGTTGATATAGTCTTGAAGTGGCTAAATGGTTGAGATTACTCTAAGTGTGGGAATTTTGTTGTCCCACGGATGAATTGTAATAAAAATATTTATATTCATCTTGAAAAATTATATTGAAATGAAAAATGAGAATTTTTGTCACAATGGGAATATTGTGTGGAAGTATTGAAAGTAGAAGAAATATTACATTGTATTATTAATCATTGCATTGGCATATCAATTCATTTGATAATGATGAGCTTTGAAATATGATTTGAAGACTTTGCATTGAGAAAGGAATGTTGGGAAACAAGTTTTCATGAAATGATTTTGAGGTAAATACAGTGGTAAGTCTTGAAAGGTGGTGTAGATGATAAGTGTCGAGCCTTCCAGTTAATACTGGTACAAATGACAAATTGGTAGTACTTGTATAGTCTACTTGCAGACACCAGCCTAGGGATTGAAAGGTGGTGTAGATGATAGGTGTCGAGCCTTCCAGTTAACACTGGTAAAAATGACAAATTGGTAGTACTTGTATAGTCTACTTGCAGACACCAGCCTAGGGATTGAAAGGCGGTGTAGATGATAGGTGTCAAGCCTTCCAGTTAACACTGGTAAAAATGACAAATTGGTAGTACTTGTATAGTCTACTTGCAGATACCAGCCTAGGGATTACCTTAGTCGTATTTACCATCTTGGAATTTTATTGAAATTGTTGGATTAATGTGTTTTCAAATTGGCATTGTGCGTAAGATTTTCAAAAGATGAGAAAAATATTTTGAGCATGACATGGCATATGCATTCATCTCATAAGACTGTATAAAATGGATTTGATGAATTGTTTAATTATTTGATTCAATTGATAATGAGATAATTGAATTAATTGAAAAGGATGTCCCGTTGCTATTGAAACATGTTTATTTATTTAAGTTAACTTGTTGTGGTTAATTAAATAAATTGGATTTAAGAGATTATGTAATAAAATCATATGGTTTTGACATGATATAATTTCACGTATATGTATGAGTATTTTGGTACCCGCATATCTTCTAATTCTTTAATATGAGATTGCTTGGTGAGTTAGTGGTTGCTCACCCCCTGCTTGTATATGTGTACAAGGAATGCTTTTCGAATTTGAAGATCAAACAATGGGTTTTACCATTTCATAAGTGTAATGTAGTGATGGATTGTACTACTTCATTTGTTTGTTTGGCTGAGTGCTATTTTTTTTGTAAAGAGTAGTGTCATCTCTTTTATTGTAAACCTTAGGGCATTTCTTTTATTTGTATGAAAATGTCATTGTTGTATCACGAGAGGGAATATGTATATTTAATTATTCATCATTTCATCAAATGATGAATTGACATTTTTAAATGGACTTGATTAATGAATATTGATAATGTTATCCAAGTAATAAAATACAGGGCGTGACAGTAACACATCACATACGGTATCGATATCTGTATCTGCATCTACATTGCCGTCTTGTATTCATATTCGAATCCCATTGTTCTGCATGCCTTTACTTGCTTTGACTCATGTTTTGTCCTTCATGTTCTTGAGCCTATCTTCACATTTTCTGTATTTGACACATATCTTCTGGCACACTGTCACCGAATTCTATCAATTTTGTTCATACCCTGGATCTATCAATGCTCTATGTTTCTCGTATTTTTGAATCTTTGATCACTGTTTCATGTTTTTGAGACCTGTTTCTTTTGTCTGTTCTTGCTTGTTAGTAGATTACTGCCTCTGAATCTTGTACATTTACATAGACTTAGGCTTGGGATTTGCTAGAATCCACACTTAGGAAAATTGAAACAAATTTTGCCACCAAACCTTCCTCAGAACCCTGAAACTAATAACCCAACAGTCCTTAGGGTTTCGCCAAGGTCTTTAACCCACATAGTACAACCTTCCTTGCCAAAATTGCCATAGCCGAGGTCATGGGGATGTTCAAATGGAGGGTAGACTCCTCCAATAAACTAGAATACTTCCGTCAGAAATTCTCCATTCTATCCGACGTTTATCTAAGGTTGGCTAGGGAGGAGGATTCCATGATGCCTAGAGAGACATATATGTCTGTGCCTGTAGTATCTATCATTAAGAGTGGAGTCAAATTCCATCTTGACATCTTGTTTTGCTTCAGGCCAAGGTGTCTTCTTTTGTATCTGAACAAGTTGTCTTTTTTAATGCAAGTCCTCTTTTTGACTAAGTGTTGAATGCTTATCTCTGTCTTTACTGTCTTGTATGATTCCATACTTAGAATATTTTTGTACTTTTCCCAAATATACTTTAACTGTGTAATCATTTTGGGTTAGAACATATCTAACATGTACCACCTCGGATCCACTTTATCTCGGGTGCACCCTTAGTTGGTCACCTCGGACCAACTTACCTCGGAGTTCACCTTTTACTGTGATCTCGGCCAATGGGCACTTTATAAAAATTCTTTGAATAACATTCAACAAGTATTGCTTCGTTGTACTTGTTGTCTTTTATCAAGACTTCACCCTTCTAACATTTCTAAGTTTGACGACCTAGTTGGTGATCTCGAGTAACCAACAACTCGAATGTCCTCTTATCTGGATACCTCAGCTGACTCCAACTTGTAAATTTTTTCAAAAATTTTAACAAGTGTCAAGCCTATTCATGCTTCCTTCATCTAGATACCTCAGTTGACTCCAACTTGTAAATTTCAACAAGTGTCAAGCCTATTTCTTATTCCTGCTTCCTGCCCTTTAATGTGAACCTAAGTATCACTTATGTTCACATTAAGCGTGCATCTTTAATTTTGTCGAAGTCAGATTCAAACAGATCTTAGCCGAAGTTTTCTACCTCGGTGTCTCTGTTAATCTGACTAGATCAAACTTAGTTCAACTCTGCCGTTATGGCAAGTCTAAGTTATTCATTATGTTTCATTAGGAAACATCGCCAACTTAGTTCAACTCTACCATATGGTAAGTCTAAGTTATTCGTCATGTTTTATTTAGAAACATCGCAAACTTAATTCAACTCTACCATAGACAAGTAAAGTTCTACTCTACCATATGGTAAGTCTAAGTTATTCGTCATGTTTTATTTGGAAACATCGCCAACTTAGTTCAACTCTACCATATGCAAGTTGAGTTCAACTCTACCGTATGGTAAGTCTAAGTTATTCGTCATGTTTCATACTAAAACATTGCAAACTTAGTTCAACTCTACCATCTCGGCAAGTCTAAGTTATTCATCATGTTCACCAGGGAAACATCGTCATAAGACTTTTTGGTCTTATCACATAATCATGATTTCAACAACATTTTCATACTTTTTTACATAGGCTTCGGCATCCTTTTGCATGTAGGGTCACCAGAATTCCTGTGATATAGCTCTGTGGGCAAGAGATCTGCCCTCTGCATAGCTTCCACATACTCCTTTGTGGACCTTGTATAAAGAGTCTTCAACCTGGAAAGGATGTACACATCGTAATAGAGGTCCAGTAAAAACCTTTTTGTATAGATGGCCTTCTGCCAACAGGTAGAACCTGGCCGACTTCAGTCTGATCTTGTGTGCTTCTTTCTTGTTTTCTGGGATCTGGGATCTGCTTACTTAGATTGAGCTCTTCTCTTCTTGGACCTAATCATCTAGGCTAAGATCTTATTTTCTGGAATCTGGGATCTGCTTACTCAGGCTGAACTCTTCTCTTATCGGACTTAATCATTTAGGCCGAGATCTTGTCTTCTGAAATCTGGGATTTGCTCACCTAGGCTGAGCTCTTCTCTTCTCGAATCTAATCATCTAGGTTGAGATCTTGTCTTCTAGAATCTAGGATCTGCTCACTCAGGCTGAGCTCTCTCGTCTTCTCAAATCTAATCATCTAGGTTGAGATCTTGTCCTCTAGAATTTAAGATCTGCTCATTCAGGCTGAGCTCTTCTCTTCTTAGACCTAATCATCTAGGTCGAGATCTTGTCTTCTAGAATCTGGGATCTGCTCACTCAGGCTGAGCTGTTCTCTTCTCGGACCTAATCATCTGGGCTGAGATCTTGTCTTCTGGAATCTGGGATCTGCTCACTTAGGCTGAGCTCTTCTTTTCTCAGACCTAATCATCTAAGTCGAGATCTTATTTTCTGAAATCTGGGATCTGCTCACTCAGGTTAAGCTCTCGTCTTCTCGAATTACTACCGCGCTTACTGCATGTTTTGAAACTGCCAAATATAGGAACAATTCTTCTCCAAGTACCGGATTTGACAGAACTAGAGCTGTTGTCAGGTACTTTTTCAATTCAGCCAAGGCGACTTCGCACTCTTCTGTCCACAAAAAATCTGTGGCCTTCTTTAACAAACTAAAAAATGGTCTACACTTATCAGAACTTCGGCTGATAAACATATTCAAGGCTGCAACCTTGCCGGTCAAAATCTGGACCTGCTTGGCTAACGTCGGGCTTTTTAAGTCAAGAATCGCCTTAATTTGATCTGGGCTTGTCTCAATGCCCCTTCTAGTAACTAGGTATCCTAGGAACTTACCAGACCTAACTCCAAATGCACATTTCGAAGCATTGAGTCAAAGCCGATATGTTCTCAAGATATCAAAAACTGCCTTCAAGTCAGCCAGATGATTCCTAGGTTCTTTGGTCTTTACGACCATGTCATCAATGTACACTTCTACTGTCTTACCAATCAGATGTCTGAACATCTTGGTCACCAATCTCTAGTAGGTTGCTCTTGTATTTTTCAACCCGAAAGGCATCACTCTGTAGCAATACAGCCCTTTTGGGGTGATGAATGCAGTCTTCTCCTCGTCAAGGGGATACATTGCTATCTGCTGGTATCCCCTGTAAGCATCTAGGAAGCTCATCCTCTCATACCCTGAATTAGCAATTACTAGCTGATCAATTTTGGGCAGAGGGAAGCTGTCTTTAGGACAAGTCTTATTCAGGCTGGTGAAGTCCACGTAGACCCTCCATTTCTCATTCTTCTTTTTCACAACTACTGTATTAGACAATCAGGTTGGGTAGTTCACCTCCTGAATGGCCTTGGCTTCTAACAGTTTGTCCACTTCTTCTTCTACGGCCTCCACATGAATTAACGTTGGCCTCCTTGCCCACTGAATGACAGGTTTAGCCGACCGGTCTACATTGAGTCTATGGCAAGTGACCTCGGGGTCCATGTCAGGCATCTCATATGGCGTCCAGGAAAACACTTCTATTTTTGCTCGCAAGAAAGCCTTTAACTCCCTCTCCTCCTCCTCGGCTAAGCCTGAGTTGAGAAGGAAAAAGCGCTCTACATCATCTTCTTTTACCAGAATCTTCTTTAAGGCTTTCTCACTCTTGTCGATCGGCTTTTTGCCGACGTCATCTAGGACCTCCTTGTCCTCGTCTTCAATTTCTATTGTTTCTGCCTCTCGCCCGTAGCAGGTGGATTTCATTGCTGCCATGGAGTAATTTTTTGCCTGTACTTGATCCTCTCTGACCTCCTCAATTCCATGCTCCGTTGGGAACCACAATAGCTGGTGCAATGTTGAGGGAACAACCCTCATTGCATTCAACAACGGTTTTCCCAAGATAACATTGTAAGGGGAGGAGGTGTCAATTACTATAAACTCTGTGCTTACCTTCTTCATGCCTGCATGCACTTCCAAATTCATGGCTCCTAGAGGCCATGTCGGCGTTCCGTTGAATCTAACCATCGGGCTGTTGGATTGTTCCAGATCATCTATGTGAAGGCCAAGCTCCTTGTAACATCTTACATACATGATGTCACAAGAACTGCCTTGATCAACCAGTATATGCCTTACCTGGCAGTCCCCAATCTTCAGTGTTATCACCAAGGCATCATTGTGTGGATGCTACACCATATCCAGGTCTGCCTCGGTAAAAGAGACCATTGGTTCCTGGTACTCATTGGTCCTAGGCTTCTTCTACTGGACTTAATACACATGTTGCAGGTGCCTCACTCTCTCCATGCACCTCATTCTCATTAACCTTTGAGTGAATAACATTGATCACCCGAGGTCCATCTACTTACTGTGGTGGCGGTAGTGGAGGTGGAGCTGGAGCTACTGCCGCCTAGGGCAATCTTGCCTGCTCTTCTCTTGTTCTGGCCTCATCTACTAGGTCTCGTAGATGACCTTGTCTGACTAGATCCTCCAAGTGTGTCTTCAGAGCCCTGCACCCCTGAGTCAAGTGCCCATCCTCATTATGGTAGGCACAGTGTTTCCCAAGGCTCTTTCCCATAAACTCGCCAGGGACCCTCTCTGGTGCTCTATAATACGGTTGGTTCCTGATTCTTTCTAGAACTTTGTAAACTGGGATTCGGAACACAGTGGTGACTGCCTGTGCAGCCCTCAACCTTGTCTCTTGTTTATTAAAACCAGTGTTACCTCAGCCTCGCTTCGACGAGCCGTTTCTCTTCTTTTGTTTCGGCGCCTTTGTTCCTAACGTATCCTCTTCTGCTCTGGTGTATTTTTCAATCAGAGCCATAAGCTCCTCCATACGTTTTGGTAGAGTTTTTGCCAATAACTTCCGGAGAGGGTATTCATCCTCCAGGCCATTCTTAAAAGACATGACCTCCAGCTCCTAGTTGCATCTCGATATTCGGTTGAACACCTCATAATACCTTTTGGCATATGCCCTGAGGCTTTCCCCCTGGCCAATTTTCAAAGCCATCAGGGATTCTACCCTTAATGGCTACAATTTGTTCGTAACAAACCTGGCTACAAACATCTCGGATAGACCTTCCCAACTTTTCATAGTTCCTTTCGGCAACTTGTGGAACCAATCCGATGTGATTTCCCTAAAAGATAAGGGGAACACCTTGCACAGCAACTGCCCATTCCTGGTATACAAAGCCATTGAGTTTAGATATAAGCCGACATGAAAGTTCAGATCGGACTTACCGTCATAAATCTGGAACCTCAGCATATAAAACTTCTTTGGGGCCTCAAACCTATCCAACTTCACTGAGAACGGCTGGGGATGTGACCTCAGCGTTTTGTCACTTCCTCTGGAGGTAGTCCCTCAAATCCTCCTTTGTTCGTCGGGGAGCTCGGCTATTAACAGACTTTAGCCTTTTTGGCGCACTGCTTCCGGCGTCGTGGTATATCCTCTTAGATTTTTCTTCATTCACTCTATCAAAGCAAAGTCCTTTCCCCTGGACATGCCAATGTTCTTTGACATAAGTTCCCTTAATATGAGGCGTTTTCTGAGACTCACCTCTCACTAACTGCTCGCCTGACATCTCGCAAAGGCCGATGTAAACGTTCCTTCTCCTTGTCATGCTGAGGGACTACTGGGATTGCTTTTTGCCCTCCTTTCTAGGCATCGGTCTTGGCTGCTGGTATCGGCGTGTCCTGCAACGAGTACAGTGGTTACATTATGTTGTTCTGCATCATGAAGTTGACAACTGATTATAGGTCTACCAACTTGTTTGCCATCCCCTTCATCTCGCCGTCCTTCCTTAGGCATCTGTCCTTCTATACCTGGAGGTTGCTTTCGTTGTAATACTCATCTCGACCTGCTTTCTTTGGGGCGTCTCCCTCTTTGCCGACGTCCTTCTCCCCAAGATTCTGATCCCGCACTCCTTCATTATGGTTTTCTTTCTCGATGTTAGGATTGGCATGTTTACCACTCCTGCCTGGAACATCGTCCCCGATCTTTTCTCCTTGCCCATTATTGGCCATCTATTCTCCTTAAGTTCCCACAGACAGTGCCAAATTGTGGGTGTTGATTTCTGACCACACAACCAAACGAGAAACTCAACTGAAGAGCACCGACAGAATAGATTAAGCTCAACAACCTGCACAAGAAGATGAGAATCCGGCGGTGGTTTGTCCACTCGAGGGCACTCCGACGATCAAGTCAGTAATCAATATCTCTCAAAGATAACAAATTGTACTTAAACTCACAAGAAAGAACTTTTCTCAAACCTACGAGGGTGCATTGCTTTTATAACCAGCAGTGACCTGATCCCATTAGAAGCCTCACTTTAATGAACTCAAGCTCAATACTCATCCTGGACCTTCATCTAGATAGAGATAAACTCTTCTTGAGCTTTATCTTTATCCAGACTGAGATCCTCTCCTGTTTTAGGACTCTTGTCCTTTATCGGCTCATCTCATATTCCGATATCTCCAGAGATAACCTCGTCCTAGCCGAGATCACCTCAGCACATGACCAAGTCACGTAACACCTCGGTTGACACTTCAACATCACCTTAGTCACGTGCTGTCATTCACAAAATACGTCCCCACAGTTATTTTATTTATCGATTGATACAAAAAAATATATATTATTCAGTTCGTTTTATCATTGATCATAAAAGAATTGATATATTAGAAAGGATCAAAAAAGATAAGTATTAGTTCTTTTATTTATACCCAAGTTAATTATAAAATTAAATATAACTTTCTCGTAGTAGTGAGAAAGTTAAATATCATTGCCATTTCCAAATTTTTCAAAATATTGATTAAGGTTCTGTAATTTAAGTATTTACAAAAATAAAAATAAAAAAAAATTAAATTTTAACTCTCAAAATCCAATATAACTTTACTTCAACCTGTCAAACTTCACAAAAACTTTAATAGCTATACAATTTTGAGCATAGCATTTTGACCCTTCCAACATTTATATACAACTTTATTTTAAGCCTAAGAAAATTAATAATTTTACTTTGACCCCTCATTTCCTTTGTATTATTTTTGGGTCCATCATTGCTCACATCACATGGATGTGAAATTCATGAAAAAATGGCACTATATGAGACGATTGTATCTAATTCTGTAAGCAATTTGGATTAATTAAAAAGGGTGATTGTGGATAATATTTATTGAGTATGCACGTAGCGGAGTCCAAACATACACAAGCAAAATCTATTTTATATTATAGCAGAAGATCATCAAATCCAAAATACTAATCAATACTTTGACTATTATCCAAAATAAGAGGTATTCTCTTTATATGGTCTTCCACTTCTTTAATGGATGATTATGATTAATTTGATTCAATAGTCATTATTAATCTTTTCAAATAATCTTCTTTAAAAAAAAAACTTTTTAGAATAATTAGAATATTTCATCTTTCAATTATAGTCTAATTTTCTAAACTATTTTAGTTCATAGTAAAGTTTTATATATTTTTCTAGAATACTCTAAAACGTTGTAAAATCTTTAAAACTTTTCCAATATTCTATTAAGTAACAGATTGTTTTAATATATTTTAAAACTTTCTAAATTTTTTTAGAATATTATTAAATGATGTGAAAGAATTTAAGTCTATTTTGAATCTCAACAAAATATTTGTCCTGGAGGGCACTTGAACCAAACCGTTGTAGGCCTTATTAAGGGTTATGTGTCTTTGCGAAGGGCTCTTCACCATTGCGTGATTCTTAATGAA
The DNA here is from genome assembly GCA_030407325.1 of Camellia japonica. NCBI lineage: Eukaryota > Viridiplantae > Streptophyta > Magnoliopsida > Ericales > Theaceae > Camellia > Camellia japonica. Next base: position 135,651,368 of record JAPPVO010000017.1, on the reverse strand, counting down.
ACTCTTTTGCATATATATCATGAATGAATTGAATTGGACGAGATAAATCTAACGCTGTATTTAGTTAAGAGATTTGAAAAAAAAATTAAAAAAAAAAAAGAGAAAAATGTGTAACATTAAGTAAAATATAAGTATATTTTATTCATATTTTACCTCTTTTTTTTCTTTTTCTTTTTTAAATTCCTTTTTAAATCTCCAATCAAACACAGCCTAATTGAACGGCATGTACATAAAGTGGTCTATCCCAGGCAGAAAATGGCAGAAAATGATTGATTGTAAAGTAGTCCAGCTAAAGCTGTAATCTTATTAGATGTAAAGTTTTGTGGATTTGGAAGGTTTGAAGTGTTGAAAAGTCTGAATTGAATGAGACAAATCTAAGTGAATGGTAGGAGTGATTACAGATCCCTCTGATCCGCTCAATTTTATTAATCTGATGTAATTCGATTGATTTTGGATGAATATGTCTTTTGGAAGATGAATATGTATGAAACATTTCAAAATTCACTAATATAGTTTGGATGACGGATTAACTATTTCGCACCTGTATGAATCCAATCCGTCCTTAAATAAAGTTCAAAACAAAAATAAAAAAGGAATTATTAACAAGTAACAACTTACAGTAGAAATAATAAAATATATATTTTTGTGAAAATATAAAAAAATACATTAAAAATATGCATGCGTAGTGCCATGGTCTATTATAGACAAATAAACATATTTTTTTCAAATTACTAGTTATTGGAGATTGTAAGAGTAATGAATTATAATTCGAAAAAAAATCCCAAAATTTGTAAAGTTTAAACCGCCAAATTAATCACATCCATCTGCCAATCCACACGGCTCATTCAATCCGCATCCGCCAAATCGGTGGACTAATGCAGAGTGATTTTTTTAACTCATCTAGTTTCAAATGGATGGCGGATGAAGTGGCACTCGACCCAACCCGATCTGAGATCACCCCTAATGAATGGTGAAGACATAAAGTGGTCTAGTCCAGGCAGAAAATGATTAATTGTAAAACCGCCCATCTAGATGCTCATGATTAGTTTTAGAGACTAAAGTGAAAAAAAAAAATTACTTAGGTTTCGTTTGGGATGTGAGTTGGCCTTTTGACTTTTTAATTATTTAGCTTGGGGCTAAAAAGACTTGTTTGGAATATGCTTTTTGATTTTTTTGACTTTTATAAGAGAAAAAATGAAATAATTATGATTTAAATGTGACATTACCTTTTGAATTTTTGACTATTTAGCTTGGGGCTAAAAAGACTTGTTTGGAATATGCTTTTTGATTTTTTTGATTTTTATGAAAGAAAAAAATGAAATAATTATGATTTAGATGTGATATTTTATCTTAACCTAAAAAGCCTATTTTATTTTTTTTATGACTTTTAGTAAAAACGTCCAAAAACCTCATAGGCCATATGATGGCTTAGGAGAGCCCAAGTTAAGATAAATTATAAATATACTTCTTAAGATTTATTTAAAATATAAATTGCGTCCTATTGCTCTGTAAGTTATAAATATCTTTTGATAAAATTTGTCATTTAAAAACATTAATAATAAAAATAAAATTTATAACTACCTTCATATAATAATAAAATTAATTAAAATATATTTTTGACATCATTAAAAACTATTAATTGATTTAATAATTGGTTAATCAATAAATTTATATTAATTATTTTTTTATTATTTATTTCAATTATTCATACAATTTCTAGAACATATAATTTAGATCATAATATATAATTTATTTGACTATTATTTTAAGGTATTTTATTAGCTAATATGATTTACATTAAAAAAAAAAAAAAATCAATCTCCACGATTTGTAAAATGAAAAAAAAAAAAAATAATAATTAACATTTGCACATCAAATCAATAGAATTGATGTTATTACTTAATATTTGAAATAGTTAGGAGCCGTGTTATATATATATATATATATATTGGGTATTACAACTTCAGATTTTATTTAATATTTTTTTTCTTCTTGTAAATTGAATCTTGCTAAATTACGAAACAACAAGACAATATATTATCTTTGAGTTTTATAATGATTTCACATGTCTTAATTTATGTAAGTTTGTTTTAGTAATTATATATAAAACGAATTATGTGGGTATTAATAAACAAATAAAAAAATTATGGGCATTTACCATTTTACTCAATTTTTTGGGGAGGTATAAAGGGTCTCATCTTGAGTATGGCTTGGAACTCAAAAAAACCCTAATTTTGGTCAAGATAGGAATACCTTTTGCCCTTGAGCCATACTATAACGGTTTTTGTTTAAATCCGATCCATTCATTGTTTTGGATCTGAGATTTCTTATCTTGATGGTTGTTCATGTCTTCTTTCATTTTATTCCTTATTGAGTTTGGTTATTGGAGTGTCTTAATTGTGTTTGTAACAGGTTGGGAGTTAGTTTTTCAAAACTGCTGCTGCCCAGATTTTGGCTTGTTCGCTCGGGCGAACTTTGAGAACTTCTAGTACTTTTGCAAGTCTACAAAACTACTAAGACTATGGCATTCTTGGCTCGAGCGGTCCTTCTTGCACTCGAGCTGTCTTTTGGAACTCTTAGAACTTTTGCAGGCCTGCAAAAGTTCTAGGAGGGTGGTGTTCTTTGCTAGAGCGATACTTTATTCGCTCGAACGGTCTCTTTTTTTGTGTTTGGTCACTCGAGTGGTGTTTTGGTCGCTCGAGCGGTCTGTTCGTATGTTAGATTGTAAAAGTCACTTTTTGGATAATTTTTTCATCTCTCTCTCTCTCTCTCTCTCTCTCTCTCTCTCTACATTTCAAAATCTTAGATATTCTCCCTCTCTCTCTAGAAAACATCTTTAAACCTTAAATACACCTTGATCTAATGGTTTCTCAACCCTTGTCTTTTGGAGAAAAAGATAGAGCTCACCTAGAGCTTCCATTTGATCAGAACAAAGTTCATTTTCGGTTTCATTGAGTTTCAAGTCTTGTTCTTCTTGGTCCTTGTCTTTGAGGTAGGGATTTCTCTGTACTTTAGTATGGTTTTTAACTTGGTTATTTGTCTTTTTAAAGAAATCTTGATATTGGGGATTTTTAGAACAATGCTAGGGTTTTGGTTTGAAATTAAAATAGGAGTTTTCAAAATGAGTTCTTAAATATGAATATGGGTTTGTAAATGTGGTTGAGTTGTGATAAAATGGTGGATTTTACCTTGGAATTGATTTATGAAGAAAAGTGGATTTTGCCCTGAATTGTAAATATTTGATTTTGTAATGAGAAAATGGAATTGATGTTGGTTTTATGAAACTGGAACGATGGTGATGGTGGTGGTGGAGTTAGATATAAATTATTACTCCTATCTTGAAATGTTAGAAAGTATATCTTTATTGAAAATTATTTTTCTGTATAGAGATATCTGTTTTTGGGCTATCGGTGAAAGATAGCTATGATTGTTATAGAAATTGTATGAGAATTAGGTGAACTGAAACTAATTTCTCATCCATTTGCATTAAGCATTGAGCATTGTAACATATTTAACACATTGAAAATGTTTATTGTTTTGAGAAAAATAAGTGAATACCTTGGTGAATCTTGATAGGGAGTGTAGTTGTGGTATTAAGTTGGCCTGTGTGTCCTTGGTGAAAGTCCAGAAACCCGTGCGGATAGGTGCCGAGCCTTCCGATTAGTACCGGTAAAAATGGCAATTGGTAGTGCTTATAGCCTACTTGCAGACACATCCTAGAAATTCCCAGTGTTGTATCCACTGCCGTATTTTCTATTGTAAATGAAATGATTTCATGAATTGTGATATAAACTTGGTATTATATGGTTTTTAGAAAGAGATATAAAATGTTTTGGCATGAGCATTTCATATGCATTCACCTTATAACTCTGTTAAGATTCATACACTGTGTTAGTGTGATACCCAAGTATACAACCCGTCTTGTTATCCTTTAATTGTGTTTATCTTACTTGTGTTGGGAGTGTTGGGAATTAATCTAAGGTCTCATCGACCGTTTGGGTTCACCATCCTTGAAACTTTTCTTGGAATTCTTTTGTTTTGTTTTTATTTTGCTCCGGAGTTAAGTTTTGCTTGTTTCAGAAGGTGGGAGGTTGGATCCAGGGTGTCTCGGGTTCAGCTGGTGAAATCTCTAATTGGGAGGCAGAACCGCACATGCGGGGCTTGGGCTGCTCGTGCGGAAGAGGGGCCGTACGTGCGGTGAGGCGGGGCTATCGAATGTGCAAGATTGCTTTGATTAGATGAGCAATCGCAGGTGCAAAGAGTGGGCCGCACGTGCGACGGAGGAGGCCACACATGTGATGAAGGGCATGCCGCACATACGGAAGAAGGCACACACGTGTGAGAACTGCTGAGTCTGAATTTCTTTTCCTTTAATTAGACGAGCAATCGCAGGTGCGGAGAGTGGGCCGCACATGCAGGAGAGGAGGCCACACGTGCGGTGAAGGGCATGCCGCACGTGCGGAAGAAGGCGCGCACGTGCAGGAACTGTTGAGTCCGAATTTCTTTTCCTTTTTTCCTCCTTGGGCTGAGTGTATATCACTTTTTTCTCATCTCTCTCTTTAAAAACACATTTTCTCTCCCTTCTCTTTACCTTTCCTTCACTAAACTTCATTAAATCCTTGATTTCTCCAAATCCATTAAAGTTTTAACCTTAGTCCCTTCATCAAAGTTGGAGAACTCTTCGAGGGCTATGTTGTGTGTGGTGGAGATTGAGTTTCGACACCATTGATTTTGGGGCTTTCTTCTCTTTTTCCTTGAAGAACTTGAGGTTGGGATTTTCTTGAAGTTATATATATATTTTTGCAAGATTATATTGATTTTGGAACTCCCTCTTGTGGTATTGAATTTCGATTTTGGCTCAAGAGTATTTGATGATTTTAAAAGTGGATTCACTCATTGTTTTCTAAAATCTCTTGAGGGTTTTGAACTACATTGTTAAGGAGGGATGTTGTTTTGGAAAAATTCTTTCAAAAATGGGAAAATGTCTAGTTTTTGGTGAAAACCTAAAAATTTGGAAATTTTGGAGAGATGTTGAGATTTCATGAGTTTCTTGCTCGTTAAAGTGTTAAGGTGAATGAATGATTGAGAATTTCATATTGTTGTTTGCAAAATGAGAAATTCCATGGAATATGAGAATGGTTGGTTTTGAAGCTTATTGTTTGACAATGTTGATATAGTCTTGAAATGACTAAGTTGAAAAGAATGCATGAAATGTGGAAATGTTGTTTACTTCTTGATATGTATATATATATCGTGAAATTACATTGAGACGAGAAATGAAAATTTTGATCACAATGGAAGATTGTGTGAAGGAAATGAAAATGGAAACATTTATGTAATGTATTGATACATGTTACATTGGCATTCCATTTCATTTGATTATTATGAATTTTGGATTTAGATTTGAAAACTACTGCATTGAGAAAGAAATTGTTTATGAGACAAGATCATATTAAATTGTTGTTGGGGTAAATATGTTTGGTAAGTCCGGATAGAGGGTATAGATTGGTGTTGATTAAGTTGGCCTAAGTGTCCAGGGTGAAAGACCGAAAACAGGCGCGGAGAAGGCACCACTTGCCTTCCGGTTAGCTACTAGTTGTAAACAGCTTGAACTTCTCCGCGCAGCCCCCCTTTCGGAGAGGGCGCGAATTGGGTTCTAGCTATTACAGTTCAGACTCTTGTCACGGTTCTGAATCTAATCTCATAAAGTGCAATGTAAGACTGATAAATCACCAAAGAGTCCAAATCTGGCAATTGGTTTTGAAAAATCAATTTTGAATTAAAAGCGCTAAACATGGACTGCTTTGCCAGATTTCAGAGTCGCCACCTAAATATTTTATTTTGGGAAATTTAGGAAACCCTGACTCGTGCCTAAGGCCACGTGTCCGTCATCACCAAAGTTGCCTCGGCTTGGGAACTTGGGTATGAGGGGGGAAGGTCATAAAATGAGCACCCCCACTCGCCCGATCAAAGGATCGGCATCTACTAACATGATATGTTGTTTTCATAAACACATGTGCTCTTATTCCGATTATTAGCGAACTTACTATGTGATGCGCACAATATACAAGTATAGACTCAACCACGAGAATTGGAATAAAACAACTCATATTTGTTTTTGAAAATGGTTTGAAAGTGCTACTCGCAAGTAGGTTAAAGTGCGGATTTGCCACCCTCAAGTGGGCTTAAAACATGATTTGCCACTTCGCAAAGTGGGCTTAAAACTCACAATCATCAAGTTGTTCCAATTCAGGCAATCAAGCCTCCACCCACAGGCATTCATGCAGTTATTCACTTAAGCAAATAGCCTCATGGCAAGCATGCTATCATGGCAACACTCACACTCATGCAAGGATGCTAAAGCATAAACACTTACAGTGTACTCCGAGCCAAAACAAAAAACTAGTTAGAAATCATGCATGATCCTAGCTATACAAGATGTCTAATGCAACACATGCAATAATGCAACTACTAGGCTCGACTACTTAAGATGGCATATGAATGCAACACTCGATAACATGCTTTGGAACACATATTCAAGTAGATATTGAAAGACAATGCAGTTTGAATGATGTGTTGAGCCCGGTGCATGCAAAACAAATGAATGATGCACGCATGCAAGCATAAGGTATGCTAATTGAAAAATGCCCTAAAATTAACCATCGAAAGCGGTTAAGTAAAAGGGAGAAAGACGTGGGGTTGGAAGACATTCACACACGCACGCACACTTATTACAACATTTGCCCTCTCGATGGAGGGTCCGAATGAAAGAGAGCTAACTAGCTACGCTAATTAAGCTAACTATTACAAATTATAACTAATTAACTAACTAGTTAACTAATTACAAACACAAATGAATAGCTAAACGCATTAACTATTTAAGTACAGAATCAACGAGTTAACCATCTAAGCAAAACAGTTAAAAGGAGCCTCGGGGTGAGGAATGCGTGCATGCTCGGTTGCTTCTTCCTGAAATCCCGTCGCCTTGCCACCGGTTGCCTCTGTTTGCATTCGCTTTGATTCCTGAACACTGAACCAATTCCCAGACTGCTTCTACTCCAGAACCGGAATCACTTTGAATCACCTTCAAGCTGGTGGACTGTCGGCCACAAGGGGAGGCTGTAGGCCACTTGTCGGCCACTTCCTCTGGCCGGTCGGCCAGTTACTTCTGCATACTCCAGTTTTGCTGCAAACAGAGTACAAAATGGGCAAGGCAAGGCATTTGCAGGATATGTGTGTACAACCACCCTCCTTATTATTTCTCAAACTCAAAGGAGTGCGGTACTCGACTCTTGAGCCACCAACCGAGCATCACAATGCACGATGGCCGAGAAGTCGAGTTTGTACAAGTTAATGAATGCACAAGTAACACACAAGACTCATGAAGCCTCCACCCTATCATGCACAATCAAGGGGGACAGCGACTAAGAAATGAGGCACGTTCCATTACTTCATGTATGAAACGTCCCTCGTTTCTCGTGTTTGGATTAACGTCTGATCCAAACACATGCAATGCAACACACATGCAAACAACATGCTTATCTATCAATGCTAGAAAGGTATGCACAAGGCTTTATCATGTAAGCAATGCATGCAAGACAATGTTAAGGGACCAAGAGCACTAAATCAAGTGAAGAACATTACACTTGAGGCATGCACTACATAGCACAAATGACCAAACCAACCCCCGGACAGAGGTTAAACATGCCAAAACAGAGGCCTAATCATGCTGAAATGGGAGCCCAAAATGCTAGAAGAACATGCATGCAAGTTGGCTTACAAATGAAGCATAAGGCTCAACCCTCAAACACAACAAAAGGGCGATAAATGCAAGAATATGGTAGAGGTATATGGTCTGAAATAACATGCCAAATGATGCCATGCCATGTAAAAAGCTCAAATATGACATGCTAGAGGTCTCAAAGTGCAAGACTAGCAAAGCTAAATACACTATAGCTATGCAAAGCCAAGCATGCATGACCAAAACCACTCAAATCAAACCTAAAGCATGCTGAAACATAGCCAAAAATGTGCTGGAGTAGAGCATACACATGCTAGATCTATAGGCTAAAACACCAAATACACTAGGCTAGTGAACAAAATTGCACTACAAGTGCAAGAAGCATGCAAGAGGCAACCAAACCAATCAAAAATAGAGTTATGACATGGCAAATTAGTGGCAAAAACATGCTGAGATAGAGCTAACATAAGCTAGAATGAGAGGCATAAAGCATGATGCATGTTAGGCCAACAAGTAGGATTGCACTACAAGTGTAAGATGCAAGAAACCAATGATCAAACCAACCTAAAGCAGAGTTATGGCAGGTCCAAAAAGTCACAAAAACATACTTGGACTAAGCTAGCAAATAAGAGAAATACATGCTCATGTATTAGGCCATCAACACAAGGCATAAAGGCACCACTCTTAAGCACAATGAAAGAGTGATAAACATAAGAGTATGACAGGAGTTTATGCTCTGAATTTACATACCAAATGATGCTATATCACACAAATGTCACAAATGAGGCATGTTAGGGGTCCCAAGACACAAGACTAGCAAAGGCCACTACACTATGGCCATACAAGGCAAGCCTCAAAGGGCCAAGATCATTCCAAATAGAGTTTAAGCAAGTCAAGACAAGGCTAAGAACCTGCTAGAGTGGAGCCAATACATGCTAAAATAATAGGCCAAAACATCAAGTGAGCTAGGCTAGCATGCGAGATTGCACTACAAGTGTGTGAAGCATGCAAGGGGAAACCAAACCAACCCAAAACAAAGTTATATCATGTTAAAATAAGGCCTAAAACATGCTAAGATAGAGCCTCAAGAAGGTAGAAAAACATGCCAAAGTGTTAAGCCAACAACACATGCAAACAAAGCACTCAAGGGGGGGACCACCCCATCCATTTTGGGTTTCAAAATCCACTTTCCACCACTGAAGTTCCTCTAAAATTCAGTGGTGAAAAGGCCAAACAAAGGTGATTTCAAAGGCCTCAAAGGATAGCTCAAAGCAAAGCAAAATAAGGCACAAAAGGGGGTAGACCACCCCTAACTCAAACAAGGCCTTAGATAGCCATTTTAAACACTCTAAAACAAAGGTTTTTGTCATTGCAAGTTAAGCCTAAAACATCATGCAAATAGGGCCAAATAAGCAATGAAGATAAAGCTTTAAAGAGGCTATTACTCACCCTTGAAGCACAACTTCAACAACAGCGACTTCTGAGGCAAAACCAAGCCAAAACCTCTCAAATAAGGCTTCCAAGTACCTCAGCAATAAGATGAAGGTGTTTGAGTAGGTGTTTGTGTGCAAAAGTATGAAGAAACAACACTTTTAAGCACAATAGCACAATATAGAGAAAGAGAGAGTGAGAATTCTAGAGAGAGAGGGAGATTTTTTGCTTCTGAAAAATCTGAACCCTTTTCAAGGGAGAGGAAGCTCCCCTTATATAGAATTACAAGCCTCAAGCTTGTTTGACAAGCTAGAAGCTTGTACAATCCCTCCATATATGTGTATGGAGGATTTCTTCTGTGCCAACAGCTGGCACAGCTGGCAATAAAAATATCTACAAAAGCAAGAGAATGGTCGTCGGCCACTTCCACTGGCCTATAGGGGGAGAAAGTGGCCTACAACCACCAAAAGTGGCTGACAGCCCCTCCCTTGCCTCAAGGCAAAGGGTAATAAGGTATGGCACAAAAACCAACCAAAAGGAAGAGATCCAAGAGGCCCCGAGACAAGGCGCTCAGCCGAAAGCTCCCGAAACTAGCCTACGGGCCACTGCAAGTGGCCTACAAGAGAGAAAAAGTAGCCTACAGCTACAAAAAGTGGCTTACAGGCCTCTCTCTCCCTCTAGGCAAAGGCACCAAGGTATGGTCCAAAAAAAAACCAAGAAAAAGAGAGTTAAGAGGTCCCGAGACAAGGCATTCAGTCGGAAGCCCCGAAAACTCGAAACAAGCACAAACATGCGTGATCATCGCGTGCACAAACGATGACGTCTAAGTCTTAAGATCGGTCAAAAATGGGGTGTCTACACTAGTGAAGTGGGGATTTGGTAGTGCTGGTTATGCATACTTCCAGACACGAACCTAGGGATTACCTGAGTCATATTTACCGCTCCTTGAACTTTATTGAAATTATTAAATGGTTGAATTTTTAAAGTTTCATTGTGCATGAAGGTTTTCAAAAGACAAAGATGCGTTTTTTTTTTTTTTTTTTTTTTTTAACATAGCATTGTATATTGTGAGACCATGAAATATCCTCTCACATGGATTGTAGAGATCCAACGAAGAGATGAACTTTATCCTGGTAGACCTGCAAAGATGAGCATGATCGGCGCCACCCAACCGGGGTTGCCGGCCGGAAGCACTCCAATGGTGAAGTCAGTCCCTTGATAAACAGAATGAAGGTCTAGAAAATGTAAAGTGCTTGATGTGTAGTGTAGAGAGAGATGACTTACCTCCTCTTCTGGGATGCCTCCCATTTATATAGATGGGGGGTGTGATATTAGTTTGGGTTGGACCCATTGTAGGCCTTGTTTGGGTTAATCCCAATAAGCTGATATATATTTTTTTTCTGGCTCCCACAATTGCCCCAAAACTTTCATTGTCTGTGGTAGAAGGAATGAGAGTTTTTTCTTGCCAAGTTACGCTGTTCAAATAGTTGTTAGGTTTTTTGATAAAGAACACTTTGGATAAAAGAATAAAATGTATGAATGAATGACTGTATGTATGCTTGAATGTATGTATAAATGTACGTATGTCTTGAATGTATGTATAAATGTATATATGTCAATCATAGGATGAGGGGAGGTGAGCTAAAACCCAGAAAGGAATACAAACAAATCATAACGATAGGCCGCGGTGTTCTAACTCCGGGCATGGGTGTAGGCCATAGTATTCTAACCCCCGGGCATGGGTGTAGGCCACGGTATTCTAACCCCCGGGTATGGGTGTAGGCCACGGTATTCTAACCCCCGGGCATGGGTGTAGGCCTTTGTTAACGGCACTCTGTGCCGAGTGCGAAGATTGCGCTGTACTCGAAGACTTTTGTTGATTTTAAGTGGCAACCAAGTGCCAATATGGCAAGGACTTTGAATAATGCATCATGTACCAAATAAGGTGGACGTGTTAATCACCAATAATATTGCTCCGCTTGTATGGAATTGCCAAGTAGATATTAGGCCAACTATTTAATTGCCGAGTTGCTCGGTTTGTGTTTAGTCCAAGGTAAACTTGCCCCATTGCTTTCGAATGACAGGTGTTAGTCGGAAGGAATGCAGATTCCCATTGCCCTATGTTGCAGGGAAGATTCGGCTTTGGTAAAATGACGGCGCACAACAATGTGCGAACTGCTGATTGCCAAATGCAAATTGCCGACTGCCAAGTGCTAACGGCCGACTGCCAAATGTGTAATGTATTGCCCTAAAAATTGCACTTGCTTGGAGCGGTGTGAAAAGGAGCGGGAGTGTGTAACTCAAGTAAATATCGTTGTAATATTTGTACCAAGTTGGCCGAGTATGCATGCATATCAAAGGTGTCGAGATGATGATCGGCTGATGTGCCCCAATTAGAAAGCAGAAATTTGACTAAGATGTCCCAGTGGGCAATTGTTTTGCCAAATAATGTTGTTAGGCAAATAAAGTTGCCGAATACTGTGGCCAATGTTGCTGCATAAAGTTTGACAATGCATAAAGTTGACAAATAATGTTGTTTAGCCGAATAAAGTTGATGCACGGCCGAATAATGATCATAATGTTGAATTAATAATGGTGCCAAATAATCTTGCCGAGTAAATTTGATGCACTGCCGAGTAACTAGTGTCAAAACATCGGTGTCCGTTTCATATATAATGTGATTTTGCCGAAAAGTTGGTCAGTTACACTTGGGTCAGTGATTGTGTTGATCTTTTGGTCGGCGATTTTTCTTAGCTTCGCGGTGTGTCGGCATCCCTTTGGAGTTAGATTTGCTACGAACTTGGTTAGCAATGGTTGCCAATTTATTGAAGTTGAGTTTCTTGTCCAACGTACTACGTATATTTGCCCCATTGCTTTTGAATAAGATTTGTTTTTCGGAAGGAATAAAATTGACTTGGGCCAAAATTGTCGAGTATGCCGATAACAATTTGAAATGGATTCCGTGGGCGAAGTGAGAGCCATTGCGCTCAATTCTTGGAATAAAATATGCATTTTTTTTTTTAGTTTAATTTGCAAATTCTGACTGTACGGATGGGCTCAAAATGTGTCAAATAGCTAGAAAGGACTATTGGATCGTTATGATTGGAGTCCAGATGGCTTAGATTTTACTAAAATAGAATGAATGGTTCAGAACAACCAATTGCAACGTAACTGCGAAGTACATGATGATTTCCCATATGCTTGCTGGTTCTTCTTCTTCGACAAAACATTAGATTTTCTAGGCAAATTTGGATGAGTTCATACGGCTTCGTTTCAGCACCGATTTTGACGCAGTTTGTTGCGTTGGATTCGTCTCGATGAGTACTTCACATTGGGATGATCAAAACTTCATTTCGACAACTTCGAAAATTTTAGTTATTTTGAAAATTTGGTCCGTTTCGCAAAGACTAAGGAACTTCGGTTACCTCTTGGCTCCTCAGATTAGTGGATTTAGACTCCTTGAATTGACACAAATCGACTGGTATATTTAGATGTTGATTTTAGCTAGCCGAGATACTTCTTCTATGCCGCGATAGTGTCGCCAGGCAATCTTGTACTTCCGAGAAATCATGAGATTTTTGCTGAAGAGGAAGATAAATTAATAATTGTAGTTGTTTCGAGAATGCCCAATGTTGTTGATGTATGTGTGGCCGAGTAGGCTTGTCGAGTAAGCAATGTTAGCCGAATACAAAGCCGAATAATGGTTCTGAAGCCAAGTCGATAACATGATATGCCGAATAAGTTGCGAATTGAATAGATCTGCAGTTGCGAATATGCCGAATAAGTTGCTGAAGAAGCCAAATAAGTTGTTGAAGCCGAGTTGATAACATGCAGAGTAACTATGGAGCTTTGGTCGGCCATGAGAGATGGTAAGTAATGAACTGAAAAAAAACAAAAGCAAGTAATAGGCCAACACATTAGCCGAACAATATGAGCCGCATAGATGGCCTCAGTGTGATTTCATTTTTTATTTTTATATTAACATGAGCATATTATTCAATTGCAGATCTATGAGTTGCCGAATATTATTCAACTGCAAATATATTAACATGTTATCGATTCAATTATGTAAAAAAAAATTCTTATTCGGCTTGGCTCATGAGCATGAGCATGAGTTGAAATAAAAAAAAAAGCTTCCGTGAGTTGAGCATTTTAACTGCTTATTCGACAACTTTTTATTCGGCATAAAAAACTTATCGATTCAATATACTAGCCGAGTCGGTAGCATATTATTCTTATATTAACATGAGCATTGGTCCAAACATTTATACGGCTCATTTATACAGTTTTTTTTTTTTTTTTTTTTGGGTATTAACATGAGCCGTATAGATTGGCTCATACTGACGCAATTTATGGAGTAAAAAATGTTAAATTATTTATGATAACAACTCATGGCCTTTATTTATGTCAATTTAGTCTAGAGAGAGAAAAAGTGAAGACTAACTGTTGTAGCATAGGTACACGTGTATACATGTTAAGATTCAACTTCAAGATAAGTTTGAGAAACAAAGAATAAATAAATAAATATATAGATCATGCATGAATTTGGCCGATAAACCCCGTTAGTAATGCCGAAAAGATGCTATCGCCAACAAAAATATGAAACCCATTTTTAGAGCGAGAATGAAAGTGCAAAAATGCAAAAATAAATACAACGAATATGAGCCAACTACTCTGCTAGAGAGAATGTCGAGATCGATATGAAATAAATGTTTGGACCAAACCTAGGAGCATCAATATATATTGGACCAAATCTATGAGCAAAAATGTATATATATATCTGTGTATATGTATATGCACAACAAGATTGACATTAAAAAAAATAACTTTAAACAAAAAGGGGAAGGATAGGATCAACCGTGAGTCTTGTTTTTAGTAATGTGAAATGATGATGTGAGCATCTTGAGTATGCTGTTTGTCATCTCCTTCGTTGAATTCTTGTAGACGTTTCCCACAGACGGCGCCAATTGTGAGACCATGAAATATCCTCTCACATAGATTATAGAGATCCAACGAAGAGATGAACTTTATCCTGGTAGACCTGCAAAGATGAGCATGATCGGCGCCACCCAACCGGGGTTGCCGACCGGAGGCACTCCGATGGTGAAGTCAGTCCCTTGATAAACAGAATGAAGGTCCAGAAAATGTAGAGTGCTTGGTGTGTTGTGTAGAGAGAGATGACTTACCTCCTCTTCTGGGATGCCCCCCCTTTATATAGATGAGGGGTGTGATATTAGTTTAGGTTGGACCCATTGTAGGCCTTATTTGGGTTAACCCCAATAAGCTGATATGTATTTTTTTCTGGCTCCCACATATATGCATTTAATTTCATGAGAATTGTATAAAATGTATATACTTTGTTTAGAATTTCCTACTGGGCTTTGTACTCACCCTATGGGATTTTGTGCAGGAAAAGATGTGGTAATTCTGCTGAATTAAAGATGTGGGTTATATGTTGAAGAGCACAAGGCTCTTGTTTTTGTTGTAATCTTCTTCTCTTTTTTTTTCTTTCTTTTTTTGTGTAAGCCAAGGGCTAGATGTGTGTGGGTTCGAGCAACCATTTTCGTGTAACCGGGCTTAAGCCTTGGACTTGTAGCCCTTGAGGGCATTTAATTGCACTTGACTATTATGCCACATACCATAGATTCATGTACTAAGGTCGTTGAATGTATACTCGCGTGTGGGGCCTTCTTTTGTAAATCTCTTAGCGATTATGAATGCAAATGTTGGAAGTTGGGGATGAAATTGATATTGGGATTTATTTGTGTGTACTGCAAGCTAAGGTCATTGGCGTCTCTTTATTGTGAAAATTTTCGAGGCGTGACAGTTAGAGTATCTTTACTGGACTTTGGCTCACCCTATATGGAAAACTATTTTCAGGTGCTGATGATATGCCTCCTCTAAGGCCGTAGCTTGGGAGGACTTGGAGCCGAGAGCTTCTTGTTTTGTTTTTGTTGTATTTATTTTGCACAAGTCTAGGACTTTATTTGTATTGAGTTTCTAACTCACTTTTGTTGTAACCAAGCATCGACTTAGAAAGTTGTAGCCATTAAGGCACTCATTTATCTGTTTAACTCTTATTTCATATCTCTTACTTATGACACATGCTATAGATTCAAGGTTAGGGCTTATGAATGTATAGTTGCATGTGCATGTGCCATCTTTTGTACAACTAGATCATATTCTAAAATGTATTGTTAATTGGTAAATATTGTGAGATGGTTTGTTGTTATATTTTGGGGGGCGTTACAACTTGGTATCAGAGCCACCGGGTTTGAATACTTTGGGATTGTGGGGAGTGGTTATTACCACAATAGGTTCCCTTGCCAGATGATATTAGGAATAAACCTGGTATGCTATGTGATAATATGCTTATGTGACTGTAGACCACCAGGAGAACTCCCAGCTCCGCGCGCGAGGGCACGAATCGTTGCTCTTCACTACTACAGTTCTGACTCGTGTCACGATTCTGAATCTAATCTCACAAAGTGCAATGAGAGACTGATAAATCACCAAAGAGTCCAAATTCGGCAAATCGTTTTGGAAAACTGATTTTTATAAAGAAATGCCAAACATGGACTGCTTTGCTAGATATAGAGTCGCTACCTAAATGTTTTATTTTGGGGAAATTTAGGAAACCCTGACTCGTGCCTAAGGCCACGTGTCCGTCATCACCAAAGTTACCTCGGCTCGGGAACTTGGGTATGAGAGGGGAAGGTCATGCAATGAGCACCCCCGTTCGCCCGATCAAAGATCGGCCTTTACTAACATGATATTTTGTTTTTGAAAACACATGTGTTCTTATTCCTGTTATTAACCTAAAATTTACTATGTGATGCGCACAGCATACAAGTATAGACTAGATCGCCTAAGTTGGAACAAAACATCTCATGTTCGTTTGTTTGAAAACAGTTTCGAGGTGCTACTAGCAAGTAGACTAAGTCGTAGATTTTTCCACCCTCAAGTGGGCTTAAAACTCGCATTTCAATGAACTGTTCCAATTCAAGCAATCTAACCTTCATCCACAGGCATTCAAGCAGTTAATCACTTAAACAATTAGCTTCATGGCAAGCATGCTAGCATGGCAACATACACATCTCATGCAGTATGCTAAAGCGTAAACACTCACAGTGTACTCCGAGCCAAAACAGAGAACTAGTTAGAAATCATGCATGATCCTAGTTCATGTTAAAATGGCTAACACAACACACGCAAAAATGCAACTAAGATAGGCTCGACTATTCTAAGATGTCATGTGAATGCAACTTGATAACATGTTGTTGAACACGTATTCAAGTAAATGTATTGAAATACAATGCAGTTAGTATGATGCGCCGAGCCTGGTACATGTAATACGGATGAATAGAAAAATATCTGTAAAAGCAGAAAAAGGGGTCTCAGCCAAAAAAATGGCCGATCGACCAAAAATAGTGCCGATCGACCATCACTGATGGCCGATGACAAGAAAACATGGCCGATAAGCACAAGGCTTGGCCGATGGGTTGTAGGGCTGGCCAACAAGCCACCCTCTTCCCTCAGAAACAAAACCACAAGTCCTTGGTCCACAACCAAGCACAAAACAGACAAGTTGAGAGGTTCTAAGGCAAGGTACGCAGCCGAGACCTTCAGGAACTCAAAACAAACACAAGCATGGATGATCATCGAGTGTTCAAACGATGACGTCCAAGTCTTGAGGACGGTCAAAAATGGGGTGTCTACAGTGACTAAGTGGGTATAGAATTTAATTTCTAAGATATTGATTGGGTCTATGAGTTTCTAGAAATCCTATTAGAAAAGCACTTGATCACTGCTATTTCTAATTGGAACTCTGGAAATGTCGCAGGACGATCATTATCTAGAAAATAATTCGTATGTGTTTATGTGCCTATATGCTTATGTGGAGTGAATTAATTGTTGTCCACCGCATTAGGTCATGAGTGAGTTAACTTCAGCACATTTGTAAATGTGCTACTCTCTGGTGTTACCTTCATTAGGATGTCAAGACGTGGACATGGTGGTGGTAGGCGTGACAGGCCCTAGACGGCTGGAGATGCCGTTACCAGATTGGTAGGCTTTTGTCAACACCTTCGAGGACAAGTGTTTGCCTTCCACTGCTAGAGAGAAGTTGAGAAAGCAGTTTCTGAAGCTCAGGCAGCTTAATATATCAGTGGCCGAGCTTGAAGCTGCCTTTACCAGTTTATCGAGGTTTGCACCTGAGCTTGCAGCAATTGAGGAATGTCGTTGTATGGAGTTTGAGAAGAGGTTGAGGACGAGACTCCTTTTCAAGGTGGCCACGTCCATGATTAGGGATTACGGTCGTCTTGTGGAGGTGGCAACTTACTTAGAGACCATGATTCAGACTAAGGAGAAGAAGATGTGGGCCTCCAAGTAGAAGAATCAAGAGGTTCAGGGAGAGACTCGGGACAGTAAAAGGTAGAGGGATTCCACCCCACAGCAGTCTCAGGGAGCACAATCTAGGTCCACTTTTCTGGTACTGAGTTCTGGTCTTGGGATAGGTGGTCAAGGAGGGATTGCTTGTTTCAAGTGTGATCAAATGGGCCACAAGTCTATATTTTGCCCGCAAATAGGATAAGGGCAACAATCTGCACCGTCTTTAGCTCGTTCTTAGCGCTAGAGTCAGGGAAGAGGACAGCCACCTACTATTATCAATGTGGGCAGTCAGGGCATTTGAGAAGGTTTTTCCCTCAGGCAGGTAGCATATCTGGTACGTGTGGTTTGAGGCAGACATAGAGCCATTAGCCTACACCGTCAGCTCAGGCCTCAAGGGCCAATCAGGGAGCCTCTTCGGCTCAGTTAGTGTATCAAACTCATGGTCTAAGGGGTAAGCAAGTGGAGCAGAGACCTACATAGCGTGTGTATGCTGTTACCACACCAGATTTGTTGCCAGCACCTTTGGTAGTGAGAGGTAACTTTTTGTTGTGTAATTCCATTGCCAATGTGTTGATTGATACTAGTGCATCGCATTCTTTTTATTTCATCTACATTCGTATCAGCATTGGGGTTAGAAGTGGCTCAGTTAGCATCTCTACTCAGGGTAGAGTCACCTGTTAGTGGTGAGGTTGTGTTGGACTATGGGTGTCGGGGTTATGAGATAGAGGTTACCAATCACTGACTTCCTTTTGTTTTTGTGTTGATTGATATGTTGAGTTTTGATGTTATTTTAAGCATGGATTGGTTATCATCCTATCGGGCGATTATAGACTGTTATCGTCAGAGAGTTATGATGTGCACCTCGAGTGGTGATTATTTTTATTTCCTAGGGGACCGAGTTCATAAAGCCTTGTTGCTAGTGTATGATCCGCATGGTCGGGGCGAGCTTAGTCTCATTTTTGCTACATTCTTGGGTATTGAGAGTGATGTGGTCCGAGTTGAGTTATCAAGGATAGTTTGTGAATACTCGGATGTCTTTCCCGAGGATCTCACTAGTTTACCACCTCACCGTGAGTTTAAGTTCTCTATTGACTCAGTGCTTAGCACGACACCGATTTCTACGGCACCATATAGATTTGCACCCGCCGAGTTGAGTGAGTTAAAGATTCAACTCCAAGAATTGCTAGATAAGGGCTTTATTCGCCCTAGTACTTTGCCTTGGGAGCACCGGCTCTCTTTGTCAAGAAGAACGATGGCACATTGCGACTTTGTGTTAATTACCAGAAGTTGAATCGGGTAACTGTTAAGAACAAGTACTTGTTGCCTCGTATAGATGACTTGTTTGACTAGTTGAAAGGGTCTTGTTGTTTCTCTAATATAGACTTGAGATTGGGTTATCACCAATTAAGAGTGAAAAATGAGGATATACAGAAGACGACATTCCGTACGCGGTATGGCCATTATGAGTTCTTAGTGATGCCTTTTAGGTTAACCAATGCATCGGCCTTGTTTATGAATTTGATGAATCGAATATTTCGTGAGTTCCTAGACCATTTCGTGGTTGCCTTCGTTGATGACATTTTGATTTACTCACCCTCTGAGGAGGAACACGAAAAACACTTGCGAGTTATGTTTGAGTTACTTAGAGCCCACAAATTGCACACTAAGTTCGGGAAGTGTGAGTTCTAGTTGCAGGAAATGAAATTCTTAGGCCATGTGGTATCCAAGGAATGGGTGACTGTAGATTCCTCTAAGATTGAGGCAGTTCAAGATTAGGAACAACCTACGAATGCCTTTAGGATCTAGAGTTTCTTTGGGTTAGCCGGGTATTACCATCGTTTTGTGAAGGATTTATCTAGATTAACCTCGCCATTGACTAGACTGACGAGGAAGGGAAATAAGTTTATATAGAATGATACTTGTGAGAAATCGTTTCAAGAACTTAAGGTTAGACTTACCAGTGCTCCAGTGTTGATTATTTTGGAGATGGCTTTGGGCTATTCAGTATATTATGATACGTCTTGAGAATGTTTGGGTTGTGTCTTGATGCAATAAAGGAAGGTTGTATATGGCTTACAGCAGTTGAAAACACATAAGAGAAACTATCCTACTCACGACTTAGAGTTAGTAGCAGTGATCTTTACCTTGAAGATTTGGAGACATTACTCGTATGGTGAGAGATTTGAGGTCTTTTCTTATCACAAGAGTTTGAAGTATCTGTTTTCACAGAAGGATTTGAATTTGAAGCAAAAAAGGTAGATGGAATTTATGGAAGATTATGACTTTGAGTTGCACTATCATCCGGGGAAGGTTAGTGTAGTGGCCGACACCTTGAGTAGAAAATCCATTGGCAGTGTAGCTAGCATTGTCATCCAGGAATGGGAGATGTTGGGCACTATTGGCAAGTTTGACTTGTATCTTGGCTAGTCTGTAGAGTCGGCAGCTTTGTTTACTATGGTTGCACAACCTACACTTGTGAGCCGAGTTATGGAAGCACAGTGAGGTGATCATGAAGTAAAAACCCTCTGAGAGAATATATCTAGTGGGAATGTGGAGAAGTGCTTAAACATGTATTTGACTCAAGTGTTAGATACCTTGACCATCTTTTCGTACCAAAATCTTGTAGAGAGGAGGTACTCCGAGAGTTACATCATTTACGCCTTGCAGTACATTTGGGAGGCACAAAGATGAACCACGACCTTAGTCTCTAGTTTTGGTGGAGGGGGATAAAGAGAGACGTAGCCTTGTTTGTATCGAGGTGCCTTACTTGTTAACAAGTAAAGGTCGAGCATCAAAGGCAAGCAGGTTTGTTGCAACCCTTGCCTATAGCCACGTGGAAGTAGGTGCATATCACTATGGATTTTGTTATGGGTCTTCCAAGGACTAAATGGGGCAATGATGTCATGTAGGTGATAGTCAACCGGTTAACTAAGTCAGTACACTTTGAACCTATGCGCACGAGTGACTCAATAGATTACCTTGCCGACCTTTATGTTAGGGACATACACTATATGAAATCGCACTTTTGTCGACTAAAAATTTAGTTGGAAAAAGTAATCCACTACTAATTTTTTTGATCGCCACTTTGGTCGCCAATTGAGGGTCGCGAAAAGTAATTAGCGACTAAAAAAAATTTTAGTCGGGAAAAAGTTATATATGCCTACTAAATTTTTGGTCGCTGAATGTTACATTACCGCAACTAAACCATTTTGTTGCTAAAACACTTTAGTCGCCAAAAGTGATATTTTCCCGACTAAATATGTTAGTCGCCAATTGTCACATTTCTCGACCAAAAGTGTTAGTTGCCAAAAGTAATGTTTGCGTGATTAAAACTTTAGTCCGCAATAGTCCTATTCGCGACCAAACACTTTGGTTGCCAAAATTAATAATTTTACCGACTAATTATTTAGTCGCCAAATGTGAATAGTGAAACACCGACTAATCACTTGGTCGCCAAAAGAGGAAAAACCAAACCAAATTTTGGTCGCCAATTCAGTTTTTTTTTTTTTTATGAAAATAAAAATAAAATATAAAAAGAATTTCATTTAACCTATATGATATATAATAATCAATCTAAACCATTTAATATAATCTGTAATTTGCAAGAATCATTCAAACCAACAAAATCAACTAAATCATGATCATCCAACAAAATACCTAAATCAGCCAATGCTTAACTTGTTTTATTAAAGTCATCAACTATTATAAGTTTTCATCCACAAATAATTCCAAACTACATAATCATCCAATTAAAATGGTCATGTAATCTATATAATTATCCAACTCACATCAATCTAGTATAAAAATTTAAAACATAACAAGTAGTTGTTATTATGCTTTAAATTTTTATCCATATGCATCTATTCAAAAATATAACAAGTAGTCTATCCAAATACTTTTCATACACATCTATCCAAAAATATATAATCCTTCAAAAAATGTAATAAGTGCCAAATAGTCTTGTATAATTCAGCTTCGTGCACGAGTTCATCCATTATACAAAAGAAAAACAAAAATAATGTCAGGTAATTTTTTTATAAAAATATTTGTACATCACTTGGATTGTAAAATTGGACAAAAATTCAAAAAGGTCCATGAAAAGTAAAAATAACATGAACAAATTAAAGGACTATCAATACCATTTTGTAAATAAAACAACATTTATATGTATAAATCCAATATTGTATCAAAAAAAAATAAGAATAATGATATGTGCATTTTCACAATACAAGTTCTAAAAATTCGACAAACAGACCCACAGATTTTGACAAGAAGTCAAGTGTTATAATGTGCTCAACTCATGCACATGCAACATTCCTCCGTGACATTTATTATTTGATGAATAAATACCTGAAAAATGATCAATCCAATAAGGGTTGGTTGTGTGTCAAACCCAAAACTCTGAAATAGATCCTTCGAGTTCTTCACAAGAGTGTATCCTCCAAATTGCAAGAATGTGAGAATCTGCAGTGGGGTACAAGAATAAGACAAAGTTAGAACTCAAGAAAGCTCCATCTCAAAGCTAACAACAATTAAAGGCATCGTCAGTATAAAAAAACCACAAGCTACCCGAAATGGAAATTCAATTTTTGACATTCTCACATATGCCAATGTTTAGTAAGAGCAATAAAAGATCAAATAAGATTTAAAATATTTACAATAAATAATAACATAAAAGAATTGTCTTTTTTAACATAAACATAACATATTAAAAAAGAAACTAATTAGTGATCAACATGCACCTCATACCACCAAACATGATTCTTATGACGAAAAAACTCTGATACAAATTGTTTGCTTGAATTGCTTTTACCAAACCCAATTTTACATAGGTCAAAAACAGGATATATCTTGTTGGGTAAATTATCTAGCAGCTTAAGTTATTGGGCAACCATTTTTACTGGTATTAGCATTAAGGATATCAAAACTCAAGAGGCAAAGCCCAAAGATAACTCTTAAATAACAATAACTTAATATAATAAAATTGGATCCATTAGCATACGAGAAAAAAATGAGAAGTAAAAGGATTCCCCTGTGCCCGAATCCTTCAAACTTATTAGTGGCAATCTTCAATGTTTTCAGGCCAGCAACTTGATGGCCTCTCTCTGAATATTTTCTACCATATCTCTATTCAGATAAATAAAATTATAAACCATAATGTAAAAATTGGTGGAATGCATACTACTAAACTCAAAGAACTATTTTTTAATAAGAAACATTAAGATAGCATCAAAAGGAAATCCTGCCCCGGACCGAAGACCTTTTTGTCCCACAAATGTAATTGGTAGAATATTATTATTAGTATTTAGTTAGATTTAGTTACATAAGTTCTAGTAAAAGGTGTTGATTTTGTTTCCAAATAATATTTGGCCTATATATTTAGACTTTTGGCATTGTAATATTCAGCTTTTGAACTAATAATATTGATAGTATTTTAGGCTGTGGCCTTTTGTGAGTTTTCTTTCTTTTCTCCCTATTATCTTCTTTGCAATTCTGACATTCCGAGATGGGTCTAGTTAGTAAAATTAATAAATCTATGACAGCAACGACCACTACCTATGCATTAATAACAGAAATGCATAGGGTATGAACATTATTAGTGTAACAACAAAACAAATCATTTTGAAACATTCATTTGCTTAATAACAGTTGCAGCATACCTGAACAACAATGAAAGAGTACATTGTATGATTAAGTTTCCAATGACCCAGTTCATGGAACAAAAATTTGGGAACAAATCTAAAACAATGGGCCAAGATAAGATTCACATTGAATTTTGCTAACAGAGAAGACTAGGCTTCAGTCAGTTAAATTATGGGCTTGAGTCGGTGAATACATGAACAATAATGCACCAAGATTAAAAAAAAAGGGTAATAGACATGAATTAAGACATTATATAAACCTAATATTGCTACAAAAATAGAAGGCTTCATCCATATGTACAAAGTGCAAATAAAGAGTAATGTTTCCAAAGAAACAATTTTGGGTTTGTGTTTGTTCTTCTGTAGAATTTCAACCACAACCATGTCAATGTCCTATTTTTTCTTACATAACAAAAACTAAAATGAGAAGATAAAACAATCACAAGGAGAAGTTCAACAATTCACAAATGGATGCAAATTAGGAAACAAATATCCTAATTTCAAACAAGATAAGCATCCAAACCTAATGAATCAAAGTGTCAAAAAGGACAATGCGCTTGTTCTTAAAGAACCCATACATATATGCCTACATAATGTTGACAAGTAAGGTTAGTCCAAAACAAAAACAATAGTGTGTTTGGTTTGAGTTTTTTGGATTGAGTTTTTTGAAAATTGAGTTTTTTTATTTTCGTGCTTTTTTGTTTTTAGTAAATATTTTTAAAATTTTAAACATTTTTTTACTTTTTAAACATCTTACTTAGATGAATCTAAAAAGTATAAAATTTGTGAAAAAATATTTAAAAAATTATTAAATACATAAAAATATAAAAAATATACTAAATTCTCGTAATTTTTTTTGTATTTTTGGTATTTAGTGAATTTTTAAAAGGTTTTTGTTCACAAATTTTTTACTTTTTAGGTATATTTCTGTTAGGTATGTCTAAAAAAAATAAAAATAAATAAAAAATTGCTTAAAATATTACAAAAAAATAATAAAGAAAAAAAAAACACGAAAAACAAGAAAGTATAATTTTCTGAAAAGTGTTTTTGGAAAAATAGAACCAAGCAAAGTTCTCAAATTCAAGTAATATAAATATTGTGTGAGATTTTCAGATTCTAGGTTACAATATAACCTTTTGAGACACAAAAGATAGCACTAACCATCAACTTAAGAATCATAATCTGAAGCAAAGAGTTTTGAAATTTCATAGAAGAACAAACACAAACCTAGTAAAATGAATCATGAAATTATGAAATCAACATCAAATCCATAAAACTCTAGAAATTAGACCTGAAAAATCTAGAAACCCTAGATGTTGATTTGTGATTATGTACCAATTTTAAGCAAAATATAACAATCCCAATCAAACAATCAAGAGAAAGAGACACAAAGATTTTACGTGGAAAAACCATAATTGGACACCTTCCAATTGTGATCAAAAAACCACGGGCAATTGCCACAAGACAATCCACTAAGAAGATTTAAAGGAATTACACAGGTATCACTCTCAATTATCTAGCGAATCCACAACGCCTAATTGAACCAACCTCTATGTGCCTCTTCCAATCCCATCTTCACCACGGAATTGTCTTTCTGATGAGCCACTCCGGATTCCACCAAAGCTTCAGGCTCGAATTCTTCAGAATCCACAACTGAAGAACAACTCTCTCTTTTGTGTATAACAAACAAACCTTTGATGTACTCTCTTTAAACCATGAGTTGAATACTCAATAAAAACATCAAAGAAAACTTTAAAAAAATATCTCCAGATATAACCCTTAAGAACCAAAAAGAAGATCTGGAGAGATTCAATGAATGAATCAATGAATAGCCTAGATTTGGGAGAAACCCAACTATTTATAGAAAACCAAAGCAATCCTAGTTGGGAAAGAAAACCAACTTCTTGCAGAACTCCAAAGTAATCCTGTTTTTGAAGGAAACCAACTTCTTAAAGAACTCTTGTTACAACCTTGGTTTTGATCCATGGAATTTGACAACAAAAGGTCCTAACAAGACCAATTAAACTAAACCCATTTAAGAAATCAACACGAAATTAAACTAAATAAATCATTTCAAACCCTAGAGCAAGAGTGGGAAATGGAAAAATAGAGGAAGAATATCAGACCCTAGAGCAAGAGTGAGAAATAGGGAGAGAGAGAGAGAGAGAGAGAGAGAGAGAGAGAGAGCGAGCGAGAGAGAACCTGGTATTATGGCGGTGGTGGCGGCGGTGGTTGTAGCGATGTGCAACGCAGGTGTGCTTCATGGTAGTGAACGACTGCGGTGAAGAGGTGAGGTTTGATGGTGCCTGAGATTCTCTGAGAGAGAGAGAGAGAGAGAGAGAGAGAGATTTGAAACTGTTTGCATTCCTATTCTGCTTCAGACCTGGGCGCCAATCTATATTACTAAAATTTTACACCTTTAGTGACCAAATTCACTTTTTGTCGAAAAATCTTTATTTATAACGACTAAACTATTTGGTAGCCAAATCTTAAGTAACGGCGACTAAAAAGTTAGTTGCCAAAAGCACCAATTTGGTGACTAATGTTTTTTTTTTATTTTGCTAGGAAAAATGAGTATATGACGACTAAATTTTTTTTATCTGCAACCAAAATAGTTCGATAACAATTAAAACGGCGTAGTTTTATTATCTACAACTAAAATATTTTAGTCGCTAAAAAATCCTTCAAAATTTGAAATGTCTCGCTCCAAATATTTTAGTTCTTTGGCGACTAAAAATTGTTTTAGTCGCTGAAAATAAATATTTGGCGACCAAAGATAAAAAGTAAATTTTTATTTTTCATTCGGCGACTAAATAATTTTAGTAGCCAAAACTAACTATACAACACCTAAAATATTTTTTAGTCGCTGATAATAAATATTTTGCAACCAAATTTTTGGTCACCAAAGATAAAAAGTAAATTTTTGTTTTTCATTCAGCAACTAAATAGTTTTAGTAACAAAAACTAACTATACAGCGACTAAAATATTTTTTGGTTGCTGAAAATAAATATTTGGCGACCAAACTTTTGGTTGCCAAAGATAGAAAGTAAATTTTTGTTTTTCATTCGGCGACTAAATAATTTTAATAGCCAAAACTGACTATACAGTGACTAAAATATTTTTTAGTCGTTGAAAATAAATATTTGGTGACCAAACTTTTGGTCGTCAAAGATAAAAAGTAAATTTTTGTTTTTCATTCGGCAACTAAATAATTTTAGTAGCCAAAACTAACTATACAACGGCTAAAATATTTTTTTTGTCGCCAATTGTGGCAAATTTAGCAACTAAATTTTTTTTAGTCGCCAATTGTGGCATTTTTAGTGACTAATTTTTTTTTTTAGTAGCCAATAATCAATATACCCCAACTAAAAAAATTTAATAGCTAAATATTGTACTTCTGCCGACCAACATAATTTTTGGTCGCTAATTCCACAACTTTTGGTGACCAAAATAGTTTTAGTCGGCAAAAGTGGTTGCCAAAAGTATATTTTCTTGTAGTGATAGTGTGACTTCATGGGGTCCTTATGACTATTGTTTTAGATAGAGATTTGCGTTTCACAGCTCGATTATGACAGAGCCTACAGAATGCCTTGGGCACTAGATTGACATTTAGCACCGCTTATCATCCTCAGACTGACAGGCAATCAGAGCGTACCATTCAGATCCTTAAAGATATGCTTCGAGGTTGTGTTCTTGACTTTAAGGGGTCATAGGAGAGACACTTGCCTTTAGTGGAGTTTACCTACAACAATAGCTTCCAAACGAGTATTGGCATGGCACCGTTTGAGGTCTTGTATGGCCGACCGTGTAGATCTCATGTGTGTTAGGCTGAGGTGGGTGACGCACCTATGTTAGGTCCTGAGTTAGTCCGGGAAACAACGGAGAAGGTTGCACTTATCTGTAAGAGGTTGGTTTCAGCTCAGAGTCGTCAGAAGAGTTATGCCGACCGTAGGAGAAAACCGTTATCATTTGAGGTAAGAGATCACGTTTTCTTGAAAATATCACCTATACGGGGTTCAATGAGGTTTGGGAAAAGTATGAAGTTGTCTCCTAGATTTATTGGGCCTTTTGGGAAAAGTATGAAGTTGTCTCCTAGATTTATTTGGCCTTGTTGTCACAGCTTTTTGGGGTTCATGACGTGTTTCATATCTGTATGCTTTGCAAGTATGAGTCTAATCCGTCACATGTGTTGAACTGGACCAAGTTAGAGGTAGATGAGGATGTCTCGTACGAAGAGAGACCGATTAGAGTTTTACATACACAAAACCAAGTCTTGCAAAGCAAGACAATTCCTTTGGTAAAAATGTTGTGGCGACACTATGGGGTTGAGGAGGCGACTTGGGAACGTGAGGCGAAAGTCAGTGAGAAGTATAAGGACCTTTTTGTTGATGTTTGAAACTTGTAAGGAAAATTTTGTTATGTTGATTAAATGTAAAACATTGCATATGTTTTGAAAAAAGTGAATTGTATGTTCAATGTTGAGAACCTTGTTTATTGTTGTTATGAGAATGAATAACCGGTGGATGGGTTATGGTTATGAGGATTGTTGAATCTTTGTTTTGTTGATTTGAAAATAGTGGTTATTGTGTTGATTTTAAAATTTCGGGGATGAAATTTCTTAAGGGGGAGGTTATAGCGATTCTGGTTTAAACTCGACCCGTTCATTGTTTTGGATCCGAGATTTCTTGTCTTGATGGTTGTTCATGTCTTCTTTCATCTTATTCCTTGTTGAGTTTGATTATTAGTGTGTCTTGGTTGTCTTTGAAACATGTTGGAAGTTACTTTTTCAAAACTGTTGCTGCCAGATTTTAGCTTGTTCGCTTAAGTGAACTTTGAAAACTTTTAGTACTTTTTCAGGTTTGCAAAACTACTAGGAGTATGGCATTCTTAGCTCGAGCAGTGTTTCTTGCGCTCGAGTGGTCTTGGCTCGAGTGGTCTTTTGGAACTCTTAGTACTTTTGCAGGCCTGCAAAGTACTAAAAATGTGTTGTTTGTCACGCCCCAAAAATTAACACAATATAAATTCATCATTTCCATTGTTTAATGTAAACGGAAATAAAGTCTCAATATCAACATTATTCTCAAATCTCCAACATTTGTATTCATTAACCATCAAGTAATTTAAAAAAGATCCTCCACATGCGAACATAAATTCAACATTTCTAAAACATGAATTTGTAGCATGTGGCATAATAAGTCAAGTACAAATTAATGCTCCTAAGGGTTACAATTCCAAGGCTTGAGTCCGGTTACACAAAAATGGTTTTTTGAACCTATACGTGTAAAGCCCTTGGCTTGTCAAAATAATTACAACAAAAGAGTAGAACCTTGTGCTCTCAAAATATATTCCACGCATCTAACTTGGCGGGATCACCATATCATTTCCTGCACAAAATCCCATAGGGTGAGCACAAAGCTCAGTAGGAAAATCTTAACAAAGTATATACATTTTATACAATCTCCTAAGATGAATGCATATGCTATGCCATGTTCAAAACATATATTTCTATCTTTTGAAAACTTTTGTGCACTATGCAATCTTAAGAATTTCACAATTCAATACTTTCAATGGAGTTTAAAGGGGCGATAAATATGACTTAAGTAATCCCTAGGTTGGTGTCTGCAAGTAGGCATAACAAACACTACCAATCCCCACTTTACCAGTTGCTAATTGGAAGGCACGTGGTACCTCCTCTCTGCGCGTGTTTTCGGTCTTTCACTATGGATACTCAGGCAAACTTAACAAATACCAACTACACCCCCTATCTGGATTTACCAACGTATTTACCTTAAAAACAGATCAATATGATCTTGTTTCACAAAACAATTTCCATTCTCAAGCAATAATTTTTCCAATGCAATATTCAAAATCAATTGCATCAATGACAAAATGGAATGGCAATGCAAATGTCCAATGCAATAATAAAATTCAATTTAAATATCTCAACAATGCCAATTCGAAAGGTGATGATAATGAAATCAAGTGCCAATGCAATATATTTCTATATCAATGCCTTGAATTTCTCAATTTATCCACACAATCCTCCATCGTGATCAAATTTCACATCTCTTATCAATATAATATCATAATATATATTTCTAAGAAACAATATAACAATATCAACATTCATGTATTCTCATTTCCTTCATAAAATTTCCTTGTGAGATAAAACCATAGGAATTTTTTCATCATTTCTTCACATAACAATTTACCAAGCATAACTTTCACAACACCTCAACTTTTTCCCAAAATCCCCAAATCCTAGGGTTTCCATCAAAATAAGGTTTTTATTCCATTTTTGAAGAGATTTTTTCAAAACAACACCTACACCTTAAAACATAACTCTTATTCTCAAGAGTTTTGGGAAAAACAAATAAAATCATCTTCTAACATCATCTAGGGTTCAACAACCCAAAATCATAACTCAAACATGTAATAAATGCTCCAAAAAAGAACCATCTTGCAAATATATATATATATATATATAACTCAAAGATTATCCCTACCTCAAGCTTGGGAGATGAAGAGGAAGAAAACCCTAAAATTCAAAGTTGACGAAATCACGATCCAATTGGTTACAATTGTCGCCCTCGTCACCTTTTTCGATTTGATGTAAAAAGCCCTCTCAAACTCTTAAAGATTTGAGCCAAATCTTAGAGAGAAGTTGGATTTGGATGTGTTTTTAGAGAGAATTGAGAGAAAAGATGAAAATATATATATATATATATATATAGAGAGAGAGAGAGAGAGAAGAGAAAAATCTATGCAAAACACTTTTTGGCATCAGTTTTGAAGAAAAGAGCACGAATTTTGAGACAGACGCGCCGAAATCCACCTGAGCGGTTTCAATTCTGCACGAGCGGAATTTCCAATTCGCATGGGCAAAAATTTTTGCCCCATGGGCTGATTGCTCAAGACAGCTGCCTAGAAAAATTCACCAAAATCAGCTTGAGCGGGATCCAAAATCTACTCGAGCGATTTTTTACCTAGAAAATCCAGAAGACTCTATGATGATCTGCTCAGGCTGCTCCTAATTCTGCACGAGTGGTTTTACCCAAAAACCTAGAGTTTGATTTTGCAATCCAAAACAAGTTCCAATGCTCAAAACTCAAAATTTTCAACCCAGAAAAGTTAAGAGAGGTTAAGTAGGAGTAGAAGGAAAATCTCAACGACCCCGATACGGTAAACCAAACACTGAAAGAAAAGCATACTACCCTACTACACAATACTATTCAAGCCCAAGACCCGGGACACGGTGTTGTTTGCTCAAGCGGTACTTTGTTCGCTCTAGCGGTCTCTTTTTTTGTATCTAGTCGCTCGAGCGGTCTGTACATATATTATATTGTAAAAGTCACTTTTTGGATCATTTTTTCATCTCTCTCTCTCTCTCTACATTTCAAAATCTTAGATCTTCTCCCTCTCTCTCTAGAAAACATCTTTAAACCTTAAATACACCTTGATCTAGTGGTTTCTCAACCCTTGTCTTTTGGAGAAAAAAATAGAGCTCACCTAGAGCTTCCATTTGATCGAAACAAAGTCCGTTTTCGGTTTCATTGAGTTTCAACTTTTGTTCTTCTTGGTCCTTTTCTTTGAGGTAGGGATTTCTCTACACTTTAGTATGGTTTTTAACTTGGTTATTTGTCTTTTTAAAGAAATCTTGATATTGGGGATTTTTAGAAAGCTAGGGTTTTGGTTTGAAATCAAACGAGGGGTTTTCAAAATGAGTTCTTGAATATGAATATGGGTTTGTAAATGTGGTTGAGTTGTGATAAAATGGTGGATTTTACCTTGGAATTGATTTATGAAGAAAAGGGAATTTTGCCCTGAATTGTAAATATTTGATTTTGTAATGAGAAAATGGAATTGATGTTGGTTTTATGAAACTGGAACGATCATGACGGTGGTGGTGGAGTTGGATATGATTTATCCCTCCTATCTTGAAATGTTGGAAAGTATATCTTTATTGGAAATTATTTATCAGTTTAGAGATATATGTTTTGGGCTATCAGTGGATGATAGCTATGATTGTTGTAGAAATTGCATGAGAATTAGGTGAACTGAAACTAATTTCTCATCTATTTGCATTAAGCATTGAGCATTGTAACATATTTAACACATTAAAAATGTTTATTGTTTTGAGAAAAATGGGTGAATACCTTGGTGAATCTGGGTAAGGAGTGTAGTTATGGTATTCAGTTGGCCTGTGTGTCCTTAGTGAAAGTCTAGAAAACCGCGCGAATAGGTGTTGAGCCTTCCGGTTAGTACCGATAAAAATGGCAATTGTTAGTGCTTGTAGCCTACTTGTAGACACATCATAGAGATTCCCAGTGTTGTATCCACTGCCCTGTTTTCCATTGTGAAGAAAATGATTTCATGAATTGTGATATAAACCTAGCATTACATGGTTTTTGGAAAGAGATATAAAATGTTTTGGCATGAGCATTGTATATGCATTCACCTTATAACTCTGTTAAGATTCATACACTATGTTAGAGTATCTTTATTGGGCTTTGGCTCACCTTATGTAGAAAATCATTTTCAGGTGCTGATAATATACCTCTGCCAATGCCGTAGCTTGGAAGGACTTGGAGCTGAAAGCTTCTTGTTTTGTTTTTGTTGTATTTATTTTGTACAAACCTCGGGCTTCATTTGTATTGAGTTTCAATTCACTTTTGTTATAACCAAGCATCGACTTGGAAAGTTGTAACCATTAAAGCATTCATTTATCTGTTTAACTCTTATTTCACATCTCTTGCTTATGACACATGCTATAGATTCAGGGTTAGAGCTTATAAATATATAGTTGCATGTGCCATCTTTTGTACAACTAGATTATATAGATGTAAAGCTATCATATTCTGAAATGTATTGTTAATTGGTAAATATTATGAGATGGTTTGTTGTTATATTTTGGGGGCGTTACATATACCACTTGTGACCTTATGTTTTGGGGCCCTCTCATGGGGAAGGGACAAGCTACCTTCAATCGCTTTCTTATAAAAGGATTAAATTTCTTTCATATTCACATTTTAATTATTTATGTCTATCACTAATTAAAAGATTGATATATATAAACATAAAAGGGAGGGAGGGGAGTAAATAACACATTGTCGTATGTTTGGTCACTTTCTCACTTTTGTTCTTAAATTTTATTTTTCCTCACTTTAGCTCTTCATGTTTCAAGTTTTTCTCGTTTTACTCCTAAAATTAATTTTTGTTAAAAATTAGATTAAAAAAATGACATATTGACAATCACGTAGTATAAAAATATTTTATTATATATGACTCATATAAACTTAAATTCTAATATAATAATATATTTTTTATGTTATTTGACAGGTATTGTGGTATTTTCTATCTAATTTTGACCAGAAGTTAGTTTTAGAAATAAATTGAGACATGAAGAGCCACAGTAAAAATAAATAAATAAATAAAATAAAAAATTTAAAGGTCAAAGTAGAAAAGTAACTAAATATAAAAAAGGCAAAGTGTAACTTACCCTAAAAATAAAAAAATAAAACCTTAAGTGAGCAATAGCTTTCTTCAATGATTAAAGTTTCTTGTTTAAGAATTAATAATAAGTTATACATACGGATTCCGATAATATAAACATGAAGGGTGAAAAAATTAACAATACAATTGTATTACCTAAAAAAATAGCTTATTTTGGCAAACTAATTTTTTTACTTTTGATTTTTTTGGATCATTACCTCTTTACTTTTTTACACATTTAAAAAAAAAAAAAAAAAAGACCGAAAAAACTAGCTTTTAACCTATATAGAACAAACCCCCCATCCATCATTGGCATCATTGGATGATATTTTGCCTACATTATTATTTGAGTAATGTTACATGCACCAATTAGTGTACTAATTAATATACCAATTGATGATATGGCATAATTTAAGATGTTTTTAGTATTTGTAATTTGTATAATGAGTGTGGTCAATAATAAGGTCATAACTAGTATTGGTATATTAATTAGTATACTAATTGGTACATGTAACACCACTCTCATTATTATTATTATTGTTATTTATTAGTAAAATGTTGACAGAGCATTTAAGACCATATAAGCATGTAAAATTTTAACTAATTACAAATTGTCAAGTATTATAAAGACCTACAAAATATTATATAATTATTAACAAATCAAATCTTGTTACGTGTTTAATTGGTCTCAAATCAATATTACATGGTGGTCAAATTAAATATTACCTCGAGTTAAAATGATGCAGTAAGTTTTTGGCTAATTAAATTAAGCCACGGTGATGCAACAAATAAGTCTTTGGCTAATCAAATTAAGTCACTTATTACATTGATATAGTCAAGCCAATAAAATTATAGCACACGATATTTTGGTATTATCTCTAAATAAAGCAGAGACAATTATCAAAGAAGTTAAAGTCTATTAAGACTCTCTTCCATCCATTCCTATAAATATGGGTGATCTCTACCAAAATTTTAAAATTTTACACAAAATTCTGGAACACAATTCTAGATACATAAAATCAAAAAATCTACATCAAGCAAGAGAAATTTCCATCTGATTCAAGCCTGTAAAGCCTTGAGGGTCTCTTCACCAAAGCCGATCAATTGCTATAAAGTATAAAGTTTAGAGATTCAAATAAAAGTTTTGTCATTCAATCTGCAAATCTATATCTTCTACTAAATTGGAGGGGATTCTTCAAATTTGATTTGGGAACAAGTTGTCAAGCTCTCAAATCAAAATTCTATAAATTCGCCATCTTCTTTACATTTCTTGAAGGAGATTTCGCCGCTTACTTCGAAAACGAAATATCAAGCCCTCGAATTAATTTATTGAGGAGAAGAATTAGATGATTTTCTTTAATTAGAAATTTCATCAGAAATTGTAATCATTTTATTTAAAATTAATAAATTTATGTTTTGTTACTCTATTTTTTTGTTACACAAGAAATTTGTGTATACAGGCGTTATTAATATTCTAATATTCCCCCCCCCCCCCAAAAAAAAAAAAAAAGTGTATAAGAATTATATTAAAATGTATAAAAGGTGTATAAAATTATATAAAAAAGATTTGCACATGTATTGTCTATAAAATTAATTTACAACAAATATTAGGTTATTAGAAATTTACTAATGATTTCATAAACACACTTACAAATCTTGATAGATAACACCATGAATATGAGACCCACAAAAAAAATATAAATATCATAAATTTAGAAAAAAAATTATTAAGAAACTTATTCCAATTGTGATGTTTCAAATTCAATTTTTATAAAGTGAGACCTACATTTAAAATGAATCTCAATCACATAATATTTATTTTAAATATTTTTTTGAGGTAAAATTTCTATGAAAATATATTAATAAAATTGTTAATAAGTGTCTCTAACATTTCTCTTTTAATTCAGTAAAAGCTTTTGTAGTGACAATTGACGATTCTTGTATGACCACGAATTGGACTGGAAAGGAAAGACGAAAATGAAATGAAAAACAAGTGGGACAATAAAGAGATAATAATTTCAATAAGGTTGGATTAATGTTCTTGTCTTGTTCCAAATAATAATTATAGAGGGTTTTTTCAGGTTGGGACCAGCCCTAAAAATTCAAAACACATGCCCACCACTACTACAATCTTTTAGACAAGTTTGATGTTATGGAAATTGTATATCATGTCTCTCATTCATTGTATTTTGTTCCGTAGTGTTATGCATTACTACTTAAAAAGGAATGTATGTAATGAAAAGCGAAAATATCAAATTAGTGTAATTTTGAAAAAAAAAATTATAAATATTTTTATTAACATCTTTTCAAAATTTTATCGGGATGTAATTATTCCTAATGAAAATAAGGGAGTTTTTACAATACATACCCTTCTTAAAATATTAAGTATGTTTGATAATTATAATTTGTATTATTTAAAATTTTAAATAGGAAAATATTATAATGTGTACTTCTAAAAAGATATACATCATAAAAATAGTTAAGATTTTTGTAATGAAAGTAATGAATGACGAAATTATGATGTATTCACCTAAAGCTATGAATGGTAAAGTTGTGCATTTCGTGGCAAAAGTTATATTTTTTTGTGATGAGCAAAAAATAATTTTTTTTTCTTTTTCTTTTTTTTTTTTTTTTTGATGAGCAAAAAATTATATGTTTTATATATCACCATCTTCACTAACTTTATCCTACCTCACACAACAACTACCACCGCTATCTTATTACCACAATCACCATGACATTATTATCATCGTCATCACTACCACTATCTTATCACCACATAACAGCCATTGGTGCCAGCACCACACAACCACCACCACCATTCACCACCTGATTACTAAACTATCGTCACAATATAAAGAGTACAAAAAAATTATAGTGATAAGTTTTCCTTAACTGTTTCAATTTTAGAACAGGGTAGTTGGTCCAGTGATTTCTGTAGTTATTTTTTGGGACAGTAAGAATGTGCATGATTCAAATTGATGAAGTGATTTTGACATTTTCATTATAATCTAATTTACTAACCCACCAACATCCTATCATTTGCTATTAAAAAACAAAAAAGAAGAAATTACACTACTAGTCCCTGTATTTTGGTTTTTATGTCATTTTGGTTTTTATAATTTCAATTGCATCGATTTTAATCTTGAATTTTTTGATTTTGTCTCAAATTGATTTAATTGATTTCAATTGTTAGAATTTTTTTAATGACCAATGTGTACATAAACGGCATGTGTCATACTTTTAGAAGCAAAATTATAAACTTGATTAATTCAGTGATTTAACCTCAACTAATTTAGTGAAAATTTACTATCAAAAATCCTAACGTTATAATTAATTGGACCAAATTAACACAAAATCTAAAATTAAGGGTTAATTGTGTCAATGAAACTTGTTTGGCATGCCCATTTGGGCTAAAATAGCCATATAGGACAAAATTGATTCTTTTAGCCAAATAGACAAAATATCACATTCAAACCATAATCATTTTATTTTTTCTCTCACAAAAGTCAAAAAAGTCAAAAAACCTATCCCAAACGAGATTTTTTAATCCCAGACTAATAGCCAAAAAGCCAACATACATCCCAAACGAAGGTTATAGGGACTAAAATGACATAAGTAATTTATCTATAAAAAAAAATTATTGAAAATTAGAATAACAATTATTGATAGATAAGTCCGATAAATATGATCCGCCAGTAAATGCTCCATTCTCTTATGGGAAAACTACGCATCGGTGTGTTTTGAAAAAATATTTATAAATTAATAAAAAAAATTATAAATTTAATTATTAATATTTATAAATTTTACTGTTAATAATACACTGAAGTGCAATTCTCCCTTTTCCTATTCCCATGGCAACTGTCGAGTGGGCATGCGTATCCCGCCAGAAGAGAATTTTCTGAGTGTCCTACTTACCAATAAGTTTGGGAATTCAAACTTATCAATTTAGATTTTTCTAAATAAATAGTTGTCTAGTGAAAATTAAATTTATATAATATAAAATTTATATATACAAATAAAGGAAAAATTATCCAAAAATCTCATATCAGCATCAGCAATCCCATTTAGTCCTACCGATTTATACATATACTGGTAGATCCCATAGGTGATAACATTATACTATTAGGTCCTTTTTTGATTTATATTTTGATGTTATGGTCATTTGTATATTAGATAATGTCTCAATAGGACCACATATTTAAATGTGGTGTTATCATTTATAAGAAGCCTACAATTTAAGTGATTCAATTTAGTTAATAGGCTTGAGGGTATATGTGTCATGGACCTAATGTGTAGATACTAGTTGAGAAATTTCTATTTCTATGAGGGGCAGAAATAGAAATTAAAACAAAATTGGTTAAGTTGGTTTTCATTCTCTTAAGAAACTGTCACACGGTTTTTGTTTTTGAAAACATATTTAACCTTAAGTTGTTATGGTCCCTAATCCTGCCTGATAGGAAGAACTGCCAATTTCTTCTATATCCTCTCAAAGAGAAACTTAAGGCACTAATAAGGAAAGGATTGGAAGGCAATAACAAAGGCAATATCAAAGGATGTATTGACAATCACGCTTCCGTTCAACTATAACAATGGATTCGGGTATGCATGTTTGTCTTAATTTCTTGATGATACACATGATAGATGATCCAAAGCATAAGGTTTTATGTTCTGAAAGTTTTAACAAGTGGTATCAAAGCGTAAATTAACTAAGGAAAATTCAGCCTCATTATAGCACAAACGCCTAGGTCACATCTCTAAATCTAGAGTTGAGCACCTTGTGTCTAATGGAATTTTGGACTCTCTTGATTTTTCAGAATTTGATATCTGTGTTGAGTGTATCAAGGGAAAACAGACCAAAATGAAGAAATTTGGTGCCCATAGGACTACAGATGTCTTACAATTAATTCATACGGACATCTGTGGGCCATTTCCTATGGCGTCTTGGAATGGTCAACAGTATTTTATCACATTCATAGACGACTATTCCAAATATGGGTATCTATTTCTTATCCATGAGAAATCACAGTCTTTGGACGTATTCAAAAAATTTAAGGCCGAAGTTGAGTTACAACTCAACAAACGGATAAAAAGTGTCAGGTCTGACCGTGGTGGTGAATACTATGGCAGATATGATGGATCAGGTGAACAACGTCCAAGACCGTTTGCAAAATACCTGGAGGAATGTGGAATCGTCCCACAATACACCATGCCAGGATCACCTAGCATGAATGGTGTATCTGAGAGACGAAACCGGACTCTTAAGGATATGGTAAGAAGTATGATCAGTCATTCTACTTTACCAGAGTCCCTCTGGGGTGAGGCTCTAAAGACAGCAACTTATATCTTAAATCGGGTGCCAACTAAAGCAGCTGCAAAAACACCTTATGAGCTTTGGGTTAGGCAAAAGCCTAGTTTAAAACACTTGCATGTGTGGGGGTGTCCTGCTGAGGCGAGGCCTTATAAACCTCATGAAAGAAAATTGGACTCCAAAACCATTAACAGCTACTTTATTGGCTATGCCGAACGATCACGGGGTTACAAGTTTTATGATCCCACAAATAGGTCAATATTTGATACGGGAATTGCAACATTTTTTGAGGATGTTGAGTTTGGGGGAAGCAATCCAGTTAGAGACATTGTCTTTGAGAAGGAAGCAGGAGTAATCCCACTTCCTACTACTACTACTTTTGACCAATTACAGGTTCCTATACCTGTCATTGCTCGAGAAGTAACTTCGGATCCTCAACCAGACAATGTTATTCAAGACAATATAGTTCAACCCCTCATTCAAGATGAGGTAATTGTTCCTGAGGAACAAACTCTACAGCCTCAACCTCAAGAACCTGTGCCATTAAGGCGATCCACGAGAGAAAGGAGATTTGCAATTTCGGATGATTATATTGTATATGTCTAGGAACATGAGGTAGAAAATAGAATGTCGAAAGATGATCCAATCAACTTTCGTCAAGCCATGGAAAGTTCCAACTCTCATAAATGGATAGAAGCCATGAATGAAGAATATAAGTCTATGCAAGACAATAAAGTTTGGAAACTTGTCCATTACCAGTTGGTGCGAAGCCCGTAGGTTGTAAATGGATATTTAAAACCAAAAGGGATTCAAATGGTAATGTGGAGAGGTATAAGGCACGTCTTGTAGCCAAAGGCTTTACTCAAAAGGAAGGAATTGACTTTAAAGGCTTTACTCAAAAGGAAGGAATTGACTTTAAAGAAACTTTCTCTCCAGTTTCTACGAAAGATTCTTTTAGAGCAATTATGGCGCTTGTTGCATATTTTGATCTTGAGTTGCATCAGATGGATGTCAAAACAGCTTTTCTTAATGGTGACATTGAAGAAACAATTTATATGGTGCAGCCAGAAAACTTTGTGTCGGGAGACCCAAAGAATATGGTTTGCAAATTGACTAAATCCATCTATGGACTCAAACAAGCTTCTCGTCAGTGGTACTTCAAATTTCATCAAGTTCTCACTTCGTATGGTTTTGAAACTAATGTTGTTGATGAATGTGTGTATCACAAGTTCAGTGGGAGTAAACACATATTTTTGGTTTTATATGTTGATGATATATTGCTTGCCACAAACAATATAAACTTATTGCATGACACCAAGAGATTTCTATCTAAGAATTTTGAAATGAAAGATCTTGGTGATGCTTCCTTTGTATTAGGAATCGAAATACACCGAGATCGTTCTCGGGGTATTCTGGGATTATCACAAAGGAGCTATATCGAAAAAGTACTCAATAGATTTGGCATGCAAAATTGTAAATCAGGTGAAACCCCGGTTGCTAAGGGAGACAAGTTTAGTCTCAGCCAATGCCTGAAGAACAGTCTTGAAATTCAAGAAATGCAGAAGATTCCTTATGCCTCGGCTGTAGAGAGTCTAATGTATGCCCAAGTATGTACGTGTCCGAATATTGCGTTCATAGTTGGCATGTTAGGCAGATATTTAAGTAGTCCTGGCATGGATCATTGGAAAGCAGCCAAGCGAGTTATGCGGTATTTACAGAGAACAAAGGAATATATGCTCACATATAGGAGGTCGGATAAGTTAGAGATCATTGGGTATTCCGACTCTGATTTTGCTGGATGCCAAGACAGTAGGAAATCCACATCAGGCTATATTTATCTGTTAGCTGGCGGAGCAATTTCTTGGAAGTCTGCAAAGCAGACGCTCATAGCTTCATCCACCATGGCCGCAGAGTTTGTAGCATGTTATGAGGCATCAAATCAAGGAATATGGCTGTGGAATTTTGTCACTGGGTTGCGTATTTTGGAAGGCATTGAAAGACCACTTAAGTTATACTGTGACAATAAGTCTGCAGTTTTATATTCCAATAACAACAGGAGCTCGACAAAATCAAAGCATATTGATATCAAGTTCCTAGTTATAAAAGAAAGAGTGTAGAGTGGACAGATTTCCATAGAGCACATTGGGACAAACTCCATGATAGCGGATCCACTTACGAAGGGACTACCACCCAAGGTCTTTCATGAGCACACTGCTCGTATGGGTGTTGTTCTCTTTGAGAACATTTTGGTTTAGTGGGAGTTTGTATTTATATTACTGCTCTATGTCAGCCTTGAGTTTTATCTATGTAATTAGATTAATTTCTGCAGAAATGAAGTATTCAGTTTATTACACTCTGTTACGTATTGTGAAGTATTGATCTCAATAAAGTTAAGTAGGACCAGTTGGAAATAGGCATGTATGGATCACATTACATGTAATTTCCATGCTACGCATCCATGATTGATCTATGTCATTTAGCTGTATTGGTATACGTGACCCTTGGTGGGTCGAGTTACGATTAATGTAACGAAGACCGCTTTGATCCTATATCAATATAGTTAATGGACAAGATTGTTTGGATACCCTCAGGTCATGATAACAAATTTCTGAGCTCACTAAAGTTAAGCACATTTGTCAGGTTACATATGTGGTCCAATGGGAGATTGTTAGATAATGTCTTAATAGGACCACATATTTAAATGTGGTGTTATCATTTATAAGAAGCCTACAATTTAAGTGATTCAATTTAGTTAATAGGCTTGAGGGTATATGTGTCATGGACCTAATGTGTAGATACTAGTTGAGAAATTTCTATTTCTATGAGGGGCAGAAATAGAAATTAAAACAAAATTGGTTAAGTTGGTTTTCATTCTCTTAAGAAATTGCCACACGGTTTTTGTTTCTGAAAACCTATTTAACCTTAAGTTGTTATGGTCCCTAATCCTGCCTGATAGGAAGAATTGCCAATTTCTTCTATATCCTCTCAAGGAGAAACTTAAGGCACTAATAAGGAAAGGATTGGAAGGCAATAACAAAGGCAATATCAAAGGATGTATTGACAATCACGCTTCCGTTCAACTATAACAATGGATTCGGGTACGCATGTTTGTCTTAATTTCTTGATGATACACATGATAGATGATCCAAAGCATAAGGTTTTATGTTCTGAAAGTTTTAACATTGTACACTTTCCTTTACTGGGTCAAACAAAATTAGGGATTACGTCCATATCCTCATATCCATCAACTGTGGTATGTGATTGTGTGAAGGGAGAGAATATTGTGTAAGATTTGGTCATCATATTCATATCCATCACCTGTACCACTTCCCACAAAGAAACCCCACCAATTGACCCCCATCAATGGACACATGCTGACACACACAAACATCCACACACCTATCGCGACAACATACAAAACCAAAAACACAATTCATTAATAATGAACTACAAATATTAGACATTTACACAGTACACGCACACACACACACACAAATGGCACACACCACATCTGCAATCAAACCCCCCATCGAATTACTTGTGAAACAAAATAACGTAATGTTTGTGAGCCATTGCCACTGTTGCAGTTCGTTCGCATGTCGACTTTCCCACCAACACAGCGTAAACACACTGACCACAAAATCACAAACCCTATACTGTGACACGAACACACAACTTCATAAAAATGATAACCAACTCACATCACACCATACCACACGAAACCCTACTGTATATCTCCGAAACCCTAATCAATATCCACCACAAACACCCAATTGCAGTAACATGAAAACGGCAATACTAAAAATCCAGGAATTAAGCGACACTGTAGCTTGATTTGGGGATTTCCATATCGTAACACACGGGCCAACTCAGCTGGGTTGGGTTACAACCGGTGTGATGTCACATCGTCTCACAATTACAACACACCAAAAACTATTATAGAGCATTTTCCCAATGTGACACGCAAACACACCCCACTCTCAAAGTCAATCCAATCGTCCTCGCACCCACTGCGAGAAGCAAAGGCATTTTCGATACAACTCAGTCAGCCAACAAGACCAAATGAAGTACCAAATATATTTGATGATTGATTGGACCACCTTTTCACATTTTAGGATTTATCTGTAACTTGCCCTAAAATAAATTAATATCATAAAATAATAATTTTAAATAATTTTTAAAGAATTAAGTATGAGTTGGTAATATTATTGCTTACTTAAAGGGCCATGCCCACATGCATAATAATCCAAAACCAAGTCACCAATTAATTGTTAATTGTCTTTCTTTCAATTATATGTGATTAGAGTTTTTTTGATAAAATAAATAAAATAAAATAAAAAGTCACCAATTACATCAGCGCTGACGCAAGTTTTGAATTAATTATGGATTTTCCTAAGAGACAGCTAACACACGAACTGAGTTCACACATTTTTCTATCAGATGATTGTTTTAAGTTT
Source organism: Camellia japonica (assembly GCA_030407325.1). Taxonomy (NCBI): domain Eukaryota; kingdom Viridiplantae; phylum Streptophyta; class Magnoliopsida; order Ericales; family Theaceae; genus Camellia; species Camellia japonica. The sequence goes on along the minus strand of JAPPVO010000017.1, from coordinate 135,608,902 downwards.
TCGTCTCTTTAAACTTATAAAAATAAAAATTATTGTAATTATTTCAAAATTATAAAACTTGTTATATTTTCTCCTAACTTTGAGGGAGGTCAAAGTAATATATTTTTGAGTGGGGTTATTAGTACTCCATCTATTATTTTGGACTCCTTATTTTTTTGGATCATCACTTATAAATTTTGCAACCTTTGAAATTTTTTTTCTCCCTCCAAATAATACCAAAATTATTATTATGAAAATATTTTACACATTCAATTGAATACACACTCCGTACACTCCAAAAAATCTCTCTTCCAAAAAATCCTAACAAAACTCAAGAAGAAAAAGAAGAAGAAAAGTCAAGTGTGATTACTCTCTCTCTCTCTCTGCCTCCTCATCCTTTTCTTCGGGTGATTAATGTTCGGTTACCAATTTCCGAACAAATAACCAATGTTCGGGTTTGTGTTCCCGAATTATGGTTATATGTTTGGGAGTTCAGTCCCGACAAACAGATTTTATTATTTTTGCTATTTTTTTAAGAAACTTACTCTTACAATGCCAATCTCCTCTAAGCTAAAAATATCATCAAAGTTATGAACTTCCTCTGAACTTTTATTGTTGTACTCCTCTTATTTTATGGAGTTGTGGTTGTTGAAAAAACTTCCACTCATTATCATTGCCGGAGAAGTGTGAGTAATCAAATAGTTGCTACCGTTATCGCCGAAATATTGCCGCCAAAGAATTTTCAAAGTTTTGAGGGTGGGTAAATTTTGAAGGTGAGATTTGGAGAAAATGGATGGGTCGTAATGAAGATGAGTGCTCTCATAAATCTTAATTCATAATGTAGTGGTGTGTAAGTTTAATTGTGAGATGAGGTGTCCCAAAATTAATGATGTTCTTTTTAATAATTTTATTTAAAATTATTATTGTAATATACAAAAAAGCTAAAAATTTAAAAGTTTAAAATAATTTCTGAGGCGCTAATATCCGCACTCTTACTTTTCTTCTTAGAGACCAACCTTTCATTATAATTTTTCCAAACCGATTTTTTTTTTCCGTCTTTTGTAAAGTTAATACCACAAGGTTGGATATGAAATTCTTACTACAAACCCAAAAATTAGTGCAAGTCATTTTCACTTACCCTTCGGTTGTTTTAGTAAAATTAATTTTATTTTTCAAAAATTTATTTTTTTGTAAAAAGATGTTTTTATTGCGTTTGATTACAACCCTAAAAATAATGATTTTTACATATATAGGTTAAATTACTCTAACTTCCCTTCAAGTTTAGAAAAAATACAATAAATCTCACAATTTTAACATAATTATATTGAGCTATCTTAAAATTTTAATTCATATAATACTTAATTTTATTTTTATCAATAATTATTATTTATATAAATAAAAAAATAATATTATCTCTTTTACACAAAAGTATATATACTTTTTACCTTGTAATTATGTCAAAACAAGAAAAATTACTGTAATTTTTTCAAATCTCAATAAAGACGAATATAATTTACCATTATTTAAATCATATAATACATATATAAAAAATTTATCCATATCATAGTTCACGAAGAATAAAATTCCAAAATAAAAATTATAGATGAGTTTTTAATTTTTAAAGTCTCATTTGACAACTCACTATAAAAATTAAAAATAATAACTAAAAAAATTAAAAAACCAACAACTTATACTTAAAAATCAAAAATTCTTTCTCTCTACTTTTCATATCTTTTTATAAAAAATCAAAAAATTATTCCAAACATATTAATTTTTTTTACCTCATATTTTAACCAATATGAGCAAAAAAATCAAAAAGTTACTGATGGTGATTTTGAAGGACAATTATTATAGAATATTTTTATTTTTATTTTCAAAATGTGTGTAATGAGACCTTTCTGTGGCACAAATGGCACCTCGCATTAGCATGCACCACTTGCAAATCTTTACTCACTTGACCCTCCATATGCTAAAAAAGACATGGAAGCCCTATTCAAATTTCTACCATCAAAAAGGTCACAAGAGGACCGAGAAGAACCGTGTTATGCTCTGAAACCCACCCAAAATAAAAAAATATAAATAAATAAAAAAACCATCAAATAAATCCAGTATGGAACTGATTATCAATAATATTTTATTTTAAATTATTCCAAATAACTTATAAAGCAAATGTGCATGAATACAATAAATATTTAATGCCACCAAACCCAAAAGTAGAGCAAAATAGACAATTAAACAGACTTAACAAGGCTACGATTTATACGACACTGTAATTTATAATAGCCATATTGACATTCATGCCCTCTCTCCATCACTCACCATTATAAACCTTTAAAGCTAAATGTTGTTCAAGTATATAAGCATTCAGAGGAAAAAGAGAAAACAAAGAAAACAATAAAAACAAAAGCAAAAACAAATTAAATGCCAGGTCCGAAGAAAGATGGACAAGGGGAGAAATTGGTCAAATCGTCAATCATAAAAACATCAATCTTCGAACTCATGCATGTGATCTAAAAGGTAGTTGGCAGCCAGCTCCTCGTTCTTGTTGCATGCAAAGAACACCTCCAATACGAGTGCTCGATCAAAACCCATTGCCTCAAGCTGGAGAAAAAGTTAAAAAGAAAAAACCCATTGTCAACAAAAGAAAATGCCGCGCCTTTTAAATTGGAAGTTGAAATAAAATGACAGTCATCTTCAAATCGAGGCTACAACCTATCAACTAAATCCATCTACAGAAATCAAGAAAATAAAAATAATAATTTGAAGCATGTACCAGATACAAGGATGATTCTACTAATTTTAATAAACAATAGAATCAGTATTGCATTGAAAATTGACGCCTCAATTGACTATAATGTCTTCAGTAAAAAAACAAGAAAAAAAATATATATTTGACAATAATGTTTTGTCAAAAGAGACTCCCCATAACAAACACTTTAACTGTTTGATAAATTTAGGGCTGAAAGGCTCAAAACCGAAAATTTCAGCAGTCACTCCGGTATGTGTTACAATTAAAGAAAACCAACTCAAAAAGGGTTTCAATTTGGCTCTAAATGTACGGTTGTAATGTTAAGGGAGTAAAGTGATACTTAGTGATAGTTGAAGAGGTGTCTGGGGTGTATGTGTAATTAACATTTTCTTTTTATAAGCACATTATGGCATTATTACCGCACACTGGACACGTGGCTGGTTTCCATTCTAAGACTAAGATTGTTGAGTACTTGAAAATCAGATTCACCTCAACCAGATTGAGGTTGGGTCAACATGGCCTGAACTCAACCTGAATGAAAAGAGAGGGAAAGCAGGTCCCCTTGGGACGTGTCACAATTCTTCTAATGAGTCGGTCACAACTTAACCTCCAAGCGAAGGCTCATATGTCTATAAACACTACTCTCAAAATAGATTCTATCCCATAATAGATTCACCCATAGATTCGTATCAATATATGCATGAATTGCAAATCGAGTCGTGACCTGAATCGCAAACCGCAAGATTCTAATAGAGCAAGCATCTAATACAAAAGCCAAACTTTTGAACAAACAAACAAAAAAAAAATGAGTTGGACAAAAAAAATGCAAATAAATAAAGTGGCTTAAATAAAGGACGATTGACAAAAAATTAAAATTTACAAAATATTATCTAACTGGATCCAAAGTATCAATTCCAACAGATATTGGACTCGAATGAGAAAGGATTAAGAGGCTCATGGAATTGATGTGGGGAAAAAACCCTATCAAAAGATCACTTCAAGACCACCACACTAAACGCATCTAAATTCAAATAAAAATTAGAAAAAGGCAATACTTACACGTTCTATGGCTTCACGCTCCTCAGGTGTAACTGTTACAGACTGTGGCATTGCTGCGGCAAGCTGTCCCAGTACGTTACTGATAACATGTTAACAGCAAATTAGCACCGTGAACATTCATAACTATCATTTAAATGAATATAACCAACTAGAGAACATACCCCTCTCCACCTTCAACAGGTTCATTGATCAGGCGAAGAAAATCAGCCTGGTGCTCCTGAATAAGCCTCATCAGGTGAGGGTTTTGCTTCCCTAGCTCCTGAAGCATGGGCTGTCAATAAGAACAGAGTAACTAAGGCTGTTTAGGGTGTTTTTCTTTTCTTTTTCGGAAGAAAAAAGAAAAATAAAATGTTCACATTTTTAAATGTTAGATGGACAAACAAAAAGACTGGCTGCAGAGTGGCGGATAAGAACCTGCAAAATTTGTGGATTGGCCTGCACCATAGCTCGCAAAGCTTGGAACTGAAATAGGAAATTGAAATGTTTATAAAGTGAGAGAGAGAGAGGGGGGGGGGGGGGGGGGGGCAGACACATGGATACTTGCACACAACACAAATGCATGCATGCGTGCGCGACACACGCACAGGCACATACCTGCTGACTGTTGCGAAGAAAATCCAGCGTGCCTGCACCAGCAGCATTTGAACCCATGTTTGGCAGGCCCTGTTGTCAGAAAAATATAAGTCATCACCAAAAGAATTTACAACAAATTTTGATCTTCCCGAACCCCACAATGGTGGGAACCTTGTGCACCGGAGTGCCCTTTTCCACCAAATAATTTATACCAAATTTGATTTAACAATGATTATGGACCAGCTACCTGGGGGAAAAGATCCAATGGATTTGCATTTGGTCCAGTCGAAGGAACAGGTGCTGGTTGTGCTGGCTGAGCCAGAGAATTTGTAGCCAGCCCACTCGCTGGGGCTGGGGATGGGGCGGGGGCCACAGGAGGCACTTCAGCTTGCTCAGGGATACCCTGATATAAATATACAAAGTGAAAAATAGTTACAATCTAAATGCAAAATCACTAACCTCGAATCTCTAATCTTATTGTCAAGGACGTCAAAGGAGTTCATAAGCAACAAGATAAAAATATCTTATCTGATACACTTCTAATTCAGATGTGCAAATGTTATACTCAAATTCAGTAAACAAGTGAACCCCGGTTTCAATAGTGTTCCATATACAAAAAATAAATAGCCTGACCTCATGTTCCCAATTTAGTATACGGTATATGAACCCTTGCAACTTTATGACATAATAATTCCCCAACTGATGGATGTGCAAACTGCACTTCCCATTTGAAAAATAAATTCACAAAAGAGATCAGTACAAGTAAAGACACTGACAGAATATAAATATTCAACAGCTCTCTCTGGGTTGTTGTAAGCAGCACGAAGAGCTCGAACAACAGTATCCCTATCCCAAGTCCCTCCACCCATATCAAGAATTTGCTGGACCGCTCCATCAAGGTTACTTCCAGCAACCAAATTCGATGCTGCTTGACCATAGACATTAGACTCTGGTCTGGTTGAACACACATTATTGGATTAACAAAGGTAACCAGTATAAGGATTGTCCAAATTAAATAAACAGATAAAAAAAATCACGCTCTTCAGTCTTCACAAGTTAACCAAAGAAGAAAAATACTCACATGGCAGTTACTGTAGAGGTAGGAGCAGGAGCAGGTGCAGGTACAGGTGCAGGCCTGTGAAGTACAGAGATGAAACATGGACAGAAAATATATTACACAAATGTAAATGAAATGACAATGCTCAAACATTGTTTGCACATATTATGCAATGACTCAAACTCACGCTGCCAAGGTCGCTGCAGGAACTTGCGGGGCAGCAGTAGGGAGTGGGGCACTTGTCTGTGGCACCTACATGTCAGGCAGCACAACAATTTCATGCATCTCACACAAAAATCTCAAATAAGTTTTCGAAAGTGAAAAAGGGAGGAAGCACCAAAGCCATGTACTAGGAAAACAACAGGCCAAAAAAAAAAGAAAGAAAAATAATATACTCAAAAAGCATGGACCTGCAGTTCAACCTTATTTATGCTACCATGATTCAATATAAACACTTCTACATTTTCTAGAGGCTAAGCTTCCATATAACAACCCAGGTACAGACATTATAATATGAGTCATATGACAAGATTAATTAGCCCAATTAAAGACCAACTCATGGAGAATTTCATTCCAATAGTTAATCAAGTTCCATATGTTTCACAGAACAAGCATTACTTTTTGATTCATCTAAATAACCATTCTAGTTGACTACACAGAACCAAACAAAAAAACAAAGTATACCCAGTTTAATCCCCCTTAGATGGGGGTCTAGGAGGGGTAAATTGAGTACAAACCTAACTTTTGACATTATTATACATAAAACCCTCATGTTTGAAGCCACAACCTAAAGGTTGATAGGCTGAGTTTTAACCACTAAACTAATGGCCCCCTAAACAGAACCACACAAGTGTGCACAATGCAGTAATCCATGCACTTAGTTTTTTCTTTTTTCTTTTTTCTTTTTTTTATAAATATATGTATATACAAGAAGTAGTCCATGCACTCTTTTCTCATTGGGTCAACATAAGAACTTGAAACCTAACTCCAGCCATTCCTTTCAAACACAAATTGAGCACTTTTGAGGTAAAACAGACATAATATACCATATCTGAACAGTGGTACACAGATCTCAACTTGTACATAAACCAAACAATTTGCATCAATTCACAGTTTTCTGCTCTCAAGGCAAAGTAAGGCCTGATCCTTTGGTCTCGTAAAATTGGATGCTTCGGATAATTGATCAAGACCTAAGTCATCAATGCCAATCAATAAATAGAAATCATAGTTTGCAATTTCTTGTAATAGTTTGCTTTGAGTAGTAATAGAACACATCTAAGTATTTAAGAACTGCTTGTCCTTCCATGATTAAGTTCTCAAAGCAATTGTAATAGTTAAGTACACTTGGAAGCAGTATACCAAGTTGAAACCACTATGCCCTCTCATGAAGTAAAACTATACGAGGAAGTCCAGAAACAAATTATAAAGAACAAGTTTCAAAGTTCTGGGCAGAGTTAGGCAGAGTTAATTCGATGTTTCAATAACTGAGAAACAAAGCAACATAAGAAAATTTGAAGCGCCTAAAAAAAAAGATCTAAGACCAAATGCTATCACAATCACTACTCTTTACCTCCTTAAACTAAATCCTACCAATTCAAGGGAGGAACAACGAACTTGGAACATATTACTTCAAACACCTACTAAATCATAAATGAAAAGACCTCTTAGTTTGACTATAAAATGATGCAGAAGCGAATTCTTTAATGAGAAAATCTTTTAGTTTGACTATAAAAATGCCTTTCCATCAAAGGCATGGAAAATAACAAACTGAAACATGGTAGTAGAGACTATTCACAACAAACTGGAAATATTTCACCAAAACTTTTCACTTCCTATGTGACTTTTCATGGTGCATGATGAGTTCACCACTTTTAAATATGATAGGCTCCATATATACATGGCATGCATTTTAAATACAAATAGGAGGAGAAGTAAAAGGGAGAAGCAAATGCAGTGATAAATAACATTTCTCTTTGTTTGTATAAGCAGCATCAACACAAACAACATGAAAATTATTTTGTTCTTACCTTAGTTGCAGGCACAGTTGATGCGGTGGAACCCTCACTAGATGAGCCCTTATTCTGACATTGTTCAAGCACAAAATGAAAAATCAGTACCAAGCAAATAGTAAGTTTTGTTACAACTCAAAAAATATGAGTTCAACTAACACAGATTAATAAAACAAGATTAACGAGCAACACCAAAAAACAAGGGCTAATGATGACTAGTGAGCATTCTGAACCAGGGGATCATATTTCTCTTTGAAAAAATTTGAATGCCACGAATAACATAAAAAAGAATGCAATTCTACAGATCGAAATGATATAGATCAGTCATGGCATCACTACTATCTCAAAACACAAGGGATTTCTTTTCAAAATGAAAGCAAATTAAATAAAATGGCTACTTACCATTGGCAGGTCCAATTAATTTATAGCCCTAGAGCACAACCCATATTCACATGAGTATTGGTGATTGATGAGGTTAGATACATAGCTTTGTGAAATAATTCTAGCGCTAGCTACTTGAGAGAACTGAGTTGGTTAAGTTCTGGAAGAATAGATCACATTAATAATTACCCAAAGAGCACATTTCTTCTCTTAAAAGCCTCTTTCTAATACACACTTCCTCGAGCTTCATCATTTCACCACGTATAGGTTCTAGTTGTTCACTCCATTAGCTACATGAACAACCACACATGGAATAATGTAGTATCTCCAAGAAGCAAAAGTCAACCAGGCAATAGAAGCCTTGACAGATCATGAAGCTGACAGCCTTTTGCAATCTCTAAAACCAAAATTTCTGGAATTTCTTTTTAACAGGATTCTTTGGATCTCCTTCAATAGTAAAGACAGGTTGACCAAAGCCAATCCCAAAATGGTATGGTCATCGCACTGATATCTAGGGGTGAAATCAGTTCAGTTCGGTCAGCTTTTGCATGTTTTTTGGATAGAACCGGTAGGGTCGGCTTTTTACACCGACCAAACCGAACAGACCGACACAAACAGGTGAACCACACAAGGCCGGCAAGTACCTTTTCGGTCTGGTTCAGTGCGGTTTACCGGTTTTGGCATTTGTTCCAAAAGTATATATATATATACAAGTAATGAATAACGAATATAACTTTTATTATTTATATCAATCTATCAGAAAATACATCTTGGACAACTATTAAAAACATAAAAGAATTTAAAATAAAATAAAATACACCATAGTAGTTTCATAGAAACAATGGAGAGCAGAATAGATTAGTTACTATTTGGATTTATTAGTTTCTATGAAGAAAGTGAAATCTTTTGGTTGAAATTTTAATTTGTAAAGAGTAGAAAAACAACTTAAGAAACTCCATAGCAGTTCATAAGAACAATCCAAAATTAAACATACACAATATTGCACTTTAACCTTCTACGTGGAATGCAGAAAAGTAATCAGAACAAAAACATCTCTGTTATTGGCTATTGATAAGGCAAAAAATAATATCACAATCCCAATTTTCACCCCCAAAGAGCAGTAAAATAAAACATAAATAAAAAAGAGAGTCAAAAATTTATTTATCATATTCTCATCTCAGATTAAGAAACCTTAGTATATTAATTGATTTTGTTTAAAAAAAATCACTTAGTTCAAATTACCTTAGATCATATGAGATGTTATTCAAGGAGATCAACACCGAAGAGGAGATCGACACTGAAGAGCTGAGACGCCGGAAGGTGATTCACGCCACTGTCTTCTTTATGCCGGAGGCTGATTCACGCCGAACGTGAGAGATTGAGGATCAATCGATTAAGAGAACACAAGGTCTTAAAATTGATCGTGATTGCGGGACAGATCGATTTCGAAATCAAGAGACAAAAGATGAAAGAAGATTGAGAGAGAGAGAGAGAGAGAGAGAGAGAGAGACTCTCAGCGTCTTGGAAGTTGGAAGATGGGTTTATTGTTGATTGTTCAGAGGGTTTACTGTCTCACAGCTGGACCACAACATTTTACATGGATGGTTGATAGGAGAACACATGGACAGCTAGATGAATATTATTTTGTTCTGTTCAGTTCGGTTCAGCTTCAAATCCAAAACCATACACCGAACTGAATTTCAGGAAAAAAAATTCTGCACACAGACCGACTGTTTAACTGGGCAAAAAACAGACCGAAAACCGGTTGGTCTGGTCGGTGCATGCGGTTATTCCTGCACCCCTACTGATATCCAATTTTCAATTTCTTCAAGTAAGCCTGATCCATTGTTGATAATAATACAATCCAATTTTGTATCCACATCATCCACAATCTGGTTCACAAAGTTCAAAATGTTGAACATGTTCATTCAACTATAATATTGATCCCCATATAATTTGACCTTTATATTCCAATTTTTGGAAGCCAATAAGAATGTTTATACCTAAGAGGAGATCTATATCCATGTCAGAAATAAGACTGTTGTGCACCAACTAGTTGCCAACTTGCCATGTATAAATATGCTTCATGAAATTAATGAAAAACCTAGTCATCTTTTGAAGGACACTAGAAGTGATTGTGCAATTAAAATTGGGAACAATGCTTTCATACTATAGGCTTCCTAGCCTTTAATTGACCCACTTTCTTATTCTATAAGCCCACAGATGCTGCCTACATTGCTTCATTGCACCAGATTAACGTACCAATTCTTATTGACAAAACATAATGATCCCGAAGCAGTAGCATTGCAATGAGGTGCCTCCAGACACCTATCAAGGCTCACCTATGAAGCATAGACACAGACACATAACATGGACATGACACAACATGAACACATTGACACGGAAAATTTCAAAAAAATAGGACACGGACAAAGTTTGGATACACCACAAATAATTATCTTAATATTATATTATCTAGGAATATATTATATTATGTAGGGTTAAATTACACTTACATCCCCTGAAGTTTGAGTTTAATACATATCACCCCTGACGTTTGGGGAATTACACTAACCACTCTATCATTGTAATTATTTAGATGGAATGAAGACATTGAACTCATGCACTCTCTTTTCTTGCTTTGCTTTTTTTTTTTTCTTTTTTTTTTTTTCCCTTTCCTTTGCTTTACTTTTTTTTTTCAATATAATTTCCTTTGTTTTTTTACTAAGAGTTGTTGCTTTTTAAATAAGCACAGGGGGTTTGTGAAATGAGACTAAGAAGCCTCGTTTGACAAGTGTCTGTTTTAGTCTAAAAGCTAAAAAGTTACTAAAACAGACAAAAAGTCTATAACTTATACCAAAAAGTCAAGGCTTCCCTTTTCTCTTTACTTTTTGCACATCTTTTCGTAAAAAATCAAAAATTCATTCCAAACATACTAGTTTTTTTACCTCATAGTTTAGCTAAAAAGCCAAAAAGTTACAAAAAATAATATGTTCCCAAACGAGGCCTTAATATGGGGATGGGAATGTCATTTCTAGAACGTCAAGGGGTGAAATGTAATGAGACCAAATCTCAGGTGGTGTCAGGGTAATTTACCCATTATATAGTTATATACGTACATAATATATACAAAATTAAATCATTACTTTAGTTTGTACTAAGTAACTTTTGTATTAACCCTCTTATATAAATTTTTAGACTACTGGACCATAGTAGTTAAAAATCAAATAAATTATAGCAAACACATTTGCCTCATCCTCCTAAGCCTAACGCATTTATGTATCTTTTTCATTTTTCATTTAATTTTGTGTGGAACTTTTATAGGATTATTCACAATAATTATACATTTCTAAGGGTATTATCAAATCCTTAACTTTGAAAATCATATGTTAGCAAATGTACTGGAAGTGTTGGCCTCATGTTTATTTTTAGTGCAAAGCATTGCCAAGAAGTGACGGACATGTCACAAAATGAGTGTCGAACACATGTCCGAAATTAAGATTTTTATTTTTAATTGTGAACAGGGAAAATGGGAATCGGACACGTGTCTGATAATGTTCGAGTGTCAGTGTCCGACATGGACACATCACCTTCTTAGAAATGTCCGTGCGTAATTCTTAGATGCTCACATAGATCATGCCAACTTCCTCATTTGTTTTCTCCTCAAGAAGTCTATATCTAATTGCATCAAAGAACACTTCATGGTCTATAGGAAATGGAAAAATGAGGAAAGAAAGTGGGCCCAATTCCCACTCTGTCCCACTAAAGTAACTCCCAACCTGTCCCATGCATGCAACACCGACAACAACAGGTCTGTACATTGGATCCAATTCGCCAACCTTGAAATCTCCCCTCCAATATCATCTCATTGCACTGCCTCCCAACAACAGTGACAATCAATCAAGAAATGTTTTTACAAGATTTAAAACAAGAGAAGAAATAGATGATAATATTGATTGATGATTAAGAAGGAAAGAAACTCAATTTCTGCACAATTTTTAAATTCAGCAACAGCAAGATTTAATGATAATGGCAAACAATAGTGAGGGAAACATTAAAAGGTAGCAACGCTACTAAGAACAGTGGTGTGTAGCGATAAGGCAGGCTCTTGCAAGGACAATCCAGCTACATAAGATGTAATCAAAATCTAAATGGACAAACACAACAAAGATAGGACCCTCATACTATAATGTGGAGGGTAATACAGATATTCTACATTTCAAAAAAAAAAATGCAACAATTTATGCCTGTGAATTAACCTAGATTTTTTTTACAGAAAAATTTAACTAGGGTATTATTTGGCATTTAGGAACTAGCCAGAATTCTATAAAATCAGTCATGAAGCTGACAAAGGGCTTTTAGACCATGGGCATTAAGCCCAACAAGAAGGCATGACGAGGCAAAGAAAAACATGCAAGACGAGGAATACATATAGAATAAAATCCAGATTGTCAATGCCCTAAGAAATACAAAAGAATCATAATTCCAACATACTTCAAATGACAACAAAATTTACCTTCGCTAACATGATGACGACAAAAGTATTTTCAGCAACCTTATTTTCTTCCAATGTTGTTCCATCTTTAAGAACCTTTCCCTGATGAATAAGCATCTGTTGTGCAGCGGGATACACATCTGCTCCTTGCACACATTCTATATTTTTCTTAACATCAGCAACCTGGAGAAGACATGATCAGTATTCAACCACACAAAATTTCAGAAACAAGCGTAACTGCAAACAAAAATAAAACGCAACAGTTGCACCATGAAAATGATGAAATTGGAACAACTCAACAAAGCTTTGTCCTAACCACTTATGATGTGACAAAGTTCCAAGACTATTTTTGTTGGGAAAAGGTGGCTTGCCTTACTTCTCAGGGTCAAAAATTAGATTTTGAGAAATTCAAGTGTTGTTAGATTTAGGTTTTCATGTAATTTAGGAGTTTTATCATTAATGTATATTTGTTGGTTTCTTAAGTTGTTAGGTAATCTCTTTTATGGGTGGTTACTTATAGACTTGTAGATACTTTCTTTTTGGGGAAAAATATTTTGGGGGGAAAATATATTGATATCTAAGGGTTTATGCCACAAATATAAAGGTTTAAATACTTTTCTTCTTAAAGCGTCGAACATTTCACTGCAGAGAAGGAAGCTTTCCCTTATTGAAAGTGAGATTGACATTCTTAGTTTTACTTATTGAGCATCTCATTTGAGCATTAAGTTTGTATTTTTTCTTGATTAGTTATTTACTTAATTTTTCCCATAGAATATAGTTGCAAAATGGCTCCTTTTTTATTTTTTGCATTTTTATGTTTAAATCAAACCATTTACTAGACTAAGTTTAACAAGAATCTAAGACAAGCTCTTCATATGTGTACTCCTCATATGCTTATGCACAAAAAGGTGTACAAAGCACACCTAGGGCATATGCTCATACTGTGATGTGCAAGCCTTTGAACAATATAGCCTAAAAATCAAAGCCTTGATACTTTTTCCTTAACCTTGCCTTGAGGCGGGCCTCAATAAAACCATTTAAAACTTTAGTCCCCAAAACCCAAGTCTTTGCCAAGCACCAGTCCTCACTAAGGAACCGACATGGAAAAGAATGATACACCAGTCGATATACTAAGGTTCCACTAGTCCTAAAATGTGGTAACCATGTGGAGATGGTCTAATAATCGAGGAAGAACACATGGAGGGGTGGGACCAAGTATCAGCACCAACAAAATGCGACAGTTCCATAGTATGTTACTCAAAGAAAGAAAGAGAGTAATGTAGGTACACTTCAAAAGTAATAACTAAATAATGCGGTGCAATAAAGCATGAAACAATGCAATCGGACGCCATAAAAATTCAACCCAATGTAGAATTTAAAAATTAAGTACCAAAGCTTATTAGGAATCACAAGTGACAGATGACGTGCAGTCCACTCACCCAACAAGGAGGGAATTTAATACTACCATGTTATTTCAGTTCACCCGCAGAAGTATGCTCCGAAGAAATCTATCTTCGGAAGTATTGAGCGAAACAAACAAAGCCAAAATAAAAACATGTATCAACCACTGAACAATGAATGCCTAAAATTATACAGAGCAAAACCGAATTCTCTTGATTGCTGATTAAAAGTAGCTACATAACAGCAAGACTACACCTCCAATTTCAAATAAGTACAAATCGCTTCACTAATAGCTTCAAACCCCCAATTTCATGAATCTACCTAAGAAAGCCAATTCAAGTTCCTAAATTAACCCAATCCCAATTCATTCAAAGCATAAGCAAAACCAAAATTCTAAATATATACACGTACACAGAACAAACGCACGTACATACAGATACACATAAATGTATAGCAAAATAAAAAAAGCAGGAAGTCAAGGTCTTTTCTCCAATTCAGGAACATATGAGATCACGAAGCTAATAAAAACCCTAATTTTGCATCAAAAAACGATAAGAGCAAAACCCTAGTAGACGTAAAGACAAGAGAGAAAGAGCGAACCGTATCTTCGGGTTTCACTTGAATTTCGAAGTGAGTTCCTTTGAGAGTTTTGACGAAAATCTTCATTTTGAAGAGTTGTATACTCGATCTCCGGCAGATTTCTCCGGCGACAGGCGTCTGCTCCGATCCGAACGGAGATACCTCTTGGAGTCTAGAGAGAGAAAGTTAAGCACAAGTAATCGACAAAAACACCCGAAAGCGCAAGTAAGAAAAAGAACCACCGAACCTCTCTCTTTCTATATATATAGCTTCTTCTTCCTTTGTGATGCCACTAAAAAGTCCGTTGTTAATAAGCACGCGCTATAGAAGATTAGTGTGGTTGTATTGTATGGGGGTGAGCATGGTGCCGATTGAATCGGATTGGGGTAAAATTATAATTAATTTGTTATTTATGGTTCTTAAAAAATTGAAATCAATTTAATCCGTTTAAATTATGAAATCAATCCGAATCAATCCATTTAAATACAGATTGGATCGGTTTAGGACCACGGATTCACATAATTAAATAACAAAAATATATATATTATATATATATAACACTTTAATTTCATAAAAATATAAACATAACGTTATATTAGTTTCACAATAGCAACATGTTTTTCTATAATAGCGACATACTGTTCTAGAATTAAAACAACTATGAGAAAACTGATTTCACCATAAGTATTTAAACCATTACAAATTAAAATTAAAACTAACAAACAAAAGTAATAAAAGAAGATATTATATAGTTTTATGTTTGAGTTTAGATTTTATATATAATAAGAGAAGATACTATGGGGGAGGATGTATAATAAAAATATAGACTATTTGCATACGGTCCGGATCGGTTCCAATCCGGAACCGTGGGGTTCAATCCGGAACCAATCCGTGGACTACGAATTTTTAATTCTTCAATCCGGAACAGAACCGCGGATTCAAAAAATCAATCCAAACTTATCGGATTGGACTGGACTGGATCGGATTACGGATTTCACGAATTCTTTGCTCAGCCCTAGTATGAGGGAAGAAATATCCCACGAGGCCTAACAAAATCCCTAGCATTAGTGGAATTACTATGATTCATAACTCTAACTTTAGAGTTTTAATAATGCCTCTAATAATGTAGTATGAAATAATAAAAAAAACAAAGCACATATATTAAATCATTTATAAGTGAAGTCTACTATTATATAAGGAAAGCTTTCAATAGAGTTCAGCTTTTAATACTCTTAAACATTTTTGAACAAAAAAAAGAAACATACATTAAATCATTCAGGAGTGAGGCTCACTGTCACATAAGTATAGTTCTCATTAGAACTCCACTTTTAGTTTTCCATGATTCATAGCTCTAAATTTGGAACTCTAACAATGACATTAATAATGTGATTAAAAAAAAATACATACATCAAATTATTTATGAATAAGGCTCACTGACACATTAGTAAAGCTCTCATTAGAACTTCACTTTCAGTACTCTTAATATTTTTGGTGAAATTATCATATGATGGATTACTTTTTGGATTTGGACTAAACAGAGATAGGATTAAGTCGTGTATTCTTTGATATGATCTCAAGTCCTGCATTTATAATGGAGTCTCGGTATCTGAAATAATTTAAAATGGGAATAAGAAATGTGAGTTTGGTGAGTGAAATTCTAAGCGTAAAATTTAACTTAGATTATTAGGCTATTGATTGACTGGGCTCAGTCGGCCCAACTTGGATTGTGCTCTTATAAGAAGTCGTAATTATAGAAAGGGTACTTGTAGGGATGTAAAAAAAATTAAAAAAATCGGTCAAATTGATTGAATCGGATCAAATTGTTTTTTAACAAGAATCGGTCTGTGTGGTTTTTAAATTTGATTTTTTTCGATTTTTGGTTCGGTATCGATTTAAGCACCTTATGCACCGATCTAAACCGAAACCGACCGCTTCAACATTTATTGTATTTATAATATATATATAGTCTAATAATATAATGATATTAATAAGTATAATAAATTATTAAACTTAATTAATTAATCTTATCATCTTTATAATCTAAGTTTGTAAACTCTTATTATATATAATCTTAACTCTAACTCATTATTCTTGAAACTTTAGTATTTTTAAACTTTTTTTTTTTGTTTTTTTGGTTTTTGTTAATTTAGGAATTAAAAAGTACGTATTAAATGGATGGATTAGATATGTTTGAAATGGTAAACAAATAACTAACTTAATGTTTTTATATAGATTAATGATTATATTTAAAAATGACTCAAGTTTGAAAAATTTTAAACCGATTAAATCGCACCAAACCGAACCGTTTCAATCGGTTTGGTTTGGTGCAGTTTAATAGAAGAAACGATCTATATCGGTGTTTAAAATAATAAAACTGATATTATCAATTCGGTATAATTTTTTACTTAAATACTGATCATACCAAATCGATTACATCCCTAGGTACTTGTTTCAATGAAATCTAAGCTAAAATATTTGTGTGGACTAACCATAAAATGCCTATGCAGAAGTACACATCACTAGAAACCCTAGAGACTGATTTTCTATCGCATTAAATTACTCTCACAAAACTTAAGCTTTATAGAATAGGTGGTCCCCTTTTTAAAGGCACGTTGATGACCTGAGCAATGGGGCATCTAAAGGATTACACCATATGCACCATGAAGACCAAATAACTCCGAATTTTAACTATCAGCATTCGTTTGATTTATATTTTTCCTTTTAGATTTTTGACTTTAATATCAGAGGAGCTTCTCTGACTAACGACGCTTATTTCCCTTTTATTAACGATTGATCTCTATCAATCCCATCATTATCTTCTAAAAAAATTTATATCTTTATTCAAAATGCAATCGATCGCATATCAATTATTATTTGTGACCATTCCTTATAAAAATTGCTTTTATCAAGAGGTCTATGACCAATCAATTGCTAGACCCTGCAAAAAGAAGATCTATCACATCCTAAGGGGAATTAATCTATTTAGGCCAAGTTTGGGAAGATTAAATAAGTGCACTTTTTGACTTTTATTGTATTATGTGTAGAAAAAATAGAGAGGAGATGTTGATTGATGTGACCCAAAAAAGATAAAAAGATGAAATAAGTGCACTTATTTTGTTTAGCCAAACTTGGCCTTAGTTTTCTTTTCAAGTACAACTTCAAAGAGTTTTAGATATCCATTAAAACACATTTTCCAAAATCCTTTTCGAGTGCAGGTAATACATGTATGCAGCCCAAGGGTGATTGATAACTTGGCACAAGTTTAGAAATTAAGTCTCCAAGTCTCAGGTCCCTTGAATTAATCTCTTGAGCGTAGCATAATTGGTCAGAAAGTTAGCCTTAAGTTATTACTATCATAGCACTTGGTATGGGCCTAATACTCCCCCGCTGTGCAAATCCTGATTTAAGCGAAACTTGTCTTGATAGATCGGGGCCAAGTTCTCGAGTACAACTTCCAAGATGTTTTAGATATCCATTAAAACACATTTTCCAAAATCCTTTTCAAGTGCAAGTAATACATGTATGCAACCCAAGGGTGGTTGGCAACTTGACAAAGGTCTAGAGATTAAGTCCCCAGGTCTCAGGTCACTTGGGCCAATTTCTTGAGCGTAGCACAGTTGGTTAAGAGGTTAACTTTAAGTTATTACTATTATAGCACTTGGTGTGGACCCAATACTCCCCCGCTGTGCAAATCCTGACTTAAGTGGAACTTGTCTTAACAGGTCAGGGCAAGTTCTTAGATTATAGTCTCCTTACTCGGAACGGACAACAGGCACCTTGGTAATCTCTGCAAGAGGTGTTGCCTTGAACTTGCAGGAGAGCGGAAGGATTTTCCTAAAAAACAAAAGTACATGTATGCCTACCTAATTATACCTGGGTGGGTAATGAAAGGAAACTTTGAATTATATGTTGTAGGCTGATTGAGTATGATAAATTTACCAAACTACCCCTATACAACTAGATATCCTAAATTCCATTACAACTTGGTTTGTCATTAGAAAAATTGCCAATCAACTCTATACTATTGCACAAATTAATTACATAATTTATTTATGTTTTTGATTAAGTGCTATAATTTTTTTTTTTTTTTTTTGATTAGGTGCTATGTAGAGCAATTCTAATGGTTGGTATAAAAATGTCAATGTCAAAATTAAATTTTGATATATTAAAATATCTCCACCAATCTTGTTAGATTATTTTCAACGAATGCTATCATAATCTTGTCAATGCTATTTTTAACAAGCTATAACGCCATATTGTCATAGATTCGTTCTAGCCATGCACGTGCTATCTTTTAGTATGATTCAATTCTTATCATATGATGTGATCATAAAGTACCTAATTATACGTACCTATTGTGTCTTTAAGCTAAAATTTTAATTAAGAAATCGTAATCATAATTAATATTAAAAACCTTTAATTCATTGGCATAATTCAAATTTACATTAGTATATTGTATATTGTAATAGAATGCCTTCAAATTGCATTTAAACTAAAATGATTTTAATATTATGGTTAGTGATGATACTACGTGCTTCAAATGAAATGAGTCGGATTGATCCACGCTTCCCAAGCCGTTGCCCGAGTGTTGAGACCACAGAGAAACCTGCACAAGAGTTCAACGGGGAACAGGGAGTCCCCCAGCGAACCCTCCGACGAGCAAGTTAGAGAAGTGAGAGTGATGGAATGAAGAAATAGGGTAGTAATAGAGAACTTAACATTCTCTTTGTCTTAGAAGCCTGCTTATATCCTTTGTTCATCATTTTCTTGTCCATTTCGAGCTGTCATGTTGGCCGAAAGTCTATATTTTAGCTTGCCTTGTTCGCGATGAGGCCATTCTGTTCCAACGTGAAGGGGTTATCGTAATAAATGCTGTAGGGGAACTCATTAATGACTGATGTGGGGTGCAATAACTCTGCAGGATCTTTGTCTGCTAATGTAGCTGGTTCCAGTCTTAACAAGTGTCTAGATGTCATTGGTTCTTAGTGTGACGTTGGGTTCTAGGAAAGTTGGGCTTTAGTATTTGAATCATGGATTGGGCCATAAGTGGAGGGCCAAAAGCTCCTATAGGCCCACCTACGTCAGTTAGTATCTTAAAAAAATATTGTTTTATATTTATTTATTAATATTGTTGAATTTATATATTAAAAAAAAAACATGATGTGACATTTTTAAGGACAATATGTAAATCTTTACTTCAAAATTCAATCAAATGAAATCAAGTTTTACAAGTATAATTATGCAATGTGATAATGCTTTTTTTTTTTTTGGGGTAGTTATAGACCAGTCCTATAGATCAGTAACTCCTGCTAACTCATAAACAGTTATCAGAATGATAAATTTGTCAATTACAATGATAACTTTATTAATCTAACAAAGAAATGTTACAAGTACACAAATAAAATAAATAAAAGTGAATAAGTTACGCTGATAAATTTATAATTTACAGGACTTATATATGTTCATAAAATTTTCACTCAAGACTTGTGAGTAAATAAATCCAATTAATAAGACCAACCGGTAATTATCCTTTGTGTTTTTTTTTTTATTTTGGGTTTATAAGTGATGCCCCTCACTAAGGAAGCAGAAATTTTGTCATCAGCCCATATCCATATCAGAACTTTAGGCCAGCCTGTTGAACCGATAATAGTCCTGGGCTTGGTCTTTTTTTGTATATTCATTCATACGAGAACTTTAGGCCAGCCAATTGGGCCGATATTCTTGAGAATGGGCTTGATCTCATTTATGAAAAAGCCACCACACTTGTGGGTCATTCGATTTGAACCTAAAAATTATTTGAGTATGTTCAACTTAAATTTTAAAATTTCAATTTTTATTATATCTTAATGTGAATTTACTAATAGAGATAATACATACTAAATATTAAAATAAAATATTATTTCTGCTCATGGTACATCCTAATCAACTATATGTATTCTTCCTATTTAAATTTCTTCATTTTCTTCTCTAAGTTTCATATTTTCTCTTCTTCTTCCTCTTCACTTCAAAACTCCAATCCATCCCATCAAAACTTACCATTATCATCAATATCATTTTTTTTAATTATATTATTACTTGCAAATATAAGAAAGTTTGAACATAATCAAATAATGAATGAAAGTAATAATCAAAACAGTTTTTTAAAACAAGCCATTAAAGAGGAGATAAATATTCATATAAACATTGAAATACAATTATTGATTTCTGTAAAAAAAAATTTACATAAAAGTGAATATTCAGTCTGTTTTTCGTTATTATTGTTCAGATTTTCATAACTGAACAATTTCACTTTGTTCAGCAGTGTACAACCGAACAAAGTGAATTGTTCGAATTTGTTCAGTTCTACAAGCCTGCACAATAATTACAAAAAATAGGATGAATATTCGTCGTCTTCCTCCGCCATTCGCTTTCTCCTTTGCCCGTGCCATCTTCGTTGGTACCAGATTTCCTAATTGTGTTCCATGTATGTACGTGAACAAAAGAAAGATTTTATGAATTTGTTTTATTTGGTTGTTTGTCAAAAGGGTAATTTGGGGGAGGGGGAAATATAGTGTACTAAAGCCTCGTTTGGGGAGTGGCTATTTTAGCTAAAAAGTCAAAAAGTTACTAAAAGTTGTCACATCACCTCTCTATTTTTCTGCACATCTTTTCGTAAAAAGTCAAAAAATTACTAAAATAACATATTCCCAAACGAGACCTAAGACTAAATTGTAATCTTAAATAATTTAATAGGATATATTGAAAAATTGGACTTACTCAAACATTTTTTTAGTGTAAATAGAATCTCCCACACTTGTACTACCACAAGTTTTGTTTGGGCCACAGCCCAAATCAAGCATACAGAATCATAAAACTGTGCTCTGAACCCAAAAAGTTTGAATTACCACATTTGCACTTAATTAAGACTATATGCTTTGAATAATTAAAAGTTTTTAGTAACTATATGATCCCGTAAATTGCAATTTGGGTAAAGGTCCAATTTAAATTTTTTGAAGTCATGAAGATAAAAATAATTTGAAATACCATATTATCCTTATTTGTTTGTTTATTTGCTTACCATCGATGCTGGTCGCCGCCAATAACTTTTCCAACGAATTTTCAATGGTTGGCGACGATAGTCAACAGTAGTGTTTGAGAATAGAGAGAAAAACTATAAATAGAAAAAAGTGCAAGAGGAAAATTATCACAAATGTCCTTTTTCACTCAATAAGTACAAAAAAAAAAAAAACTTGTCCTTTTGACTTTGCTCTTAGTGCCACATGTTCTCCGCTCTTTGAATTTATCACCAATTTTTCCTAATACATATGCTTTTACTATTAATTTCATTAATTTTATTTTCAAAAAAGACATGTGCACAAAAATGGTGCATAGAAAAATTCCCAAAAAGGAATTGTATGGTTTACATTTAAGTTATATATTGTAAGGTTGATATGTAAAATAAATCTAAGGCCATGAATATTTTGGCGTACAAGGTAGAGAAATTTTTTACTGTTTTGTTTTTTTGAGGATTTTCTGACTTCAAAACTCCTTTTACACCTAACCTAACCTTCAGACTTCTTATGGGAGGAAAATTGGATGATGAATTGAACTCAGTAATCAATATTATGTATGGTTTACTAATTAAACCAAAAATATCGGGACACTTAAAAAAGAAATTAGGTGAAATATAGGCATATTTTATTTACATTTCACCTACCATTTCCATTTCTCTTTCCAAATCCCTCCTCAAATCCCCTAACCAAACACAGCATTAGTTTTATCTACAATGACTTGAAAATTTACATGTCAAATTTTGATTTATTATAAATTTTCAATTACTTGTCATTATGGATGAATTTAGAAATTTAAATTTTGTCGTGTGCTTTTTTTTGTAATTGCAATATTTTGAATTCATTATATATTCACCAAAATACAAATTGTTAAGCAAGGTGGAGTAGTGGATGAGAGATGGGGTTTGGTAATTATTATTTTAGTTGTGTTTTTTTTTAAAATTTATTTATTAATAAAAGGTTGTGTTTAGTAATTATTTTAAAAAATTACGTTTTTGTTATAAAAAAAAGTTTTGTAAGTCTTTTTAAAATTTTAATTTTTAGTAAGAAATTAACATTATCCTTACAGTGTTGTAGACTCTTTATTAACATAACCAATTACCTTAAACATAAAATTGCCTTTGCACAATTCTGATAAGTCTGCCAAATAATGGATTTTTTTTTTATGGGAAACTTATGTAATCAAACCAAGCAACTTATTTACCCTTTTTTTTTTTTTTTTTTTTTAAATCAAAAGAACTTATTTAGAGAGAGTCAAACAAATCCTGAATATGATGTACAAATCAATGCAGCTAGGTACAACTTCCCTTCTCTTATTACCTTCTACTCTTTCTTATCAATGGGAAAAAAAGAAAAGGGCATTGATTCAGACCTCCTTAAAACTCTCACACCCCCCCCCCCAACACATACGTGGGGTTGGGGATTGAAAAAAAAAAAAAAGAAAAAAGAAGAAGAAAATTGACCAATCAAAAGCAAAGGGGGTCATGGGGGTGACCCCAAAGGGGGTTCCAATCTTTATTCAAAAGAAATATATATATATATATATATTGTCTAACTTGTAGGAAAGTCATAAAAAGAGTAGACATATGTCATTTTCTTGTTGTGAACAAGCACGCAAAGTTGTTATTGCTATTATTGTATAATAAAAATAATTATTTTGATCCAATGGCATAGGCTACAAAGTCATAGTATTCCTAACACAATTATCATGGTTAGATAGATATTTGTATAGACTAGAAGGTTTTTATAACCAAAAGGCAAAGAAAGTTCGTCCTCAATATCTGTACATGAGGTGTTGACAAAGGCCTCAACTCTCCCCATTATCAATAAAAGAAAAAAAAATTAATAATATTTTATCCCTTTTAATTATTATTAAATATCATTTAATTTTTTTAATTTGAAAATCGTACCATTTACACTGTTTAATTATTACAATTATTTCATTTTTACCCTTTTAAATGGGGTCCTTATACGATTTTTTATAATTGAAAGGTTTAAATATATGATTTTAAAATTGAGAAGGATACGGGGATATTCAATAATAGATGAGGAGTAAAGTGTAATTAATCCAAGAAACACAAACCAAAAAAATTAAAATGGGGTTTTTATACGATTTTTAATAGTTGAGGAGTTTAAATGTATGATTTCAAAATTGAGAGTGATAAGGAAATATCTAGTGATAGTTGAGAGGAGTAAAGTGAAATTAAACCCAAAAAAATAAAAGATTATTTTAAAAAAAAAAATGTTTCAAATACTTGAACCATTGAAGAACCAGCAGAGCCAAGAACTAAAAAAATAAAATAAAATAAAAACACCTGAAGTTCAAATAGGTTAGTTACATATTGAAGTTGAAGGTGATGCATATTATAATATCCATTAGCGATTGTTGGGTTCAATCCCATCCCATTCCCCTTTTGTTAAATTAGAATAAAAATTTCTCATGTTAAAAAAAAAAAATTTGTGTGAAAGAAATAAATAACAAACCACTAAATAAACAATAGAAAATATTTTTAAAAAATGCTTAACCTAAACTGAAGTTTGGGCTTTGAAATATTCACGATGTTGATTTTGCAAAAGGGCACATAAAAGTAGGGCATTCTATTTGAACCCAAAAAATATCTTAGTACGCCCAATTTAAATTTATAAATTTTAATTTTTATTATATCTTAATATAAATTTACTAATAAGGACAATCCATATTAAACCCTAAAATATTTTTTTTTTCTCATGGTACACCCTAATCCATTATTCCTATTCAAATCTCTACATCTTCTTCCCCAAGAGATCAAAGTTAGTTTGTTTTCTTCTTCTTCTTTCTCACTCCAAAACTCTAATCCACCTTACCAAAACTCACCATTATCATTAACATCATTGTTTTTTATTATTTTGAAACCCTAAACCCTAGAACAAAGTTTGAACAATCAAACAATGGTAGATTAGAGTTTCCAAACTTGGGGTTTCAAAACTTGTTTTCCCCCATTGTTTGATTGTTCAAACTTTCTTCTAGGGTTTAGAGTTTCAAACTAATAAAAAAACAATGATGTTAATGTTAATGGTGAGTTTTGGTAAGGTGAATTGGAGTTTTCGAGTGAGAAAGAAGAAGACGAAAAAGAAAACAAATTAACTTTGATCTCTTGGGGGAGAAGATGTAGAGATTTGAATAGGAATAATTGATTAGGGTGTACCATGAGAAGAAAAAAAAAATTATTTTAGGGTTTAATATGGATTGCCCTTATTAGTAAATTCACATTAAGATATAATAGGAATTAAAATTTATAAATTTAAATTGAGCGTACTAAGATATTTTTTGGGTTCAAATAGAATGCCCCCATAAAAGTTGACCATAGTGGTTCAAGGCTTTCAAGCTAATAGAGCCCAAGTTTGAACTTTCCTAGCCGAATACTGGAACAGGGTAAAAAGTAACATAAATTATAAAATAAATTCAAAGGTGAATTATCGTCATGTTTCTTCTGATGTGGGTTCCTATAGATTATCGGATGAATTTTACTCATTTTTACTTTTAAAATGAATCCATATAACAAACACAAGTGTTTGTCATGTTCTAAGTGTGAAAAATCAGAAATATCGATACATATTAGAAAAGAATTAGGAGATTTCTTAATGTGGGTTCTTATATATCATAACATCAATTTCACCGACTTTTTCACTTCTTACTTAGATCCAGACAAAAAATTCATGCATTTGTTAAGTTATAAGAAGAGAAAAACTGATAATATTAAGGAAAAAAGTTTTGATAACTCCATGAGAAAATGTTTTTATGAGTTGGAATCCTACTTAAAAGTGCAGCATTTAGTGTCTTAGATCTTACTCTCGATTTATTTATGTTAAGTAGTAATCGTTATTTTATACTTACATTTTTTTTTTTTGGGACTTTTGAAAAGTTATGAGTTGCATTTGACCGTTTAGTTATTATAATTGGGACCTCCTTCTCATTGTTTGAAATCTTGATTGATGAGTTAACTTGTTGGTTGGGTAAGATTAGACCAATAATGCCATATTCGAATATTTGTTTTGAGTAATGTTCACTCTTTTGCCTTTTTATTTCTCCACATTTTGAATCTTGATATGAGGCTAGAACCGTTGGAAAGCTTATTTCCGAGGCTTCAATTTAGACACAAAATTGACCATATTCCGTTTCTGAACGAGAGAGATACACTTGTTTGAAGTCACCCAACAAAGGCTGTCTAGTCAAATGCGCATGAGTGGATTTCACAAGAAAGCCATTTTTTCCTAAGTTGATCCACATGAGCGGTTTTAAAATCCGCACGAGCAGATTTTGCGTGTTCAAATATCGATTTTTGTGCTCTTTTCAGTCAAAGCAGATCCTCCTCTCTCTCTCTCTCTCTCTCTTTCTCTAACTTCTCTTTTCTCTTAATTCTCTCTAAACTCTCACCAAATTTCACATTTTCTCCAATTTACAAAGCAAAGTTTTAAAAATCGGACCGGAACGGCCGGTTGAACCGTCGACCAATCGGGGTTCCGATCCGGATACACCCACTGAACCGTTCAAAGTGAAAAACAGGCTTATTTTGAGAGAACCGAAAAAACCAACGCTAAACTGTCACCGGGTCAATAAAATCAAATTTTTCTTTTTTTTTTTCTTCTTTTTTATTCTTTCTTTCTTTTCTCTTTCTTTCTTATTTTATATTATATATATATAAGAAAATTTTAATTAGAAACTCTCTTTCAAGAGTCTCCTCTTGTGAGGAATTCCATTGAGAACTTGAAATTATTGTGAAAGCCTTTACCTATTTATAAGAAAAAAATTCTTCCACAAAAACTCAAGAAATCTATGTGAAATTCAATCAAATTTATTGGAGGGAAACTTAAAATTTTGATACCCTTCCAAAATTTTTGCTCTCCTTTCAATAAAATTATTTGAATTAAAATTATATGGAGGGAATATTGAATATTTGATTTCTTCTTCCAAAATTAAAATTAATAATATTTTAAAATATATTTATATATTTTTTAGTAAAAAAAGTATTAGGAGAAATATTTAAGATTATTTAATTATTTAATTTATAATTTTATTACTTATATTTTTATTTAAATATAATTTTAATATATTTATGACGTCACTGTTCGATTCCGGTTCAACCCGACAGTTGAACCGGTGACCCGTCCACCCGATCCTTTTTCCAGTTCACTCACCGGTCTGGTTTTTAAAACATTGCTACAAAGATTAAGCGAGATTTTGATACTAGTTCCTTGTACAAAAATAATGAGCGTCTCAAGGGCTACATTTTGATCAGTGGAGATTAAAATCCGGCGAAGTTGATTTTTAGAGTTTTCTCATCTTCTCTCTTTGAAGTAGGACTTTCTTTATTCCTTTTCAATAGCTTGTTATAGATAGACATATGGTAGTTTTTATTGCATTAAAAACTTGATATGTTGGGTATTTTTGAAAGCATATGATAAGGGTTAGGATTTTATGATTTAGAGTAATCTTATATTGTATTGTGAATATATGAGATTGTAATGCTTGAGGAATCTATTTAAAAGGATTAGAGTAAAAAACCCTAATTAATTGTTTATGGGTTATGAGAAAGAGGAGAAAATTGGTGATTTGATTTTATTTGAACCATATGAGGTATTGTGTATTAAAAATGTGAAAATGGGTATGTAGGACAATAAAGAAAGTCATCATGCATTTAATTTGTGTTAATTGTCATTTATGATTTTATAATTGTTAAGTTGTAATAATTGTCGAAAAATCAGAATTTCGGAGAAATAAAAAGAGTATTAATAAATGTTATGTGTATTAAAAGATTTGTGGATTGGTTAATCTCGTTTATGAGGGTTGTGATGAAAAGCTCCAAATCCTTTTGTTATTTATTTGTTTGAGAGATGGGATTAATTTGTGTTACATATGTGTTGGATTATGAAAACAAATTACTAGCTTAGTTTTGATAATTAATGAGAAAGATGTGACGATTGCTGTGGGTATTGGGAGTTTGGAGAGAATGGAAAATAAATTTTGGAAATCAATAAAACATTTATATACTTTTGTAAAATGAGAAGTAAGAAGAGCTGACGATTTTTTCTTTAAAACAAATAAATAATTGTATTCGTGACAAATTACTACTTGTTGAACCAAATTTGAATATTTTGAATTGAATCATAAAGATGGAATGATAGTTTAATTATGAATTTTGAAAACGGAGTGAATTGGAAGTTGAATTAATTGGAGTTGAAAGATGAAAGTTATGTAACGTATAAATGTTGATAAAATCTAAACTAAGAGGATGAAATTGAATTCATGGACTTGATACCTGTTGTTTATGAGGTTGTGTTCTTGGCCATCAGTAGAAGATGTTATTGACGTTGTTGAATAATTTGTGAAACTTGGAATAATGTGCCAATTGTGGAGTTGAATGAAAGTGCGCATTGATATAGGTTCCTCTTTCCTTCGAATTTGTTCCCGGTAAAGTTTGGCACTTTGACATGGATTCCTCTCCCCTCCGGCTCGAGGATCGATAAAGTTTAGCTCTTTAAAATGGGTTCCTCTCCCCTCCAGCTCGTGCTCGGTAAAGTGGGTTGTGGTGGTTATTGCTTGATGAAGCCAGGGTCCGTTATATGTTAATTACACATAATGTATCTTCACACCTGTGTTGTGATGAGAAGGGATGCATTATTGGCTTTCCATGCTTGTGACCGGTAAAATATGGTAATGCATGTTGTGGCTATTGTTGCTTATATATACATGTATTTGTGAATGTTCATTTTACACTTGTGCTTAAAGGCTATGATATATAGTAATTGTCCTTGTAGCCATAATGAGTTGGAATGTAGAGCGAGTATATTATTTAAATCGATCTTATGAGATCGTAGTAATGTGATGAATGGTTGAGATTTTTTTAAATGCAAATGAAAATTTTTGAAAGGTAAGAACTGGTTTTTATTTCTTGTTATGTTAAAGAGGATCTTTTGGAAAATTATATTTATGTAAGTATATTTTGAAATATGAAATGTCACATTTCCTATATATATATATATATATACGTGGAGCATTCATAATCATAACTGTCTATATGTTGCTATTGTTTAGAATTATTGGGATTTCTACTTGACTTTTGTGTTCATCCCACGTTGCTAATCATTTTTCAAGTATGGAGTGAAGAGTTGACTGAGACTTGAAGTCTGTTAATTGTTGGCCATGGGACCTTTTAAATGTAGGCAGAATGCCAATGTGTTGTAAAAAAGGTAAATCCCTTTTATATATTTCGTTATTTTGTAATTGATAACATAATGCCTATGGGCGTGTATTGTATTTCATTACATGTACACGAGAGAGGACATTGTAATTTATTCATTCCTAAATACCTTTGATGTTTATTATTATTGAAATGGACTAATTTAAAGGAAAAAGATAACATTATCCAAGTAATAAAAGTCGAGGTGTTACAACTTGGTATCAAAGCGAGTGGGATTTGAATACTTGGGCTCGTGGAAAGTGGTTTTTACCGCAATGGATTTTTGTTACGCTTGGTGAAGATGTTTGCATGTAGAAAGATTAAGTATTAGGACTTTATATATACGCATTTATGTGAGCATGGAGTTAAGTCTCATGGATAATGCTTGTAGTCGGTTAACTTACTTTGAGATCTTATTAAAAACACACCTGATCAATGTCGTTTCCGATGGGAAATCTTTGAGAGTTCTGGGGCAGATGGCTATCCTTGTGGACTTGGCTCAATTATGTGATTGAGTGTTTAACTTGTTTATATGTTTATAGCTTATGTGCTAACTGTGTCTTATAGCTTAACGGTGGTGAGTGAGCCCCTCAGAGGGGGCTATAGTTGTTTTCTAATTGAGTTTTGCCTTTGATAAGCTGTCTAGGCGGGAGAATAGAAGACGTGTTGGGAGTAGGAGTACAGGTAGAGGTATAACAATTCCAGTTGTAACCGCACTGGGTACATCAGCTGTGGGTGAGGAGTTCGCATGTGAGATTATAAGAGCAGTGAGGGAGGCCCTAACTCACAATGAGAGAGATGATACTCGTACCCTCAAACTTATTAAGGAGCTTTTCCGTTTTAACCCACCCGAGTTTATAGGAGGACTTGAGCCGTGGAAGGCAAATGATTGGTTAGAGCAGATCACCAAGACTTTTGATATGCTTAGAGTCGAAGATAACGATTTGAGGATTGCACTAGCGAGTTTCCAACTGAGAGGAGACGCTGGGTATTGGTGGAAGTATACTAAAACCACTATAGACATCACCTGGGTTGCTTTCACCGAGGCCTTTTTGGCCAAGTATTTTCCTTCCTCTGCACAAGAAAGATTGATGACACAATTTGTTGAGTTACGCCAAGGCACAACTTCTATAGCGCAGTTTAAGACGCAATTCACTATTTTGTCTAGATTCGTTCTAGAGTTGGTGGCAACAGAGGAGCGCTACTGTATTGAATTTGAGAGAAGGTTGTGTGATGATATTTGAGGTATGATTGTTGCGAGCATGTATAGGAACTATTACACACTCGTAGAGGCGGCGGCCCATGTTGAGGCCACAATTTTCGGTGTTGATTGGGATAGGAAGGAGGCCATGTCGGTAGTCCCTATTGTTAGAAAGCGCACTAGGCTTAGTAAGAGCTGGAGACAGTTGAGATCTTAGTCACAGGTGCAATTTCCACCTCAAGCTATATTTGCTTCTTCAGACTCGTCCTTCGGGAGGTCCAATTAGACCCAGATTTCTTTGAATCAGTCATAGAATAGGGGGCCACCTACTTGCTCTAGGTGTAATCTGTCGGGCCATATTAGGCTTTGTTGTCCTCAGTGGGGATAGAGCCAGTTTCAGCAGACCAGGCAGGGGCAAATAAGTACATAGGAGAGTGGTGGAGTATTTAGCGATTTTATTGCCTTGTTAGTGTGACTGATGTGGTGTTGGATACGGGGGCATCATACCTACTTGTTGTTATCATGTTTGTTTATAAATTTCAACAATTTGGGCACGTAATGAATTATGTATTGCTTTTACTTAAGAAGCCATTATTAGAATGGATAATCCTAATATTGCTGTATAATTGCCTATCGTCTCATGAGTTGACTATGCATGGATCTATGAGCCTCTTTTGATTTAAAGTTATTTCTTGGGAGTGAGATAATTATGTGTGGTTGTGACTGGCTTTGGGGTATCTTGCGAGTGGTACTATTTTATCTTTAGGTAAGTGTGATTAGAGGCGACATGATTCATTTCTCATGAGTATTAGGTACTTATTGATAAAGTGTTGGCAATGCTCTTTGGTGAGTGTGATGTTTATTCTAGATATCTTGTATGTTCAGTGCGCATGTTTAGCAAGCTCGTTGTTAACCTTGTAGGCATGAACGTATAATAAGTTGACTTGGGAATGAAAATTGTGTAACGAGTCTCTAGGAGGAATGTTAGGAGAAGGTGACCATAGTGTGCTTGGTCTCGAAGAGTCTAGCTCAGACACAAAAGAGGTGCGAGAAGGTGCGTTGAAACCCAACTAGGGGTGAGCGGTGTTGGGTGAATGCTGGTGTTTGATGCCGAACGTTGAGGATTGTTGAGTTGGTTGGTTAGTATTCGAAATTGGTGGACATGTAGTCATCTCGGGAGTTGCCTTAGTTTGAGTAAAAAGTCGTAAAGGTGAGGAGTGGGCTTGGATTACACTTGAGAACGTTAAGTCTCGCTTATGTGAGTGTGACATACTGTGTGTTGTTTTGTTTGTGTGAAAATCCCTTGAGTTGAGATAATATGGTGGAATTGTGATTTTATGAGCGTACTTGCGCAATTATATAATTGATAAAGTGCGATGGTGGTTATGGAGGGATGAAACTCCAATTTTTTTTTGTTTTTGTTGTTGTTGTATGTGCACTATCTTTTATTAGCATGGTTGTTAATCTATGAATTGTCATTAAAAATATATATATATATATTATGATTGAGTTGTGACATCACCGTAGTAGTGATGGATATTGTTGGGTGATAATGAGATTCACCGGTTATCATGTTAAGGAAAAAAGTTTCCTATTATTATAGTCTTGAATGGCAATGTTGAGATTGAAATATCGTTGTTGTAAGCACACTTGTTTGTTTTTGGAAAACACATACAAATCTAAATCTAATAAATTGTACTCAGAAATGGTGAAAAATCATTTTATTGTACTCAGTGTGAGTTTGGGCTCCCCTTTGAGAAAATTTAGTATGTAAGAAAAGAAAATTTTCAGGGAAAATGAGGCAAACTTTATTTATTTTTTTTAAAATTTTTATAGCATGAGACGTGTGATCAATTCCTTAATTTGTCATGTTGCGTAATGAACTAAGCTTGAACTACTAGTTTGTGATTGTGCACTTGTTCTTAGTCGAGTAATGATGTGAATGCCGGATACTTGTTTTGTTTTGCATATCTAGTTCAGGGTAGACTGTTATCGTTAAAGCTTGTTGTGTTGGGGAGTCATCCTTATGGGCCACTTTTCATGAGTGTAACTCATACATATATATTTTTGTGAGAACTAATTGAGAGCCTTAGTGACGTGAGCATGAGATCATCTTTATGTTGAGTTATTGACCTACCAATAGTCTTTTCACAATGTCTGTAACAGAGGAAAAATTGTAAATGGGGTGTGCGAGTTTTTGTGATTGAATTTTGTCTCGTAAAAAACCTGACGAGTCTTGTGAGTTGTCGAGAAGTTCATGATTAAATCTTTTCATTCTGTTTAACCAAACTCTCTTGGATCATAATGGAGGAGTCGATGACGACTTATCATATCTTGTTCGCGTTACCCTTGGTAGTCAAGTGTCCTTGAAGCACCGAGGTGGGATTCAGGAAGCTATTCTGTATATTGGCTTAAAACTTGAGTTGACACTTGTCATCCTTTGTTTTCAGTTTTTGTTTGAATCTTAGAGTGACTTCAATTTTGGGGGCGAAATTTCCTAAGAAGGGAGGTTGTAGTGTCCGAGGTCTTAATCCTGACTTGCTTATGTTAAGTGATAACCATTACTCTATACTTACAATGTTTTTTTGGACTTTTAAAAGTTATGGATTGCATTTGACTTTTTAGTTATTATAATTGAGACCTCATTTTCATTGTTTGGAGCCTTGATTGATGAGTTAACTTGTTGGTTGGGCAAGATTAGACTAAGAATGCATATTCGAATATTTGTTTTGAGTAGTGTCCACTCTTTTGCCTTTTTCTTTCTCCACATTTTGAATCTTGATGTGAGGCCAGAACCGCTGGAAAGCTTATTTCTAGGCTTCAATTTAGACACAAAATTGACCATATTCCGTTTCCGAACGAGGGAGATATGCTTGTTTGAAGTCACCTAGTAAAAGCTGTCTGGTGAAATCTGCACGAGCAGAAATTTGAATTCTGCATGACCAAATTTCATAAGAAAGCCATTTTTTCTTGAGTTGATTTGCACAAGCAGTTTTAAAATTTGCACGAGTAGATTTTGCGCATTTAGACATCAATTTCTATTCTCTTTTCACTCAAATCAGATCCCACTCTCTTTTTGATACTCTCTAACTTCTCTTTTCTCTCCCTTCTCTTCAAACTCTCACTAAATTTCACATTTTCTTCGATCTATAAGGATCAAGCGAGATTTTGATACTAGTTCCTTATACAAAAATGATGAGTATCTCGAAAGCTACGTCTTGATCGGTGGAGATCAAATTCCAACAAAGTTGATTTTTAGAGTTTTCTCTTCTTTTCTCTTTAAGGTAAGAATTTCTTTGCTCCTTTTCAATACCTCATTATAGATAGACATGTTGTAGTTTTTATTGCGTTAAAAACTTGATTTGTTGGTATCTTTGAAAAGCATGTGATGAAGGTTAAGATTTTATGACTTAGTTAAATCTTGTGTTGTGTTGTGAATATATGAGATTGTAATATTTGAGGAACATGTTTAAAAGGATTAGAGTAAAAAGTCTTAATTAATGTTTATGGTTTATGAGAAAGAGGAGAAAATTGGTGAATTGATTTTATTTGAATCATATGAGGTATTGTGTATTAAAAATGTGAAAATGGGTATGTAAGACAATAAATAAAGTCATCATGAATTTAATTTGTGTTAATTGTTATTTATGATTTTATAATTGTTAAGTTGTAATAATGGTTGAAAATCAGAATTTCAGAGAAGTAAATAGGGTATTGGTAAATGTTATGTGTATCAAAAGATTGGTAGATTAGTTAATCTCGTTTATGAGGGTTGTGAGAAAAAGTCCCAAATCGTTTGGTTATTTATTTGTTTGAGAGAAAGGATTAATTTGTGTTACATATGTGTTGGATTATGAAAATAAATTACTAATTGAGTTTTGATAATTAATGAAAAAGATGTGATGATTTGTTGTGGGTATTAGGAGTTTGGAGAGAAGGGAAAATAAATTTTGAAAATCAATAAAACATTTATATACTTTTGTGAAATGAGAAGTAAGAGGAGCTGATGATTTTTTCTTTAAAACAAGTGAATGATTATATTCGTGATGAATTACTACTTGTTGAACTAAATTTGAATAATTTGAATTGAATTATAAAGATGGGATGGTAGTGATGGAAGAGACTTTAATTGAAAATGGTGTGAATTGGAAGTTGAATCAATTAGAGTTGAAAGATAAAAGTTATGTAACATATAAACGTTGATAAAATCTAAATCAAAAAGATGAAATTGAATTCATGGACTTAGTACATTTGTTTATAAGGTTGTGTCCTTAGCCACCGATAGAGAATGGTATTGGCGTTGTTGAATAATTTGTGAAACTTGGAATAATATGCTCATTGTTGAGTTGAATGAAAGTGTGCAGTGATATGGGTTCCTCTCCTTCCAAATTTGTGCCCAGTAAAGTTTGGCGCTTTGGCATGGGTTCCTCTCCCCTTCGATTTATGCCCGGTAAAATGTGAACAGATTTATCTCCCCTCCGGCTCGAGGACCAGTAAAGTTTGGCACTTTGAAATGGGTTCCTCTCCTCTTCGATTCAAGCCTGGTAAAGTGGGTTATGGTGGTTATGGCTTGAAGAAGCCAGAGTCCGTTATGTGTTAATTACGCGTAATGTATCTTCATACTTGTGTTGTGATGAGAAGGGATGCATTATTGGCTTTTCGTGTTTGTGACAGGTAAAATATAGTAATGCGTGTTGACGCATCTATTGTTGCTTATATATTCATGTATTTGTGAATGTTCATTTCACACTTGTACTTAAGGCCATAATATTGTGGGGAAGTGGTTTTGGAAATACTCTTCAGATCCTGGGAGACGCTCTTGATCCTCAGCTAGTCACCTACAAAGATAAACACTCCGGTCGGGGGTGCCGGGGTTAGCACTCCGACGGGCAAGTCAGTTCTTATACTCAAGAAAGCTTATTTACTAAGTTTAGTGAAGTGATTCTTACCTTTCTTTCCAAGAACGCTGCTTCTTTATTTATATATGTTCCTTCTAAGGCCTCGGGGCCTGGGCCTACTTTTCAATCATTACCCGTTCTTTTATTCGACCTCAAAGATCCTTTCTTAATTGGCTTACGTATTGTATTCGGCTCATCCTAGTCTTGTAGGATGCAGCCGGTTAATGTCTGCAGGATGCAGCCGGTTAATGTCAATCTACTAAAATATGCCCCTTCCGATTTAGCCATTTATTCGGCTCCCACAATTGCCCCCCGAACTCCCTATTGACGGTAGTTAATCGGCGTGTTTGGTCTAGAATTCGAAAAGCTTAGCATAGATCAGGCGGTTTCGCGTTCCCCAAGACGTCAGAGGATGTTAGAAGGCGCACACCTTTTCGTTTATCATTACACTTTCCCGCGCTATTCATGTGTCTCTCGCATTTATTGCGATTTGAAACTTCAGTCCTTTTGGGTGCACATTTCGTCGATCATCTGATACGTTTGGACCGCCAGCGCGCATCTCTCCTCTCACTCACATTTTCTGCAACTTTCGTCCGTCTGCCTTTGCCTCATTTGCTCTTCGTAAGTCTTCTTCCCTTTTCTTTGTAATCCTATTCTCTGTTTATCATTTTTACCTTCGGCGAATCCTTGGGTCCCCGTTGGAATGGCTAAACACTTGAAAGACCTCCTTTCTGAGAGTCGCATTTCCGGATTCCAGCGACATTTTTCTATTCCCGATGACGTCCATTTGTCTCTCGTAACGGACAACGCTCTAGATATGGAGAGAGAGGATCAGAATACGATTGTATTCCCCCTTCTGTCCATTGCGGAGGGCGGAGTTCGTTTCCCCTTACATCCACTGCTTAGGGCCGTTCTTCGCTATTGGAGTCTGATTCCTTCTCAACCCAATGTAAATTTCTTTCGAATCATTATGGGGGTTATAGAGTTGAATCGACGCCTTAGGATCAATCTCGGAATTCCAGCCATTCGGCACTGCTATGCTTTAGCCAAATCCTCTGGTCGGCTGGGGCGGTACTTCCTCAGGGCCAAGGATACTGACCATCATTTGGTGACTATGCTTGCCAGTTCTGGTAAGAGGGTTGACGATGTAATGGTCAATGTCCGAGGTAATTGGGAGTTCGCTGAAGGCGAAGATCGCCTAGACCCCATTCCCAGACATAAGGGTGATCCAGGTTGCCACGTAGTATCTTATGTTTGTCGATCTGTCTTTTAATCGGCTCTCTTTCCTTAAGCTCTCCTTATCTTTTGCAGGTAACAAATTGAAGAAGATTCTGACTTCAGTTGACGACGCGGTCCTTAGGGACATTAAGACTGCACTCGACTACTTCGGTCGCCCAAACGTGCAAAAACAAGGGAGAGCCGCCCATATTTTACTCCGGTACGAACCCACTTATACCACATTCTCGGCTGCGGACAACATCCCAATTCCATCCGGCGATCAGCACCTCTCGGCTCTTATCTTCCCCAGCTACAAGAACCTTAGGCAGATTGGTCTCGAAGCTTCTGATTCGGGGCAAGACGCAGAGCCGGTGATAGAGGTAGTTGCCGATCCGGCCAGAGAATTCACTGAGGAGGGCGAAGAGGTTGACGAGGCCGTGCGTTCGGCGTTCGAGGCTGCCGGACTCAACCAGCCTTCCTCACCATCCGCTTCGGGTCGGGCAGAGTTTTCTTCCGGGGATATTTTCGCGAACTTAGGAGATCTACCCGGCGATTTCTTCGGAGGTATGGCAAAGGAAAGCCTTACGCAAATGGCGCGTAAGCGAAATGCCGAGCGGATGGCTGCTCGAAAAAAGGCCGAGGCCGCCGAATCCGATCCCAGCTTGACTAAGGCCTTTGTACCCATTATTGAAGGAACGGCTCAGGTTACGCCGGTCGAAACGGAAAAAGTGGTTGAACAGCAGGCCGGTGAAGAACGGCTGATTCCGGAGGGACGCGGCCAAAAACGTAGCGCCGAGGAGGAGGCTAGTTCAGAAATTAGTCCCATTGACAAACGGCCTCGCCTCGAAGAATCGGACGTGGTTGCTCCTTTTGTTATTCAGCCCAAGATCAGAGATACGCCGATTCCTTCCAATGCTTCGGCCATGGAGGATCCGGCCGTTGCATTGAGCCTGGCGGCTTCAATTTCCTTGCCGGCTGACAATGCAACCTTTTGCGCCGTGCCGGATATTATGGCCGTAGCTCTGTCTGCGCAGTCGGCACTTTTGGTAGGTGATTTCAAATTCGCTTAAATCTATTTTTATAGAGGTATCTAACGATCGCTTGTTCTTTGCAGACCGTCGGCAGGATCGCCGACTTAGGCCGCCGCCTGCATGATGCTCTTGGCAGAATTGACCGTTTGCAAACAGAAGTGGACGGTCAGAAGAGTAGGGCCGAGTTTGAGAAGATGAGAGCCGCAATGGAGAGCGCACGAGCCGAAGCGGAGAAGGAGAGGGCTCGCACTGCCGAACAGCTTCGTTCTGACGCTGAGGCCAGAGCGAGTGCGAGTGAGGAATCGCTCAAGCTCTCCAAAGACGAACTTGCCGAGGCGAAGAGTCAGTTGGAGGAGCTCAAGGCGGCCCAGGAGAAAGCCGAATCTGAGGCTTTTGAGGCGGGAAAAAGAGCCGCCTTCACGGAATACGTTGATGAAGTTCCCAAATTTGAGAATCGGGGGTTCAAACACGGGTGGCTCAAAGCCCTTGCTGCCGCTGGGATTACATTGGATTTGCCAATTCCTTACGAGCAAGTGGATGTTGAGCCCCTTGAATCCGACACCGAGGAGTGATCTGGGAGGCGTTTCCTAATTCATTTAGTTTTTTGATTTTTGTTTGGTAGAGTTTTGTTGGTTCAGGGTGGTTTTCATGTATAAATTGGTTACTATCTTGTGCGCAATTTATTAATGAAAATTTCCTTATAATTTCATTACTACTCGTACACAATTTGTGTGGTTATGTTAATGAAACATTTTGACTTTCATTACTACTTGTACACAATTTGTGTGGTTTATGTTAATGAAACAATATTGATTCGTCTTTAGAGATTGAATATCCTGTGGCAATATTGATTCGTCTTTCTCATGCCGACTGGATTCGAATTATGAACTATCGATTTGTGAGCCGGTTGGGGTACCTGAGCCGAATAGATTGATGAATCTGCCCTTGTCCCAGGCGGTTCCTGCAGAGGTTAGAATCGATTCGGGAGCCGGCTGGGGTACTTGAGCCGAATAGATTGATGAATCTGCCCTTGCCCCAGGCGGTTCCTGCAGAGGTTAGAATCGATTCGGGAGCCGGCTGGGGTACCTGAGCCGAATAGATTGATGAATCTGCCCTTGCCCCAGGCGGTTCCTGCAGAGGTTAGAATCGATTCGGGAGCCGGCTGGGGTACTTGAGCTGAATAGATTGATGAATCTGCCCTTGCCCCAGGCGGTTCCTGCAGAGGTTTGAAGAATCGATTTGTGAGCCGGCTGGGGTACTTGAGCCGAATATATTGATGAATCTGCCCTTGCCCCAGGCGGTTCCTGCAGAGGTTAGAATCGATTCGGGAGCCGGCTGGGGTACTTGAGCCGAATAGATTGATGAATCTGCCCTTGCCCCAGGCGGTTCCTGCAGAGGTTTGAAGAATCGATTTGTGAGCCGGCTGGGGTACCTGAGCCGAATATATTGATGAATCTGCCCTTGCCCCAGGCGGTTCCTGCAGAGGTTAGAATCGATTCGGGAGCCGGCTGGGGTACTTGAGCCGAATAGATTGATGAATCTGCCCTTGCCCCAGGCGGTTCCTGCAGAGGTTTGAAGAATCGATTTGTGAGCCGGCTGGGGTACTTGAGCCGAATATATTGATGAATCTGCCCTTGCCCCAGGCGGTTCGCGATATTCGAATAGATGGTAAAATCGTGCCCCTGCCGTCGACTCAGCCGGCGTCGGGCGATTCAGGATCTCCAATTAATGAGATTGCCTCGATCGTGCTGCCTCTGTGAAGGATAAATGAACAAGGGTACATCCTTTATGAGCTTGGTAGACAATTGACTCGAGCTCCTGGAGGAAGACTGATTGCGCGAATGTCGAACCGACTCTTCTTTAACAGTAAAGGGGAAGCGAAGACCCTAGCTGAGCTGGGCGGAGATATGAATCGAGGTGGTGAACCCTCGCGTACAGGGAGTAGGAGTTCCAGGGGTCGAGAGAGGCGTCAGTCTCCCCGACGTCGCAGTAGATCGCCCAGGCGAGACAAGCAGTCGCAGGGTAAATCTCCACAGTCCCGAGTCGAGAGGAGGTCTGACGCGAATCCGTGCCCATTAAGCTTTGCGGTATTTGTGAAGAATAGACCCATGACGGAGGCGGACTCGATCGTTCGAGACCCAGACGTAGCGGTCGACTTTGCCCGACAAATATTTCCTCCTGAGGTTCAGCAATCAATGCTGGGTCGACAGGACTACGAGGTGTTTCGCGAGGGCATTCACGGCGCGGTGAAGGGGCTTTACACTGCTTACGAAGTCGGCATGCGACTGCGCGCTGCCCGTCAAGAGATGGAGAAGAAGGAAGAACGTATTCGAAGTTTGGAGGCCCGCGTGGAGGCGGCCGAGCGGGAACTAAGGAAGACCAAGGCGGCTCAGGCACAATCCACCGCGCACGCGAACCCAATTGTGGAAGAGAGGGTTACTAGTCGGCTTATCAGCTCCGCACTTGCCGATCGAGAGACGGCAAGTATGTTCGCAATAGAGAGCGCGAAGGGGAGGGCCTATGAGAAAGGTTTCCATGAGGGCCGAAAAGTGGGAATCGAGAAAACCAGGGAAAAATTGGCCGAAGAAGTGTGCCGATGTGAAAACCGTGGGTTTAGGCACGGTTGGATCAAGGCATCTCAAGCCGCAGAAGCTCTTCGAGCGTCGGGAATTGATTTGGCATCACCACGCTACAGGAGTAAAGATTTTCCGTTTTCTGCTTTTGAAGTTGAGAAGAGTGAGGATGAGGGTGACGCCGTATGAGTTTAATAGTTGTAAGATTGGAACGCAGGGCGCGTTTGAAACTATGTAACTTATTGTTTTATTGAATAAAGAACGTTTCATTATAAATGCTTCGTTATTCGGCATATGTGTATTTCGTGTTGCTTAAATGTTTGAATGAATGTCTAAATATTGTCCGACCCAGGTAGCTGTTAACTGTCCGGCGATACGCGGGCTTATCGGCAGGATCTGGCACATTCGCGACGACCGTTAAGGTTTTATTGAGGCTATTTCAACGGCCATTTATCTTTGACTTGGGTCAGCGCATTGATGCTTGGCCAGTTGGATTAGTGGGCTGGTCGAGGGTGATCGGCATGTGAAGACTTGGCCGACCGGTTTAATAAATCTATTTCGCTTTGGCCCAGCCAGTGCGCGTTTCGGCCAGCCGTCGGGATGGCGGTCGTGGCGAATGTCAATCGACGCTCGTCTTATTCAGCCAATGCGTTTTTTGGCGTTAATAAAATTTTCTTGGGATTGGGACCTCGAGATCGCGGTCGTTGCTGAGAATAAAAGGAGTAGGCGCTTCGCGCCAATAATCCCACTTGACTCATCATTCCTTGTGTGGGATGGTGATTTTGGTTACAGAGGCTCAAACTTCGGTCAAGTTTGGTGTTGAGATGGTTTGCAGCAGAAAACCTACCCGTGAGGGAGTTAGGTCATCCAAAGAGCTTGAGATCTGTGAGTCTCCAAGTCGTCGAAGCAGATCACCCCGAAAGGAGAGTCAACAACTGTCAAGTTCATTCTTCTTTGTCCTGGATCTTTGCCTTGACATTGTCAATGGTATCAGGGGAAGTTTGGCGCTATGCAAGTCGTGGGCTTAAGCATAGCTGGTTCAAGGTATTGCACGCCGTGGAGGAGTTTAGGGCGACGGTCGTCGATCCGGCGATGCTGCTTTACCGGCGCGTCTTGTTCCTTTTTTGCTTTCGATATTGTAATGCTCAAATACGGGTTGTGTTTATGTAACAACTGTTTAATCAAATAAATGGTTTTATTTTAAATCTATTTGCGTGGTATTCTGAATTTTGCTTGTGTACTAAAGCACATTACTTCGAATGTATGATCTGTTCTAGTGTGTTACATAGGATCAATTATCAATATCTTTTGTTCGTGCCAACGTTTGCTCCGGATTCGGAGACGTAATTAGAACTTAGCATTGTAGACCGATTAGTATGGCCGAACGGATTAATGCAATAATCCTCTGAAGCACTAAAGCGGGCTCCGTATTTGGAGGCTTGAACCCAGGGCCCATTCGGCCTTAAGGAGCTTAATCGGCTCGAATCTGAAGTCTTAATCGGCCCTAAGGCGTCATGCGCCCATGCGCCAAAGGGGGCTCCGAATCCGGAGACTCGATTTGGCCAACCGTGATATCCACAAAGGGCGCTCCGAATCTGGAGACTTAATCGGCCCTAAGACGTCATGCGCCAAAAGGGGGGTCCAAATCCGGAGACTTGATTTGGCCGATCGTGATATCCACAAAGGGCGCTCCGAATCCGGAGACTTAATCGGCCCTAAGGCGTTATGCGCCAAAGGGGGCTCCGAATCCGGAGACTTGATTTGGCCGATCGTGATATCCACGAAGGGCGCTCCGAATCCGGAGACTTGATTTGGCCAATCGTGATATCCACGAAGGGCGCTCCGAATCCGGAGACTTAATCGGCCCTAAGGCGTCATGCGCCAAAGGGGGCTCCGAATCCGGAGACTTGATTTGGCCGATCGTGATATCCACGAAGGGCGCTCCGAATCCGGAGACTTGATTTGGCCAATCGTGATATCCACGAAGGGCGCTCCGAATCCGGAGACTTAATCGGCCCTAAGGCGTCATGCGCCAAAGGGGGCTCCGAATCCGGAGACTTGATTTGGCCGATCGTGATATCCACGAAGGGCGCTCCGAATCCGGAGACTTGATTTGGCCAATCGTGATATCCACGAAGGGCGCTCCGAATCCGGAGACTTAATCGGCCCTAAGGCGTCATGCGCCAAAGGGGGCTCCGAATCCGGAGACTTGATTTGGCCAATCGTGATATCCACGAAGGGCGCTCCGAATCCGGAGACTTAATTTGGCCAATCCTGGCGAGTGCCCCACTGGGAATTGACATATGATTTTGAGCGACGAGGAAAAATAGTTCGTATTGCAGAGGCGAAATATATTTACAGGTATCAGAGCCCACAGATCGGGTCAGTGATAGGGTTTTCATCAGAACTCTGCTTGTGCCGATTGGGGGGAACCACGTATTTCTTCAATGCCGTGGGCTGTTGGAAACGCAGGATCTGATGGTAGGTGCTTGGGACGGCCTTCATGATATGTAGCCAGGTTCTTCCCATGATGGCATTATACGGCGAGGGGAGCTTCACGACCAGGAATTCCGCTTCGACCGTTCTGGAACCCGCTCGAACAGGTAATGTGACCTTGCCCAATGGATATTCGGGATTCGTATTAAAGCCGAACAGTGGGTGAGGCGCCGGAGATAGATCCGACTCGTTGAGGCCGAGCTTGATGAAAGTTTGGTAGTACATGACTTCTGAACTACTCCCTGGGTCTATGAGAATTCGTTCAATGATGAACCGGTTTATGCGTAATCCAATGATCAACGGATCAATGTGGGAAGCCGTTGCGTCATTGAGGTCGGAGTCGTTGAAGGCAATTGTCGGAGCTTCTTCGGACCGTCAGTCGAAATACGGCGCCCCTGTAGAGTTGGATGCGATCGAATTGTGTGCACGGCTGGGGGTGTAGGCAGGCTGTAAATTACATGGATCACGCCAAGTGGGGGAGAGTCCTGCCTCAATGCTAATGCCTTGGTTGGCTTTCCCTGTTTCACATACTGCTGCAGTCGGCCGTCTTGCACCAGTTCTTCCAGGTGATCTTTTAATGCGTAGCAACTCTCTGTTTCGTGGCCGTGATCTTTGTGATATTCGCACCTCCGGTCCCTTCGTCGTGTATCGGGTGGCCCTACCATCTTTGACGGCCATTTGAAGAATGGAAGGTGTTGGATTTTGGTCATTACCGCGGTGATTGGCTCTGACAGTTCCGTGTACTTTTTGTCGGCGCGCCTCGAGCGTCTACTGTCGACTTGCAATTGTTCATTCGTTGGGTGGGGGCATTGATCACTCGATCGGCGAGAGTCCCGCCTTTTGTCTCGTTTAGCACGTTGTCGCGGCTCAGGGCTCAGAGGTGGCACGGAACTTATCGGTTGAGCAATTTCAGGAGGTGCCGGTTTGGTGGACACTTGTCTGGCTTTAATCCTCAAGGCATCGTCTTCCACTTTGCAATACTCTTCGACTTTCTTCATCAACGCCCAGACTGTTTTGGGGGGTCTTCTGGTCAGGGAGTTGCGAAGAGCACTGTCAGGATGTAGTCCCATTTTGAAGGCGGTGACGGCCATGGAGTCGTTGCAAGCGTCGTCAACGAGATTGAAGCACTCCCAATATCGCGCCGAATATGCTCT
This sequence comes from Camellia japonica, assembly GCA_030407325.1. NCBI lineage: Eukaryota > Viridiplantae > Streptophyta > Magnoliopsida > Ericales > Theaceae > Camellia > Camellia japonica. Next base: position 135,565,783 of record JAPPVO010000017.1, on the reverse strand, counting down.
CAGCGTTTCTCCTGGTTGGATTTGCATAGCCCAGAGAGAGTCGGCCTGTTTCGGCTGTACCTCGTTGGTGATGAACCTGGCCCTGAAGGATTTTTGTAATTGATGGAAACTTCTGATCGAAGCCGGCTCCAGCTTGTAATACCATCTGACAGCTAATGGCCCCAAGCTGCTGGGGAATATTCGGCACATGAGGGCTTCATTGTCTGCATGCAACGTCATGGCCTGCTTGTAGTGACGTATATGATCAGTGGGGTCTGATTTTCCGTCGTAGAGAGTAAATGATGGAGCTTTGAACTTCTTGGGCAGGGCCGCCCTCGCAATTCGTCGGATAAAAGGATCGTGCCGGTCCTCTTCGTCTGAACTGCTTCTTCTGCGCTTGTTCCTTGTGTGTGGACTTTTTTCAGAGGAGCTGGAAGTGTCTGAGCGTCCCTTGTTATGCTCCGTGGATAATGAGTTGGAGTCGCTATCGGTTTCCCTTGGTCGGGCTCGAGGTCGTTGTCTACCTGCCCTCAGAGGTCGTTCGGGGTCTTGGCGCGCGGCTTCTTTGGATTTTGCTACTTCCAGGGCCAAATCTTGACGGAGGCGTTCGTTTTCTGCGATCATATTTTCCAGCCTTTGTTCATTCTGCTTAGCTTGTTCTATGATGGCTTGCATCGTCTCCTGCGCTGAAGTCGTTGGCGAGTCAAAATTCAAGGCGCGTCTCGCAGCGATGGTTTCCTTCCCGAGCATATTTGCCGGAGTGATGTCATCTCTCTGTGTAGTCTCGTCGGTGGCTATCGGAGGATCTTGCGTCACGCCTTCCATGGATGTACTTGAGTATTCCCACAGACGGCGCCAATTGTGGGGAAGTGGTTTTGGAAATACTCTTCAGATCCTGGGAGACGCTCTTGATCCTCAACTAGTCACCTACAAAGATAAACACTCCGGTCGGGGGTGCCGGGGTTAGCACTCCGACGGGCAAGTCAGTTCTTATACTCAAGAAAGCTTATTTACTAAGTTTAGTGAAGTGATTCTTACCTTTCTTTCCAAGAACGCTGCTTCTTTATTTATATCTATTCCTTCTGAGGCCTCGGGGCCTGGGCCTACTTTTCAATCATTACCCGTTCTTCTATTCGGCCTCAAAGATCATTTCTTAATCAGCTTACGTATTGTATTCGGCTCATCCTAGTCTTGCAGGATGCAGCCGGTTAATGTCTGCAGGATGCAGCCGGTTAATGTCAATCTACTAAAATATGCCCCTTCCGATTTAGCCATTTATTCGGCTCCCACAAATATATAGTAATTATCTTTATAGTCGTAATGAGTTAGAATGTAGAGCAAGTATATTGTTTAGATTGATCTTAGGAGATTGTGGTAATGTGATGAATGGTTGAGATTTCTTTAAATGCAAATGAAACGTTTTGAAAAGTAAGAACTAGTCTTTGTTTCTAGTTATAAAGAGGATCTTTTGAAAAATTATATTGATGTAAGTATATTTTGAAGTATGAAATGTCATATTTCCTATATATATGTATATATAAGGGGTGTACGCGGTACGGGGCGGTGCAGTTTAGGAGAAAAATATAAACCGTATGACAAGTGGCGGATTAATAAAAATGTTATTAGAATTTGTCATTTTTCTTATCAAAAATCGGCGGTTCGATTGGCAAATAATGGTGGATTTGCCTTGGCGGTTTGGGCAGATTGGCAGTTTATAAAAGATATTATTCAAATTACAAAACTTAAATCAAAGAGTAAAAAGATCTGAAAAATCTAGAAATCCCCTAGATATTGATTTGTGATTATGTATCAATTTTAAACAGTAAATAACAATCCCAATCAAACAATTAAGTCAAATCGACACAACGATTTTACGTAGAAAAACCACAATTGGAGTGCCTCCAATTGCGATAAAAAAACCACAGGCAAAAGTTACAAAACAATCTACTAAGAAGATATAAAAGAATTACACAAGTGTACTTTCAATTACCTAGCGAATCCACGCCCGAATCAAACCGACTCCTATGTGCCTCTTCCAACCTCGTCTTCACCTCAGAATTGTCTTGCCCAACATTGAATCCCCAACGTCGATGTCGAATCACGACTATGAGCCACTCCAGAATCCACCAAAGTTTCAAGCTCGAATTTCACGGAATCCACCGAAGAACAACACTCTTTTTTGTATTGAACGAAACAAACAATCATTTGATGTATACTTTTCAAACAGATTTAAACTCAAACAAACATCAAAGAAACTAGCAAATAAACTCCAAATATAAACCCTAATATCCAAAAAAAAGATCTGGAAACCATACCCTAAAATCGGACTGAAACATATATTTATAGAAAACAGATCTGTGATCTCCGTTCGAGCGCAAGAATGGCCGCTCGAGCAGACTAACGCTCGAGTGTAGGAAGTTTCGCTCGAGCGCAAAAACACAACTTCTAGTACTTTTGTAGACGATTCAAACTTCTGGAACCAAAGATTCTCCGCTCGAGCGCACAAATGGCCAAGTGGCAAACATGAAAGAATAGACATCACAAACTTCTCTGCTTCATAGCATCATTGAAATAAAAGAACGAATAAAATTACAACTGAAAGGAGTTATGTCAAACGGGATTGTCAAGAATAAAAACGTAACAAGATCTAATTTATAAATTAACTGAAATAGTCAAAATTAAAATATTCATCTAATATAACATTAAACATTAACAAACTAGTAAACTAAAAATTCAACACTCCAAATGAATTTTACAATAACAATTTAACAAGGCAATAAATATTAAAAAAAAGTTCTAAAGTTAATCTAAGCTCAACATAGTTCACAAACAATCCAACATAGTTCATCCAACATCCAACATAGTTCTAAAAAAGGTTTGAAAAGTTAATCAAAGTCCACAAACAATCTAAAAGTTCAAAAGTTAATCTAAGTCCAACATCCAACATAGTTCTAAAAAAAAAATTCTGAAAAGTTAATCAATGTCCACAAACAATCCAAAAGTTCAAAAAATTAATCTACTCATCAAACTCCACAATAACTTCAATCCTTCACAATTGCTTCAACCAAACTCCAAAAATTTCATCAATCTGTACACATAAGCAAAGAAAACATAAATAAATAAATAACAAAAAACTATCATCAAAATCATTATAAAAAAAAAAATAAAACAAAATAATATTCAAGAGTAAGAATTAAGTCTAACCTCAAGAACTTTAAAACCAAACTAACTTGGAGACAAATTAGTCCTCAACAATAGTTACTTCTTGTGTAGTAGATGATGCAAAAAATTCTGAAAAATAAAAAATATTTTTAATGTTATTTAAAATTACATAAAAACTAAAATCAATATTGAATAATTAATTTAAAATAAACACAAATCAAAAAAATTACCTAACTCGATTTCTTCATATTGTTCAATATCATCCATACATTCTCTAAGATTGATTGGAATTTATGAAGACTGTAACTAATTTTGTGCGCAAATTAGAGCCTCCACCATCTTTGGCATCAAAGAACTTCTAAATGGATCAAGCACACGTCCACTGGTACTAAAAGCTGACTCAGAGGCCACTGTAGAAACTGGGACAGCCAACACATATCTTACTATTAGAGAGAGACCTTATACTTATTGCCATTAACCTTCCACCAATTTAAAATATCAAAGTTTGGAACTCTTGGGTCTACACAATCATCAACCAAATATTTTTCCAACTCTGATTTGTTCTCCACACTTTTTTCCGACTCCAAATGGTTAATACATTGAGAGGTAAAGAGTGTCATGGGATCTTCCTCTTCCTCTTCATCAACTTCCATCACTTGAGGAGCTTGACTTTCATATGAAGGTGCAACATTAGCAACATTGTTCTTCTCAACATAATAATGATCAAACAAGTGCTCCAATGTTGCCTTCACCCTTGCCACTAAAATTTCTACCTTGTCATTTTCATATACTTTATTGAATTAAAACTTAAGATATGTCAACTTGTAGCGAGCGTCTAACACAACGGCAACATATAACAAGAAATTGATGTTATCGAGATTCTCCCAATATTTGTCGTATTTCAATTTCATCTTATCAGCCATGTTACTCAACACTGCATCTCCACTTTTACTCAATTGAACTAATTTAGATTACACCGATACAAGTTGATGAAAAAAAAATTAGATATCACATGCAAAGACCCTGAAATTTGCAAAGTCACATGATAAAAAAGTCTTAAAAATTTCACAAAGACTCTAGCTACCTTCCAATATTCTTCTTCAGGATATGAAGTGAATTTTTTCCTTTCCCTTTGCCTTTTCCACCATCATTCTCATTTGCATTCTCATTTTCATCATCATTCTCCATGAAAAATAACTTGAATCGTGGATCATCCTCTTCTAAACACTCAAAAGTTTTTTGAAATTTCTCGGCTACCTCCAACATCAAATAGGTGGAATTCCACCTTGTTGGAACATGAAGGCATAACAAACTTTTACAAGTAATCTTTTTATGCTTCACACAATTTTTAAAAGTTTGTAGCCTAGCTGGAGATGAGTTTATATATTTCACAGCTTTTCGAATCTTGGCAATTAAGTGATTTTATTCTTTTAAACCATCACAAACAATTAAATTCACTATGTGTGCACAACATCTCATATGCAAAAACTCATTTGCCAAGATGGAATGCCAATCTTTGGTTTTTCTTTTCAAAAATGCGATAGCACCATCATTAGAGCTTGTATTATCAACTGTAATAGTGAAAATCTTATCAATCCTCCAGTCTTGCAAACGTTTGTCTAATTGTTTGCCAATTGTCTCACCCTTATGATTAGGAACTATACAAAAACTAAGAATCTTTTGTGCGAATTCCAACCATTATCAATCCAAATGGCTGGTGACACACATATAATTTAGATTTTGAATTGATGTCCAAGTGTCAGTGGTTAAGCATACTCGTTGTTTCCTTAGAACTTTTTTCAATTTTTGTTTTTCATCAAGAAATAAGTTCAGATAATCACGAGCAACAGTAGTGCGAAAAGGGATGGGAAACTTAGGTTCCATAACTAAACAAAAATTTCTAAACTCTTCCTTCTCCACATGCCTAAAAGGTAATCCATCATAATCATCTTTGTTAGTGCTTCCCTACATAGTTTTTCATCATATCCTACTACTTTGAGAGATCCAATCTTTCGACCATCATGTTCCTTCTCCTCTCCTTCTTTTTTAACAAAAGAGAGAGATTTTGGTTTTTTGTCCACTTCCCTAATAGGAGACTTCATACATTGATGTTTAAGGTGGTTCCACATATTACTAGTCCCATCTTGTTTTCCACGAGCACCATAATCCTTACCACAATAATTACAAGCAGCCCTAGGTTTATCAAGCTCACAATCATCAAGTGAGGTGAAGTGTTCCCAAATCTCAGATTTCTTTTTATCTACATTAAAACTAGGGCATGGGCGAGTTTTACCAGAATTTTTGGCAGGCATTGTGGTAGTGGTAGAATTAGCAACAGTAGTTGATTCTATAGTTAGTACATGAGGGTTTCCACCAGCAACGCAACCATCATTTGTATTTCCCTCATCATCCATTCTCTATTACAAAATAAAAAATTTACATGAATGATCAGTAAATAAATATCAATGATGATAAGTATATATAAATAAAAATTGTCAATGAGTTACTTTTATATATAAATATCAATGAAGTAGGAATCCATAATCAGAATATTCTCACATACTCAAATTATACTCTTTATGCACCAAACATGCAATTGCAAGTGAAATAGGTGTAACTAAAGCTCTTTTTATCCTTGGGCTTCCAGATATACAGACCACATATTTTAGGGTTAGGATGGTGACAAAATGGTGTTTATTCATTAACATTATGGCTTTAAATTATTAGAATAATTGTAATTGTCCTAATTGAGCTTTATTTATCAAAAATTAAAAAAAAAATGAAAATGTCCTAATTGAGCTTTTATTCTAGGATACTCAATCCTCATTTAGGGAAATGAGGGTACTTTAGCAAGTGTGGACTAATTTGAGAAAGCACCAGTGCCTTGATGCTAATTTCTCTACATCAACAAAGATCTTCACTTTTTTCTATAGTATTTGCTAGCTCAAAATGCCATCACTGATCCATTTCTTGGTCATATGAAACTCTCTAATTGGCTTGATAGGTATGGTGGTGCAATGAGTCATATGGAACTGAGCTAAAATGTTCAATCTCATAGTGTCAGCTATACTCTCAATAAGAACTCTATAATCTAAACAGTTCAAAGATAACCAATTTCAATACTGAAATTAAATAACTTACAACTTGTTTACTGAAAGCAGTTTGAAAGCATAACTTCGGAGTACATAGCTCCAAAATAAATGACACAACAATTTTACAAAATAGAAAATATGAGAGAAATATGGTAGAGAATTATAGGAGAGAAATTTGTTGGCAACATTTTATATATATATATATCACTGATGGAGATATTATTCGCTTATGGAGATATTGCTAAAATAATTCAACAATAAGCACTTATCAACAACTTGGCTCTGATACCAAAAGGAGACGGAAACAGGAAACAGAACTAAAACCATAAATTAAAAACATACATAAATTAAAACTTACAATTGTTTACTGGAATGAAGAAAACAGTTCTTCAAAATACATGACTTCAAATCAAATTTGAAAATATAAAATTACAGAGATAGCTATTTTTCTTGTGGAATGGGCACTCAAAATTTTTTCTAACTTTGCTTTATTCTTGACTGAAGAGGCTCTTTTATAGATGAAAAGAGTTACTGTTAGCCTTGTGAAGGAATCTGACTCTACAAGAAGCACATGGGAGCTGTCTGTTACTTTCGGTGAGTGACTAAAGTTGAGGGCTGCCTTTTACTATTCTGAATTTGTCGGCTGGATGAATTATGATGAATAATGAATAGTAAATTTGACTTTTTTATGAATAGTGAATAGTAAATTTGACTTTGTTCACTATTCATTGCTGGCATGTGATTGAAGGAATCAATATAGGTATATATATATATATATATATATCAGCAGCTTTTCTCAAAAGAAGAGTATTGATTGAAGCTGATAATTATAGCTATATAGAATCCAATGACTGAATTAAGCATACGGGTCCTAAGCATCTTGGAACTGGGGCCCATAAGGATCTTGATTAGTTGAACCTTCAGAAAAGTTTGAACCATTTGAACCTTCTTCTGAACTAGCTTCATCGGATTGTGACTTGGATTGGGCCATGAGAATGCGAGCTATTTGGAGAAGCTCATATTTGGATGACTTGGACTTGACTTTGGGCTTAGCTTGTGATGATGACTGTTTAGTCTTGGTTTTTGACTTTGCTTGATCAGATTTGGGCTTTGCTGACTTGGGCTTGGAAGAGCTGGAAGTTGGGCTTCCAAGATTGGTTAGAGGAAGTTGGCTTCCATGTGTTAGTGAAGCAGTTGAGTTCTGTTGAGCTTTAACCTTGGCAGGTGTTAGAGCATGCAGGTTGACTGGAAATTCGGCTTGAACTTGTTCAATGATGCGTGGAATTTTGAAATTATCCCACTATTTAACAGAGTGTCGGCGGAAAATTATGTCATCAGAAATATCATATTACCATTTAAATATCCATGGGACTTTGTATTTGGATATAAAAATGAGCAGTGTAGGAAATTTCTTTTGTTGTGGACTGGATGAGAAAATAGTAGAAAAATAGTTGACTTGATCAATCATAATGGAGGGGAAGATAGCATTAATAGCCCCATACTGAGTCCACCATCAAAGGAACCAAGTGGGGAATTCTGACTTGAATTTATGATCAAATTGAAGGAACCACGAGTGACTGTTTGACTCATTTTGGTACAGGAGAACTTTAAACCAGGCATCAATATAATCGTAGTAACTATATTGAATTGTATGACCAGGTAAATCTCGGAGTTGGAAAGGAGGACCCCATTCATTTAAAGAGACTATATTGTGAATATTTAATGAATGCTACACAATCTTACTGGTGTAAGTTCGATCATAAATAGGTTTAATAACAATGGACTGATGGTTAAACAGGATGTCTTTGTAATAAGTAATTAATTTTTCTGGATGAAAATGAACAAAATGCCATCTAGGAGGAAAATAGGGTTTGACTAGATCAAGAACAGTATGGTTTTTGTTATGACTAGGTTCTTTGAAAAAGAGATTTGTGGTGTGAGATTGATCATAACCAAAACGAGCAGATTTAATAGGGTTAGGAGGGTAAGGAGTAACTGACTGAGAGGAAGAGGCGAATGGATCCGTAGCAAGTGCAGATGTATAACTGGGTTTAGGAATATTACCAAGGACTTGGTATCGGTTGACTAATTCAGTAGGATGGTATTGGGTGACTAATTCCAAAGGAGGAACTGGTGGACTAGAAGGAACAATAACCTTACTAGAAGGTCTCAAAGGTCTCTGAGCAGACATCTGTAAAATAGGAGGACAGAAATTAGCATCCACTAAGGATATCTAATTTGCTCATATGATAATCAGCACAGTTAATGTAGTGAGCAAGTGAATGACGGAGACTGCAAATTGTATGAAAACGAATAAATTGAGCACGTTTAGTAGAGTTTTTGGCTAGCTTGAGGCAAGCAATATGGTGAGCAGTTTGGTGAATGAGGTTTCAGTAATGGGTGAGTTGTAACTTATGGTAGAAAATAAAAGGAGTTGCCATCTTATCCACCTTGTAAAAATTTTCGGGTAAGGAAATCAATAATAGAATTTTGACAATCAGGGATATATTCAATATCAAAATCAAAAATACTCAAAATAGATTGCCATCAGGCGAAAATTTGTTTACTAGCAATATTTTGAACATCTTTTTCTAAAACATATTTAGCAGATTGGCAATTAACACGAAGTAAGAATTTTTGATTTAAAATATCATTTTGAAATTTACTAATACATAGAACAGTAAATAAAATTTCTTGTTTAGTAGTACTATAATTTTTTTTGTGCTTTATTCCAGACACCAGAATGGAAACGAACAATTTGTTCAGATGACTGAAGAGTGATTTTCTGGAGAAGAATACCACCACAACCAATATCAGAAGCATCAGTTTGAATAATTTTGAAGGAATTTTCAGCAGGAATGCCAAGACAAGGCAAAGTTTTGACATATTTTTTGACTTGTTGGACAATAGAAGTATGAAGAGAAGACCAAGGAGGAGGATTATCTTTTAATCTATCAAAGAGGGGTTGACAAGTTTTCCTAAGCTCTCTATAAAATTCAGCAATATAGTTTAATGAGCCTAAAAAGCGTTGTAACTGTTTTTTATCTAAGATTTTATCAGGAAATTTAGAGGCAAATTCAATAGATCGACTAATAGGAAGAATAGTGCCATAGTAAATATCATATCCTAAAAATCGAATTTTAGTTTGAAAGAGTTTAATTTTAGGAGAAGAAATGACTAAACCATTATATTTAATAAGGTGAAGAAAGGCATTAAGATGTTTCCAATGTTTATTGATGGATTTAGAAAAGATGAGGATATCATCGATATAAACAATGGAAAAATGACTAAAAGGGTTAAAAATTTCATTCATAATATTTTGAAATTCACTAGGAGCATTTTTTAATCCGAAAGACATGACATTCCATTCGTAATGTCCAAAAGGTGCAGTAAAAGCAGTTTTGTAGTGATCATTAGGATGAATTTGGATTTGCCAAAAACTACTTTTTAAATCAAATTTACTAAAAATGACTGCTTGACTAAGTTGTTTAATTAAATCTTTTTTATTAGGAATGGGATAACGAATCAATTCTAAAACTTTGTTTAATGGTTTATAATTAATGACAAGACGAGGAATGCCTCTTTCAAGTTCAGCATTTTTATTAACATAAAAAGCAGGGCAAGACCAAGGTGACTTACTATGACTGATAATTTTATTTTTTAAGAGTTCATTAATCTCTTTTTTGCACATTTCTACTAGTTCATGATTCATTTAAATTGGGCGAGATTTGGTAGGTATTTGTCGTTCATTAAAGTTTTTGATATAAGGGAGTGTAACTGCATGTTTTTTCCTATGCCAAAAAGCACTGGGTAAAGTGGAACAAACAGTGTTTTCTAATTGGGTTTTAAAATGGTTAATTTTAGATATGAGAAGGGGATCAGTTAATTGAGTTTCAATTCGTTTATAATTGACTTCTTCTTTGAGAAATTTAAGTTGTTTAGTTAATCTATTAATTGTTTGAGAAATAGAACAATCATTTAATTGATTTAATTCTCTAATCTCAGGAGGAGATAAGAATTTAAAAGTAACTGTGTGACCAAAAGCTTGTGTAGTTATACCATGATTAGTTATAGTAAAAGGATATAATAGGAAAATAAATGGTGTACCCAAAATAACTTTATCAGTTAGATTTCGAACTAGAACAAAAGATGTTTTGAAACAAACATTATCTTGGCAAATATGTACTTTGGGTAATTTATATTTGATATGCATCTGACTGCCATTGGCGGAGCTTAATTGTTCAGTAGTTTTGTGATAATATTTAGTTGGAATTAATCCTTCTTGGATACAATTTAAATCAGCACCAGTGTCTATTAATGCAATAACTTCTGTTTCGAAATCATTAATAACTAATTTGACTTTGGAATGCCATTTCTGTATATTAATTTGATGAATTATATTAAGACGTTTGATCACTGTTGTGTGTAGTAGTTCGATTATCAAAGATAACTTTATCAGGATCAGGTTCAGATCCAGATCCTTCTTCTGATTCATGAGCAGATCTGTCTGATTGTCGAAAATCATTAAGACTTTTATTAATTTTCAAAATAGCAATTTCTTCATCTAAAGATTTGTCTTTAGTTTTTAATTCTTGAATAGTTAATTTAATGTGATTAATTTCATTTTGTAAATCTTGTAAAGTGACTTCTTTATGTTTTTCTTTTTTAAATCTATCTAAAGTTTTATTTAAACTAATGATTGGTTTATCATGTTTAGGTTTTTTGTCTTTATTTGTTAATAAGGATTTTAATTTATTAGTATATTGTCTTTTTAAGTCGGATTTTCTAATTTGGCAATTAATTCAATAAGGACAGTTTCTTCTTGTTGAGACTTACTAAGAACATTAATTGTTTTGCAACAAGTATCATTACAACCTAATTCAATTTCATTATCAGTGCTATCAGTGGGGGAATAATAAGTAGAAGTGTCACTAGAGGAAATATTATAATTAGAAGAGTTGCTAGATTGAACAGGGGATTGTTTCGGAGAAACATTTAATTTGAATATATCAAATATTTGTTGTTGATTTTCTTCAGTAATTTGTAATTGGTTAAGTTTTGTTTTAAGTTTTTCTTTAACGTTACATTTGTTAGAATAATGACCCTTTTCCCCACAGTTGTAACAAGTAACATCAGGAGTGGGTTTGGACCCTTTTTTAAATTGTTTAGAATATTTCTTTTTAGGGTTAGTATAATATTTATCTAGTGATTTAGAAGGGTAGTATTTCGTTTTCCCTTTATTGGAATATTTGTAAGAAGATTTTTTAATTTTGTTTTTACTAGGTTTTCTTCATGAAGGAGCGACAGGAGGTAAATCATATTTATAGCGACCCCGGTCTTTTTCCTTTAGGTTGTTGTATCCAGACTTAAGTTCCGTGGATCCAGGCATTGTGTATTGTTGTTGTTGTCCTTTAATTCTTTATTTTTGAGTTATGGGTTGAGTTGGGCAGGTTTGTTACAGGTTGGTTGAGTTGGAAACCAAGTGTTGCTGTCCAGATTTTTGGACCTTCGCTCGAGCGAGGAGTTGGTCGCTCGAGCGAGCTGTTGTTTTTGTTCTTCGCTCGAGCCAGGGTTTGGTCGCTCGAGTGAGAGTCTGCGTCTGGGCTTAGGACCTGAGAGATGTGTTTCTTAGCTCGAGCGAGAATTTCTTCGCTCGAGCGAGTGAGGTGTATGTTCTCGAGTTCTTCGCTCGAGCGAGCATTTCGTCGCTCGAGCGAGCTTCTGGGTTATAGACCTGAAGCATAGAGTTTTTGGCTCGAGCGAGCTTTTCTTCGCTCGAGCGTGGATTTCTTGTGTCTGGTCGCTCGAGCGACCATGTCTTCGCTCGAGCGAGCCTGTTCAGTTTAAATAGGCAGCAGCGGGTTTTTTAATCAGTTTTCTAACTCTTTTTGTTTCCAAACCCTAGGTCCGACCCTTCTCTCTCCCTATACACCTTCTACCCTAGGTTTCATCTAGTATTAGGGTGTTTCTACCCTAGAGCCTTTATTAAAAAGTTAGAGGGGGTTGAGGGCTTCAGTTTAATCTGAATAATTTGAGTTTTGGAACACTTTGGAGTTTGGGTCAGCATCTTCGTCTTCTCTTTTGGATTATTTCTTCGAGGTAGGGATCTCCTACTCCAATGTATATGTTTTGTTCTAAGTTTTAGCATTTTAATATGTTGGGGGTAGTTTGGTAATTTTGGGAAAAACCCTGGTTGTTGTATTAAATTGAATTGTATGTTTAATTTAAGGAAAATTGGGGAAAATTAGTTGAATTCACGAGATATGTGGAATTATTGATTAAATGGGATAGTTGGTTAATTTTAATCATATGCCTATTGAATTGTTGATCTAGTTATTTTCTGTTTAGAGATAACTGTTTTGGGCTATCGGTGGAGGATAGTCATGATTGTTGTAGACATTGCATGTGGATTAGGGATAACTGGAACTAATCACATTGGTTTAGTCATTAGCTTTGACTGTTGAATTAATACAGACATTATGTGTATTGATTGTGAGATGTATATGTTATGTGTTTACATACATGTATTAGTTGAGCATTGCATATGCATATTGTGTGGGAGGAGATAGGGGATGTACTCCACGGTTAGGGGAAGATAGGGGATGGACCTCTTAACCGTATTTTTGTTTGGGAGGAGATAGGGGATGGACTCCATTAGCATCACTATTATGTGTGCTTATTGATATTGAAGTGTTTTTGCATATTATTGATACAACACTAAAATGTGTATCATATTGGAAGTATGAAGGTGTTTGATATGAGCCTATGTCTCATTTGTGTTGTGATATTGGACGTAATGTGAATATGCAATATAGATCACAGTTGTAAGTTTGGTCAGGTTCTGAACCATATTGATAATAATGGAAATAGACATTAGTGTCTTAAGACTGTATGTTGATAAAATTGATTATCATGCTTAACCAACTATTGAATGCTAGGACTTTATTCAATGCTTATATTTGGTTTAGTATTTTCCTGCTGGGCTGTGGCTCACCCTTTATGGGAACATCATTTTCAGGTTCAGGTGATAAGATACCTCCAAGGACTTAGCTTGGAAGGACTTGGATTTGGAGATTAGATTAGTTTTTTTTCTGTTTTTATTTGAATTACATGTAAACATTCAAGCCTAGGGCTTTATTTGTATTTGAGTTAGAACTCGTATTTATGTGTCCAAGTGTTTGCTTGGCAAGATGTAAGCCTGTAGGGCATTTCTTATGATGTTACATGTAATGTTTTCTGTTCATAATACTCTGATGATTGAGGTAATACAATGTTTTCTTTTAATAATGCAAGTCATTGTTATATGTATATTGGGTTAATTTTTAGGGCGTTACAACTTGGTATCAGAGCGTACCGGGTTTGAATACTTTGGGTACGTGGGAAGTGATTAGTATCACATTGGGTTCGTCTCGTTTGATAGAGACTTAGTGTAATTTTACATGCTTATATGATAACATGATTATGTGACTATGTGGGTATGGAATGTAGTTTCTAGATATTGATTGGATCCTTGAGTCTCTGAAAGTCTTGTTGGAAAGGCACTTGATCAATGTTGTTTCCAACCGGAACTTTAGTGGCGCCTCGGGACTATCATTATCCAGGAATGAAATTCGTAGGTGCTTATGTGATTATGTGCTTACGTGGTGTGATTTATTGTTGTCCAATATATTAGGATGTGAGTGTTATAGTTTTGGCACATTATTTAGAGTGCTAACGTCTTTGTTTCCTTTATTAGGATGTCAGGACGAGGTCGTGGTAGGCGTGGTAGGCAGGCCAGGCAGGAAGTACCTATACCGGAGGAAATTCCGGCAGTTCAGGAGGGTGTTGGCCAGGCCAATGTGGCCGAGCCAGTAGGACAGCAGTTTATGGGTGCTTTGGCCCAAGGGATAGCAGGGGCATTTCAGGCGTCAGTTGACATTCTGAGGGCTGCGAATCCAGCCCAGGCTGTTGTTGTTGCAGATACGGGTCCTTCTTTTCTGAAGAGGGAGTTCTTCCGGTCCAACCCGGACGAATTTTTAGGTGATCCTAAAGAGCCGCTTAAGGCAGATGAATGGCTCGAACAGACAACGAAGACGTTTGAGATGCTAGGCATCGAAGACGGGGCACTGAAGGTGACCTTGGCATCTTTCCAGCTTAAGGGGGATGCGGGTCAGTGGTGGAAGTTCACTAAGGGCCGTATAGGAGGGACTTGGGAGGCTTTTGTAGATGCTTTCCAGGAGAAGTTCCTGTCTTCAGCAGTTAAGGAGAGGTTGAGGGAGCAGTTTTGCCAGCTTAAGCAGAACAGTTCTTCAGTGGCCGAATTTGAGGCATCGTTTACTAGCTTGTCCAGGTTTGCACCTGAGTTGGTGGCGTCTGAGGAACGCCGTTGCATTGAGTTCGAGAAGAGGTTGAGGCGTGGCCTCAAGTTGAGAGTAGTAGGGTCTTTGATTCGGGATTATGGGCGTCTGGTTGATGCAGCAGCCCATACTGAGATTATGATGCAGGAGGAGGAGGAAGGGCAGAAAGGCTCCAAGAGGAGTCAGGATGGGCAGAGTGATGGTAGGAGACAGAGAGGTTTCACTCCTCAGCAGTCTCAGGGTAGCTTTTCTAGATCGACCTTTCCAGTACCGAGTGCTAGTTCTGGGAAGGGCAGTCAGGGAGACATCACCTGTTTCAAGTGTGGCCAGCTGGGCCACAAGTCTCCAGTTTGTCCTCAGAGGGGAGGAGTACAGAGAGCAGCATCTTCTTCAGCTCGATCTCAGAGCCAGAGTCAGGGTAGAGGCCAGCCACTCTCGTGCTATCAGTGTGGTCAGCCAGGGCACATGAAGAGGTATTGCCCACAGTTGAGTGGCACGCCTGGTGCATCTGGTTTGAGGCAGACTCAGGGTCAGCAGCCAGCTCAGTCGGGTCAGGCTTCGAGGGCCAATCGGGGGGCTTCTTCGTCCCAGTCTGTGCAGCAGTCTAGAGGTGAGCAGGTTGATCAGAGGCCATCTGGGCGCGTGTACGCTGTTACCGCGCAGGATCTTGTACCGGCTCCATCTGTCGTGAGAGGTACCTTCTTGTTTTGCAATTCAGTTGCTAGTGTTTTGATCGATACGGGTGCATCTCATTCCTTTGTGTCTGCTGCATTTGCATCTGTTTTGGAGTTGGAGTTAGCTCAGTTAGCATCTCCTATTTGTGTAGTGTCACCTCTTGGGTGTGAATTGATCTTGAAACAAGGTGTTAGGGGTTGTGATATAGAGGTCGATGATCATAGAATCCCATTTTCCTTTGTAGTTATGCCTATGAAAGGCTTCGATGTTATTTTGGGTATGGACTGGTTATCGTCATACCGGGCAGTTATTGATTGCTATCGCCAGAGGGTCACTTGTTGTACCGTGGGCGGAGAGTGTTTTCATTTTCTGGGGGACCGGGTTGGTAGTGTTTTGCCACCGGGGTATGGTTCGCGAGGGCAGAGTGAGCTTAGTGGGCTACTTGCTAATCTGTCGATTAGTGAGGTGGATGAGACCCAGATTGTGTTGCCAAGGGTGGTTTGTGAGTACTCGGACGTCTTTCCCGAGGATCTTGTTGGGTTGCCACCGCAGCGAGAGATTGAGTTCTCTATTGACCTAGTGCCCGGCACGGCGCCAATTTCTATGGCACCTTATCGTTTTGCCCCAGCCGAGTTAGTTGAGTTGAAGATTCAGCTCCAGGAGTTGCTAGATAAGGGCTATATCCGTCCTAGTGTTTCACCGTGGGGAGCACCGGCCCTCTTTGTTAAAAAGAAAGGTGGTGCTTTGAGACTATGTATAGATTACCGGAAATTGAATCGGGCTACGGTTAAGAATAAGTACCCTATGCCTCGTATAGATGATCTGTTCGACCAGTTGAAGGGTTCCCGTTGTTTCTCTAAGATAGATTTGAGATCGGGTTACCACCAGTTGAGGGTCAGGGAGGAGGATATTCCGAAGACGGCATTCCGTACGCGGTATGGCCACTATGAGTTTCTGGTGATGCCATTCGGGCTCACCAATGCACCGGCAGTGTTTATGGATTTGATGAACCGGATCTTCCGGGAATTCTTAGATCGTTTTGTGGTTGTCTTCGTGGACGACATTCTGATTTATTCACCTTCGGAGGAGGAGCACAAGGAACACTTGAGAGTGGTGCTTGAGTTACTTAGAGCCCATAAGCTTTATGCTAAGTTTGGGAAGTGTGAGTTCTGGCTAAAGAGGTGAAATTCTTAGGCCATGTGGTTTCGGGGGAAGGGGTGTCTGTTGATACATCCAAGACAGAGGCAGTGCAAGATTGGGCACAGCCTAAGAGTGTGTTTGAGATCCGCAGTTTTCTGGGATTAGCTGGGTATTATCGTCGATTTGTGAAGGATTTCTCCAGGTTAGCTTCACCTTTGACTAGATTGACTCGGAAGGGAGTCAAATTTGTATGGAGTGAGACTTGTGAAAAGTCGTTTCAGGAGTTGAAAGTTAGACTGACCACCGCTCCAGTCTTGATTATTCCGGAGAGAGGGTTGGGTTATGCAGTCTATTGTGACGCCTCACGAGAGGGTCTGGGTTGTGTGTTGATGCAAGAGGGGAAAGTGGTTGCCTATGGTTCACGTCAGTTGAAAATTCATGAGAAGAATTATCCCTACGCACGATTTAGAGTTAGCAGCTGTGATATTTGCCTTGAAGATTTGGAGGCATTATCTTTATGGTGAGAAGTTCGAGGTATTCTCGGATCATAAGAGTCTGAAATATCTGTTTACACAGAAAGACTTGAATTTGAGGCAGAGGAGGTGGATGGAGTTCATTGAGGATTATGACTTTGAGTTGCATTATCATCCGGGGAAGGCCAATGTGGTGGCCGACGCCCTTAGCAGGAAACCTGTTGGTGACATAGCTAGTATAGCCATTCGGGAGTGGGAGATGTTGGGTGCACTTGGGGAGTTTGATTTGCTTCTGGGCGAATCCGTTGAGGCTGCAGCCTTGTTTTCTGTTGTTGCGCAGCCTACACTTGTGACTCGGTGTTAGAGGCTCAGAGGGGTGACCTTGAGGTAGAATCCCTTCGAGAGAAGATCTCCAGTGGGAAGGTTGAGAAGGGTTTGACGGTGTATCCCGACCTGAGTGTGAGATACCGAGACCGTCTGTTTGTGCCTGAGTCTTGCCGAGAGGAGGTACTCCGAGAGTTTCATCATTCACGCCTTGCGGTGCATCCGGGAGGCACTAAGATGTATCGGGATTTGGGTCGCCAGTTTTGGTGGCGGGGTATGAAGAGAGATGTGGCAGCATTCGTGTCTAAGTGCCTTACTTGTCAGCAAGTGAAGGCCGAACATCAGAGGCCAGCGGGTTTGTTGCAACCCTTGCCTATTGCCGAGTGGAAGTGGGAGCATGTCACTATGGACTTCGTTGTGGGTCTTCCGAGGACTCAGCGGGGTAGTGATGCTATTTGGGTGGTTGTAGACCGGTTGACTAAGACGGCGCACTTCATTCCTATGCGCGTGAGAGATTCGGTAGATCACTTGCCGACTTGTACATTCGGGACATAGTGAGGTTGCACGGGGTCCCAGTGACGATCGTCTCAGATAGAGATCCTCGTTTTACTGCTAGGTTGTGGCAGAGTTTGCAGAGTGCCTTAGGCACTAAGTTGACCTTTAGCACGGCTTATCATCCTCAGACTGACGGGCAGTCCGAGCGTACTATTCAGATCCTTGAGGATATGCTTCGGGGTTGTGTTCTTGATTTTAGTGGGTCGTGGGAGAGGCACTTGCCTTTGGTGGAGTTTGCCTACAACAACAGTTTCCAGTCTAGTATTGGTATGGCACCGTTTGAGGCCTTGTATGGCCGACCGTGTAGATCTCCAGTTTGTTGGGCTGAGGTGGGTGATGCACCTCTATTGGGTCCGGAGTTGGTGAGGGAAACGACGGAGAAAGTTGAGCTTATCCGTAAGAGACTTGTTACAGCCCAGAGTCGTCAGAAATCTTATGCCGACCGTAGGAGGAGACCTTTAGAGTTTGAGGTGGGTGATCATGTCTTTCTGAAGATATCACCTAGACGGGGATTGATGAGGTTTGGGAAGAGCGGGAAGTTGTCCCCTCGGTTCATAGGTCCTTTTGAGATCCTTGACAGGATTGGCGAGGCTGCTTATCGTTTAGCTTTGCCACCGCAGTTGTCCGGAGTACATGACGTGTTTCATGTGAGTATGCTTCGGAAGTATGAGCCGGATCCATCGCATGTGTTGGATTGGACTGATTTAGTGGTTGAAGAGGATGTCTCATATGAGGAGAGACCGGTTCGGGTTTTGATAGGCGGGATCAAGTTTTGCGAGGCAAAACCATCCCTTTGGTAAAGGTTCTGTGGAAACATCACGGGGTGGAAGAAGCCACTTGGGAACGTGAGTTGGAAGTCCGCGAGAAATATCCGGACATGTTTGTTGATTTGTAATCTTGTATTTAGATTTTGTAATATTGTTGAACTTAAGAGCTTTACTTATGTCTTAAGTTGGAAAACATTGAGAATGTTTTGGTTTAATATTAGTAGTTTGAAACTTGCTTCATAATGGAAGTGGAATGTCACATTTATAGATTGAATGTGTTTCATATATCATGGAATTTAATATGATATGGAAATGGAAATCACGTATATTGAAATTGTTAAGATTGAAAGGAAAAATACATAATATTGACGCAGGTTGTAATATATGTTATTGTATATACATATTGTGAGATGCCTCTTGATAAGAGATGAGATGACCAGTATTGGGTCAAGTTGTTCATTATTATAATGTCATATTGATAGAATTTGAGAAAAACTTGTTTTCAAAAACTTATGCTTAATTTCGGGGACGAAATTCTTTTAAGGGGGGGAGGTTATAGCGACCCCGGTCTTTTTCCTTTAGATTGTTGTATCCGGACTTAAGTTCCGTGGATCCAGGCATTGTGTATTGTTGTTGTTGTCCTTTAATTCTTTATTTTTGAGTTATGGGTTGAGTTGGGCAGGTTTGTTACAGGTTGGTTGAGTTGGAAACCAAGTGTTGCTGTCCAGATTTTTGGACCTTCGCTCGAGCGAGGAGTTGGTCGCTCGAGCGAGCTGTTGTTTTTGTTCTTCGCTCGAGCCAGGGTTTGGTCGCTCGAGCGAGAGTCTGCGTCTGGGCTTAGGACCTGAGAGATGTGTTTCTTGGCTCGAGCGAGAATTTCTTCGCTCGAGCGAGCGAGGTGTATGTTTTCGAGTTCTTCGCTCGAGCGAGCATTTCGTCGCTCGAGCGAGCTTCTGGGTTACAGACCTGAAGCATCGAGTTTTTGGCTCGAGCGAGCTTTTCTTCGCTCGAGCGTGGATTTCTTGTGTCTGGTCGCTCGAGCGACCATGTCTTCGCTCGAGCGAGCCTGTTCAGTTTAAATAGGCAGCAGCGGGTTTTTTAATCAGTTTTCTATCTCTTTTTGTTTCCAAACCCTAGGTCCGACCCTTCTCTCTCCCTACACACCTTCTACCCTAGGTTTCATCTAGTATTAGGGTGTTTCTACCCTAGAGCCTTTATTAAAAAGTTAGAGGGGGTTGAGGGCTTCAGTTTAATCTGAATAATTTGAGTTTTGGAGCACTTTGGAGTTTGGGTCAGCATCTTCGTCTTCTCTTTTGGATTATTTCTTCGAGGTAGGGATCTCCTACTCCAATGTATATGTTTTGTTCTAAGTTTTAGCATTTTAATATGTTGGGGGTAGTTTGGTAATTTTGGGAAAAACCCTGGTTGTTGTATTAAATTGAATTGTATGTTTAATTTAAGGAAAATTGGGGAAAATTAGTTGAATTCACGAGATATGTGGAATTATTGATTAAATGGGATAGTTGGTTAATTTTAATCATATGCCTATTGAATTGTTGATCTAGTTATTTTCTGTTTAGAGATAACTGTTTTGGGCTATCGGTGGAGGATAGTCATGATTGTTGTAGACATTGCATGTGGATTAGGGATAACTGGAACTAATCACATTGGTTTAGTCATTAGCTTTGACTGTTGAATTAATACAGACATTATGTGTATTGATTGTGAGATGTATATGTTATGTGTTTACATACATGTATTAGTTGAGCATTGCATATGCATATTGTGTGGGAGGAGATAGGGGATGTACTCCACGGTTAGGGGAAGATAGGGGATGGACCTCTTAACCGTATTTTTGTTTGGGAGGAGATAGGGGATGGACTCCATTAGCATCACTATTATGTGTGCTTATTGATATTGAAGTGTTTTTGCATATTATTGATACAACATTAAAATGTGTATCATATTGGAAGTATGGAGGTGTTTGATATGAGCCTATGTCTCATTTGTGTTGTGATATTGGACGTAATGTGAATATGCAATATAGATCACAGTTGTAAGTTTGGTCAGGTTCTGAACCATATTGATAATAATGGAAATAGACATTAGTGTCTTAAGACTGTATGTTGATAAAATTGATTATCATGCTTAACCAACTATTGAATGCTAGGACTTTATTCAATGCTTATATTTGGTTTAGTATTTTCCTGCTGGGCTGTGGCTCACCCTTTATGGGAACATCATTTTCAGGTTCAGGTGATAAGATACCTCCAAGGACTTAGCTTGGAAGGACTTGGATTTGGAGATTAGATTAGTTTTTTTTTTTGTTTTTATTTGAATTACATGTAAACATTCAAGCCTAGGGCTTTATTTGTATTTGAGTTAGAACTCGTATTTATGTGTCCAAGTGTTTGCTTGGCAAGATGTAAGCCTGTAGGGCATTTCTTATGATGTTACATGTAATGTTTTCTGTTCATAATACTCTGATGATTGAGGTAATACAATGTTTTCTTTTAATAATGCAAGTCATTGTTATATGTATATTGGGTTAATTTTTAGGGCGTTACAATATTATTCACAGAAATTTCCTAATTCATATTTGGCTTTGTGTTTATCTTTAGTAGCTTTTTGACTAAGTTTTAAATCAATACACATTTTTAGTCCTTCTTTTTGGATTGTGCTAACAATATCTCCATAAGTTAAGTTATCATATTCAATAATACCAGAAGGTTGACTAAGAACATCTCTAATCTTATGGGCAAAAAGACTAGGTAATCCATTAATAAATTTTTCTTTCCAAAATGACCTAGTGCAATCATCTCTAAGCATGACTCTGGAAGTGAACACATCTTTATACCATCGAAAATCACTTAGAGTAGGACAAGTTAAATTGCTTAGTTGATCATGAATACGAGAATGAATATTAGTAGGTGTTCCAATAAAATGTTTGACTATGGTATATATCAGAGTATTAATGCCATCAGGTATGGTAGAGCCTATCTCTTCATCAAAAATGGGGAAACCTTCATCATTCATTTGGACAACATATTGAATAGATTCTCTTTGATCAGAAGTAAGGTATTTATCCCACCAAGATTTGAGGGTACCAGTAAATCCTGTAGTGATTAAGAGAACTATTTCGGGTTGAGTATAATCAGGATAGTTATTAAAATAACTATTAGAAACCATAAATAGATGGTTAAGTTTAAGAAGTATTTGATGTTCACTAAGACCATCAATATTCCATTCATATAATTTTTTAGCAGAAACAGAAAATTGATTACTAATATTAGTTTCTTCAAATTGGAGATCAGGTGGTGTCGGTTTATTATACCAATTTTTGGTGAGAGTGGTAGGGTTAACTTTAGAATGTGTGATTTTATTAAGATGAAAAGGTTGAAATTGTTGTGCTAAATGATTAATCTCATTATCACTAGATGTGTCAGATTGGATAGGAAATTCCAATGGAGGCTGTTGTGTTAAAACAGTAATTCCCTTAGTAGTAGATGTAGAGGTTTCTTTACTGGTGGATGTAGATAATTGACTAAATATTTTTTCAATAGCATCAACAGTAGTATGATCTTGTGTGTTTAAACTTAATCGTTTTTCTATTACTGAGAAGATTAATAAAAGGTTTATCTAAAGGTTTACTGACCGAAGTGTGACTAGTCGAATATTCTTTAAAAGAAGTTTCAATCTTATCCAGTTGTTTGCCAATAGTTTTCAAACATTGATTTGTATAATTATTTTGCTCAATTACCTTTTTGACCTCAGATGATTCATCACCAGGAAGTTTGAATGGAGAAGCTGGGACTACAGTTCCTTTATGTTCAATAAGAATTTTTTCTAAAGGAGGATGACTAGCTGAAATAATAGTATTGGAAGAAGTCTTCCATTTAGTTTTGGTAATTACATTAACTTTTTGGTAATAATTTTCCAAATAATCGAAGAAATTAATTTCAGTAGTGATTTCCATTATAAACTTATATTTTTTTTTGGTGATTTGTGATTGTTGTTTTGAATTATATTGTTTATAATAATCATGGCGTTTGGACTTATTTACTTTAGATTTGTATTCAGCATGAAGTTAGTTTGAGTAGGTGAATCTTGGGAAACAATATCTTCTTCTTAAAGATGGGTGTGAGTAGAGTAAATTGGTTTACTAATTTGGGAAGTGGAGGAATTATCTATCCCTTTCATTTTACTATGGATATGTTGAGATTGGGAAGTAGATTCATGAAGGTGAAGTTTCCTATCTTTTCTGGTAAACAAAGGGGTATAGAAGATTTCATTTTCATCAGTTTCTGTGGGTAAACTAGATGTACTATGTCTAGTGGATTGACTGTAACTTCTATTAAATCTAATATGAACAGAACCATCATTAAATTGTTGAATATGTTGGATATCTTGACTATCAGAAGATTGTTGATGTTGGGAATAATTTTCATTGACAGTAACCCAATCATCAAGAAGATTGATATCTTTCTATTGAATCATTTTAGGGATAGTAATATTAGTTGCAGTAGTACTGCCTTGGATTAATAAGGTTTTATCTTTTGGACTTTTGGTTAAAGCTTTAACATTTAAATTGGTTTTAATACATTTGTAATAAATTCGATAAATTAAAGCAATATTATGAACACTTTCTAACATATTAGTAAATTCATCAAATAGTTGAATATTTAATGTTAAAGCTTTTAATATGTGAGGATCCTGTAGACTTAAAGTAAAATCAGGGAAACAATTAAAATGGACAGGACCTTTATGGAGGCCTGATTCCATCATACCCATTACACTAGCATAGTAATTAATAAATTGGGCATCTCGTAAACATAATAAAACAAAAGTATTTTTACCTTGTTGAGTTAATGAATTTATTCCTACTTGTATTAATCCTAGATGAATAAAATTATGACTAGCTTTGAGATGTTTTCTGATTGCATCTTTAGATAATAACTGACAGGTTTCTCTTGGTTTACTTAAAGCATAAACTTGTTCAACAGTTTTGACTTGTAGATCAACATTAAAAGTTGACTGTAAAAAACTAGTTTTATAAATTTCCTTAGTTTTAACTTTAGGGATATTCCATCCTAAATCAATTTTTACATCCTGATATTCATGTTCTTCTTCATTTAATACTAATTATGTACTAGGTATAGGAGTGAGAGTTGTAGACCTAGAGCTAATTGAAGAATTACTTCTAAATAATCGACTCATTGTGATTTTATAAAATTAAATTCAATTTCAAAATTCAATTATAGCTTATCATGTTTCCTCATACGGTGTGTTCACTCATACCCTTTCCGGGAACCCCTATATCCTTCAATTGCCTAAACCTAAGGACTTACTTTGGATTAGGACGAAAGGTGGGTGGTTACTGATAAAGTGGAAAACAAGAGATAAGTTAAGCAAGAATAAGCAAACTCGAATTTAATTCAAGAAAATCAAATGGGAAGGGTAAGCAGAGAAAATAATTCAACAATAAGCACTTATCAACAACTTGGCTCTGATACCAAAAGGAGACGGAAGTAGGAAACAGAACTAAAACCATAAAGGAAACCATAAATTAAAGGAGTACTACCTTAGTACTGCCTTGGATTAATAAGGTTTTATCTTTTGGACTTTTGGTATCAGAGCCAAGTTGTTGATAAGTACTTATTGTTGAATTATTTTCTTTGCTTAACCTTCCCATTTGATTTTCTTGAATTAAATTCCAGTTTCCTTATTTTTGCTTAACTTATCTCTTGTTTTCCACTTTGTTAGTAGCCACCCACCTTTCGTCCCAATCCAGAGTAAGTCCTTAGGTTTAGGCAATTGAATGATATAGGGGTTCCCGGAAAGGGTATGCGTGAACACACCGTATAAGGAAACATGATAAGTCATGTAATTTTATATTTTCAAATTTGATTTCAAGTCATGTATTTTGAAGAACTGTTTTCTTCATTCCAGTAAACAATTGTAAGTTTTAATTTATGTATGTTTTTAATTTATTTGTAAGTTTTTTAATATTATGGTTTTAGTTTGGTTTTAGTGCTGCTTCCTTTATGGTTTCCTTTATGGTTATATATATATATATATATATATATATATATGTATATAGAGGCTAACAACAGTGCATGAGTAAAGAACAGAGAAAGAGAGATCGGCGAGAGAAAAAGAAAAGAGCACAGAGAGAGCAGAGAGCAACGATAAAGAGCAGAGAGAGAGAACAATGAGAGAGAGCAACGAGAGAGTCTCTTACCGATGTGACGAGTCGACGATGACGAGTAGGCACCGATTGGCAAGAAAAGGAAATAACGGCGGTGGCGGCGGTGAGGAGAGGCTACAGCGACAATGGTGAGAACCGATCGGCGAAGTGACGAATGAGACTAGAAGACAACAGCGATGAATCAATATGAATGAATGAGATGAACTGTATGGGCGTCAATTAGGTTTAATTAAAGAATTTTTGTGTGTGTGTGAGTATATGTATGATAGATGTGTGTGTGTTAATCTATGGCTGAAATTTCTTGCTGTCTGTGTATGTGTAACACAGGATTTTTTTTTTTTTTTTGCATCAGAGGCGGGTCGGGTCGGTTATAACCACGGGTTGGCAAAATTTCACCCGCGCCAACCCGCTAGTCCTAGAACCCCAGCTAGCCCAACCCGCTCACCAGAGTTTAAAAAATGCATAGTTCAGAGTGATTCAGAGCAGTTTTGGCGGTATTATGCACACCCCTATATATATATACACATGGAGCATTCATAATCATAGCTATCTATATGTTGCTATTGTTTAGAAATATTGGGATTCGTACTGGACCTTTGTATTCATCGCACGTTACTAATCATTTTTCAAATATGGAGTGAAGAGTTGTTTGAGACTTGAACTCTGTTAATTGTTAGCCATGGGGCTTTTTAAATGCAGGCGGAATGTCAATGTATTGTAAAAAGGGTTAATCCCTTTTATATATTTGCGTCATTTTGTAATTGATGACGTAATGCTTATGGGCATGTATTGTATTTCATTACATGTACACGAGAGAGGACATTGTAATTTATTCCTTTCTAAATACCTTTGATGTTTATTATTATTGAAATGGACTGATTTAAAGAAAAAAGATAATATTATCCGAGTAATAAAAGTTAGGACATTACACATCCCAATTGAGGTCCTTGAGTTTTTAAACATTGAAAGTGGAAGTTTTTATTTTTATTTATTTTTTGCTAAATTTACCCTTATGAGATCAAACCAATATAATATATTTTCTACGTAATTCCTAAATGAAATGAAACAACAAAAACAACCACCTCTCCTCCCATTATCCCCATTGTTGTAAGTAGTACTGGAAATCGTGTTGTAGTTTCTTGCTATGAATGATGTTTAAATTGATTCGCTATGAACTTAAGTTTTTTGCCTCATAACAAGTGTTTCGACTTCGATAAATATGATAGTAAGAATCGAAGAGGGAAGGTTTACGCTTGAGAACAACATTAACCCTTTGTTTTTTATTTAAAAAAATCAAGTTTCTATTTATCCAAAACTCCACAAACCTAACCAAAAAGAATATCTCAATAGAATAGAGAAAATTTCTTATTTTGATGAAGCAGAGAAGTTTCTCAAGTTTAAGGAAATTTCAATAATAAAATTCTATTGTACTAATTTTGAAAATTTCATTCCTAATACGGAATTAGAAATCTAATTGTTTCAATTGGCCGTCAATTTTACAAATTTTTGTTCTCATTTAGAAATTTTACAGTTTCAAAACAGTTAATTTTACTATGTTATGTAACGTTATCAAACTAAGACATTGATTTTTCAAAATGAAAAAGAAGTTAACAATGTTTTGGATTAGAGCTGGAAATTCCATATCAATTTAGGATTTTTTTTGTTAGAACAATCTTCTGTGTACAATAAATAAATTGAAACTAAATCAAACAAATAAAATAAATAACGTATTGAAATTATTTTACCGAACTAAATGAATATTTAAAAGATCAAGTTGAGTGTATGACACTCTGTTTTTAAGATAGATTCGCCCCGCTGCGGTGCTTACAGACTAATGGTATCTATCTCCCAAGATACAATGATCTTCACAAATTTGTAGTAGCACTCCAAACAAATTTGTCCGGCGAACTAGAACCTGTGTTCTATACTCTCTAAATTTTTTCAAAAAAAATATATGAAGAATATATACAACAAAACAAAGATTGGACAGCAAGAAAATGGATTTTCAGACTATTTTCGGATCTCTAAACACTACTGGAATGATCTGAATTTATAGGCAACATAAACTGTCCCGAACAGGTATGAAAAAGAAGTGAACAGATGCATTTTCAAACTGTACAGGTACTGTTTGAATTTCAAACAGATCTGGCAATTTCAACAGATAACTGCACAACAATTAAATCTATTTGAAAAAAAACAGAATATGTCCGGGTGTGCAACAGATTTGGAAACTGTTAATCTGTTCGGAAATTGGACTGAAAGATGCACAATTTTTGGACACAAAATTTGAATTCAATTTTGAATTAAATTCAATTAGAAATTCAAATAATTTCCTATAAGAATTGGAAAAATTCAAATAAATTTTGTCTCGCGCGCGCGCGCGTGTGGTGATTTGAGCCAAGGTTCCATTTGTCCATAACTCCTCCCTTCTACAAACTTGGGGTGCCCCTTGGGATCCAACCCAAGTTAGTACATCAAGAGCTCATATACCCACAAAAGCTCTCTTAAAGTTTCAATGTG
The DNA here is from genome assembly GCA_030407325.1 of Camellia japonica. Taxonomy (NCBI): domain Eukaryota; kingdom Viridiplantae; phylum Streptophyta; class Magnoliopsida; order Ericales; family Theaceae; genus Camellia; species Camellia japonica. Next base: position 135,538,552 of record JAPPVO010000017.1, on the reverse strand, counting down.
GGACAACCCATTGTAGACACCCCATTTTTGACCGACCTTAAGGCTCAGACGTCACCGATTGAGCGCTCGGTGATATTGCATACTGTGCTCATTCAGAAGTCTCAGAGTCGCGGCCGTGCGCCCTGCCTCCGAACTTCCGAATCCTCTTCTGTGCCTTGTCTCGGTTTGCGAACCAGACTCGGTTTTCTCTGTTTTCTTTCCTGAGGGAAGGGAGTAGTCTTGTAGACTATTTCTCGGTGGCCGTGCGCTACTTTTCGTGGCCGTAGGCCATTTTGCCCATTTCGGAGCCCGGTTCCCGGTTTTCGGAGCCGTCAGGCCGTGTGCCTCGGTTCGGGACCGCCCAACCATCTCCGATTTCTCCGATTTTTGGCAAGTGCCTCTGTTTTATTATTATGAAGAACACTGGGGCCTCTGATGCTCACTTCGTGGCCGTATGCCACTATCGCTGCCTGCAGCCGGTTTTCGGGACCCCGAACTGCGTGATTTGGGCCCCGAGCATTCATTTTGCATCGGTTTTCTCTGATTTTTTGCAGGTACCTCTGTTTTATCATTCCGAGGAACACTGGGGTCTCTGATACCCACTTCGCTGCTGAACACCACTTCCGGTGCCCGCAGCCCATTTTCGAGACCCCGAACCTCGCGGTTTAGGCCCCGAGCGTTCATTTCTCATTAGTTTTTGTTCAATTTTGGCAGGTACCTCTGTTTCAACACCAGGAAGATCACTGGGGGGGAGGAGGCCAGCAATTATCCCAGATAACCAGTTTCGCTCCTCCGGCGCCCGTTTTGCTCACTTCCGGGCCAATGTTGAACACCCTGGGGATATTTTCTTCCAACCAAAGCTACATATCTGTGATCAGGGGACATGGGAGGACCCTAAAAGAGCATGGTCGGCCAGCAATTCAAAGTTTCATTTTTGAGCCCCTCCTTCAAGCTCTATGTTGTGGCTCCTGCTTCAGTGTTGCCAATTTCCGACCTTGGAACCTTGTTCTACACATCTGGGAGGACCCTAAAAGTTGGTGGTCGGCCAGAAATTGTTGTTTTCATTTTTGAGCCTCTCCTTCAAGTCCTATGTTGTGACTCCTGCTTCAGAGTTGCCAGATTCCGACCTTGGGGCCTTATTCTACACATCTGGGAGGACACCATTGCATGGTGGTCGGCCAGAAAATTTGCACTTCATTTTTGGGCCATGGCCGGCCGGCCAGGGTGAGTGGCTGGCCGACCAGGTGGGGTGGCCGGCCGGCCACCTCCCAGGAATTTACCTGGCCGGCCAGCTTTCTGCTTTCCAGCCCTTTCTAGCTGTCCGGATATTTTTCAAAATATCCCGGGCATCCGGGGGATATTTTGGGAGGGAATGCTTGGATGCAATTCCCTCCCCTTTTACACCTTTTCTTCCCTATTTGAAGGCATAGCCTCCTCCTTTGTTGAGGTTACAAGATTTCATCTCAAGACTCTCTCTTCAAAAGCCTCCATTTTCACCTCCAAAACCCTCAAAGTTCTTCAAGCTTCCTAGCTCAATCCTTCATCAACCCTAAGCTCCACCTTCACCACTTCCATTCCAGCAGCAAGGGGGTGTTCCTCAGAGGCTTAGAAGCAACTTTCATCAAGGCAAGAGGAAGCAAAAGTTGGATCTTCAAGGGTAAGTCTCAAAATCCCTTTTTCTAGCATAATTTTCCATCAATTCTTTACCCTTTTTGCTCACTGTTTTGAGCTCTGACCACTACTGAAAGTGGTCCTCTTTTGAGCTATTCTTGATGTTTGTTTAAGGGCTCAACCCTGTTTGAGCCCTCTATCTTATATTTCCTTCAATATCCTCTTATATGCCAATATTTTGCATGCTTTGTTTGGATTATGAGTGATCCATTTTCGAGCCTGACATAAACTGTAAATGGGCCTATTTTGAGCCCCTCTTCAACATTGAAGAAGGGCTAAACCATGTTTGGCCTTTCTATCATGCACTTGCTTCATAATTCCTTCAAATTACCGTAAAATTGCATGATTCATTTGGCCTATTTGTGATCTGATTTGGAGTATTTTATGAACTGATGTTGTGCTTATTTTGGAGCCCTCTTCAACATTTAAGAAGGGCTCAACCTTGTTTTCATCCTCTGCATGCCACTTGCTTTGAATCCATGTCTTGTCCATGTTCTTGCATGCTATTTTTAGCTCATGAGTGATCTGTTTTCGAGCATGAAATATGCTGTGAGTGAGCCTATTTTGAAGCCCTCTTCAACATTGAAGAAGGGCTCAACCATGTTTGGCCTTTCTATCATGCACTTCCTTTGAAATGCTTCCATTTTACCGTAAAATTGCATGCTTTGTTAGGCTTGCTTAGCTTCTGATTTGAGCCTTCATAAGGCTTAGAAAGTGTCTTGAAATGACTCATTCTTCATGTTTTGTTAAGGGTTCAAAGTTGTTTGGTGATTGCTTATGGTACCTCATGTTGTAGCCCTTTATTGGCTCATTTTTGCATGCTATTTTAAGCATATCTACATACCGAATTGGAGGATCTAATCTACTGTAAATATGCATGTTTTTGGCCCCTATTCAATTTTGTAGAACTGATTTTTCTGGTTTGAGCATTGTATATACTACTTGCTTTGTAATTCCCCTCTTTTTCCCCGTTTTTGCAAGCTATTTTTGCCATGCTTGTGGTCGTTATTTAGCTTTGTTTGTTACTGAAAAAATGCCATATTTGGGGCTGCCTTGCTACTGGTTTGCATGTCATGATCATGTTGTGCATGTTTAGTATGGCTATAGGCCATTTCGGGATGATTTCATGCATTGGTTGTCATTTCGTATCATTTCGGGGCCGTTTTCCCTTTCATTTAGGTGCTGAAATTTGGTTTGCATGCTTGCATATCATTTCCCGTTCTATTTCATGCCTTCGGGCCATGCCTCGGTTTGCGTGCCCGTGTGCACGCACTTCGAGGCACCTCTGTTTTCTCCGACGGCATCTGATGTGAGTGTGGCTGAGGTCCACTCATGTTAGTATAAGCCCAATTTGCATTTCCATCTCATTTTATCATCGCCTCGGTTTGCGTGCCCGTGGGCACGCATTTCGAGGCACTTCATTCTTATCCAACGGCCTCCTATGTGAGTGAGCTGAAGCTCTCCCATGTTGGTGTAAGCCCATTGTGGCATTCCGTATGCCATTTCATCTCATTTTGTCATTGTCTCGGTTTGCGTGCTTGTGTGCACGCATTTCGAGGCACTTCGGTTTTATCCGATTTGCACTTTACATCATCGCCTCAGTTTGCGTGCTCGTGTGCACGCATTTCGAGACACTTCGGTTTTATCCGATTTGCACTTTACATCATTGCCTCGGTATGCGCGCCTGTGTGCACGCATTTCGAGGCACTTCGGTTTTTATCCGATTTGCATTCATATCATCGCCTCGGTTTGCGTGCCCGCGTGCACGCTTTTCGAGGCGTCTCATTTTCATCTCATGTTCACAGCATAGTGCATACTAGGTTGTATCTTAGATTGCATTCATGTATTTTCTCGGTTTGCGTGCCCGTGTGCACGCATTTCGAGACATCTCATTTTCATCAGCATTGTGCATACTAGGCTGTATCTTAGTTGCATTTCATGCATATCATGCATATTGCATTGTGTTCGGGATAGGAGTTAGCCCGGACACGGGAAACGAGGTACGTTTCGTACTCCGAGTGACGAAACGGGTCTCAATTCCCAGTCACCGACACTCCGGATTACCCATGATGGAGTTAGGTTTTCATTATAGCATTCATGTGCATTGCACCCTATATTGAGTTGTGCAATCCGATTCCTCGGCCATCATGCATCGATATGCGTGATTGGTGGCACGAGGATCGAGGCATGCATATATCTGTGAAATACATTGCTATGCCCTTTTCCTGCTCTCTGTTGCAGCGAGATAAGGAATCAGAAACTTTTCGGGGTTTGGCGCGCGTTTCGAGAAATATTGCAAACAGAGGCTAGATTGGGCATCCCAGTGGATTTCCACGCAACACAGTCCAGCATACATCATTCATCAGAAGCGAGGCAGCCCCTGGCTTGCATGCCAGTTTACAGTCTTTATTAGTTAATTTGTTAATTAATTAGAAATCTGTAATATTTCGGACTGTATATCTCGGACTGTATATTTATTCGGACCCTCTGCGCGAGGGCATAACTGTAATAAGTGTGGGTGAGTGTGATGTATGTCTTCCAACCCCACTTCTTTCCCCCTTTTATTTATCCGCTTACGATGGTTAGATATAGGGCATATTTCAATTAGCATACAGTATGACAGCATGTTTGCATCATTCATCTGTTTTGCACGCACCGGGCTCGGCGCATCATACAAGCTGCATCTGTATTTCAATTCCAAGTTGAGTACTTGATAGCTGTTGCATCTCATATGCCATATTTAGGACAGCCGAGCCTGCTATAGTTGCATTATTGCATGTGTTGCATTAGGCATTTCTGTATAATTAGGGTCATGCATGATTTCTAATCAGTTTTTGTTTTGGCTCGGAGTACTCGGTAAGTACTTATGCTTTAGCATCCTTGCATGCGTGTGAGTGCTGCCATGATAGCATGCTTACCATGAGGCTAAATGCTTATGTGATATAACTGCCTTGAATGCCTGTGGGTGGAGGCTGAGTTACTTGAATTGGGACGATTCATCAAATGTTTGTTTTAAGCCCACTAGATAGTGGCAAAATCATGTTTTTCTAAGCCCACCTGAGGGTGGCAAATCCACGTCTTAGCCTACCTGCGGGTAGCACCATCAAACCATTTTCAAAACAAACAAACATGAAGTGTTTTGTTCCAATTCAGGCGGCTCAGTCTATACTTGTTTGCTGCGAGCATCACATAGTAACCTAGGCTAATAACCGGAATAAGAGCGCACAATGTTTTCAAAAACAGATATCATGGTTAGTAGAGGCCGGTCTTTGACCGGGCGAGCGGGGGTGCTCACGATATGACCTTCCCCAATCGTACCCAAGTTCCCGAGCCAACTTTGGTGATGACGGACACGTGGCCTTCGGCAACGAGTCAGGGTTTCCTAAATTTCCCATTTTAAAATATTTAGGTGGCGACTCTGTTATCTGGCAAAGCAGTCCATGTTTGGCACTTCTTTCAAAAAATCTGTTTTCAAAACGATTTGCCGGATTTGGGCTCTTTGGTTCAAGATTGAGAACCGTGACATTTGAGTCCTTGAACTGTAGTGACCCCAATATGAACAGAACGGGACCTAACCCTCCCGGGGCGTTCGGGGACGTCTACACCCATTTCAAGGAAACTCACATTTACTTCTTTAATTGTCCATTTCACGAACCCGAAAATGACGTCAACTTCCCATTCACTCATAAATGGTTTTGACGAACCGTTTTCAAAGTGTTACTTACCATGCGGCAATGAACACATCACCTTTTTAGACCCACCCCAAAAGGCGTTTGGGGCCCACTCAATTTTGGGCTCAAAGTTGGCCAAAAATAAGCCTTATAAAACCAAATTTTCCAACAATACCCCACATGAATGGAATTTGACGGAGAGAAAATGCAACAACATGATCTAATTACAGAGAGTACAGAAATTGGAAATATTCTACAAAGGATAGGTAGTTTTTGGCTTTGAACATTCCCTTGTGAGACACTATCGAATTTACTAGTTAACTAGTGAACATGATGTCTTGAACTGTTCAGCCGTTTGTGTAAATCAAGACAATAGAACTCACATAGTATATCCCCAGACACAGTTTAGTTTTCACTATTGTGTTCATTTTGGCCTTGAACAACCTAGCCTTTCATGAGTACTCTAGAGAATTGTAGCGCTTCACAAATCTCATAGAACCGGCCCAGTTCACACTCACATAGGCGATTCTTCTGAAGAGTATCCTGCTATACTTCACTAGGTTTACCTAGATATAAGAATCATTAAAATTATTACTTAACCTAAAACGCTGCAGACATCACTATTTCATTATAGAAATTAGTAGGAGTTTGACTCCCTAGTGATCCTTCTGAGTCACACACAACTCGATTGTCCGTTTGAACCTAGATCTTGGGATCTCCAGTCAACTAGGTTGGGTTGCCATTATGGTAACTCTTATTTAATAGGCTTAAGTCACATTCCCCTCGATGAGTTCTCAACTAACTCTCTTGTTAACCCTTTGGTTAGTGGATCCACTATGTTGTCTTTAGACTTCACATATTCAATGGAAATAATTTCATTAGAGAGTAGTTGTCTCACGGTGTTATGTCAACGACGAATGTATCGGGACTTGCCATTATACATATGACTCTGTGCTCTACCTATTGTTGATTGACTATCTCAATGTATGCAAATAGCAGGCACCGGTTTTGGCCATATTGGAATATCTTCAAGGAAATGACGAAGCCATTCTACTTCTTCCCCAGCTTTATCTAAAGTTATGAATTCTGATTTCATAGTAGACCTAGCTATGCAAGTCTGTTTGGAAGATTTTCAAGATACAACCGCACCACCAAGAGTAAAGACATACCCATTGGTGGACTTTCAGTCTCTAGTATCCGACATCCAGTTTGTATCACAGTATCCTTCAAGTACTGCTAGATATCTAGTATAATTTAGCCCAATGTTACGAGTAAATCGGAGATATCTTAGAACCCTCATAATTGCTTTCCAGTGTTCTACTCCTGGGTTACTCGTATATCTACTTAATTTACTTACTGTATAAGCTATTTCCGGGCGAGTGCAGTTCATCAAGTACATTAAACTTTTAATAATTTGGGCATACTCTAATTGAGAAATACTTTCTTGTACATTCTTAGAAAGAAACAAATTAACATCCATAGGTGTTCTAGCAAGATGATCATCATCTTTGCTAAATTTGTCAAGTATTTTCTCAATGTAATGTGATTGTGACAAATCATAACCTTTTGATGTTTTGGTAATTTTCATACCAAGAATTAGATCAGCAATACCCATGTCCTTCATATCAAAATGTTTATTTAACATTTTCTTAGTAGTTTTAATCATGTCATTATTATTACCTATGATGAGCATATTATCCATATAAAAACATACAATGACATAACATTTGTCTGTGTTTTTAATATAAACACATTTGTCATACTCATTAATTTTAAATCCATTTGACATCATTGCCTTGTTAAATTTCTCATGTCATTGCTTTGGTGTTTGTTTTAAACCATATAATGATTTAACTAATTTGCACACTTTCTTTTATTTTCCTGGAACAGAAAAACCTTCTGGTTATTCCATGCAAATTTTTTCATCTAACTCACCATTTAATAAAGTGGTTTTCACATCCATTTAATGAATTTCTAGATTGTTTATTCTAGTAACTAGTGAGTACGTGTCAAAGTAATCAAGACCTTCTTTTTGCCTAAAACCTTTGACCACAAGTCTTGTCTTGTATTTGTCAATTGATCCATCCGCTTTCATTTTTATTTTGAAAATCCACTTGTACCCAAGAGGTTTACAACCCGGTGGCAAATCCACTAATTCCCAAGTGTGATTTTGTAAGATGGATTCAACTTCACTATTGACAACCTCTTTCCATAAAGGAGCTTCAGGATTGGACATAACTTCTTTAAAAGTTAAAGGCTCATTTTCTAACAAAAATGTTAGAAAATCTGGACCAAAAAAATTTGAGGTTCTAGCACGTTTACTATGCCTAGGTTTCTCTTCCTCATCTTGATCTATCTCTTGCTCTTGATCTTGTTCTTCATCATTACTAGTAATAGCATCAAAAGATCTTTTCTTATTACTAGTCTTTTGTCCAATCTTATTCGGAAACACATGTTCAAAGAAAGATGCATTCTGAGATTCAATAATAGTATTTACATGCATTTCGGAATGTTCTGATTTATGAATCAAAAACCGATATGCACTACTATTCTTGGCATAACCACTGAAAATGCAATCAATGGTTTTAGGACCTATCTTAGTCGTTTTAAGACCTATCTTAGTCTTTTTAGAACTAGGAATAGCCACTTTAGCCAAACACCCCCACACTTTTAAGTATTTGTAGGATAATACTCTTCCATGCCACATTTCATAAAGTGTTTGATTCACTTTCTTTCGGGGTACTTTATTAAGTATATAATTAGCAGAAAGTAATGCTTCCCCCCACAAGTTCTGAGGTAATCCACAACTTATTAACAAGCATTCATCATTTCTTTTAAAGTCCTATTTTTTCTTTCAGCAATTTCATTTTGCTGAGGTGAGTAAGGAGCGATGGTTTGATGAATTATTCCATATTCTTTACAAAACTCACTAAAAGGTGATTCATATTCACCACCTCTATTACTTTTTAGTTTTTTGATTTTCTTATCAAGTTGATTTTCAACTTCATTCTTATATTGAATGAAAGTTTCCAAAACTTCATCCTTGGTTCGAATTAAATAAATATAATTATATCTAGTATAGTCATCTATAAAAGTGATAAAATACTTTTTTCTACCTTTAGTTTGAATTGATTTAAAATCACAAATGTCACTATGAATTAATTCAAGTAGTTCCGTACTTCTTTCAATTGAATAGAAAGAAGTTTTGGATAATTTTGCCTCAACATAAATTTCACATTTATGATTTGAATCAATGTCAAATTTAGGTAAACATTCCATATTAATTAATCTACGCAAAGATCCATAATCAATATGTCCAAGTCTAGCATGTCATAAATTTGAACACTCAAGCAAGTAAGAAGAAGATGGTATTTTTATTAATAATAGAGGGTACAACAGTCATTACATTCATTTTGAAAAGGCCATCAGACATGTAACATTTTTTTACATACATCCCGTTTTTGGTAAGTACAAACTTGTCACTTTCAAAAACTAGCCTAAACCCATGTTTACTCAACAAAGATTCGGAAACAAGGTTCTTGCGAATGTCCGGTACATACAGTATATTGTTAAGAGTGAGTTCCTTTCCAGATGTCATCTTCAGAATAATTTTTCTTTGTCCTTCAACTTTGGAAGTTGAGGAGTTGCCCATAAAAAGTTGTTCATCATTGTCCACTAGAGAATTAGATGTGAACATCTTTTTATCGGCATAGATGTGGCGAGTAGCACCAATGTCCACCCACCATTCTTTAGGATTTCCAACAAGATTTGGCCTCAGAAACAACTGCGGAAAGATTTATGACATCGACACCATTGGAAATTTTTTCCATTTCGGTTATATTGGCTTGAGCAGGCTTCTTGCTTGATCTTTTTTTGCCTTTACGTTTATAACGGCAATCTTTGGCCCGATGTCCCTCTTTATCACAAATATAACACTTGCCATTAAACTAGTACTTCTTAGTTTCCCCTCCTTCAGATAACATTTTCTTCTGCCATATTTTAAAATCAATTTCTAAAAACTTCTCTGGTTTTTCCACCATGATTGACTGGTACAGTCACAATAGGAGGGATTGGCGTTATTGCAGCCACCATACTAGTACTTATTTGAGCATTAGTTTGAACAGTTTCAGTAGCCATAAATTCTAAATTATAAAACAAAATTATAATTAGAATTTTATACTACACAGAAAATTAATCCAAATTCACAGAATTAAATTCTGTAAAAATAAAAGAAACAAGATTGTAACTTTTATTTCCAATTAATTTGAAAATAAAATAAAATTTATTTAACCAAATTAATTCCACATAGAAAATTAAATTTCTATAACACTTCAATAATTAAAATACTAAAACGAAATTTTAATTAATGAACTCAGAAATTATTTATGAAAACCAAAATTAATTTCTGACAAATTTCACAAATAAATATTCTGAATTGTTAATGACACCAGTATATTACTACTAGTTGTCAAAGAAAATAAACAGTATATTACTACTATATGTCAAACAATATATTACTACTATTTGTTTTTCAACCAGAATACTATTTTGTAAAATCACAGAAAATAATTTCTGTAAGAAGAATAAAGAAGAAAGGAAACAAACGAAAAATTCTGTATAAACAAAATAATTCGAATCTGTCTTAAGATTGTTGGAACAATCTTCTGTGTACAATAAATAAATTAAAATTAAATCAAACAAATAAAATAAATAACGTACTGAAATTATTTTACCGAACCGAATGAATATTTAAAAGATCAAGTTGAGTGAGTGACACTCTGTCCTTAAGACAGATTCGCCCCACTACGTTGCTTACGGACTAATGGCGTCTATCTCCCAAGATACAATGATCTTCACAAATTTGTAGTAGCACTCCAAACAAATTTGTCCGGCGAACTAGAACCTGTGTTCTATACTCTCTAAATTTTTCCTAAAAAATATATGAAGAATATATGCAACAAAGCAAAGATTGGACAGCAAGAAAATGGATTTTCAAACTATTTTCGGATCTCTAAACACTGCTGGAATGATCTGAATTTATAGGCAACATAAACTGTCCCGAACAGGTATGAAAAAGAAGTGAACAGATGCATTTTCAAACTGTACAGGTACTGTTTGAATTTCAAACAGATCTGGCAATTTCAACAGATAACTGCACAGCAGTTAAATCTGTTTGAAAAAAAATAGAATCTGTCCGGGTGTGCAACAGATTTGGAAACTGTTAATCTGTTCGAAAATTGGACCGAAAGATGCACAATTTTTGGACACAAAATTTGAATTCAATTTTGAATTAAATTCAATTTGAAATTCAAATAATTTCCTATAAGAATTTGGAAAAATTCAAATAAATTTTGTCGCGCGCGCGCGTGTGTGGTGATTTGAGCCAAGGTTCCATTTGTTCATAACTCCTCCCTTTTACAAACTTGGGGTGCCCCTTGGGATCCAACCCAAGTTAGTACATCAAGAGTTCATATACCCACAAAAGCTCTCTTAAAGTTTCAATGTGAGATAACCCATTTCAAGGAAACACACATTTACTTCTTTAATTGTCCATTTCACGAACTCGAAAATGGCGTCAACTTCCCATTCAGTCCTAAATGGTTTTGACGAACCGTCTTCACCATATGATTTACTATGCGGCAAGGAACACATTACCTCTTCGGACCCATCCCAAATGACGTTTAGGGCCCACTTAATTTTGGGCCCAAAATAAACTTTATAAAACCAAATTTTCCAACATTTTTTTCCATGTTGAAAACGATGGAATTTAACAATCTTCAGACAGTGCAATTTAACTATTTTAGATACCAAAAAAAAAAAAATTTAATTTATTACTTAGATTTCCACAACTTAATAGGTTGAAATGATCATTCTCAAAACACTATATAGAAGGGTCATTCCCTTATAATGATGAATAATATTCCATTTACGTTTTTTCATCATTTGTTTAATAAACCAAACATGATAATAAATATTCTAATAGAATAATTATTTCATTCCACATTCATTTTAATTTATCAAACACTACTTTAAAAGTTTAATAACCAACCCATTAAAGAGGTCCATTGTTACGCTTTAAAATTTGGACAATTAAATATTAAATTAGGACTAAATCCCAATCGATATTTCATCATCCAAATCCTATGGGTGAAACAAAAAAACTAAACTTTCTCGTCTCCATAAGGTTTAAATAAATTTTCATCCTCAAAAGTTTACAAGGGATAAAAAAAAAACTAACAAAACACCAACCAAACCATCCATCATAATTTCATAACTAACCAATACCTCCAACATTAAAGTAACAATACATAGTCAAAATAACTCAAATAATGTAAAGTTACCAACCATGCCAAATTATCAAAATACTAAGGTCATAAAAAAAATAATAAATACATAAACTAATATCAACCCTAAGCTCAAGAATATAAAAGAAGTCCAAACGACATGCCCAACAACTATAGTTATTCCACGTCACTAACGTAACCCCAACTAATCCTGTAAAGAAAGCTCGGTTGTGCTCAAATAGAACGTACCCGAGATGTTAGGAGACAAAACGGGTCAGTATACAAGTATACTTGTATGAGTACAATTATTTGACACCCACGTGTCCACCAAACACAAATAAAAATACATTTAATTCATGTTATGGGACAAGACAAGTAGTTTCATCCGCACCGCGACGAAGGGGTAATTTCCTGTGATACGGTGGCATTTAGTTTCTTACCCATACACAACTAAATATTAATTGAGTGTAAAATAAATAAAATAAAAATAAAAATATGGTGAGTCAACCCTGCATAAAAAGTTAGTAAGACTCACTATTCTGTAAAAAAAAATAAAGTTAGTATAATTCAATCAGAAGTAACTGGCTAAAGAAGTATAAAAATGTATCGTTTCACGCTTAAATAATTCGAATTAACCAAAACTCAAAAAACAAAAGTTGTACGGAATCAAATTTTATAAAAAGTAACGTGACCGAATTTAGTAGAAACTGAACAGGTTGAGAGAAAAGTTTAATAGAAGAACCTAGACAAAATTCGATCAAAAAATTTAGAACTGAAAATGAACATAAACTACCCTAAGATGATTTTTTTTAGAAAAGTTCAAAACGCGAAAAGTGTTCAGAATAATATTTTACTTCAGTTTTCGCGAAATCAATAAAAATGAGCTCAGTTCGTGGGTTAAAACAACCTCTAAAATCTGTATTGCTAAAATTAATAAAAACTATTATAACCAAGAGCATCCGATTATAAGTTCTAATCGATCTTTTTAGTATAAAGTTAAAATATAAAAATTCTCTAGAATTACATATACATGCCTCTACCCAAATTTCATAATTTATTGAGATCGATTATTATTTGTTTCAATATATACAAATCAATACAATTCAAACTATACATATAAGTTCATATTTAATTCTTTGTACCTTAACTCCATCACTTCGACCTCCACTTCCAGCCTACACATATATCTCATATGTCTCCTGTATATCTAATACCGCTCCGAAGCCAAACTTGCACGGAGATATCGCCCCGAGTTTTACTCACATTCCCCGGATGGTTAGCATATACGTACGCGCGTAAATCAAAGCGCCCGTCTACTCATGAGAACGAGGCAACAATATATATATATATACACAATCTCTCATCTACTTATGAGAACAAACATAACAATGCTAAACCTAAGGCATTTAAATAAATCTCAAAATCCTCACTTTTTTTCTTATATACTTTTTCTCACAATCACTCAAATAAAACAACAATTCATAGAGTCATGTTGGAATATAAGAAATTATCTATGGATTTCAAGTTTATTTTAATTTCATATAACCATGACTGTTATTACAACCGTAAAATAAATACATATAAAAGCTATAAACCTGACATACACAACTAATCAAAATAATTAAAATCAATCTATCATTTTCATGTAAATATAAAATCAAACTAATATCAAATAAATAAAAATAATGAATTAAACATAAATTAAGGAAAGTGAATTTTGTACTCACAATTATTTTTTAAAGATCAAAGAATTATTTGAAGAACGAATAAACACCCCCCCCCCCCCCGCTGCTGCTTTTCTTTTTTTCTTTGATTACTCTCTCTCTTTTTTGTTTTCTTTTCTTATTGTTTACCTAGTCACTATTCTAATATAAATATAAATATAAGATCAATATATATATATATATATAACACTTTTTATGTATATAAAAAAATAAAAATATCAATATATATAAATATTTAAATTAATTATATATAATTAAATAGCACATTAAATTAATTAAATATCACATTAATTTCTCATATAACCACACAGTTAATAAAGTCAAAAATAAAGTAAGATAATAATAATAATAATAATAATAATAATAATAATAAAAAAAACACTTACGAAAAATCAGGATCACTACATCCATGATGGAAAAAATTAGGGTAAACTACCAATAGGTCCTACTTTGGAGACTTATTACCCAATAGGTCCTACTTTGGAGACTTATTACCCATTAAGTCCTATTTGATAAATTTATTAAGTGATAAAGATAAATTTATCAGTCTTTTTTTTTATGAATAAATTTATAGTGATAAATTTATCAGCCTCTTTGTTTTTATGAATAAATTTTTAGTGATAAATTTATCACTCTCTTATTTTTATAGTGTTAAATTTATTAGTTAGGACCTGTAGGTAAATAAGTCTAATTAATAGGACTAATTGGTAAGTACCCCAAAAAATTAACCTGTCCTACAATCAACAACCTAAAAAATAGCTCCATAATAGAAAAAATAATCAATACAACAAAGGGTCCTGTAATAATATAGAAATTATATTAATTTTTATATTTAGTAAGAATTAATCCTCTAATTTTCTAAAAGAAATAGATAAAAGCGATCAACTAAATTAACCTACAACCTTAATAATATCATCAATGTTGGGTAGTTGGTCATACAACTAAATCTTAGACAACCATATTGCTCTCCTTTAATTAAAGTCTTTAAGATTTACTTTATCTTTGTCATGAAATGGACCTAGTGGTTGTATGATGGAGAAAGGGAGGTTGGGGATCCAAAGTCCAAAAGCTAGCAAATTGAATAATTTACAGAAGATTTGTCTTTTATTATTGTTATTATTATTATTATTATTATTATTATTTTGATGGGCCTAAAGATATTATTATTTTGATGGGTCTAAAGATTTTTCTTTAACTATGATGTTTAGTTTAAGTAATCCTCATTGAAAGGAAGCCAAAATGAACCTCACTAGGAAATAACCAAACCGACAAATTGGAGTAATGTCACATTTGATTTTCCCCTCTTAGTTACCTACCAAAGACAATGCTTTACCTCCCTAACTTGTACCTACATGTGATGTTCTTTCCATATGGGTAAAGTTGGGGGGACCAATTATTCATGACATGTTTCTCTTATTTTATTTACTTATTATTTTTTTTAGAGTTAATTATTTAAAAATTCTATTTACAAATGTTATAATAGCTCAGATTTTATTTAAGATTTTTTGAACCAATAAGTCTTATTTAACAAAATTAAGAATATTATCAGTTTTTCTCAATTTTTAAAACTAAGAACATTATTAATTTTGTATAATAATATTCTAGATAATTGTTTCACTAACTGAGAAAAAAAAACAGAACATGAGATTAAACGTTTTTTCCCTTTTAATAATTGGTTTGATTCAACTATCAAATAAAATCGATAATATTATCATTTTTTTTTTCAGTTTTAAAATTGAGAATATTATCAGTTTTTTTTTAAAAAATTTCTTTTTTCTTTTGTTTTCAATTTTGCACATCAATGTTCCACCATCATACTACTTTTATAGACACAATTTTTAGTTTTGCAAAAAAAAATAATTCAATTTTTTTTAAAAATAATTTTTTTTTTTTTTTTTTTTTGCACATAATTTTTTTTAAAGTTTTTTCAATTTGAAAGTTGATATTTTAAAGTTTTGAAAATCAAAATAAATGTAAAATCATCATGTTCTTTTATAAATAATCATAAATAGTGGACAATCATTGTTTGAAGGACAATTCCGACTATTAACAATTTAATGAAACTTAAAGGTCCAAAAAATCTTAATTAAGACTTAATGGAGTATAAGTTCATAAATTAAAATTGGTGTGTAAATATTCTTTTTTTTTAATAAATAAGAGAGTAATTATAAATATAAAAAGAATAATGCTATGTGTACCAATTAATATACACACTAGTGTACTAACAAATGATGTGGCATTATTGTATGGTTTTGGATATTTGTAATTTGTATAATAAATGTGGTCAATAATAATATCATAACACTAGTTGGTACACGAATTTAGCACAGCAGTGACTGTTGTGCCCCAATTTGAGGTGTATTATGGGCTTATTTTTATGATCTGAACAGTTCATTTTGTAGGGTTTGTTGAGTACTTCATGCCTGCCAAAAATCATATTAATCAGATATCAATAACTATATGATCGATAATTAAAAAAATAAACAATAAGTTTTTCTTTTGAGAAATGGCATAAAAAAATATGCAATTCGATCATATAGTTATTGATATCCGATTAATATGATTTTTGGTAGGCACAAAGTACTCAACAAACCATACAAAATGAACGGTTCGGATCATAAAAATAAACTCATAATACATCTCAAATTGAGGCACAACAGTCACTGCTGTGCCTATCATAAAAATAAGCTCATAATACACCTCAAATTGAGGCACAACAGTCACTTAGCACAGCAGTGACCCTTAATCCTTGGTATACTAGTGTGTACATTAATTGGTGCATACAGCATTACCGTTATAAAAAATATTATATCAAGAATAATTAAAGTCCAATAAATAGTCAGCAAACCAACAATCAGTGCTTGCCCAAATTAGAAGAAACAAACAACTACATAAGATAAAACCTTCATATTAAAAATTGAAATTGAGATTGCTATTGCGCCACAAGTTGTGAGGTCCGCTGGGTTTGTCTCAAGCAGTTTTGGTAAGCTACATCGTTCATATTATAAGATTTATTGAACATATTATTTATAAAAAAAATTAAGTTAATCAGATATCTGTATTCCTATAATTACATCCTAATTGTTATTAAAAACATTATCAAAATCATACTAAATGTGGTCTTAATATTTTGTGAGAAAAATAGAAAGAATAATATTTACATCATTTGAGCAGTATTACCAAATTATAATATTTGGCACTATAGCATACTAATTTAACTTCTTTTTATTTTTTTTTTGAATTGAGATACTAATTTAACTTTGACATTGTTATTTTGGTTTGAGAGTAGCAAAATTTGCACCAAATAACATTAATAAATCCAAAACAGAGTGTTTTCTTTTTTTCTTTTTTTTTTTGGGTCATATGATAAGATGCTAATAGATAGTAACTTATTAGATTATTAGAGTAGGTCAATATTGTCCATTGACATAGTTATCATCTCATTGACAGTTGAAAGGACTCTCTCATGAACACTTACGTTACAATCACATCATAATAAATAAATAATTTTTGCACAACTCATAAGTGTATTCCATATATGTATGTATATGTGCAGAGAGGAAATTATTAGGAGACAGTGAGCGGCCATGGCCCCCTTATTGTGATGATATGCTATGGGTCTGTTTGGTAAAGTTTATTTTCAGTTTATTTTAATTTTTAGTTTAATTTAAACTATTTTGATGTATTTGGTTCAACTTAATAATATAGCTTATAGTTTTTTGTTAGTCAAAAATCAACTTATTCTTTGAGTGGGGGAGGAGAAACTTAATTTATAAGTCAAAAATTAGATTATGTTCACAGCTATAAGTTATAAGCTGTTAGACTATAATTTATAATCACTTTCCCACAGCTCTACCAAACAGGGCCTATGTTTACCTAAAATTTTCTTGTTAGTACAAATGATCCTTACTTACCTTGTGCATGAATATTGATATCAATAAGACAAGCCTCTCTGTATGAAAGTATTGGAACACCAAAAAAAAATTGACCTCCAATTTTTTTAATTTATTTTATGCAAGCATAATTTAACAGCAATAATACAATAATTATATTTCTTTTATCACATTTTGTTTATCACCTAATGGGAGGCATATTCATAATGATAATACCATATTAATAATATTCATATGAGACCCATTGAAAAATTTTAAAATTTGAACCCACAAAAAAATAGTGTTTTTCACTTTAATAGATAATTAAGTTGGTATATACAAAAAAAAAAAAAATCAATTAACTTATGATTTCACTTTTGATCATGTTAAGACTACATGCAAAATATTTGTTTATGTATTATTTTAGTATCAAATCTTAGTTATTTCCCATTCTGGAATTGAAATATAACACTACATAACAATTGATATATAGAAGAAAAAATTTATTCATATCTTAGTCCCTCCCGAGAAAATTTTTTGATTCCATCCTTGTATATATGTTAAATTATCCGTACTATGCACGGTATAATAAGTAATTAAAAATTAGTTTTTAAACTAAAATAATAATATAAAATTTATTTAAAATATGTGTAAAAATAATTTATAATCAATTAAATTTTATTTATTTTTATTAGAATTACACATAAAAAGATAGTTTTTGTTCTGATGTTATTAATTGTATTGTAAGTTCTTAATAAAAATTGCATGTCATAATTTAATTGATAAAAATTAAAGAAAAAATTACAAAAAATATATTCACGATAAAATATAAATACATTTCGTTTTATAAATTTCGTAATTTTAATACAGGATATGATAGTAATAAATTACATTTGTTAATATACTAATTTTTTCTTATTTTGTGAAACCTAAAAATTTGTCTACTCAAAATTGTAAATTGTCTTATGTCATAACTCTTTTGTGAAAATAGATTAGGAATGACTTGTAATATTCGACTAAACATTAGAAGTGAGTTAGAAGCTAATTGACTTAATATTTATGCCAATGTGACATTCACATAATCATTAAAAATTGTCTTTATTGGTTCGTAATTGGTATGAGATAGTTTGGGAGTTCTAATATTGGATTAAATATTAAAAATGAGCCTAAAAAATTTGATTCGAGACGATTTTTTTCAACAATTCTAGGTTTAAACCTATAATACATCATAATTTAATAATTTAATATCATAAAAAATAATAATCTTAATGTTAACGGTGCTTTTTATCAATCAATAAAAAATATTTAGGAAAAATTATGTAAATAGTCTCCGTAATTTACACGATGTGTCAATTTGTTCCTTGTAGTTTCAATTTGCTCAATTTTGCCCCTTAATTTAACGGATTGTGTCATTTTAGTCTAATAAATAACGGTTGTTAAGTTAATTTAACGGAAAGTCAAACAATGTGTCAATTTGGTCCCTGTATTTTTCATAATGTGTCAATTTAGTTCCTGTCAAAATCGAGAAAATTGAAACTACAGGGACCAAATTGACACATTGTTTGACCTTCCGTTAAATTAACTTAACAACCGTTATTTATTGGACTAAAATGACACAATCCGTTAAATTAAGGGACAAAATCAAGCAAATTGAAACTGCATTGACCAAATTGACACTCGTGTAAACTACATGGACTATTTGTATAATTTGCCTTAATATTTATAAATATTAAGAGAATTACATTTGAATAAATTTTAACATAAAATATTTATTTTAAAACTTTAAGACTTACATTTTCTTTGACTCTATCACTAATTTTTGAGATAGCAATTAAAACAAATTTCAATCATTATTACATAGAGAGACATGTGTGATAAGAGTTTGTAGTACCCAATTTTAAAAAATAATATTATTTCAAATTTTTCAAAAAAAATATAAAGAAATTTGAAGAAATAATGTACCCAACTTTATGTTATGTTTGATTCATGAATTTAGGTAGGAATTTAAAAAGATTAAAAAAAAAAAGAAGATAATAGGTGAAATATTAATAAAATATAACTATATTTTACATAGTTTCACATTACTTTTTATTTTCTCTTTCAAATTCTTTATCCAAAATCATAAACCAAATATATCATCAAGATTTAAAAAAAATATTGAATCCTTCATTATATTGATACATACTATCTAACAAAAAAAAAAATATAAAATCCTACCTTAAGCTATAGAAACATAGCTTGCGGGTTTAAGGAAATAAAATTATCCGTCTAAAAATATATTAAAAAAAGGAATAAGACTATGGATCACAAATCAATGACCTTATAAAAAATCTTTTGGTGGGATTGGTTAATTGGGTAGGGATTTTTTTTAAGATAGAAAAGCAACTAATAAATTTTTTTCCTATTTTTATTTAATTACTAATATTTGAAATTTTTGTATGGAACTTTGGAGGTTTCACTGCCTTTGTTAATGAAATGTCTCTTTACTATAATATTAATTTATGAATTAGAATGTCGATACATATAAAACTATTAAATATCAAGAAAAAAATCTATTGAAGATATAAATTGATTCCTACGTTTTAGTGGTACAAAAATTTTAATTTTAAAATTGATTAATTGATTTTCCTTTTCAAATTTTTAAAAGAATGAATTAACTTTTCTTTTAAAATGTGTGAATCAAATCATAATAAGTTTTTTTTTTTTTAAACCATTCAATAAAGTTAGCCACTAAAAGATTTTTTAATTATTTAAAAAATAAGAAATCTAAAAAATTAGTATGAGGATTTTAAATTTTACAATGCTCTTTTTATTAAAAATTACATTTTTCTTAATATATCCATATATATAAGAGGCACTTAACTGTTTGAGATTCATCTTTTCTTTTTGATTTTGCCATTTCATTTTGAATAATTTATTAATGGTGGTTTATATGTTGACTGAAGGTTTTTTCATAATTACGCAAACATTCATAGTCAATTATGCAACAGGTTTTTTTCGTAATTATGCAAACATTCTTACTCAATTATGCAAACATTCTTGGTCAATTATGAACCATAAATATTTTATACATAAATATTTTATTTTTTGACAAATTATAAATACACTCATAAAATTTGTTTAAAATATGAATTGGTCCTATAATACTAGAAATTACAACTAGAGTTTGTTAGAAATTTTAATTTAACACAATACTCAATGAAAAAAACTATTCTCCTATACAATAATAAATTATCAAAATTGTTTATTGAAAAATATTTCTTCTATCATTAAAAATTATTAATTGACTTAATGATTTATTTATTAACAAAAGGGTTAATTGAAAAATATTTTTCTTATCATTAAAAATTGTTAATTTATTTAATGTTTTACTTAGTAATAAATTTGATTATTTGTTATGCGAGTATAATTTATATATTAATAAAATTAGTCATTTGTATATATATATATATGTATTTTATTCTGCTTCTTTATTAATTTAGTGACTTATCTTATTAGTTTTTTTTAGATAGAAGAATTATTTTAATATTTGTTTTATATTTATATATTGAGAAAAGCTACACACCATAATTTTTTTACATAAATTTGGAAAAAAATATTAAAGCCTTATAAATTCACTCAAAATGATATGATAATAGAATTGGAGTCAACATCATTAGGTGTATGACAAATCAAAAAATATATATATCATACCATATAATTTTATTATATATTTAATGATTTATTCTATTCAATTTCATATAATAAAATTTTAATTTTAAAAAAATTATTAAAATATAAAATTTAAATATACTATAATAATAACTCATGACCAGTGTAAACTAGCATATATATATATCCATGCATAGACCTGTATAAACTAATGTATATATATATATAAATAGGGGTCTTTTGGAAGAAAAA
This sequence comes from Camellia japonica, assembly GCA_030407325.1. Lineage (NCBI taxonomy): Eukaryota > Viridiplantae > Streptophyta > Magnoliopsida > Ericales > Theaceae > Camellia > Camellia japonica. The sequence continues at coordinate 135,517,448 of JAPPVO010000017.1, read as the reverse complement.
AAAAAAAGTTAACTTTTAACTTTTTATCTATTTTGAATCACATTACTTCTTATAATTTTTTATTCATAAAAAGATAAAATAAATTAAAAAATTAATTTTTTACCAACTTTATAAAATACCACATAGATAGATAGATTGTCTTGTCTTTGCTTTGAAGCTAGTGGGTGGTTTCCATCAATTTAAATGATTAATTTATGTTTGGCCACCTGCTTTTTTAGGTTTCACATTTATGTTTGGACAAAGGTGTTTGATGCCGACTTGTACGTATATATTATATATATATATATATATATATATTTACACGTTATTAATATTATGAGTGAATAGGATCATCTAATGGAGTAGTTGCCTGTCCAATTTCTTCTTATTATTGGATAGTGAATGTAATGGACAAGACCCATTCATTGCTTGCCAAAATCAAATTTTGATTTGTCACAGTGTAACAGTGTATTCTTTTTGACAATTTGCAAAGTTACACTTTGCCTTTTTTATTTTTTTTTTGACTTTCATTTTTTTTTTTTTTAAATACTTCATACCTCTAAAGTGTGAGCTCTAAAAGAGCTCTAACCTGTGGATCCCACTGTGTGATTTGATATTTTTGTCTTTGTTTTTTTTTTTTTTTAGGTTGCCATGTCACTAGTACTCTTATTAAAGCTCTTAATCACCACCCTTTTTTTTTTGATCTTTTGGGTTCTTTTGAGAAGACTTTAACTTATTTTAAGTCACATCATTTCTATATATTTTTTACATGTTTTTTCAAAAAAAAGTCAAAGTCAATTTTTAACCAACTTTCCAAACCAACCTTATGTTTTAAGTTTTTCTTAATTTACTTCAAAAAGCTAACTCATGTCTAAAATTATGTAGAAAATGATATATTAATAACCATGTAATATAAAAATATTTTATTTTATAACACTTCTAACACTAACTCAAATATTAATATAATAATATTTTTTTTTATATTATGTGGAAGCTAACATGATATTTTTTTGGTCTAATTTTAAATAGAAGTAAATTGAAAAAAAATTTGAAATATTAAAGGCAAAAGTGAGAAAAATAAAATTTCAAAGATCAAAATAAAAAAATACTCAAACATAATAGGGATAAAGTGTAATTTGCCAATTTTATTTTAATGGTATAAATATAATATATTTGGCATAATCCTTGTAGAATTCAATTTTCATAATTGTATAATGTGATACTGTGTTTTTGTAATTACAAAATGGTTGAATTTCACTCTAATTCATAATCTGAACTTGGGGGTATTGTTTGGGACCTGTCACAGATCTTATTTTGATAATTCAAATATTTTATTTTATAAGACCCTCTATATATATCATTTATGAAAGAAAATTAGATTCATAATCGAATATTTTCATTTTATCACTTTTATCTTCAAAAAATATGTCCATTTTTTGAGACAAACGGATAGAATAAAAAAGCTACGATTATTGGATCAACATAATTTTTCATAGATGATATACACAAACAAAATAAATAATTTAAATTATCAAAGCGAGAAATGTGATGAACCCTACAAACTCGAACAATATTTGAACTGAAGAGAAACTCAACCCATTAGAAATAAAATAAAATGCAAAAACAACGTTGTAAAATAAAAACAAAATGTTCAACTGATCAAAACAATCATGATAGTCTTAAAATCAAATTTTAACATGCTATAATGTTAAGATATTATAATTTTACAATGTTAATTTGATAATTTAAACGTCATTTCTTTTCTTCTTTTTTTTCTTTTTTACAAAGATTCAAAAAAAAAAAAATTATTTGTGGTCACATCATGAAAATGATAGCGAGGGGTTTTCTTTCCGAAATTTGATATTAGTATAATTTGGCATAGAAATGTTATGGTCCATTGGAGAAGAATTAAAAAAAAAAAATTTGTTGCCTAATTTAAATTTTATTATAGAAAATAGCACATCATTGAAGACATTCTAAGCAAGAGCCAAATTTAATTTGTCAGCAAAGTATATTTTAATTGTTTAAAGAGAGAATTATAACTCAGTGTATTTTAAATATAAAAAAAAAAAAAATCAAATCAATGGTAAAATTTATAAATATTCATAATTAAATTTATAAATTTGTTCACTAATCTGTAAATATTTTATCAAAAAGTCTCTGATGTGTAATTTATCCTCTTATTTAAGCTATAAGCAAAGAGCAAACTCGATTTATATTATTATTATCATTGCTGCTTTATAATGCTTTCTATTTATTTATTTATTATTATTATTATTATTATTTTCTTATTTTGTCTTTGTTACCAAAAAACTATCAAACCAACAAAATATTAAACAAAAATAGTTAAATAAGTTTTAAAAAGTTGATTATCTAAATCGAGAGTTAGAATGCTTTTAATTTTTACTTTCGAATTATTATTTTTTAACTTACAATAAATTATACTAAACATGACCATACACATGGGATATCTTCTTTAATTATGACTTGTTAGATAATAATATCTATTAATTTGAGATAATATAAAATCATAATAATTTATAATTAGTAAGAAATATTCCATCACATGATACCATACCAGTACCTAATAATTTTTCTTGGTAGGACTTATTACTAGAAGCCCTTTTTAACTAAAAATTATCAATTGGGCATCACTTGGCTTCAAGGTCACCGTTGTCGTATACGACTTTATAACATAGCATATAGAAGAATCAAATTCAGAAAGTTGATCAAGAATTCCAATTCCCATTCCAAGTGAAACAAAATTTATATAAATAAAAAAATAAATTACGTTAATTGCCCTTCTATTTTAATTTTATGTCATTTTAATTTCTGTAATTTTAATTAATTTAATTATGACTCTTAATTTTAAATTTTGTATTAATTTAGCCCAATTAATAATGCCAATTAAAATAAATATGATCACTAAGTTAGTTGAAATTAACTTACAAAATTGAACAAGTTTATAATTTTGCTTATAAAAGCATAACATATGATGCTTATGTGTATATTTTTAAAAAAAAAATACTAATAATTATAATTAATTAGACCAAATTGAGATAATAAAAAAAATTCAATATCATAATCGAGTTAATTGAAATTACAGATATCAAAATGACACGAGCAAAAATATAAGGAAAACAAATATAATTTATCCAAAAAAGAATATAAGATGAAAAAAACAAAAACAAAAAAAAGTCTAGACGCACCGATGACTGAACATAGATCTGAACACAGAAACTGTGTATCTAGTTGTCCGGCTGGATGACCAGCCAGAGCTTGTCGACTGCGATTGTCATGGTGTCTTCGGGTCGTCTGATGGAATAGTTTCTATGTTTAATTCTGTGTTTGATCCTCTATGTATGCATAGCATTATTGAAAAAAAAAATTAATAATAATAATTGTTTGGAAAATCAAATGGTACAGCGAATCAACTGAAGTAGCTTAGTCGCGGTTTGGCATTGGCTTTAGTTGGTTTTTTTAAGTTAAGACTTTTTTAGCTTAGGATTAAAATATTTGTTAAAATAGTGAAATGATTATAGTTTGGATGTAACATTTTATCTTATTAGTTTATTTAGCCTATTTTATCTTTTGTACTTTTTTAGACCAACTAAGTTAGCCAAACGAAGGGTAAATTACATAAATACACCTTTTGAGATTTATTTAAAATATAATTTACTTTATGTAGCTTTAAAAATTAGATCACATCCTTTGAAATTTTAATTTCACAACAAAGGACATATCTTATTAATAAATTATTAAATTAATTAACAGTTTTTAATGATGTTCGAAATTTATTTTAATAAATAATTAAGTGATTTTATCATTGTATAGGAGAGTAGTAAAGAATTTTATTTTATTTTTCATCTTTTAGTTAATTCTGTTAAATAATAAATCCTGACCAAGGGATATTTATAATTCAAACCATAAAGAATAATTTATATTTTAAACAAATCTCAAGAGGTGTATTTGTAATTTATCTTATTTCAATCTATAGCAACACTACAAACCCAAACTTATGAACCTAAAATTTACCCTAAAAAAGAATCAATACTTCAAATTTATTTTACTCATAGACTCTATACTTCATCAATTTAATTTTTACCATACAAACACATTTTGAACAAATTATGAATTAATAAAGGTGAGTTCATAGCATTTTTTGTTCAATCTATCATGTCAGGGTGTAAATAGTTTTTTTTTTATATAAAAAAAAGATTGATTATTTCTCTTTCTGTATAAGAATTGTTTATTGTGTAGTAATTTACTTTTTCTCACGATGATATATTAATAGTTGGTACACGCGATAGATATAAAATTTAAATAAATAAAAATAAAATAAATTAAATTATTATCGTATATTGTGTGTTCTCATATAGTAAGAGTCTTTTTAGCAAATAAAATATTTGATATTTGAGTCTCACACCCCTCATTTGTTTTTTGTTTTTTTTGAATGAGAGAGAAACTTCAGGATACTATCAGAGGTGTTTATTTTATAATATTATAGCGGTTAACATATGTGATATGTGTATAATTAAATACATGTGTATAATTAAATATAAATAGAACAAGATATTTACTATATATTATGTGTTTTTCAAGTGATAAAAATCTTCTTTATTAAAACCCAAGTCTAAAGTTTGAGACTCCTTCCATTTCTATCTATTTACTTATTTTTTAAATAAAAAAAATGGACACTTGATAGCGGAGAGAAAGTTTCAAGATATTACCAAAACTCTTCGCTTGGCAGCATAAAGAGAGAATACTTCATAACACTACCAAAATTGTTCACATTATGTAAGTTAATGTAATTCTTCTATATTTGTAAAACAACTGTTCTCCTTTTTATGTAGTTAATTATAAGAGTAATGATTGAGATCCTTACAAAAATTTCACCTCACAATCCTCACATCATCCTATGTAAAAGAGAGAGGAAAATAAATAAAGAAAAATGATGCAGACTACTAATTAGTGGTTGCACTAGGGATGTGGCAGTAGGTCCCACCCACTGCCACATGTGTTTTGTGTCTTAATTTTTTTTTTTTTTTTTTTTGGGCTTGCCACATCATTAGTGATGGTGTTAGTGGTAAAAATTTAGTGGTATGTAACATGACTGATAAATAAATAAGCAAAAGTACACATGAACTAATCACACACATTTAGAAATTATGAGATCCCAAAATTGGGGTCCCAAGCTTTTTCCTAATTATAATTGGTAGAGACAAAACCTAGTGCAGTGTTTTGGACTTCCAAATTAGCAATAAAACATATTTAAAATTTTATTTAAAAATATCAATATATAAGCCAAATTCCAGCACCACAATACATCAATTAAATCTTCAATGAGTTGCAAAGTTTTTGGGTACTTTGGGTTTTACCTACCGAATAATTTTTCCAATTTAAAATGTCCAAGAAAAAAAAAAATTTTGTTCAATGGAAAAAGCAGGTGAGAAAGTTGGAGGTGGGGTTTCCAGGAAAATTTCCATGATTCCAACTCTGTGAAGAGAGACAAAAAGATGGCCCACCCAACCCACCTGTATCCATCACTTCACTTGCAATTTGGTTTTATGTTTGTGTCTATCTAATAAGTTAGCTGTGATTCCAATCCCAAATTTCCTTGAAAGCCAAGCAAGTCATGTTGAAAATGTGAATAATTTAATATTTATGGGAAAGTCTTACCCACTTGGAAATTCTGTGTGGTGGAAATGTCAAATTTGTGTAAAGTTTGAAAGTCATCATATGCCTAAAGAAAGACAAATTCCACTCTGGAAAATTAAAAAGAAAAGATAGAAAATTGAAGTGACTTGGTGAATAAGGAATTGGAATTCTTTTCCACTCGCCAAAAAAAAATTTGAAATAATTGCCAACAATCCGGTCCATCTGGGTTGGTTTGGGATGTTCTAAAAAAGTATATTTTTTGACTTATTGGCTTATATGGATTGGGTTTGGGTTGGATTTGATGTGATGTGTTAGAGAGGTGATGTGATTTAAATAAGATGATATGACTTAAATAGGATAATGACTTTTTGACTTTATATATTATTTAGGTTATGCCGATAAGTTATTTGATGGTTTTAGGGCAAGGTCATTTGGTGCCGCAGACGTGTTCTGAGTGGTAAAAAATGTAGGGTTTATTATTTTATATTAAGTGATTAAAAATCAATAAAAAACATGATGTATGATAATTTGTGAGGAGCTCAAATACTTGACGTCTCAAAATGACTAAATAATTTTTTGTGATAAGAATGTTGGGGATTCTAGGTGAGTTGAGTTGGGGTTGTTTAACTTTGACCGTTTAATTTGTACTATTTCTAGTGAAGAATCAAACGTAGTTTGTCAATAATGGCTGAGAAGGGATGACAATTTCTTCTATCCGATTATGATATTTTTGTGTAATGCTTTACTTGAGGGATTTTTTAGGGAATAAGTTGTATCCAGTTGGGTATTCTAATTAGACCATTGTGTTGAGTTTTAGTTGGCCCATTGTAATAATTTAAACCATTAATCTTGTAAAACTCTTTTAATAGATTATTCATATAAAAATTTAAGTTGATCGGATAATCATAGTTACATGATTGAATCACATTATTTTCAAAATAATGAAAAATTTATTCTCAAAATTATACTTTCTTTTTTTTTTTTTTAATAAATAAGAACCAAACATATGGTTTCGATTTTTTTGATCAACTTTAGTTTTTTCATGAATGATCTACTTGGTGAATTCTACGAACATTTCAAAATACCAAGATGAGTCCTATAGTGGATATACTAAAGCCCAACAACACCGTCTAGTGGAAACCCCAACCTAACAAACCTTTTTTTTTTTTTGGAGATAAATTTTCTTTTCTCCACTTTATTCTACCTCGCCTGTCTTGGTTATATTTGTTAAATCGTTTTGTATGTATAAAATAATTATAATTTAATTTTTTCAAATATAATAAAATTAAAATATTAAAATTAATTCTCATCACTTATCAATCATCGTGCATAAGATACCATATTATCTCTTGCATTTATTTATACAATTATTCTAAAGTTAAAAAATTAATACACCTTGGCTATCTTACTAATTTTTGCTTCCAATATGATTCGTGGCAGCAAGAGAGCCATCGCCATCTCGCTTGATGTTGAGTACTGTTTTTAAATTTTTTAAAAATAAAAAATAATGAGAAGTTCGAAAATACTCACCCTCTTATTTTGTTCAAAAAAAAAAAAAACTTTTCAAAAAATTTAGAAAACATTTTAAAGTATTTCCAAAAATGGGTGTTTTGAGTAATTTTTTACAAAAATGATTCGACAAATAAGATTTTTTTAAATTAATTATTATTATTTTTTTATGAGAGAGAAAGAGAGAAATAATTCATTCACAGAATTTCTCTCCCAAATTCTCCCAAATGACATAACAAATAAAATATAAAGGGGTAAATTACAAATACATCCTCTGAGATTTGCTTAAAATACAGATTAACACCTGTGGTTTGAAAAATTATAAATACTCCCTTATTAAAAGTTTTTATTTAATAGAATTAATTGAAAAAATAAAATTCATAATTACTCTCTTATATAATAATAAAATTGCCTAAATTATTAATTAAAACATATTTTTAACATCATTAAAAACTGTTAATTGATTTAATAATTTATTAATAAAAGGAGTAATTTGTTATGAAATTAAAAACCTCAGGAGGTGGAATGTAATTTTCAAAACTATAAAAAATTCGTATTTTAATAAAATTTCAGAATGTATTTATAATTTATCCAATAAAAAAAATTGACTCATACTCCATTGTTCTCTCAGAACTCTTCTTATATGCATTCTCTCTTACTACCTCATTTGAAAATTGTGAAAAAATATATATATATATATATATAACACTATTGTATATATCATAGCACGTAAGTATAAAATTTAAAAATCAAGACTCGCCGCAATCTAATAAATTGTGATAAATAATATTTTAAAAAAAAAATGCAATAATACTAGAAAACCTACTTGTATATGTTGGTCTTTTTAATATTGTCAAATCACTTCACAATATTTTGGTGATATAATTTTTAAAATTAATGATTTGTCTTATCAATCCATGTCAATTATTGCGCATTTCACCTGCTAAATAGTTTACACTAGATCGCGGATCTTTATTATTATTTTTTAATACTAACCTAACATCATTTTTTATTGTTATGTGATGCTAGAGAGCAATCACAAGATATAGACCTCTCGCATTTTATTCTTTAAAAAAAAAAAAAATAAATAAACCTAATTATTTATAAAAGCATTTGCACCATCTTTGCTTTTAACAATATAAAAGCTTGATGAATTTATTAGGAAGAGTATTCGTCCCCGTCTAGATTTTGAATTAGAGAGCGTTATTTGGTTCTATGAAATTATCACAGGTTCTGTTTCGATGATTCGAATTGTTATTTTGTCGAATATTTCGTATATTTTGTCCAAAAAAAAGTAGGTTGATCCGATAACTATAACTTGTTCAATTTATTGCGTTTGTCACTAAAAAAATGTATAATTTATTTTTAAAATACAATTGTTATCTATTTTTTAGTGAAAAAATAAACAAGTTATAATTATCAGATCGACTTAATTTTTTGTGTGGATGAAATATAGAAAATACCCGACAAAATGAACGATTCGAATCATCAAAACGGGACTCGTGATGGGTTACACGATCCCAAAAAACGTCTTCCAATCTAAAACTTGGATTAAAAGGATTTTTTTCTAATTTATTAATGCGATAAACTTTTCTCCTGTCCGTAAAAATTGATTGGACCATTTAATTTTCTGTTGTGACTTCAGCTTGTTCTATTTAATGATTCTAAACCTTCGTCTTATAGAACCAAATGATTCTAAACCTTCGTCTTATAGAACCAATTGAAATAATCACCCACGCAAACAATATGATTGATTAAACATTAGAAATTATATGATCAGATTACATATGTTTTAAAACTAGATAATTTTAAGAATAAATTGTCTATAATTTTAAGACAAATATAATTTGATCATGTAACTATTAATATCCATTCAATTTAAATTTTTTCTAGAATAATCATTCAACAGGATTACAATATAAATAATTTGACTCATTAAGGTGAGCTCCCATAGCAGGGCAGCTAGATATATTTATGGAAGAGAAGCCACTTCTATATGAAAACCTCTATTTTTTATCATTTAATTGCAAGCTATATTTAGCAAAGTTTTAGAAACCTCAGTTGAGTCCATCCCTGAAAAGTTCTAACATTGTTTTCCCCATGCCATAAAATAGATTAGCTTTGTGGCAGGCCAATATAAACCAAAATGCTAGCAAAAAGAGACTTTCAAATAAATGATTCCTGTTTATACCACTAATTTTTATATTTTTTCATATTTCATTTTGCGAGTTTTGTTTTGGATTTATAACAATGATCCAAACCGTTCATCTTGTAAACATTGTAGTAAAGATTGTCTATGCGAAAAATTTAGTTTTATTGAATTTTAATGAATAAATAAACAAATCACATTTTGTTTTATAAAATGAAAGTTTTTGTCTATTTTAAGTTTACAAGGAGGACGGTTGGAATTATGTTTTGAGATCAAAATAGGGCTAACAAAATGAAGTATTAAAAAGTATTGAGGATAGTTGTATGGAGAGGAATCATTCCCTTTCAAGTATGCCATAATTTAGAGAGTAAAGTTATATCAACATATACAAAATAAGATGGATGAACTCGGACAACTCAACTAGGGCCTATGTCCTAACGATTGTGTAGTATCATTTTGTGATATGAAATTATGAGTTCAAATCATAAAGAGACATACTAAAAAAAAATAAAAAATAAAAAAACCCTCGGGTCACTCATTTAAAAACAAAAACTATCATCAAAAGGGTTTATTTGGGGGTAACCTATGTTGGCACAGTTTTTATCTTTTTAGGTCACATTATCTCTTTCTTTTTTTTATATATTTTTTCATAAAAAGTCAAAAAATATATTTATTTAAATCTTCCCAAACAACTCTTTAATCTAAAAAAATACTATTGTCACATCATTTTAAATACAAATTTTATATCATTTTTCTATTAAAATAGACATTTCTTAAATTAAAACACACAGATTGTATAGCTAAAAGTATTTCTAGGCATATGCTTTTCTTGACTTAGTGGATCCATCAAAAAGTAAACGTGATTGATGATTGGTTTTTTTGAAGGGTTGTTTCATTCAATTTATTTAGACTTTTTATTATAAATAAATAAATAAATCTATCAGACTATTTGATTTAATCTTTGCATACAGCTCATTATCCAAAAATAGCATAAATAAACTTTTTTTTTGAAAACTGCTATTCACTTTTAACTTATAAGTTATAGTAGACTGTATCAAACCGGGCCAGATGCATTACTTGGTGCAGCTTTTTTTGAAATTAAAAGTTAATAATAGAAAAAGCAACAATTAAAGTATTTTTCACCCAACTTTGAGTTTTTTCAACTTATTTATAGGTGTCGTTTGGATGTTTGTTTTCTAGTTAAAAAAGGTTAAAAATCAAAATATATTTGGCTTGCAAAAAAATTAAATGGAGAATCTTTGTACCAATTTGAAAAAGCAAAACTTAGAGCTAAGTAAGTAATCCGTGAAATTCGTAATCCGATCCAGTCTAGTCCAGTCTAATCCGATAGGTTTGGATTGATTTTTTGAATCCGCGGTTCGGTTCCGGATTAAAAAATTAAAAATCCGTAGTCTACGGATTGGTTCCGGATTGAACCCCACGGTTCCGGATTAGAACCGATCCGGACCGTATACAAATAATCTTTATTTTTATTATACATCCTCCCCCATAGTATATTCTCTTAATTCTATATAAAATCTAAACTCAAACCTAAAACCGTATAATATCTTCTTATTATACTTTTGTTTGTTGGTTTTTAGTTTTAATTTGTAATAGTTTAAATACTACTTATTGAAAACCAGTTTTCTTATGTTTTTGTTTAATTTAGTTAACAGTATGTCGTTATTATATAAAAAATATGTTGCTATTGTGGAACTAATATAGCGCTAGTTATATATTTTTATAAAATTCAAGTGTGTTATATATATATTTTTGTTATTTAATTATGTGAATCTGTGGTCCTTAAACCGATCCAATCCGTATTTAAATGGATGAATCGGATTGGATCCAATCCGTATTTAAATGGATTGGTTCGGATTGTTTCATGATTTAAACGGATTGGATTAGTTTCAATTTTTTAGGAACCGTAAATAACGAATTGGTCCTAATTTTATCCCAATCCGATCCAATCCGGATCATGCTCACCCCTAGCAAAACTACCTTCCTGAATGGATAGGTGTTTACACATTTGGAAGGGTAAAATGAGAAATTCAAGCAAAAAATGAAAGTATATGACATCAATCATTCACATTTTCACATATAATTTTTTTAAAAAAATGTCATTCTCAAAACACTGTTTTTTTTCTGTTAAAAAAAGCACATATTTTTTTTAATTCTTAAAAAAGTTAAAAGAGTACCAAAAAAATAAAAAATAAATAAATAAAAAAGTTAAAATCCCAAACAGCCACTTAAGTTACCTTTACCTTATAAATTATAAGTAAGAATTATATTAAATATTTCAACGTAAATTCTAAAAATAATAATAATAATAATTGTGGGAGGTAAAATCTGAACTACCATTTATGTATGTCCGAATAGACTTTGAGCAAGGCCACAGGGCCGAGCTAGGATGGAGCAAGTCAATATGACCAAGCTAGCATGCTTCAGAAAGAGAGTAGAATTATGAGTCGGCTCTGAACACTAAACTCACAAAGCGCTGGAATTAGGTAATCCAAATAGCCATACCATGTCAACGAGTGTTCCATTAAACATGAGCTTATCCACTCTTAAAAATCCGTGCATATGAAACACGATCCCATACAAAACAGAATGAGAAGAAGGGGTAGAATTTCTTAACCAATTAAAATGTACACAGGAACTAACACTCTATTCTTATATTTTTAGTACTTATTCTTTTAACTTAGGCCTCGTTTGGGAATAAGTTTTTTTAGTAATTTTTTAATTTTTTAGCTAAAATATGATGTAAAAAAAATTAGTATGTTTGGAATGACTTTTTGGCTTTTTACGAAAAGATGTGTAAAAAGTAGAGAGAAAATGAAATCTTTGACTTTTTGGTATGGGTTGTTGGTTTTTTAATTTTTTTAGTGACTTTTTAATTTTTTGACTAAAAAAATCACTTGCCAAACGAGGCTTTAGGCATAAGAGAGTCTCTTATCTGACCACCAACTAGAATTCTTCTTTTTAAGTATTTTCAGCCAAACAATCCTTTGAATTTAATCCAATCTGATGCGGTTGCGAAACGTGGTAAGTCTTTTCCCACATAATAATAAATAAATAAAACTATAAACTAGTTCAACTGCATTAAGCACTAGCCATTAACATATTTTATATATATATACCCCATTAAAGGGTAACCATTGGAGCTAGCGCAGACCCTGTTTTAAAGATGTCAACAATAAACCATTTTATAGTTTATTTATTATAATAGTAATAATAATAACATAAAAGCTATTGGGGAACCATTGGACCAATATTAGGGCATCACTGACTCATCATCAAATTAATTTTTATAATAAAGTTTGATTAGTCAGCCGAATCTTGTTGATGTCCTTCCGTGGATTTGATTCTCCATTATCTACCTCTCCTTTCGTCTTTTTTTTTCTTTTGTCTAAATATATAAATGCAAGCACAAGCACACAGTTTATGCACTTTTTTAAACATGTTTTCTGATTTTGTGGCATTTGGATGGTGTTCCACTAAGGTATTTGGCACTTTTGATGTAGTTTATGGGAGTGTTTATGTTCTTTAATTGACAAATGCTACCTAAGTGTTCCAAGACTATTGTTTAATATTGTAATTGTAGTGAAAAATATATTAGAAATAGATAAAAAAAATTAAATCAATGAAAAATATTTTGAAAAAGATAAAAAGTATATCATGCTTTTTAATTTTTTTTAATTTTTATTTATGTCACATGTATTTATTAGTAAGACCCATGTTTTCTTAATAATATGTGCTTAAAGATGGCAATGGAGTAATTTTTTTAACAGGTGTCCCACCTCTCACCTTTGCCTTGTGGTTATTCATATCAGGTCAATGTTATTTTGGATGAGGTTATTTTTATTTTTATAAATAAACTAAAATTATTAATTTTAATAAAATAGGGCATTATAAGTCAAATTTTAATAATAGACACCAGTATTGCAATGCAACAATGGAAGTTTTGAAATATATATATATATATATATGTATAGCTTATAGCATATATGTTATTTAAATTTTATAATTTAAAAAGTAAATATCTTTAATATACTTGAGTCGAGATAGGCCGGTGGATATTAGTATAGTATATTGAAAATGTAAAAAAGTATACAAATACATAAAAATATATAAAATGTGTATTGAATTTTAAATTTTTGGCATTATTTGATCATTAACAAATGCTCAATGTACACTTGTTAACACAACCCTTTAGTTTAACATTCTAGAAGCTAAAGAAGAATTCGATTTTGTTCACATATTAACAAAATATGTAAATAAAATATAAGTTTTTATTGATTTAAAATAATGGAGTTTAAATTTTAAATGAAATCTATGTAACTTATAATTTTAGACTAATCAAATTCTGTGTTTTATTCAAAATTAGGTTGGACAAATTCACTTTGGCTAAAGAAAGGCTTAAACAACTTTTCTCTGCGTAATCTACGAAAGTGGTGGTTTTTGTCATAATAGAAGAAAAAAAAAATTAATAAAATTAAAGAAAGGTGGTTCTATTCACACTCTTTCTTTATTAGATGCAATTCACTTTTGTTTTTTTCTTGGGTAAAATTATGATAAAACCCTTCACACTTTTGTCAATTATCTCAATTATCCATCTTAAACATTTATATAAATAAATGCTAATAGAACCACTCTTGAAGAAGGATAACAATTTTTGCCTTGTTTCTTGTGTAGAGATCTTGATATGCTTTTTATCGTATAAGTGATATCAACAAAATATATAAATAATTTAAAATTAAAATAAATGACAAAAACAAGAATATTCAAGTCATAAGTCTAATTTTAAAACTTTTAGAATAATAACTCTAAACTATATTGGAGAATTTATTAGAAAATTCTTTTTCAAGTATTTGTATTTGAATTAATTCATAACATATTTTTATATTTTAATAAGTCTTATTATTTGAATATTTGATCCACAAAATCCTAATTATCATATTTAAGGCATTTAATGGATTTTTTTTAACTTTACAAATATTTTTTAAACTCATAGCAACTTGGTGTGTACGATTTTGAATTTTTTATATATTTAAAAATTCATAATTTTTGTTGTACATATTTTTGTCTTATCAAATTTATATTTTTGAAACCTAATTAATGAGATCTATCAAATAAGATTTCATTTGAATATATAATTTTATAAAATATATAAATAAATTTGACAATGTGAATGTTCACATTAATAGTATCAATGTTCCATGATGTGAAAATTTATATTAAATAAATTTGATAATGTGAATGTTCACATCATAAAACATTCACACTATCAATGTAAACATTAATGTGTGTTTCACCATATTATTATTAGAAGTATTTTAATAACTATGTCACCCTTAGGACTTATTGAAATATAAGAAAATAATTTGGACTAAATGAAACATAAATAAGTGAAGAGAAATTTACGAATAAATGCCCCAATTATGTTCTTTCAGGCCAAAAGGACAATAATAATTTGAAAGATAATACTTCCCTATTTGCCTAAATGTCCTCTGTCCACTTATCTGTCAATGTGTCATCATTTTATTTGTCCATGTATCACCTGTCTATTTATCTAATCTATTTATCTGTTTATATCACCACTACCACCATTGTCACCACCATTGTCGTTGCCGACGACCTACTGCAACTTTTCCGATGAACTTTCTAGTGCTGACTAATTTTCCAACGAAGGTGTCCTTTTCGACAAACATTCCAACGGTAGTTTGGCGGACAGTTGTCTAGCGGTAGCAAAGTAAAATAGTTGAAAAAAAAACTTTCAAAATAATAAGAGTAATTGTAGAAACACTAATTAATGTATCAATCAACACATTAAGACACAAGACATGCATGTGACTTTCATCACTTAACATGGTCATACTTAATATTGTATTTAGTTGGTGTGTTAGTTGGTACACTAATTAGTGTTTATAGCATTACTTTTTTATTAAACATATTATTATCACCAAAAAAAAAATTAAATCTTGAACCAAAATATATATGGCACATAGGCATAGAATTTTCACTAATTATTACAAATAATGTGTATATATAATTTAAATCACATATTCTAAAATAATATAATTTTGCCTTAATTTTGAATGCAATTGTTAAATTACCACAAAAATTTTTTGTGTCAAGATCTAAAATAGGGAATCATAATTACTTAAACTATATTTGAATCATAAATTTTAATAAAAATTTAAAAGAAGTTTTAAATTCCTATCTAAATTGTGATTCAAATATAATCTTAAAACAATCTTCTCCAAATCCCCGCACACACAAAAATAATGATAATAATAATAAAAATTTCAAAAATTCTATTAAAATTTTTATTAAATGTCTTACATAGGTGTGAGACTCACATAAAACCTACATGGTGTGAGTCTCATATCCAAATAAGACATTTGATATAAATTTTTTAATATTTCTAGCCTTACTTTAATAATAATAATAATAATAAATCTTTGTTTCAATATTGCAGGCTGGCCGACATCATAATTGGTTTTTTTTGTGGTGGTGGGGGGATATTGCATGACGTTTAGTTGAATTAATTAAATGAGGTTCAGTAGTGTCCTTTACTGATACCCCACATTATTAAAATATTTCATTTGGATAAATTATATTTTATCTTTTATTATTTTAAGAAAATTATAAATTAATGTGATCTTCATAAAATATTTACAAATTTATTAAAAAAATTTATAAATTTGATAAAGTTTATCCCTAATTTAAATATTTTTTTTTAAAACTTCCATTAAATTGCAATTTCCCTTATTATTTTTTTATTTTGATTGTTATTTTTTTTTTCCCCCACTTTCACTCTGTACATTTTAAGTTTTTTTTTAATTTATTTTTAAAATTAACTTCATGTTGGTTGCCACTTGGCGTAAAAAAATATAACAATATCAGAAGTGTAGGTTAAATATAATGATACATGTCATACCATGTGGCTGTCTATGTGACAGTCTTTATCTAATTTTGGATAAAAATTAGTTTTAGGTGTAAATTGAAAAAAAATTAAAATGTAAAGGACCAAAATGAAAAAAAAAAAAAACACACACACACACACTTAAAGAACCAAAATAAAAGAAATAGTAAAATATAAAAACAGCAAAACGTAATTTACCCCATTCATATATAGATTGTCATGCACGTATAAATTTCACTTATATGCAAATTTAAAAATAATTAGATTATTAATTACATTTGACATGGTATCACCATTATATTAAATTTTTATTCGTGTGTGAGACTATTTGCACCCATTTTCGCTAAATTTATGTCGACAGATAGGTCAACCAAATGGTGACATATGGCAAAGTCAAAATGAAAGACCTTCATTAATTAAAGGGACAAGTAACATTAGATTGGTTGATCATGTGCTTTTGATGGCCCAAATGGTAGAGCAGTTATCAGACTAAGTTATGGACTTAGTGAGTGGCTTACAGAAAAGGGCATGTACAGAATGAAGATTTTGCTCTATAGATGGGAAGCCTAAAATGTTGAGGGACATGTGGCAACATGAAGGGAAAATAGTTCGACAGGGAAGGTTAAGGATTTGAGGAAGGTTGAAGGCTTTGGAATGAGGAGGCAGTTGCAAGAACAGTTGAGGCAGGAATAGTTACATGTTCAAAAAACTCAGTTTTCAGAAAACTAAAACCAAAGTTTTGAAGTCATGTTAACAAAATATGGCTTAAAAAATTATGGGAGACTTGCGTATAGATTTTAATAGATAGATTTATTATTCAATAGGTCTTACGAAAATTAATGGCATTTTTATCAAATACTATTAAAAAACATTGCTAATTGTTAATTTTTAGCAAAAATTTAAAAATGTTATCACAAAAAATGTCATTAATTATAAGTTCTAGCAACAATTTAAAAAAAATAGTTACAAAAAAAGTCACTAATTTTCAACTTTCAACAACAGTTTGAAAAAATTTTCACAGAAAAATATCACTAATTGTAAGTTTTAGTGACAATTTATAAAAATTGTGACAAAAAAAAAGTCACAAATTGTCAATTTTTAGCGACATATGCAAAAAATATTACAAAAAATTACTTTTAGTGACGATTTTATTAAGACTTATTTTCAATAGGATTTGATGAAAATTAAGTCAAACTATTAATACTTATTGGTAGTTTACGTATAGGTTCATAACAAATGAACTTGTTGTCCAATAAGTCTTATGAAAAATGTCACTAATTATAAGTTTTAGTTACATATTAAAAAAATCGTCACAAAAAAAGTAACTAATTTTCAACTTTCAACGATAGTTTGAAAAATTTATCACAGAAAAATGTCACTAATTATAAGTTTTAGCAATAATTTATAAAAAACATGACCAAAAAAAAGTCAATAATTGTCAATTTTTAGTGACATACAAAAAATCGTTACAAAAAATTATTTTTAGCGACGATTTTACTGTGACTTATTTTTAATAGGGCTTAAAGGAAATTAAATTCAACTATTATGACCTATTAATAATTAATCCAAAATTATTAATAAATTTATTAAAATCTTGTTTTGAAAATATTACTTTAAAAGAAAAAATAATAATTTGAATTTAACAAAATAAGTTCAAAATTATTTAAGGTTACATAAACATGTTTAAAATGGAAATTGTTTGTGAGAAATCCCTCAATCTCAACTTTTCTTGCAACGACAAAAAATAAAAAAAATTAAATTAAAAGATTTTCATTTATTAAAGACAAATAACAAAATATAATCAAAATTTCTAAAGTAAATTTTACTAGCCTCCTCCCCCTTGATGCTACTTCCACTTTAACCTTTACATTCTACCCTACCTTTCCCTCTGCAAAAAAGGTGACTAAATTTGAAAAAGAGATGTTGGATGAAATCGATTTGAAAGATTATGGTGGTGAATGCTTGATGGTAATTTTTCTACAAAAATGGTGACTAAATTTGAAAAGCTGATGTTAGATGAAATCGATTTGAAAGATTATGGTGGTGAATGCTTGATGGTAATTTTGAAATGTTGGTGGCAGTGGGTAGGGATTCGGGATGCTGCTGCGCCGGGTGCGCAGCAGCATCTGCTGTGTAGTAAAATTGGCCCATTTCAGGGTCTATTTTGATAATTTGAACCGTTCACATTTTAGAATACATCAAGTAGAATATACCTGCAAAAAATCAAGTTAATCGGATATCGTTTATCCGTTCATCCACTTACATTTCTATCTACAAAAATAAATAATAATTGTGATTTAAAGTATTAAAATGAATACAAATGTGAGATGTATTCTAAAATATGAACGGTTCGGATTATCAAAATGGACCCCAAAATAAGCCCATTTTACCGCATAGCAGATGTTGCTGCACATCCCGCGCAGCAGCATCCCCAAATTCCAATGGGGTAGATAGGTGGTGGATGGTGATATTATTAAGTTGTTGGTGATTAATAGATGAAAAATGAGTGAGACTCCTTTTTGGAAGATTTTCATAATTCTTAAAGTGATTCACATTACTCATCATGTGTGGGATCCACTCATTTATGTGTAGAGTCCATATTATGAGTGGTTTGGATCACTTTAGAGGTTGTGGGATCCTAAAAAAAGAGGGTCTCTATCATTATTGTTAATAGATTGACCGAAGAAAAAGGAAAAATGTTGGAACCCTATTTTTGAGGGAACCCCACCGCTCCCAATGTATTGTGATTGGCCAACTTTTTCTTCTTTTTTCTTTCTAACTTTGGTTAATATGTGTCTGTGAAATTTGTAAGGATCAAAAAATAAATAAAAAAAGAGGAATATGTAAAATATTATTAAGGATGGAGATGGGGAGTGAGGGGTTTTAGTGGTGATATTTGTATTGGTTGGGTGGGTTATTATATCAAGTGTTTCCACGAGGTTATGCGACATTTTTCATCCAATTTTAGATGGATGTTAATTGTTTGAGCAAATTTTAAAAACTTTGAAACGTAAATAACTAAAGTGAGAAAAAAAATAAAATCTAAAAAAAAAAGTGAAAAAAATTTAACGGTCAAAAGGGAAAAAAGTATAATGAATCCAAATTTTATTATAAAGTTGTGATTATGTCACGTGAGTGTTTACGTGATATTTTTCTTTCAAAATTAGATAGATGTTAATTATTGAAGTAAATTAAAATATATATATGTATATATATTGAAGACTAACACACAAAAAATTTTAAAACATGATGGGTAAAGTGTAATTTATTTTAATTTTTATTGGAAAAATAAATATGCCAGGTTTCAAACTAATCATCCTAGAGTTCTACTTGGGTAATTTCTTTGAAATTGTATTAGTGTACAGCAGGGTTTGTTCGACATTTTTTTTTAGTACTTTTCGAATTTTTTTTTTTTTTTTGCGTGATGCAGTTTATAAGTCCTCCAAAGTTATTAATTACTAATTACGGATTGGAGGGTATTGTTGAGCTCGTGAAAGCTTACTACAGGTCTCATCTTGGTAATTTGAACCATTCATGTGTGGAACTCGTCGAGTACTATATGTCTATAAAAAATTACGTTGATCGAATATCAATAACTATGTGGTCAAATCAGCCTTGTATGAAAAAAAAATTAGACGGTGAAAAATAAACGGCATACAAAAATTTGATTTGATCATATAGTTATTGATATTCGATCAACTTGATGTTTTACAAGCATATAATACTCGATGAGTTGTACACATTGAGCGGTTCGGATTATCGAAACGGGACTCGTGATAGACCCCACGGGCCCAACAGTACCCTTCAGTTCAATCACGGACCTGAGGGAAGCCATTCCCAATTACTAAATGGTTTTATTAACTAGTAGTATCATTCATAAAAGAAATTATCAGATAATTCTAATTTTTTTATTTTATGTATTTGTCTTTAAGAATGTGGTCTATTTTTAAAAATATATTTGTGCTATATTTTTTTGAAAACAAATGTAATAAAATAAAATGCTACAATTATTGAATTGAATTAATTTTTTTTATTAATGATATACATTAAGGATCCTAGAAAATGAACGATTTAGATCATTAAAATAGAACCTATAATGAATTATACGAACCTCTCAAATTTTCTCATATTAAAATATGAATATTGGAGAAACTCAACCCTGCTATATATATTATATATATAACAAAAAGTGTATAGTTGAACTTTCTCACCAGAATTTAGGATTGTTTTATCAATAGGCTAAACTAGTTATAAAAAATATTTAAAAAAAGTACTATAATTTTTTATTTTTTTTTATCTATTTTGTCACGCGTCTTTTCATAAAAAAATATATAAAAAATTAATTAAAATAATTAATTGCGAAAACTACACTTGACTGTTTGATAATGGAAAAATTATACATAGATGAGATTGTTATAAAATAATTACATTGTAAATATAAAAAAAAAAATTGGGTACAACTCTTACTCAAAAACAATTGTACAGGTACAAGAATAAATTTACACTATACACATAAGAGAGTCACCATCATAAAATATAATTTTTTATCACTGAAATATAATTTTATCTTTGATAATTCATATCCTAAAAAGAGTTTGCCATAAGGCAGCCCGTACTTGAATTATTGGAGTGTATTTTTTTTTTAATATTATGAAAAATTAAATTATTTATCAAACTGATTGACCTTTTAAAATTGCAAGTTAAAAATATGATTTCGTGAAATTACATCTTGAACATACGATTTCTTATTGACATAACTCATGTCTATGCATCACTTGGTCATGTCAATATAAAAGTGTATCTTAAATATGCAATTTTATTATGAAATCGTATTTTGATCATACAATCTTATAATAAAGTCGCATTTTGAACTGGTATTTTTTAAAATGTATGCTAGTTTAATAAATAGTTTAAAAAGTGACCTACTTAAATAAATAATTTTATTTTTTAAAATATTAAATGTGAGTGTTGATTTTTGACTTCACAGCCCAACAGATCTTTTTGCCGAGATCTAGGGAACTTATTTGAAAAGTACAAGAAATAATAGATTAAGCCAACACCTACACACAAGAAAACAAGAAATACCGCGATGGCTTGTCCAACCAAGGGCACTGCGACAATCAATTCAGTTACTTATTTCACAAGATGTTAACTCAAGTAAATACCTCACAATCAAAAGCATATCTTAGATTTACGAGGTGCCCTCTTTATGTAATGATCAGTGTCCAACTTCTCCTAGCAATCTTATTTCATGGGATTCTATCCTTTATAAGGATATCACTTATCCAAAACTCATTTTATTTAGATTAGGATTAACTATCCTAATAGTTCAACCTTATCCAAATAAGTAGTCTAACATCTTCTAGGATTGTTAATCCTATCTGAATATTTTGGATTCCAATATGATAGCATCATATCTCGGCACCTTGGTCCATTCACGTAACACCTTGGCTAACAACTTTGGCCACGTGGACAATTTTAAAAATTATGTCCGTACAACTATTCCTAAGTTTTATTACCTCGGCAATCTGAGGTGATGGAACTTATATCGTCTGATCTCTCAACATGTCAGCTAAATAACATGATGAAAGGAATTCCTTCAACCAAGATCATAATTTGTCGACTTCATGAAATAAGAACTTGCATGTGCTTACTCGTTAAAAACCAAAAACTAAAATGTTTATTTCTCATCCAAGTCTAACATCTCAACCGAGATCGCACTACTAGCCGAGATTACAATTCGCTAATTCAAGAACATCAAGATTCAAAATTTGTCATCTCAAAATAAACTCAACCGTCATACAAACATCATGACGTGTCACCTCCTCATTGGTTATATCGTCTCCGACATCTGGTGTTGGATTCTTCTATTCTTCAATGTGCTCTACGGCTAAATTCCTTAGATCTCGATTAGGAGATTTAATTTGATTGTAAGGTCAAAAATCAATACTCTCATTAAAAAACTCAAATTATTGTGCAAATATATATATATATATATATATTTTTTGAAATTTTCCAAGCCACATTGTGGAATGAAATTTTTTTTGATTGATTTCAAACTACCACGTAAACATATTCTAGGCCAATTACAAACTCCAATAATTTTTTATATTTTTTCATCATCTAATTAAAGTTATGAATTTTACTATCAATTAAAACACGAGATATTTACCAATAAATCCTATCTCACAAACAGTTTTACCGATTGGTCCTAAGGTTATTTCTATTGTTCTGATTAGTCCTATTAGTGGGGAAATATCTTACCAGTTGATCCTATTTCTTTTGTTTAGTAACATTGAGTGGTCAATTATACCCTTCCGTGTGTGTGTCGCGTGACATACATCATTCCAAGGCAAAAAGCATAAAAAACCTTAGTGTACTTTGTTGATATGTGACACTCATTGTGTGTGTCACGTGACATACATCATTTCAAGGTAAAAAGCATAAAAAGCCTTAGTGTACTTTGTTGATGTGTGACACCCATTGTGTGTGTCACGTGACACTCCAAGGAAAAAAGCATAAAGAGCCTTAGTGTACTTTGTTGATGTGTGACATCCATTGTGCGCGTCACGTGACATATTGTGTGTCACGTGACACACCCTCATAAAGAGCCTTGGTGTACTTTGTTGATGTGTGGCACCCATTGTGTGTGTCACGTGACATGTTGTGTGTGACACGTGACACACCCTCATAAAGAGCATGCATCTAATAACATTTAAATGAGAGCATTAAGGTCCCTCAAAATATCCAAGGACTAAACGGTTTATTAGAAAAAAATTTGGGACCAATTGGTTCATAAGTTTAACATTTGGAATTTATTGGTAAATCTTCCTTAAAACACACCTAAAATACGACGTAGCCGTATGCAGAACCAACGAATAATTTCTCTGTGGAATGTACAAATCCACCAGACATTAATTAATGTACCGAAATCGTCCTCTCCTCCTGCATCATGTGACCCGCTTTATTAGTGTACCCCCCACCCCCACGAGTCCGGATCCTCGGTTGCTATTTCCTGCGGTGGTCCCTGCAGCGGGACAAAAACGACGTCGTTTTTAAATTTTTTTTTTTTTTTGGTCTCCTTCTTTGCTCTTCTCTAACCTTTGAGGTAGAGGTTGTCTGACTTCAAACAGTTGTTGAATCAAATCTTTTGGAAATGTTTCTTCACTTCCAAACAGGAGATGATTTCAAGCTTTCAAGCTTGGTTAAAGAAGTGTTGAAATCATTGGGTGGAGTTCAGGCAGAAATTGTGTTCATCAAAGATTAGATTCAGAGCATGAGTGCCTTCTTGAGAGTTGCTGATGGAATTGAAGACACTGATTCAGAGCTCCAAACCTGGGTTCACCAAGTCAGAGACCTCGCTTATCACACCGACAACATTCTCGACACCATCATCGCCATGGATTCTTCTATGAATCTGTCTACAAAATTTATTATCAAATCAAAATCCCTAATTTGCAAAAAATTATCAAATCAATTCACCATTTTCCTTTCATCAGATCAAAAAAATCTGATATCAATGACCCTAAATCATTAAATTCATAAAACTCAAGAAATCAAACTACTTATCAAACCCATTTAAAAAATCAACAACAAATTCAACTCAAATTGAAGAGAAAAAAAAAAAACAGGAACAAATTTATATTAATGAATAAATGAGAATGATGATGAGGGCACTCGCTTCACAGTGGCAACAATGGGAGCCGAGCAATTTGACAAGGCAAGAGATCAGGGGATTTTTTTCAACTGGTATTTTATCACACTCTATGCTGGTATTTCTTTAACAAATTCATATATGTATATATATATATATATATATAACATATAAAACAGGAACAAATGAGAATGATGATGAGGGTTGTGGAACAAAACTCGTCGCCGCCGCAATCTCGCCTTGCCGCTGTCGCGTCGCCACTGGAGTCATCTCCTTCGCCGTCGTTCTTCTTCGTCTCTCAGTTCTCATGTCTCTCTGTTAGGTTTGGTTAGGTGACAGAGAAGAGAAAAGAGGGGAGGCCCAAATTTAAAAAAAAAAATAATAATCAATCAATCAATCAAAAACGACGTCGTTTTTGTCCCGCGGCAGGAACCGCGGCAGGAAATAGCGGCCGAGGATCTGGACTCCACCCCCACCTCCACCCATCCACACTTTCTACGTGGACCGACCTTGGAAATCGTACTACCGTAGGATGATTTCGTTCGCCAGAACTGATTGAAAGCTCTAAATAATAAAGCATTAATAATTCTAATAAGGTAGAAATATAAAAAAAAGAAAAATAAATAAAAGGAACACCCATCACATCATGGAAGAAGCCAGCTCTTTAGTACTTTTTTAAGTGTTCATTTTTTAGTGCTCCCAAACATTTTTGTTTGTTCACACTTAGACCACATTTAGCAAGGGGTGATTTTGGTTAGGATTTGTTTAAGAAGTGGTTTGATTTTTTGATTTTTTTCGTTATTTTAGTTTAGGATTAAAAAATCTTACTTGTGAAGGGTTTTTTTAATTTTTTGTGAAAAAAAAAATGTAATAATTATGGATTAGATGTGATATTTTGTCTTATTAGACTAAAAAACCTATTTTATTTTTTGTGACTATTTTAGCCAAGAAAACCCAGACCCCCCTTCCCAAAAGAGCTCTTAAAAAGTCAAAAGTCATTAAAAAAATCAAAAAATCAACAACTTATACTAAAAAGTCAAAAATTTTATTTTCTCTCTACTTTTTGCACATCTTTTCGTAAAAAACTAAAAAGTCATCCTAAACATACTAATTTTTTATACATCACATTTTAGCCAAAAAATTATTAAAAAAGTATGTTCCCAAACAAGGCCTTAAATAATAATTCAGTATGTCTAATTAACATTTTAATTTTAATTATATCTTAATATAAACTTATTAATAAAAATAATAAATATTAAATCTTAAATCTTAAAATATAATATATAAATACACCATAGTCATTTATTCATATTCTTCATATTATATTATTCTCGAAGTTTTAATTGTTTTCTTTTCATCTTCTTCCTCATGATTATCATCAATATTATTATTTTTTATTGTGTTATTATTTACATATAGAAAAAAGATTGAATAAAATCAAATAATGAATAAAAATAATAATCAAAAGAATTTTTAAAAATAATCTATCACCCAATTATGTGTGTATATTCAGATCTTTGGAGGTGAAAAAGATTAGCCGGAGAAGATGGTTGGCTATGTTTGGGATACTATTTTGGGCTAAAATAATCATATAAAATCAAATTGGCTATTTTAGCCAAATATGATAAAATGTCACATCTAATTCATAATTATTTCGTTTTTTCTCTCATAAAAGTCAAAAAAGTTAAAAAGACTATCTCAAACGAGACTTTTTAGCCTCAAGCTAAAATAGCTAAAAATCCAAAAAGTTAAAAAGTTAATTCACATTCTAAACAAAGACATAAAAAAAACCAAAGTTTGCTGCTTGATTTATTAGTAAACGATTCACTCATTATTTTTATGTTTTTTTGCTTTGTTTATCAATATGCACAATGAAAACCAATTGTGATGTTGATTGTGTTGAATGTGTAATGTTTGGTAATGGAAACTCAAAACAACATTTCATCCACCTTTTTATTTTTTATTTTTTTGATACCTATCTACTTTTTTTTATTGATGCGGAGAGATTTTAACAAATCAAGGGGTGTTGAAGAGTTGCACAGGTATGAAAGATCTGTTTAAGAAATCTATTTAAGGGTTTTTAATGTTTTTTAACTGGTGTAATTTAGAATTTTTAATCTATTTATTATTTAGGTGTATTATAAATTATGATTTTATTTTAAAGGGTAATTTGTGAAAAACACATAAGGTGTATTGAAAGTAAATTATAACTTTAAATAATTTAATAAAAAATATTGAGAAATTGAGCGTATTAAATAATTTTTTGAATACAAATAGAATCACCCATTTCTAGGGCTATGTAGGCCCATATAATATCTTCCGTCTCAAATCAGACTGGAGAGATGTTGTCCGGCCCATTGGGTTCATTTTTAAGTCATATCTTGATAATTCAAACGTTTATATTTTACAGTTCGTCAAGTACATTATCTTTGTAAAATAATCAAGCTGATTGAATAATAACAATCATGTATTCGGATCAATTTTGTATGAAAAGAATAGACGGTGAAAAAATAAACGATTCATACAAAACTAATCCGAGCATTTGGTTGCCGTTATCCGATCGACTTTAATTTTGCAGGAATGATGTATTCGACAAACCTTAAACTGTGAAAGATTTGAATTATCGAAACGATACCCAAAAATGGGCCTAATAGGTCGGAGTAGACTATCCAATCTGATTTGAGACTAGTAACAATCCAGGTCCTATCTCTAAGGCTCTGTTTGGGATAAACATTTTTAGTATGACTTTTTAATTATGAGTGTTTTAGGAAGTTGGTAAAAAGTTAACTTTTGACTTTTTACCAAGCTTTTTAGCTTTTTGGAAAGTGATTTAAGAAGTTGGTAAAAAGCTGACTTTTTACTTTTTAGTTTAATATTTATTTATGGTGTCAAATCAAATTAAAATGACCAAAATACCCTTACCCAACATAAGAATTTTTTTTTTTTTTTTTTTTGTCATAGATCCTAATTTGTAATTTCACACTTGCGTTTTTGGCCCTTCCCAAATCAATTTTGTTGCGTTTTTGGCCACTTGCGTTTTTGGAAAATGATAAAAAACGTGACTTTTTATGAAAGTTCCCAAAACAGCACATATATTAACTTGATTAAAAAAAGTTTTGTTTGGGTAAACTTTTAATTTTTTTATAGTTGATTTGATAGTTATGAGAAAAAAGTAAAATGATTATGATTTGAATTAATTAGCCTATTTTATTTTTTTATTGACTAATTTAACCTCAACCCATATGCTAAACGGGACCTAAATGAGATAGAGATATTATGAGTAATGTTTTTACTAACATTTCTATGAAATGTTTCATATAAGCGTGGGACCCTCGTATAGGTCTCACACCATTTGATAAAATTCTAATAAAAATTTTAGAATTTCTAAAAGTTTCCTTCACATAATATCCCAACTCATTATTGATTGGTTAAAATTAAGATAAATTATAAATACTCTCTGAAATTTATTTAAAATATAAATTGTTTCCTATAGTTTAAAAAATTATAAATAGTTCATTGTCAAAATATTTTATTTTATACTATTAATTGAAAAAGTAAAATTCTTATATGCTCTCCCATGTAATAACAAAATTATCTAAATTTTTAGTTGAAATAAATTTCGAACATTATTAAAATTTGTTAATTGATTTCATAATTTATTAATAAAAGAGACAATTTTTTATGAAATTAGAAATTTTAAAGAATGATATGTACTTTTCAAAATTACAAAAAATAATTTATATTTTAAATAAATTTAAAGAAATATATTTATAGTTTATCCTTAAAATTATTAGACTTTAGAATTGTTAAAAATAACTTGGTTAGCGTCAAGTAAAAGATAATTTGATAGGTGTAAAGTGATTAGTGATTGAAATAATGCTCAAAGCCATCAAATAATCAATTCTCTCATTTGAGGTACAATCATTTCATTTGGTACTAGATGCTATGATAACTATGGACTAGGAAATAATGAGAATGGTGAACATGATCATGTTTGTTTGGTTCGAAGGAACTCAACTAGTAATTTTATGGATCTTACCCAACTAATGTTTGATTAACAAAAATATTGGAACAATCTTCACTGTATTTAAAAGATTTTAATTTTATTGTGTACAAAACAACAATTAGAATTTAAAGAAATAAAGAAAAAGAGAGAATTTGTTTGATTACAAAAATCAAACTCGAAATAAAAAAAAAAAATAGAATAATAAAAACAGATTTTATTTTGTTATAAAAACAAAATTAAAATCTGATTTAAATAAATAACAATAACACAAAAAATTAATTAAATAACTTACTTGATTTAATTTCTTCGAATTATAATCTGATCAAGTCCAGTGTTTGATACTGTGTCCTTAAGACAGATTCGTCCTCTCCACGGTGCTTTCAGAATTTGGATGTCTATCTCTCAGGATGAAATGATCTTATCAACGAATAAAAGCAGCACTACAATTTATTCGTTCGTCGAACACACTAGGTGTTTATACTCTTTCTTTCAGAAATAAAATGCAGCAAAATGCAGAGAGATTTATAGCAGAGGATGAAGTACGAAAATTGGAGTAAAATCCAAATGGAAGGCTGGTCTATTTATAGATGTAAAGGTGGCTCTTGGTTTTGAATTGAACAGGTATGATACCTGTTAGCTTTGAATTCAAACAGATTTGAATCTGTTGGGTTTAAATTCAAACAGATACAAAAACGGGAAGGGCCCTGTTTGGGTGTGCAATAATACCAAACTAGTTTATTTCTGTTTGAAAACGGGAAGGGCCCTGTTTGGATGTACAGTAAATCCAAACTAGTTTAATTTGAATTCTGGATTTTATTTTACCAAAAATAAAATTAAATTCAAATGTTTGTTGCCCAAAATGATTAGTATTGGACCGAACAAGCCCAACCCAACCTCACACGACGGACGGCGGCGGCGGCGTGCTTGTGGTGATTTTTGAGTCTAATGGGTCTAGCCCATTTTGCCCAAAACCTCTTCCTTTAAAACACTTGGGTACCCCTTGGGACACACCACAAGTACCAAACCCATGCCTTATAAACCCATTCAAAACTTCCCACCAAATAAATGTGGGACAAGCCTAATTCAATACCTTTAAGAATTTTTCACCAAAACTCCATTTCCATGGAGCACACTTTGGCTTCAATTTTCCATTCACTCGGTAATGGTTTTGAGCAACCAAATATACCACGTGAATCACAACGCAGCATAGAACGCGTTACCACTTTGACCCGCGTAAAACGACGCACGGGGCCCACCTAAATATTAGACCAAACTTAGAATAAAATTCTGATTTTACCCAGAATTTATATCCATTTCCAACAAAAAATATAAAAGGATTAATAGTCTTATGAGATTATGAATATCATCACATAAAGTGATTAACTTTTTTATAAAATGGGTGAGATTGCTAATCTAATCCCATAAGATTAGGTATAAAAAGACAATTTTACTTTTTTATTACAAAAATAACAAAATTAATTTTTATACAATGAGAGTATTTACATAATTTTATAAATTTAATCCTAACAAACTAATATCATTACACTAATACACAAACAAACACATTTTATTGATCATCTCCAAACTAATATCATCATATTAATAATTTCATCAAATTTAACCTGCCAAACAAATGAGGCCAGTGAGATGAGAAAATGAAGGATTGGTGATGGGTTGGAAAAATGGATGAAATTATGGGAATGGATTGAAAAAAGGTGTGAAAATTACCATTAGTATAGGTTTTCAAAATAAATTTTAAAACAATGGTAAAATTTATCAATTTTAATAAGAAAAATGTTTTGTTTTGTCAATTTCAAGCCATTTGAGCCATAAAAATTGTGGCCTTCAACCATTGCTGTTTTAATAATTGTGAAGTGATAAAATTTTACAATTTTTTTTTTCAACTTATTTGCAATTTTTTCAAAAAGAGTGGAGGTAATGATGGACGATGGCAAGAGTAAAAGATAATTGTCAATAGTAATGAAAAGGGAAAAAAAAAACTTGTTAACTTTTCTAAATTACACATTTTTCATTAGTTTATAATCAACGGTTACAAATGAATGTTTATAATTAATAATCTTTCCATTTTAAGATATTAGTTTTTTTTAAAAATTTAACTTTTTTTAATAGTACAGTTATTATACTTCTAAAATATTAACTTTTCAAAATTACCTTTTGCTAGTACAATTATGACACTTCAAATAATATTAATCTAATTACTATCTACTACTATTTTAAAAATGTTAAAAGCCTGTCATATTTTTTATTTTTTTTAAATCTCAATTTTGCCTTCTCAAATTTACTATATTTTTTAAAAGTTATGAAAAATCCTATATAAACCAACTATCTTTTAATTTTTGGAGTTGAACACTCAAAAATGATATATTTGATTCCAAGAGTTCTATATAAATATAAATAAACTGTTTCCCTTTTTATAATAAATATAAATAATAAAAAAACCGTCCCTTATTTTTTACATCAATGATGATTGAAGAACCAAAAACAATTATTCTTTCTTAAATACCGTGTCTTTTTCTATATTGATATACATATAATATTTACAATTATCCATTATAGATCAAATCCTTATGAACAATTTTGGTTGAATCTTAATATTGTATGTATCTATTTAAATCTAGACATAGGAAAGCACATACGTTTTAAAATAGATATTTGTGTTGTATCTCAAATATACGCAGATTATCTTCATACACTTTCTTTTTGTTTAGGTTAGATTTTTCTGAATTGTAATATTTTACGTGGTACTTTAATAATTAAGGTATGATGTCAAAATTCTAAACAATAACCACTTTCGTTAGTTTCATTTTTTAAATATGTTTTCTAATTTTCAATTTTTCATATTTTTGTTGTTTATTTTTCATATTTTCTCAATTTTGGTGGTTAAATATACTAGAATTTATTCATATTTATATTTAAATTATACTTTTACATAAATATCTAATATTTAATAATCTAAATAGAATTAAAAAGTAAAATATTGGTAAAAATATTTATAAATTTGAACATGTATTGATTTTTTATTATTATATTTTGTTGTTGTTGTTATTATTTAATATTAATAAAAAAAATTCAAAAAGAATACATAACAAATTATTTTCTAAGTGTATTTAGATTAAGTAAATCTAAATCTAAAAATAAAATTAAAAAATAAAAAAGTATTATTAAATTAAGTGAATCTAAAAATAAATAAAAATAAAAGGGTTATTAAAAAAAATAGTGTCAAAGACAAAAAAAAAAAAAAAACATAAAAATCAAAAAATTCAAAACAAAAGTTTGGAAAAACAAACTAAATCAAATCCCTATGAATAATTTTGACTAAATCTTAAAATTATATGTATCCATTCAAACCTAGACATAGGAAAGCACATACGTTTTTAAAATAGAAATTTGCGTTGAATCTCAAATATTCACTGATTATTTTCATATACTTTCTTTTTGTTTAGATTAAATTTTCTAAATTGTAATTTTACATGATACTTTAATAACTAAGGTATGATGTTAAAATTCTAAACAATAACCACTTTTATTGGTTTCATTTTTTAAATATGTTTTCTATTTTTTGGTCTTTCATATTTTTGTTGTTTATTTTTTATATTTTCTCAGTTTTGGTGAATAAAGATTATAGAATTTCTTCATATTTTATATTTAAATTATATTTTTACATGAATATCTAATATTTAATAATCTAAATATAATTAAAAAAGTAAAATATTAGTAAAAATATTTATAAATTTAAACATGTATTGATTTTATATTATTATTATTATTAAAAAAATTCAAAAAGAATAGAAAACAAATTATTCTCTAAGTACATTTAGATTAAATGAATCTAAATCCGAAAATAAAATAAAATAAAGTATTATTAAATTAAGTAAATCTAAAAATAAAATAAAAGGGTTATTAAAAAAAATAGTGTCAAAGACAAAAATTATGAAAAACAAAAAATTCAAAACAAAAATTTGAAAAAACAAATCAAACCAAATATTGTAAATTTCTCCTTTTTTTAAAATATTTCTTCACTAATATCTAATTTTACTCAAATTATTCGCAAATTACATTTAATTTTTATGTGAATTTAATAATCTAATTAAAAAATAGTGTACATACACAGAAAAACACAAAAATGTAACACTAAACATTTACATTTTGACCAATTATTTAATAATGAATAATTATATTCTCATTATTATCTATATTATATTGTTGTAAAAGAATTTTACATATTACTTTTGTGATATCTTATATATGTTAGTGTCTACATATATAAATTTATATATGTTACTTTATTCATTCATTATCAATCTGTAATTTATATTACCATCGGATATTTTAATTTTATAACATATATCGCTTAGTAATATAATTATATTTGTTAGAAAACAACTGCGTAATTGTGTATTATTCTCCTATCAACTTATGTTTAATATATGTATACATACGTATTATACAAACAAGTGTTCACAACGAACACTTTTAATAATAAACCAAGACAATAATTGTAAAATACCTCCATCACGACAATAATTGTAGTTTTTTTCTTTCACAAAAAAAATTCACATTTTTTAGGGTAAATGAATTTTGAAATTCATAACAATATGATATTATTTCAAACTCCTATTCATCCAAACATTTTTATTACAATGAGCTATAATGATGAGTAAAAAAAAAAAAAACAAGAAGATGGTAAAACAAACACTACAGAAGATCTATTGCAACATGCTTTCGAAGCAAAGTTAGACAAGTTGAAACATGAATTGTCCTATTTGTTATGAAGTTTAAGAAAAAATAATATACCTCATGCACACATTTTAGTCAAATTATAAGGAAAAAAAAATCAAATGATACCCATAAATTATCGCAGCAACTTAATAATTCAGAAAGTAAGCACATCAAATAAAAAGTTTCAATCAATTTTTGTCATATACTGATTAATAACAAATGACATATGTAACAACCCTCACCACTGCTTACCGATTAATTACTGATTACTGTTAAACTGAGACTGATTATGATGGGTAATTGAACTGATTGAAATACTAAACTGACTGACCGAAATCTGAAGTTGATTGATTGAGTATATCTGTTTGAATTGCATTCTATCTGTTGATTGCCAAATTATCGGTTCATGTCTTTGTGTTTAAACTGCTAATTAAAGGCCTTATCGGCGGCCGAGCCTGAAATTGGTTGATAATTTGGGATTATTGGAATTTATGTGATTTTATGGTGTATTTAATTAAAATTTGATTTAGTATGATTAAACTAGATTAAATTAAGCTAATTGGCAAGAGTTTAACTTATTCACCATAATGCCATTGAGTGGCCCACTACATGAACTATATTTGAGCCTTGTTATACACTTAGGCACACATTTGCTCAGCCTCTTTCATGTTCAACCGACTAGAGAGGGAGAGTGTAGGAGAAAGCTTGATTTCATCTCCTATTTGCTTAGAGACTTGTAGAAATTGAAGATTGGTTCCATATTGAGCTCCTAAACTTGTAATTGAGGAACCTAGGTATGAATTTTGCCCTCTTAATTGTGTATTTAAGTTCTATCTAGCATGGATCATGGTAGTTTAAGGAGCTAAGTCAAGAATTGGTCTTTTAATGTTGAATTAAAGCTCATTTCATGCATGCATGCCTATATTGATGAATTCAAAGTTGTTTTCATGGAAGATTGTTACATGCATGTTCATATTTCATGTTTAGGACCATGAAGTCATCATGTTTTGAAGTTATAGACTCTTTTGAGCATGTGTTTGGAGCTTTGAATTGGTTAAATTCTTGCATGATTGCATGTCCTTCATGTTCTTGAAATATTGTTTGAAATCATGTTAAATTGATTTTCCTTTGGGGCTTTGATTTTACAATTGATTTTGAAACATGTAATATTATGGATTTTGAAGTGTTTCCCAGGAAATTAGCCCAAGAGGATCGAAATTTATACATTGAAACTTGGTTTTGAACTTGGAGTTCAAATCTGGAAATTCCAGATTTTTGACTCCCGCTCGAGCGGGGAATTCGAGCTCCCAGCATCTTGCACTGTTTTACAGTTCGCTCGAGCGGAGGCTTGTGTCACACGCTCGATCGGGGGTCGAGCGCCCGTCGAGCATGGATTTTGAGCATCCAGTACTTTTGCCATGCTTTGCATTACGCTCGAGCGCGAGAAGTGACGCTCGAGCGGGGGGACCTTTGTCTGCATTTCCGCTCGAGCGGGTAAAGACACGCTCGAGCGGGACCCTGCTTTTCTGAAAATTCTGAAAATGCTTTCAAAGTGCATCTTTGCATCCTCATCTCATTCTAAGCATTCTTAGTCCTTGATTTCCGACTGTGTAACTTAGTGTGTGTTCGTTCTGTCACTGTATAGGGTTGGCCTTCGGAGACGCGCTCTAACAATTGTGTAAAGATATGTTCAACTATAAATATTTCTGACTGTTTAACTGAACTGCTTTCTGAACTGATACTGTTAATCGAATGAATGTATGTCCTATATTCTGAACTGTATTGTGGCATCTTTAGCAACTACTGTTTACTGTTACTATTACAAAGATCTCTATCGGTTCCCTTGTTGGAACCACTACTGTTTACTAATTGATGGTCATCATTGACTGTTCGATCTTTTAAGACCTACTGTTTACTGTACTGCTGTGCTAATGGATGTACCACATATGACTGTTATGACTGAATGACTGTTATACTAAATTAATGAACTGTTTTCATTACTGTAAGGACAGTCATTCTTAACCTCTTTACGCATTATGTTATTCACTGGACTTTAGCTCACTGTTTATATATATATATATATGTAGGTGTTCAGGCACCAGACCGGAGCTAGGAGCGTGGGTTAGACTCTCCTTTTTGTCAAGCCAACCACCGTGCCTCACCGCGAGGTTCCGAGTCCGCCAAGCTATGGCTTAGGGGTGTTTTACTTTCCCCCGTCTGTCTCTGTA
Source organism: Camellia japonica (assembly GCA_030407325.1). NCBI lineage: Eukaryota > Viridiplantae > Streptophyta > Magnoliopsida > Ericales > Theaceae > Camellia > Camellia japonica. Next base: position 135,482,597 of record JAPPVO010000017.1, on the reverse strand, counting down.
TCTGTCTTGTGGTACTGCATAGACTGATAGCACTGTACTGTACTGTTTATCAGGGATTAGGTCCCTGTTCTGATCGACTATAAATGTTGTATATACTGTTTTGTACTGTTCATGTATTTATGTATATGTATGGAAAGTCTTTTGCATACAGACTGTCACAGCTCATTGGACATTGTTTAATTACTGTATTGGCTTCCGCCATGCCCCTGTACTCTGTATTACTGTCTTACGGTTAAGCAGGCCTTTGGTAATCTCGGATTACTGGCCAGTTACGGTACTAAACCCATAGGGGGCGGGTTTGGATCGTGACAGAGTGGTATTAGAGCGAAACTTAACCATGAGTTATACCGCACACACGTGTCCAAATGAGCTATAGGGTGTCCTAGAAAAGCAATTAGGGCATCGCATGAGCATGAAAAGTGTGTGTGGACATGATATGACTATATGTGTTAAAATGTTAAAATGTTTATAGTATGCAACTTCCTATGTTTATTATTGCTCTGTTGCATATAGTGAAATGGATAATGCAAATACTACTGATGGAACTGAATCATCTGAGGCCAGAATGGCCAGACTGGAAAGAACTGTTGAATTATTAACTGAAGCCTTAAGGCAACAGCAACAACAGAACCAACAGCCCCCACCTCCTTCTCCGGTACAGCCGGATCAGAATGTTAATGATGGGGACATAATTGCTCTCACTCAGAAGTTCAGCAAAATGAAACCGCTATCCTTTCAGGAAGGCCTTGAGCCGAAAAGCTGAAGCACGGGTTCTTGAGACGGAAAAGTTATTTGAAGTATTTCTGTGCTCTGAAGCACATAAAGTACTGTTAGCTACCTTCACCTTACAAGAAGAAGCTAGAAGGTAGTGGATGCTAGTCTGTGACACCAACACCGTTATGACATGGGCTCAGTTTAAGGAGTCCTTTTTCGAAAAGTATTTCCCTCAATGTGTCAGGGACAAAAAAGTAACTGAATTTGAACAGCTGAGACAGGGGACTATGTCCGTTGCTGAATATGAAACAAAGTTCACTGAACTTGCTAGGTATGCACCCCACATGGTTGATACTAATTACAAGAAGGCCAAGAAGTTTGAAGGCGGCCTTAATGTTGCAATACTGGACAGGATAAATGTTTTAAAGCTACCGAACTATGTGAATGTTCTTGACCGAGCATTAATGGCTGAGTCAAACATTGAAGCGCTGAAACAAACTGAAACACCAGCATCAGAATGGCGTGGAAAAAGGCAGGGTTTTAAATTCAAGAAAGGCAAAAGTAATCCATTGAACAAAAAGCAAAATACAGGATCAACGACTACTTCTAGTCAAGGGAACCGGTCTATACCGCTCTGTTCTGAATGCGGTAAGAATCATAAGGGAGTCTGTTATAAAATCTCTGATGCTTGTTACAGGTGTGGCAAGGTGGGCCACATGGTCAAAGATTGTCCTTCCACTGCTCCGGGCAATAGTAAAGCTGCACCAAGCATAATAGCATCAACTGTTACACCAAAGCCTAACCCCAAGGCTACCGGGAAAGAGCCTATGAGACAGGGCCGAGTGTTCGCCCTAGTACCGGGAGATGTACAAAATACTGAGACCGTTGTGTCAGGTATCCTCTCTATTTATACTCAAAATGCATATGTACTGATTGATTCGGGGTCTACACATTCATATGTATCGCATGTTTTTTTGCGAAAATTGAATAAACCCTTAGAACCCATGAATTATCTGTTAGCTGTATCATCACCCGTTGGGGGATCCATGACTTGTGCATATATGTACCCTGCTTGAGAAATTATTGTTGGAGATGCACATCTGTATATTGATTTACTGCCTCTGAACATTGATCATTTTGATGTAATATTGGGAATGGACTGGTTAACGAAATATCATGCTACCATAGACTGTGTAACAAAACAAGTTGTTTTCCGTCCACCGGGTTTACCTGAATTTGTGTTTAATGGAAGCGGAGTAGTACCTCCTCCGTATTTGATTTCATCTGTGAAAGCTGTTAAATTGATTAGAAAGGGGTGTAAAGGGTATCTGTGTTCTGTGTTAACTGTGTCTACTAATGTTAAAACTGATGTAAACTGTATTCCTATAGTTAGAGAATTCCCAGATGTTTTTCCAGATAATCTGCCAGGGGATTTGATTGATAGGGAGATTGAGTTCACCGTTGATGTGATTCCGGGTACACAGCCAATATCTAAAGCTCCTTATCGAATGGCTCCGACTGAACTGAAAGAATTGAAAGCGCAACTGCAAGAACTGTTAGATAAGAAGTTCATCAGGCCTAGTACTTCGCCATGGGGCGCTCCTGTTTTATTTGTGAAGAAGAAAGACGGCTCATTGAGACTTTGTATTGACTACCGTGAACTGAATAAGGTAACTGTGAAAAATAAATACCCATTGCCTCGTATTGATGACCTATTTGATCAGTTACAGGGTGCTCAAGTTTTCTCTAAGATTGATCTCAGATCCGGATATCATCAGTTGAAAGTTAAATCAGAGGACATTGACAAAACTACTTTTCGAACGAGGTATGGACATTACGAATTCTTAGTTATGCCTTTCGGAGTTACCAATGCACCTGTGGCATTTATGGACCTCATGAACAGAATCTTTAAACCATTCCTCGATGACTTTATTGTTGTATTCATAGATGACATTCTGATTTATTCCAAAAGTAGAGAAGAACATGAACATCATCTGAGACTTGCCCTCCAAACCCTAAGAGAATATAAACTTTTTGCTAAACTGTCTAAACGTGAATTTTGGCTTGATCATGTTATGTTTTTGGGATATGTTATTAGCAAGGATGAAATTTCAGTTGATCCACAGAAAATTGAAGCGGTAGTGAACTGGCCTAGACCAACAAATGTTACAGAAGTCCGAAGCTTTTTGGGATTAGCTGGATATTACAGAAGATTTGTCAAAGATTTCTCCAAAATTGCCTTACCGTTGACTCAATGAATCAAAAGGGGATATCATTTGACTGGACTGACCAAAGGAATCAGCATTCCAAGAGTTGAAAACTCGACTAGTGACTGCACCTGTTCTTATCTACCTTTAGGTACGGATGGTTTTACCATTTTAGTGATGCTTCTCATAAGGGTTTGGGGTGTGTTTTAATGCAGAATGGGAGAGTAATTGCCTATGCTTCCGACAACTGAGACCGCATGAGAAGAACTACCCGACCCATGACTTGGAACTTGCCGCAGTGGTATTTGCCTTAAAAATCTGGCGTCACTATCTTTATGGGGCAACATGTGAAGTATATACCGACCACAAGAGTCTGAAATATTTCTTCACACAGAAAGAACTGAACATGAGACAGCGGAGATGGCTAGAACTGATTAAAGACTATGACCTACAGATTTTGTACCATTCGGGAAAAGCCAACACTATTGCCGATGCACTGAGTCAGAAATCAATTGGGAACTTAGCCTATTTACTCACCGGACAAAACGAGTTGCTTTGTGATCTTGAAAAATCTGAAATTAAAATTGTTTTGCAAGAACAAGGCGGAACAATAGCTGCTATTTCTGCTCAACCAGCACTGATTGAAGAAATTAAAGAGAAACAGCAACAGGATGACTTCCTGAAGAAGATCATCGAAGAAAGGGAATCTAAACCAAGGTCGGGTTTCAAATTTGAAAATAATGTACTGAGATTTCAAGAAAGACTGTGTGTACCGAATGATTCTGAATTGAAAATAAGAATTCTGCAAGAGGGCCACAATTCAAAATTTTCTATCCATCTGGGGAATACGAAAATGTACCAAGACCTGAAACTGAATTTCTGGTGGCCGGGAATGAAGAAAGAAATTGCAGATTTTGTATCAAAATGTCTTCATTGCCAACAAGTCAAAGTCGAACATCAACGACCCGCAGGCTTATTGTAGCCCTTATCGATACCGGAGTGGAAATGGGAACATATTACCATGGATTTCATTGTTGGTTTACCTCGCTCCAGTAAAGGTATGGACTCGATTTGGGTTATTGTTGATAGACTGACTAAATCTGCTCACTTCTTACCTATCAAAACAATTTATAATGCGGACAAATTGGCTATACTCTACATTGATGAAATAGTTAGACTGCATGGAGTGCCTGTGTCCATTGTTTCTGATAGGGACTCGAAGTTTACATCGAGATTCTGGCAAAGCTTACAGACTGCATTGGGTATTGAACTGAGACTGAGTAGTGCCTATCATCCTCAGACAAATGGCTAGTCAGAAAGGACCATCCAGACTCTGGAGGATTTATTGAGAATGTGCGTCCTTGATTTTCAGGGAAACTGGGAAAGCCATTTGCCGTTGGCTGAATTCGCCTACAATAGCAGCTTCCATTCAAGTATTGGTATGGCGCCTTTCGAGGCATTGTATGGCAGAAAATGTAGATCTCCGATTTGCTGGGCAGAAGTTGGAGATGGGCCTTTGCTTGGGCCCGAGATTGTATATGAAACAACTGAGAAAGTAAAACTGATACAACAGAGGCTGAAAACTGCACAGAGCCGACAGAAAAGTTATGCGGATGTTAGAAGACGGGGCAAAGAGTATGAAGTGGGTGATCACGTTTTTATGAAAGTGACACCGATGAAAGGCCAGACTCGTTTTGGAGTCAAAGGCAAGCTAGCGCCGGGATATGTCAGACCGTATGATATTATTGAGAAAATCAATCCGGTGGCGTATCAAGTTGCGCTTTCTCCTGAAATGGAGTATATGCATAACGTCTTCCACATTTCTATGTTGAGGGATTACCTTCGGGATCCTTTTTATGTAATTGAGCTGACCCGTGTAGTGCTAAGCGATGACTACACCTATGAAGAACGGCCCATCCAGATTGTAAACAGACGGATCAAAAGGCTGAGAAACAAAGAGATTCCGTTAGTGAAAGTTGACTGGCAAAACCATGGTGGCGTGTATGCCACTTGGGAAAGGGAAGATGACATGGCCAAGAGATATCCTGAACTGTTTCCACTTAATCCTGTTTTCTTCCAGAATGAAGGTAACTCGAGTTTAGAGGACTAAACTCTTTTTAAGGAGGGGAGACTGTAACAACCCTCACCACTGCTTACCGATTAATTACTGATTACTATTAAATTGAGACTGATTATGATGGGTAATTGAACTGATTGAAATACTGAACTGACTGGCCGAAATCTGAAGTTGATTGATTGAGTATATCTGTTTGAATTGCATTCTATCTGTTGATTGCCAAATTATCGGTTCATGTCTTTGTGTTTAAACTGCTAATTAAAGGCCTTATCGGCGGCCGAGCTTGAAATTGGTTGATAATTTGGGATTATTGGAATTTATGTGATTTTATGGTGTATTTAATTGAAATTTGATTTAGTATGATTAAACTAGATTAAATTAAGCTAGAGTTTAACTTATTCACCATAATGCCATTGAGTGGCCCACTACATGAACTATATTTGAGCCTTGTTATACACTTAGGCACACATTTGCTCAGCCTCTTTCATGTTCAACCGACTAGAGAGGGAGAGTGTAGGAGAAAGTTTGATTTCATCTCTTATTTGCTTAGAGACTTGTAGAAATTGAAGATTGGTTCCATATTGAGCTCCTAAACTTGTAATTGAGGAACCTAGGTATGAATTTTGCCCTCTTAATTGTGTATTTAAGTTCTATCTAGCATGGATCATGGTAGTTTAAGGAGCTAAGTCAAGAATTGGTCTTTTAATGTTGAATTAAAGCTCATTTCATGCATCCATGCCTATATTGATGAATTCAAAGTTGTTTTCATGGAAGATTGTTACATGCATGTTCATATTTCATGTTTAGAACCATGAAGTCATCATGTTTTGAAGTTATAGACTCTTTTAAGCATGTGTTTGGAGCTTTGAATTGGTTAAATTCTTGCATGATTGCATGTCCTTCATGTTCTTGAAATATTGTTTGAAATCATGTTAAATTGATTTTCCTTTGGGGCTTTGATTTTACAATTGATTTTTGAAACATGTAATATTATGGATTTTGAAGTGTTTTCCAGGAAATTAGCCCAAGAGGATCGAAATTTATGCATTGAAACTTGGTTTTGAACTTGGAGTTCAAATCTGGAAATTCCAGATTTTTGACTCCCGCTCGAGCGGGGGAAGTTGCGCTCGAGCGAGGAATTCGAGCTCCCAACATCTTGCACTGTTTTACAGTCCGCTCGAGCGGAGGCTTGTGTCACACGCTCGATCGGGGGTCGAGCGCCCGTTGAGCGTGGATTTTGAGCATCCAGTACTTTTGCCATGCTTTGCATTACGCTCGAGCGCGAGAAGTGACGCTCGAGCGGGGGGACCTTTGTCTGCATTTCCGTTCGAGCGGGTAAAGACACGCTCGAGCGGGACCCTGTTTTTCTGAAAATTCTGAAAATGCTTTCAAAGTGCATCTTTGCATCCTCATCTCATTCTAAGCATTCTTAGGCCTAGTTTAAGGCATCTTAATGAGGATATAGATGTAGAACCACACCGAGTCTAAGTAGGGACTAAGTCCTTGATTTCCGACTGTGTAACTTAGTGTGTGTTCGTTCTGTCACTGCATAGGGTTGGCCTTCGGAGATGCGCTCTAGCTGCTTATAGCCCGGAACTCTGTGAGTAACAATTGTATAAAGATATGTTCAACTGTGAATATTTCTGACTTTTTAACTGAACTGCTTTCTGAACTGATACTGCTAATCGAATGAATGTATGTCCTATATTCTGAACTGTATTGTGGCATCCTTAGCAACTACTGTTTACTGCTACTGTTACAGAGATCTCTGTCGGTTCCCTTGTTGGAACCACTACTGTTTACTGATTGATGGGCATCATTGACTGTTCGGTCTTTTAAGACCTACTGTTTACTGTACTGCTATGCTAATGGATGTACCACATATGACTGTTATGACTGAATGACTATTATACTGAATCAATGAACTGTTTTCATTACTGTAAGGACATTCATTATTAACCTCTTTACACATTATGTTATTCACTGGGCTTTAGCTCACTGTTTATATATATATATATATATATATGTAGGTGTTCAGGTACTAGACCGGAGTTAGGAGCGTGGGTTAGACTCCCTTTTTTGTCAAGCCAACCACCGTGACTCACAGCGAGGTTCCGAGTCCGCCAAGCTATGGCTTAGGGGTGTTTTACTTTCCCCCGTTTGTCTCTGTATCTGTCTTGTGGTACTGCATAGACTGATAGCACTGTACTGTATTGTTTATCAGGGATTAGGTCTCTTGTCTGATCGACTGTAAATGTTGTACATACTGTTTTGTACTGTTCATGTATTTATGTATATGTATGGAAAGTCTTTTGCATACAGACTGTCACAGCTCATTGGACATTGTTTAATTACTGTATTGGCTTCCGCCATACCCCTGTACTCTGTATTACTGTCTTACGGTTAAGCAAGCCTTCGGTAATCTCGGATTACTGGCCGGTTACGGTACTAAACCCATAGGGGCGGGTTTGGGTCGTGACATCATAATAAATTGTATAACTTGACAGTTTCATAAAAATGACCATGCAAACACTTATATGAATCTATAAATATCATGAGAATAATTATGAAATTTATATATCAATCGAAATATTAAAGTACAATATTTTTTCATTTAAAAAAAAAAAAACTATTTTACATTTTTTACATAAATGAAAATAGATTAATGGCTAGTATTATATTTTTTATCATGCAAGATATTTGTAGTACAGGAAATGAAACTCAATAATTCTTGATGTATTAAAATAAATTACATATTGATATTAATACATTCTTACACCAATAATATACAAATAATATGCCATAGTGGATTCAATAAATTTGTATTATGAGATGAACAATTAAACAAAATTGTGTAATTATGCAATTAATGTCATACTTTCAATTATATTACAGGTATGAATTATGAAAAATTGAAATGAGAAGTTGATAAAAATGATTTGTGTAATACAGATATTTCTTACTTAATAAAGACTTCCTTCCCAAAAACCAATTTGTCTTTCAAAAGATTTATTTATTTTTTATTATTTAAGATAAGATTGTAATTTCAACAATCTAATTATAAATTAATATTTTATATTTATAAAATTTCTCATTTATCATTTAAATTCTTCAGTTGAGTATGTATTCATTTCTTACTTAATTATAATTTAAGTACAGATCAATTTATTCATAGAAGTCTCCATACTTTGTTTATATATCACATATTAATTTAAGAGACACTTATAATTACAGTACTAACAGTTAATGAAAAATTACATGCCATATGCAACGCACGTGCCCAACCACTAGTGAATTTAAAAGAAAGAAAAAATAAAAATATATGTTATTTTAGTTCTTGATTTTTGAAAAGAGATTAATATTTTGAGACAGTAAAAAATAAAATAAGAGACTAATATTTTAGAAATATCATTTTAAAATTTAAATTAAGAAAATTAAAAATAAAAAATTTAATTTCCTATTCGAATCAAATTTTGATTTTTTTTTTAATAGATAATTTATACATATAAATAAATAAACTAAATTATTTAAATTATCATAATGAAACCAGTGGGCCAACAATGTCTAACAGTAGCTCTGGTTCATGCCCATCCCTTTATTATGGATTATTTTGAGAAAATGGTTATAATCAATTTTTTAGTTAAAAGTTATTTATAATCAATTTTTTTTGTAAAAAAAAAAAATAGATTATAATCTAAGAAATGAATTATAACCTACTTTCCAGCAAACAAGGTCTAAATCTGTACTACTGCAATATTTTGGCGCCAAAAAAAATATAAAAAATAAATAAAAAGGGCAATAAAGAAAAAGCCACGTGGAGGCGTGCATAGTCGGTCAGAACAGGAAACATCATTATTATGTTTTGGAGGGTGGCTACTGCGCTGTTGTGCGCCGCATGGCTTATTTTGGGATCATACTATAATCGGAATCATTCATTTTTTTAATTTTCGTTTGACATTGAATTTTTTACTTAATTTTTTTATATTAAAAATTTTTTAGTTTGGTTTTTTAATCTTATTTAAACTTTATTTGAGAACATATTATTTTAATAATTTTTTAACAACGTTTTAGTTAAAATATGAGATAAAAAAATTAGTATATTTGAATTGAATTTTTAATTTTTTATGAAAAAATGTGCAAAAGTAAAGAAAAAAAAGAATTTTTTGACTTTTTGATGTAAATTACAGACTTTTTGATTTCTTAGTAATGTTTTGGCTTCTAAGTTAAAACAAACATTTGCAAAACGAGGCCTTAGTTGGGTTTTTTTGACTTTTGTAAAAGAAAATATAATAATTATAGTTTGAATGTAGCATTTTATCTTATTAAATTATGTAGATAATTTTGTCTTTTTTGTACTTTTCTAGCCAAAAATCTAAAACAAAACGAAACTTTAAGATACATTGAACTAAAACAATTAATTTATTAATTTATTGACTTATTTAAGTCACAGAATCAGCTTATTTGATTTGAGTTTTTAAATTTATTTTATTTTTCGTATTTTTTTTATTTTTATTGATTTTTTAATATTTTAAGAAATTTTTTTTTAATTTTTAGATGCACCTAACATAAATATAATTAAAAAATATAATATTTGTTAAAAAAATCTTTAAAAAATTCACTAAATACCAAAAATATATAATAAAAAAATGAAAATTCAGTATATTTTTTTGTATTCTTATATATTTATTAATTTTTTAAAATATTTTTTTACAAATAATTTACTTTTTAGATATATCTAAGTTATCTAAGTAAGGTGCATCTAAAAAAGTAAAAAAAAAAAAAAATTGCTTAAAATTTTTAAAATATTCACTAAAAATAAATAAATAAATAATTTTTAATTTTTAATTTTTAAAAAATTAAAATCAAATACAGTGATTATTATTATTATTTTTTATACACATTTTCATAAATAAATAAATAAATAATTTATAGGTCATACCTAAAACAACCTTGAGTAGGATAACCCAATAAGATGTGACACTTTGATAAGATTTTAGGGCATAATTTCTAAGCTCCCAGGTTCTACTCTTCCCGGGACCAACTACTCGGTGCGACAGCACATATAATTGATAGGACAAACCTTTTAGGGTTAATGATTTTTTGTCATTATTTTTGTAGTGTAAAGATCTCACTACAGAAAATCTAAATCCACTTTACTCTACCCCAATCGAGGATTGACACCCACTCTAATATTAGATTACAGTCACCAAAAAAATCATTATTTTTCTAACAATCCCTCACATGAATGAAAATTGACCGAATAATAACAAACGAACAATGCTTAACAACAAAGACTGCGAGAGAGTGCAACGAAATAACCCCGGTATCAGAAAAGATAGCTTTTGACTTTGAACCCCTCCCAGTAAAGTCTATTGGATTTACTAGCTGTCCAGTGAACATAAAGTTTTGAACTGCTCTGCTGTTTATGTAAAACCTAGACAACAGATCTCACACAGGAATTACTCCAACCATCGTTCTGTTATCACTGTTGTGTCCGGTTTGGCCCTAGAACACTAGCCTAGTTTTGTGAATGGTTTAAAGAATTAGGCCTTCTCAATTCTTATAGAAACGACCCCACTTTACACTCACATGGGTGACTCTACTTGAGTATCCTGTTATACTTAGCTCCACAACTTAACACACTAGAGTCATTAAAAGCTCAGCTTAACCTTTACACTTGTAGGTATCGCTGATAAAAGGAATGGCCGGAGATTTAACCTCCTCAGTGACATACCACCGTTACACGTAATTAGGTTATTCCATTGAATCTAGATCTTGGGATATCCAGTCAACTTGGTTGGGTTTCCATTTCGGTAACACCTTATACTAAAGGCCTTAACCCTATTCCTTCTAATGACTTCTCTATTAACACTCGATTTAACCATTTGGTTAGCGGGTCTGTAATGTTGTTCTGAGACTTTACATAGTCTAAAATGACAACTCTGTTCGAGAGTAGTTATCGTATGGAATTATGTCTACGACGAATATGTCTAAACTTTCTATTATACGTATTACTATATGCCCGTCCAATCACCAATTGACTATTACAATGAATACAGATGGCTGGCACAGGTCTCGACTAATATGGAATATCCTCAACGAACTGGCGAAGCCATTCAGCTTCTTCAGTTGCTTTATCCAAAGCAATAAACTCAGATTCCATCGTTGATCTCGATATACACGTTTATTTGGAAGATTTCCAAGACACAGCTGCTCTTCTGAGGGTAAACACATAACCACTAATGGATTTGGAGTCATTTATATCAATTATCCAATTAGCGTCACTATACTCTTCTAGTACCACTGAGTATCTGGTATAATGCAGCCCATAACTTCGGGTGTAGTGTAGATAATCTAACACCCGCATAATGCCCCACCAATGAGTAACATTCAGATTACTTGTGTATCTATTAAGCCAGCTAACGGAATAGGCTATATCTGGCCTTGTACAACTCATCAGATACATCAAACTTCCAATGACTTGAGAATATGCTAGCTGAGAGACACTCTCACCATTATTCTTGGTCAAATGTAAACTCATGTCTACCGGTGTCCTAGACACACTTGTATCTGATTTACCAAATTTCTCAAGTATCTTCTCAACATAGTAAGATTGAGAAAGTACAATACCATCAGATGTTCTGGTAATCTTAACACCCAGAATTACATCTGCAAGGCCCATATATTTCATGTCAAACTTAGAGTTTAACAATCTCTTCGTAGTTCTAATTATCTCATCATTATTACCAGCAATAAGTATGTCATCAACGTATAGACACAAAACGACATAACCTCTGTCAGTGTCTTTGACATATACGCATTTGTTACATTCATTAATTTTGAACCCATTTGACAACATAGTGTTGTCAAACTTCTTATGCCATTGTTTAGGAGCTTGCTTCAAACCATACAATGATTTGACAAGCTTATAGACTTTCTTATTTTGTCCTGGAGCTGAAAACCACTCGGGTTGCTCCATGTAAATTTCTTCATCTAAATCTCCATTTAAGAAAGCTGTTTTTACACCCATCTGATGTATTGCTAGACTACATAAAGCTACTATCGCAATCACCATGCGAATGGATGTAATCCTTGTCACAGGTGAATACGTATCAAAGTAATCTAGGCCTTCTCGCTACCTATCTCCTTTGATAATTAGCCTAGCTTTATACTTATCAATTGATCCATCCGCTTTCATTTTTCTTCTAAAAATCCACTTACTTCCCAAGGCCTTATTGCCTGGAGGTATATCAACTAATTTCCAAGTATGGTTTTGTAAGATGGAATCAATCTCACTCTTAATTGCTTTTTTCCACAAAGGACTTTCAGGTGAAGTCACAGCTTCATGGAAAGTTCGAGGTTCTCACTCTAACATATATGTCAAGAAGTCCAGATCAAAGAACTTTGCAGTCCTAGCCCTCTTACTCCTTCTTGGCTTATCTATTTTCTTAGTTTGATCATCGACTTGATCATTGACTTGATTATCCATGTGATCATCTACGTGATCATCTATGTGATCATTGTCATCTTTAACTTCTTTCATAGAACTTGGAACCCCTTCTTGGAGACGATAAGGAAATACATTTTCAAAGAAAGATACATTTCTTAATTCTAGGATAATATTCTTGTGTATATCTGGAATAGCAGATTTAAACACAAGAAATCGATATGCACTGTTATTATGTGCATATCCAATTAATACACAATCCACTGACTTCGGTCCTATTCGAGCCCACTTGGGTGTAGGCACCACCACTTTTGTAAGACACCCCCACATTTGTAAGAATTTATAAGAAGGCTTGATGCCTTTCCATAACTCATATGGGGTCTTGTCCACATTCTTCCAGGGTACTTTATTTAGAATGTAATTCACGGAGAGAATTGTTTTCCCCTACATGTTCTCTGGCAATCCAGAATTTATTAACATTGCATTCATTATCTCATTTAGAGTCCTATTCTTCCGCTCAGCAATCCCATTTGACTGAGGAGAAAAGGTGTCGTGGTTTGGTGGATCCCGGATTGAGCACAAATCTCAAGAAACGGTGATTTATACTCACCACCACGATCACTTCTTAAAGCTTTAATCTTACGGTCTAATTGATTCTCAACTTCATTCTTATAAAGAACAAACTTGTCCATAGCCTCATCTTTGCTTTTGAGCAAATATACATAACAATACTTGGTGCAATCATCAACAAAAATGATGAAGCACTTATTGCCACCATGTGATTGTCTTTAAGTCACACACATCACTATGTACTAAGTCCAACGGCTCTGAACTTTTTTTAATAGAATGAAATGAAGATCTTGTTAACTTCGCTTCAACACAAGTTTCACAATTGTGTTTCGGATTAATCTTAAAAGATGGTATGTGATCTAACTTGATTAATCTATGTAAAGATTCAAAGTTCACATGTCCTAGTCTACCATGCCACAAATTGGAAGACTCAAGCATGTAAGTAAAAGAAGATGCATCTTTATTCATCTTTGGGATAAGAGATATTACATTGAGTTTAAACATACCCCCTAACATATATCCCTTACCTACATACACTCCGTTCTTGGTCAGAACGACCTTGTTGGACTCAAAGAGCATGCAAAAACCATGTTTACTAAGAAGAGATCCCGAGACAAGATTCTTACGAATGTCCAGAACATACAAGACTTCGTTCAAGGTCAGCTCCTTTCCTGAGGTCAACTTCAAAACCACCTTTCCTTTCCCCCTAACCATTGAGGTATCAGACTTCCCCATAAACAACTTCTCGCCGTTTATAATCGGCTCGAAAGTTGTAAACAACTTCTTTTCGGAGTAGATGTGGCATGTAGCCCCAGTATCAATCCACTATTCTCTTGGGTTTGAACCCACCATATTTACCTCAGAGACAACGGTAGACAAGTGCATGTTATCCTCATCATGAGAGTGCTGTTGCATATTTGCCATGTGAGCATGGGGTTTGGTTTTGTATGGCTTCTTCTGCTTGCGACAGTCACTAGCCCGATGCCCCTCACTACCACAATTGTAGTATTTCCCTAAGAACCGATAAACAGGTTCCTGTGACTTGTATGTCAGCTTCTTTGCAACACCACCCCTTGGCCCCAGCTTTGAGCCCTTGTTTAGAAGAGGCTTCTTCCTCACCCTAGAAGATTTGCCATGCTCAATGACATTGGCCTTTATAGAGGAGGTGCTCCCTTATTTCTTTCTATTATCCTTCTTAATTTAGAGTTAGACAATCAGGTTTTCAACTGACATTTCTTTGCGCTTGTGTTTCAAGTAGTTCTTGAAGTCCTTCCAACAATTGGGAAGTTTCTCAATGATCACAACAACTTGGAATGACTCATTTGAAGGCATCCCCTTAGCATGAATTTCATGCAAGATCACTTGGAACTCCTAGACTTGGCTTATCAAAGTTTTTGAATCTATCATTTTAAAGTCCAAGAACCAGCCAACGACAAATTTCTTTGCCCCAGCATCCTGAGTCTTGTATTTTTTGTCTAGAGATTTCTATAACTCCTTTGCTGAGCTCTTGGCACAAAACACATTGTAGTGTGAGTTTGCCAAGCTGTTGAATACATAGTTCCGGCAAAGATAGTCTGTCTACTTCCATGTGTCAAGCGCCATGACCTTCTGCCTATCTAGCTTATTCTCTGCTATGGCTGGAAGATCTTTGCTCAAAACCTTTGCGAGGTTCAGTGTGGTCAAGTAGAATAGCATATTTTGCTGCCATCTTTTGACGTTCACCCCAGCAAATTTCTTTGTGCACTGATGGTGACTGAGTGGTTCTCCTGGAATAAGCGGAGTAACACTAGGGTTGACCACAGAGGTCATAGTTGGGGTTGGTAAGCCAGTTGCCTTGGGGTTCAAATTCGTCGCCTCACCGGTTGGGTGATGGAGGTTGTTCGACGTCTGTCTTCCAAGATACCACGGTTGGACCAGCTACGCAATGCACCGACTAAATAGCTTCAGTGAATAGAACTTTGCAGCACTTTCTCACTAGAAGAATATAATATAAAACTGAAATTTGACAAGAAGAGCAACAAATTTTCTAGTGTAGAAAATTGAAGGAGAGGGCCTCCTTTTATGCACAGGGAGAGAGAGAAGAAGAGTCTTCCCTCCAACAAATGCAGGATTTAATTCTGCGTTAACCTACAAAACTAATGGGTTTAAGTCTATCATCAATAGAAGAGTTACTAGCTATACACATAAGTTTTGTGTATATAAATATCTGCAGCCTACAAATCTGGCTTGGTCCAAAAAGATTAAAATGAGTGGGCCAAGCCCAACCCCCACACTTAATCCATTAAGCCTAAGCCCAAGTCCCAAGTCCCAAGATCCACGATCCACGACCTAGACCCGACCCGACCCGACCCGGTCTGGGCGCGTGGTGCGCGCTTGGCAATTTTAGCATAACCAATTTGGACTATAGTCTTGGCTCAAGTTCATCCTTGAAGCATCCATAACTCTCTTCATTCGGAAAATTTGGATGCCCCAAAGGGCTCACACCCTAAGGCAAAGAATAAGATTTAAATACCTATCAATGCTCTCTTCTATAATCAATGTGGGATACAAAGTTTTATACCTTTCCCAACAGCTCTTTCATGAGGCCAACTTAATGAGTCAATTTCTCATTCAAATCTTAATGGTTTTTGGTCATTTTTTTTGTGGTATAAAGATCTTAGTACAAAGAATCTAAACACACTTTACTCCACTTCAATCAAGGATTGACACCCACTTTAATATTGCATTAAAGTCACCAAAAAAATCATTATTTTTCCAATATCATTATTATGAGAAATAGAGGGAAACATTTTGTCAAATTTTAACAATGCTATAGTAATTTGGAAAAGCATTATATATGATTTTTTAAAAAGTTTTGCCAAATTTTAACTTTAATAATTATTTTTCTAGCACATCACTAAACATGCTCTAAGCTTATAAAAATGGCTAGAAATAAATTAAACTCTAAAAATTGATCAAACCTAAAAGATAACATTTTATCAAACTATTTAGATTGTGTTTGAATTATAATTTTGAGAAGAAAAACAAAACAAAATAGATTCTACTTATATGAATTTTCCTTATCTTTGTAGTATTTTTTTAACCCAAAAAAATAAAATAAAAAATACTTGACATAAATAAACCTCAAAATAAAAAAGCTAAAGTTCTATATGCTTAACAAACCTATTTCATTTGGGGAGTAAGTATTTTAGTCAAAAAAATTAAAAAATTATTATAAGTTGTCACATCATTCTCTTTATTTTTCTGTACATCTTTTCGTAAAAAACTAAAAAATTATTAAAATAATTTATTCTCAAACGATTCTTTGACAACTTCTAAAAAGTCTAGTTTCTTCGGTTATTTTAGATAACAAAATAAGTTTAAAAAACTAATTTATTTTAGAAAAAAAAAAAAAATTATCAAAGGGCAAAATTTAACATGATTATCAAACTAACAAGACTTATAAAGCCATTACAAAATCTTAAAAACTAACTTGAATTTTTGTAATTGTAGCTTATTTATTAACTTACAATTAAGGCTTTATTTGGTTGTTAACTCAATTTATTTTGGTCAAAAAATTTATTTTGCTAAGAAAATATCGACTCATTAGACAAATTCAGTTTCTTCTAAAATGTTTATTTGAATCACTCTAAAAAATTATTTAAAATAAAAAAATTAAAAATGTACCAATTAAACTAATTTTTTTAAAAAAAATTTATAATTAACACTTACGGTGTATTTAGTTGGGGGATTTGGGAAGTGATTTAGAAAAAGAAAGACAAAATATGGGTGAAATATGAATAAAATATACTTACATTTTACCTAATTTCACACATATTTTTTCTTTTTATTTCTAAATCTCTTTTCAAATCTCCAAACCACACAAAACATTAGGCTTCCAACCAACATAAAGACAGAAAGAAAGTTCAAGCCTGCAACAACTGTTATGCAAACAAATTGCCATCTCATGGCTTTTACCAAAAATGACCATATCAATTTGTTTTTCTCAATAAATTAAGAGTTTTTTTTATAGATAAATCTCATTTAGAGGTATTTTAACTTATTAAATTTGTATACTACAATCAAGTTAAAAACTAAAAATAATAAATCAATAAAAACATATAGATTATGGGTTTGTTTGGCATGAAAGTTTAGGTTGGGTTAGGGTTATTTTAGCCATAAAAAGATAAAATAGACTTTTTAACTTATTAAGATAAATATCACATCTAAATTATAATTATTTCATTTTTTCTTTTACAAAAATAAAAAAAAATCATAAAATCTATTATTTTTTAACTACAAACTAAAATAACTAAAAAAAATTTAAAAATTAAAAAATCAACTCAAATACCAAACGAAGACTGTACACAGCTCAGAGTTTAGTTTCAAAGGGTGATTGTAATAACAAAAGAAAAATTTTATACACCTTTCAAAGAGTTTTACATTTTCGTCTTGCTCTTTATCTCAGTAGAATTCCGATTTGTCAATTAAAAAATAATAAATAAATAAATCACGACTTGTCAATTAAAAATTAATACAGTACTACTTTGTCACTTAATTATGGCACCTTGCCACGATTTGGAGAAGGGAGTCATTTACATGGCCGAAACATTTTGTGGTCCGCCGCAATCTCCTTAAATTCGATTTCATCATAATTTATAAGTTGGATGTAATATTTTATTTTTTATAATTAAAATAATTTATTTTGTCTTTTGTGACTAAAATAACTAAAAAAAACCTGGAAATCAACTTACCAAACGGAGACTATATATTTTTAAACAAAAATGATTGAGACCTCAAATTTTTTGGCTCAACTTTGGCTCGAATTTGTTTTTTTTTTTTTTTGCTGGGTTGATGCTTTGCTTGTTATTATTATTATTATTTTTATTATTTTTTTTTGCAATGTATTAGCCCAGAAAAAAAAGAAAAAAAAAAAAAAAAAAATTACATTCGAGGCAATTTCGAGCCTCATTTTCGAGGCCTCAATCACAGCTAATTTTTAAAATAATCAAATAGGTCACAGTCAAAATTTTTTTTTTTTTTAATTTTTGAAAAAGTTAGTCAAAATAAACCAATTTTAACACAAATAAAATGAAGTTATGTGGAACAACTCTTCGGGCATTGGAAAGGTCTAATTCAGGTTCAGCGCATTGTGAGCCCACCTTAGGGTTACTTTAACAATCTAATCATTTATTTTGTGAGGTCAATAGAGCATATTATTTGTATAAAAAATAGATTAATCCCATATTGATAATTATTTAATCTAGTTATATTTGTCTTGGAAAAAAAAAATAGACGGACTATCTTCAATATTATTCAATTTATCTTTCTTTTTTTTTTTCAAACAAATGTAATCTAATCAAATGATTACTTATATCTAATTAATATAATTTTTTATATAAATAATATGCTCAACGGATCTTACAAAATAAATTATTTGGATCTTCAGGATAAACCCAAAATAGGACCACAATGATTGAATTTGACCACTTTAGTCTAATTATAGAACAGTGATAAGTTGAAACTAAGGGTTGGTTTGGGATATTCTAAAAAATTTATACTTTTTGACTTATTGGCTTATATGGGTTGGATTTGATGTGATGTGTTAGAGAGGTGATGTGATTTAAATAAGATGATGTGACTTAAATAGGATAGTGACTTTTTAACTTTTTATATTATTTAGTTTATGCCAAACCAACCCTAAACTTCAAAGGTAAAAATTAAAAATAAAATTTTAATCAAATTATTAAAAATATATAATTTACAATTTTTTTTTTAAATTTTCATTACACCTCGTCATAAAAAATTAAAATAATCAATTCCAATCGCCCTTGCACTTTAAAAAGTTTGAAAAATAAACGGCTAAAAAAATAAAAAATAAAATAAACCCTCAACTGGATGGGAATTCACTTTTTAAAGTTGTCAAATGATCGGCTCCACATTCACATTTTGGGGCTGAGTTGGTTAGGAAAAATTATTTCGGGATTCGGGCATACTCTCGATTGTTTGAGAGGTGTTAAATAAATATATTTGTAAATTTTTTATAAAATAATATATAAAAGAATAAAAAACTAATATGACCTTAAAGAAATAAGAAGGTAGAAATTATGCTATTCATAAAATCATAAGATTTATATTCTCAAATTGACTTAACCATATAGTGATAATTTCTGGTATTAGATTATATAAGGAGTCGAGATTTTAGAGGTCATAACAGGATCACCCAGCTATATAACGAAAAGTCACAGACTCATACTCAGGCAGAAATTTAAACCCACATTTCTAACACTAACTACAGTTCACTTATCTTACCAACTATATATATATTGTGGTCTAAATAACTAACTCTAAAAAAACTAAAACCATAGACCTCAAAATTTATATTCTAAAATTTTATCAATATACCACTCCTCCTTAATTAGGGGTGAGCATGGTCCAAATTTGAATAAAGCAGGACTAATTCGTTATTTACTATATCTAAAAAATTAGAATCAATTCAATCCGTTTAAATCGTGGAATCAATCCGAACCAATCCATTTAAACACGGATTGGATCGGTTTAGGATCACAGATTCACATAATTAAATAATCAAAAAAAAAAATATAGAACATTTTAATTTAGAAAAACATAAACATAATTCATATTAGTTCCACAATACTAACATGCTTTTTTATAATAGCGACATATTATTTTAGAATTTAAATAACCATAAAAAATAAGTTCCATCATAAGTATTTAGACTACTAATTAAAATTAAAAACTAACAAACAAATAATAAAAAAAATGTTATACAGATTTAGGTTTGGATTTAAGTTTTATATAGAATAAGAGAAGATACTATGCGGGAAAGGTCTATAATATAAATATAAATATAAATTTTTTATATATGATTTGGATTGATTCTAATCTAGAGCCGTAAAATTTAACCCAAAATTAATTTATGAATTATAAATTTTAATTTTTCAATCCAAAATCAAATTACAAATTCAAAAAAATCAATCAAAACCTATAAGACTGAGGGGTGCTTTGGGAAGATGGTTATAATCTGATTTTTGGTGAAAAGTTGATTATAAACAGATTATAATCAACTTTTCTGTGAGAGAAGAGGTTGGTTATAATCTGAAAATCAGATTATAACCATGTTGCCAAAAGAGGCCTGAATCGAATCAAATTACACGCCTTTTACAGATTCCTTACCATACTTTAAATTTACATTCTCGAAGTAATCACAGTACAATTGGGACCTGTCCCTGTCCTAGCACCACCAAAAGATGTGTAGATAGATATATATACACGATACACGAGATGGTACGGCATCTAGATGCGAGAGTGGCGACAAGTCTAACGTCCGCCCCACAAACAACATGTCCTGGTTCACGTTCTTACCACCTCAACTATCCGATCCAACCGGCTCACAAGCCGGTTAGCCAAGTCGCCGCAGCCACTTTCCCAGAAAGCAGAACATGAACATTATATATGACCTAGACTCCAGCAAATCCTTGCTCCAAAAAAAAAAAAAAAAAAACACATTCAAGATCCTTCCTTTAATTACAGCTTAAAAACTACTGTATTGACTATTTTTAAAAAAAGAGAAAAAATAATAATAATTGACCTTGTTGGGTTATCCTCACTTTTCAAAAAATTTAATTTTTTTTTAATTTTTAATAAATTTTATTAATATTTTAATTTTTTTTTGATACACATTATCTAAATATAAAAATATAATATTTATAAAAAAATTAAAAATTTAATAAAATATAAAAATTCTATAAATTTTCAATATTAAAATTTTAAAATATTTTACTTTATAAGTGCATGTAGAAAGAAAAAAAAAATACTTAAAATATTAAAAAAATTTATTAAAAATAAAAAAATACGAAAAATAAAAAAACAAAAACTCAAAATCAATCAAAACTAAACAAGGTTAATGTGTGTCAAAATAGATATTTTAGCCACTGTAAAAAAATTTAGAAAAGTAAAAAAAAAAAAAATCTTACAAAATAGTTAATATTAAAAAAATAGGAGCTTTTTTGATAAGTCCCATTTCTAAGAGTTTTATTCCATTCAATCCATATTCTTTTTTACTATTCCATTAGGTCCTATTTGAGATAAGAAGACCAAAACACCCTCAATCTCTTTTGTCCCCCATTAATGTTGATATTTAATGTTGATTGTCATTATATTTTAGTAGTTCCTATGACCATTCACTCAAAAAAAATGAATTATCTACACACTACTATTTAACGTTAATATATATTACACACAAAAAATTAAACATAGTTTTTATTGATTGTCATTATGTTTTGGTAGTTCTCATGCATCCAAATATTGACTGTACGTGAAGACGTGAATGTTCATATTAGATTACGTGAATATGAATATTCACATCAGATGACGTGAATGTGAATGTTCACGTCAGATGTCGTGTGATAAAAGTAATGTTAAGGTTCACACACTACAACAAAAACACATTTTAGTGACACCATACTAATGGCATGTTCTTAAAAAATATCACAAAAAGAATATTTGGTGGCATTTTTTAGAAAAATGTCATAGAGCCACAAACATACAAGGCTCTAGTGGCACTTCAATTAAAAAAAGTGTCATTTCACTACAACAAAAATGTCACTACAACAAATTTATACTTTAGTGACACTACACTAGTGGCATGTTTTTAGAAAATGACACAAAAATAAAAATTGGCATTAAATATTTTTGAAAAATGCCACAGAACCACAAACATATAAGGTTCTAGTGGCATTTCAATAAAGAAATGTCACATCAATTTTATGGCATTTTATAAAATAATGACACAAAAAATTATGTTCGTGACATTTATCAACAGATGCCACTAAACTTTAGTAGCAATGGCATTTTTTTAAAAATGTCAGGACACTAGGTAGGTACAAATTACTTTTTATGGCACTTAGGTGAAAAGTGTCATAAACAAATATTTTATAGCATTTTGAAAAATGCCACTAAGCCAAAAATTTTCCAAGCTTATAATGGCATTTTTGAAAAAACAAAAAATGCCAATATATTTTCTAAATTTTTAAAATGCAGTAAATGATTAAAAATAAATAAATAAAACTCAATATACACTATAGGAAAAAGCACATTCGGCGACTAAATTTCCTGACCAAAAAAAATTTGGTCGCTGAAAGTATAGCTTTCAGTGACCAAAATAGCTTTTTGGCGACTAAACAATTTTAGTAGTCAAAAGTCTACAATTGGCGACTAAAACTAAGTTTGGTCGCTGATTATATGGGTTTTAGTGACAAAAATTTTTAGTAGCCAAAAGTAAAGCTTTTTGGCGACTAAAAAAATTTAGTAGCCAAAAGTCTACAATTGGCGACTAAAAATAAGTTTGGTCGCTGATTATATGGGTTTTACCGACTAAAAAAATTTTAGTAGCCAAAAGTAAAACTTTTTGGTGACTAAAAAAATTTTAGTAGCCAAAAGTCTACAATTGGCGACTAAAAAATAAGTTTAGTCGCCAAAAGTGGTCATTTTTAGCGCGGGAGAACTAAAATCCTAAGGCGGGAATTAAATTTTTTGGTGACCAAAATTTTGGTAGCTGAAAGTGTATCTTTGGCGACCAAATCCGATTTTGGTTGGCAAAAGTTAAGTTTTTTAGTAACTAAAAAACAATTAGTAGCCAAAAGTATAGAATTGGCGACTAAAAAATATTTTTAGTCACCAAAAATGGTCTTTTTTGATTTTGCTAGTAAATAGTTTATTTTACATAAATTATGTTCAATAAAATAATTATGTTTATACATATACTTTTATATTAATATGGATGTATGTACTATATAAATAATATATGTTGCATATATAATCATGTGGTGCTATAGATGTGTAGTGGGAAGAGTATGGTG
This sequence comes from Camellia japonica, assembly GCA_030407325.1. Classification (NCBI taxonomy): domain Eukaryota; kingdom Viridiplantae; phylum Streptophyta; class Magnoliopsida; order Ericales; family Theaceae; genus Camellia; species Camellia japonica. Next base: position 135,459,722 of record JAPPVO010000017.1, on the reverse strand, counting down.
TATAAGGTTTATGGTGCGGGAGGTTGGCGGTTCGAGTCTCCGCAAGAGCGGATCAAATTGTTCTACAACGAATTATCATCACGAATGGCACTTGATAGCGTCACGAATAGTGCCTACCATGACATTAAAGTGTCACTGAAAGGTTTTAGTCTTGATGGTGTAATGATACTTATAACTGTCACTAACTCTTTTTTTAATGACGCTTGATAGTGCCACAAATAATATCTACCATGACATCAAAATGTCATTGAAAATTTTTAGCCATGATGGTGTAGTGGCACTTGCAAGTATCTACCGTGGCACGGATACAAATGCCACTTGTTCAAAATGCCACAAGACTAAAAAATGTCATTAAACCAATAGTTTTGTGGCACTTTCAAATGTCATTAAACTAAGAAAGTGTTGTAGTGACATCAGCATTGCATCAAATTACACAACCACAAGCCTCAACTTTCATTTGAATATAAACATGACTGTACGTGATGACGTGAATGTTCACATTAGATGATGTGAATGTGAATATTCACATCAGATGACGTTAAAAATATATTCACATTAGATGAGAGAGAATGTTTATATTATTTTTAATGTGTTGTCAATTAAAAATATATTCACATTATATAATAATATAAAATAATAACATCAATGTTATTTAATTTGTGTATGAAATTTCCTACAAAAATGCTAGAGGCCCCAAAAATTCTACCAAAAGTTTTACCAAATGTCTCACATGGGTGTGGGACTCAATTTCCTATGCCTTGGTCCTTTCCTTTCTCTTTCCTTCCCCAATATTAAATACCAACATTAAATATCAATATTAAATATATGGGCATAAGAATCTAAGAAAACAGCGTAAATAAAGAAAAATGACTTTATGGAATAAAATTATAAATATATGGGACTAAGTGAGTTAAAAAATTTATTTATGAACTTTTTGAGTTAAAACATTTTTAAATGAGATTTATTAATAAAAATCCCTAAAAAGGTTGTTTGTTTGATACATTCATAAATTCTGTTTTTTTTTTTTAGGTGAATTACACCAACAGTCCCTATAGTTTGGGGTTTGTGTCACTTTAGTTCTTGACTTTTCAATTGTGACACATTGGACCCTGAATTTTGAATCTTGTTCCAAATAAGGACAATTGAAGATATTATTAGATTTTTCAAGGGCAAATTTGTCAATTTAATAAAATATAAATTAATTTGACAAAAATAAATATCAAAAAATTATTTTTGAATTTTTTAAAATTATTTCTACCTACTAAAGATAAAATTATATAATTGATAAATCTTTTAGACATTTATTTTTTTTAACAAATTAATTTTTATTATATATTTGGATGATGATCATATAAAATTAATTTTTAAAAATTAATCATGTAATTTTTTAAAATTTTTTTATCAATTTTACATAATTTTATCTTTAGTGGGTAAAAATAATTTTTAAAAATTTTAAAATATTTTTTTGACATTTATTTTTGTCAAATTAATTTATATTTTATTAAATTAACGATTTTGCTCTTGAAATTAAGCAATGGTAGGTTCAATTGTCCTTATCTGAAACAAAATTCAAAATTCAGGGTCAAATGTGTCACAATTGAAAAGTCAGAGACTAAAGTGACACAAGCACCAAACTATAGGGACTGTTAATATAATTTGCCTTTTTTTTTAATTGATTTTTGTGTGTGTGTGTTGTGGGTAACTAACAAAATTAGCAAAATGCGCTTTTATTTATTTATTTATTTTATTTCTAAAATTAAATATGTAAATAAGTTACTCCACATATTCGTTAGGCAGTATTACCCTTTAGCATCCACAATGCATTTGCGGGAAATCTCACTGCATCTATGTCGGGGCCAAAGTTAAGGTCTCCGTATGCTCTGGACGCTAAGAAATATGTTTAATCCTAACAAAAGATTATGAAGATTTGAACCCAAGAGATTAGTTCAGTTGTAAGATATTCGAATTACTAGTATAAAGTGAACTTTTATGTCTCTGCCAAATAGAATTATAAATTATCACATAGTCCTGGACATTATGTAGTTGTGTGTTTGATCAATTTTATTTTGTAATTATTTATTTATTTATTTATTTTTATTTTTTTTATGGTTAAACTGGAACTTCATAAAATTAAATTAGTCTAGTAAAAGTTTGTTCTCTGACATCAAATGTCAGTTGATTGAAAATAATAGAAACAGGTACATGAAGTAAACAAAATCCTAAGTCCATCTTGTTGCCTAAATTAGCCAGCAGATCAACACTTGCATTTACTTCTCTATAACATTGGTTAATTGTTGAAATCCCCAACTTGTCCAGTAGGAACTTGCAGTCGAGAATCACATTTTTAAGTTTAGAATTAAATTTGTTGGGTAGGTTTGGTTTGTGTTTCTGAAAAAAATTTCAGAAATTTTCTCTACCAACAAATTTCAGAAATTTTCTCTACCAAACAAATTTTCTCAAAAAAATTTCCCAAAACACACAAACCAAACAAGTTTTCCAAACAAATCTCTCTCACACACACATCAAATCAATCACTTTTTCCAAAACTCTCTCTCAAAACAATTTTCCAAAACAAATTTCCCAAAAAACCAAACCAAACATATTTTTGTACTTTTTATCTCTAAAACACATCTCTCAAACACAAACCAAACATACCCGTTATTTTCCTGAACAAGGTCCAAAACCATTTTTACATCCAATTTGTTATTCATAGGTCTTGTTACGGGGTGTTTGATAACTTGATTCAATACTTATAATCGAAATGATAATTAATTATACTCGTTTAATAACCACAATTGATAACATTTAAAATTTTAAGTACATCTTAAAATATGGGCTAAAATTTAAGAAAATTAAGTCATATATATATATTTTAATTCTGATTGAATTTATAAATAGTAAACATAAAAGTATCGATATACATTATTATTATAAACTCGTTATTATCACTACCACCACAACTACTACCATCATGCCATCGCTACCACCACCACCACCACTACCATGCTGTTGCCACTGCTGTCACTATCACCGCTACCACCACTATCATGCCATTGTCACTACTACCATTACCACCACCACTACCGCTATTGCTCCTACTATCACCACCACCACCACCACCACCACCACTGCTTTCATTACCATTATCATTGTTGCTATAAACACCGCCATCATTTTACTACCACTACAATTGGTACTGCTACCACCACCACCATAAACACTGCGCTACCACCACCACCACCACCACCACCACCACCACCATGTCATCACCACCACCACTACTACCACCATCAAAATATAAAAATTGAAATATACAATTTAAAAATAATAAATTTTAAATTTGATCTTGTACATATTAAACAACTTATTTTTAGTTTAATACTTAAATTTTTATCAAATATTTTTGTAGCTTAAAAAATTTAGCATTTAATTTTCAATATTCAATTTTCAATTTTATCAAACAACACCTTAAAGTAGACCTTTTTTTTTTTTTTTTTTTAAAAGGGTGGAAGGTTAGACCCTTCACTCAAGAGAATAGACACTAAGTAGGAATGTAAATTAAGCTTGGCTCAGCTCACTATCGGGCCATGCGGGCTCCCGCCAAATCTTGGGTCGAGTCGGGTTGGGCCAGTATTTTAGTTAAGATTAATGAAATGTTTGATTATATTTCATATGGTGGTATTTAATTATGCATGACTTATGTTTTTTTAGTTATGACTGAAATTATGAAATTATATAACTTTCTTCTTTTGTTATGATATTATTTTAATTATTATGATTCATAAGAGCTATTTGGTTATGGCTTGTGTGGTGTTTAGTTATGACTTCTTTTTTATTTTAGTTATGACTGTATTAAGTTATGTCATTTTCTACTTTAGTTATGATTAATTTTCTTGTTAAGTTATGACATTATTTTAGTTATGATTAATGAGATATTTGGTTATCATGTTATGTTTTGTAGTTATAACTCAAAACATATGAAATTATATCATGCTCTTATTTAGTTATAAGGTTACATAATCTTTCCCGAAAGAAAATGAAATGAAATGAAATGAATAATTATATATATATATATATCAAAATGAAACGATATATTACAATCATTAAATTAAATAGATAACATTTAATGAATAATTTTTATTTCAAAATGAAATAAAATATTACAAAAATTTATATCATTAAATAAAATAGATTTAGATTATTGATGATGGTAGAGAAATTGCATCATTATAAGTCAAATACATCCCAACTAAGCTAGCACCTACTAGCCTACTAATCATTTGCATTATACTCTACTTCAATAATCTAATAAAAAAATTACGAAATTAAATAGTAAAAAAAAATGTTGATCAATTCTTGGGGGAGCTAGACAATTCACTCAAGGAGCCTAATGATATATCATCTAAATCGCCTTGAATTCTATCATTTTCATTACAATCTTGTCTTCTTGTAAGTACATGTATATGATCTTTCGATATCATAAGTGTCTCAACGATTTGGAGTGAAAGTTTACTGAGGTAATTGCTTAACACCCGTCCGCCTGGACTAAAAGTTATTTCAGAAGTCACTGTAGAAATAGGAACAATTAATATATCACGGGCTATCTATGAAAGTACATGCCACATAGTTTAATTTCGTTTCCACTAATCCAAAATATCAAAATCATCGTCATCATCCACAAGTGGGTTATCCAAATAACGTTGTAATTCAGAACTACTTCCGGTTGCATTTTGAAATATTCTTTTAGTTTTTATTGCTGAAAAAACACTTAATCTCCAACCTCAAGATGAGGCCGATGTAGTGTGTGTAGGTCTATTTGCAGGTACAACTTCCTTACACTCATCAAATAATTTTTTGCGCGTTTGCATAATAGAGTCAAATTGTTTTTCATCAGCAAAAATAAGTTATAAAAAATTCTTGTAAGCTAGTGTCTTTACACATAGGATCAACTACGATGGCTAAACCTAAAAGATGAGATAATTGATCAAAATATTTATCAAAATTTTTTTTTTCATTGCAATAATAATGAGGACATAATATTCATTATCCATATATTTTGTTAAAAACTTTCATTATTTCTGCTAACATATGTAAAACAAATGGTGAATTAAGTGTGTATATATATACATGAAAAACTTTTAGAAAAACTTTATATAAGTTTATGTGGCGCCAATTATCTTCTGAGGGAGTCAGTATTCCTCATATTGTTGTTGTTGCAAAAAATAATTCTATTACTTTTTTTTGTTTTTGTTTACAAGCTCTCTTTAACATATTATACGTTGAATTCCACATGCTGTCTATATTTAAAATTAATTTTTTAAATTGCATACATCCTCATTGACAAATTTTTATATATTTTGAAATTCGATTATGAGAAGACATATTAGTAAGAACGACATGTTTTACTACCGATACAAAAATGCCATATACATGTATAGCCTCTTCAACAATCAACTTTAAAATATGAGCACAAAAACGAACATGAAATAAATAAACATAAAACAAAAATGTTTTGGAGCTCTAATTTGTGAGCTCTAATGTGTGTGTGGGGTCCATCTGATGTGATGTTTTAGCCTTTTTTTTTTTTTTCCACCTCACTAGAGCTCAATTAAAGTTCTAGTTTTAGAGGGATGTATCATTGTTGTAAACAAGTAATTGTAAAGAGTTTTTTTTTTTTTTGAACAACAACAAGTAATTGTAAAGTTGATTTCAAATACGCTACAGTTTGATTATAATATGAAACATTATCTAAATTAATGGTAAATATTTTTATGTTGTAAAGCCCACTCATATAAGACATTTATTATTTCTACCCCAAATGAATGACTATTGTATGGAAGTTCAACTAATCTAAATGAAATGATTCTTTTATTTAATTTCCAATCATTATCAATATAATGTGCAGTGATGCATTGATATTCCATACCACTATTCAACCACAGATCAAATGTTAAACAAACTTTTACATTCAAATCTTTAAAAATGTTAAATAATTCAGTTTTAATATCCTCAAATTTCCTTAAAATCCTGTTTCTAGTAGTATTTTTTGAAAAACTTTGATATTGATGTGTAAAACCTCCGTGAATCATTTTTAAAAAATTGACACATTCACTAGTAGTAAAATGTTGTTCATTTTTAATAATATAATTAACTACATAATCTTGTATACATACATGATGATATGACATTGTTTGCAAATTACCAGCTACTGAATTTCCTAATTGCATTTGACTTCTAATATCATATTGTTAACTTTATAAATGTTTGTTAGTATGCCTTTTTAGGTGACTAGTACCCCCACAAACACAACACTAAGTAAATGTGTACAATATTTACATTTTTCTTTAATTACAGTCGTACCATTAGAATTATTTACAAACACTCTTTCAAAATGCTCTTAAACAGTACTAGACATGCCCTTAAATGATGATGTTGCTGTTAGAAGAGAGATATTAGGTATAGTAGAAGAAGAATCAACAGATTCAAGTTGTGTATATTGATCAACATCGACATAAAAATTAGAAAAATTATGATTCATAATAATTGAAGTAAAATAATATATATTAATTAACAATTAAGTAAAATAAAGAGTAAATAATAAATATGAATAACAACGAGTAATATATGTTAACAAACACTTAATATAAAAAAATGAGTAACTAATAAATATTAATTAAAACAATCAATGTTACCAACTGGTGAATGCAATACAAAAATTAGCTTATTCTGGTAAAAATTTCTTCTCGCACAATAGCAATTGCCACTTAGGAATGAGATTTTAAATTAATTGAGAGAGTTAAGAGAGAATGAGAGTTTGAGAGAGAGATTTGTTTGTGAGAAATAAAACGGGAGGTGAGTGGTATTTATAGGAGTTGGGGGATGGGTCAAATTATAAATAAATAAATAAATAAATTTATGCTGACCAACGGTCAAATGACTGTTTGTTTAATTTTCAAAAAAGTTACCGTTAGTTACATAGAATGGGAGTGTTTAATTTTCAAAAAAGTTACCGTTAGTTACACAGAATGGGAGAGCCAGGCCAGCCCAACAGAGGAAAAACTTTTTCAAGTCACGGGCCGAGTCGGGTCTCAAAACATACGGCTCAGGCCCAAGGTCTTGAGCTGGGCTTGAGCTTGGGCTGAGGCCTGGTTAGGCCGGACTGAGCTTGAGCCGGGTACGGCCCAAGTCGCACCGAGCCGTAGGTAGGCTTCGAGTAGGCCGCACCGAGCTGCGGGCAGGCTTCAAGTAGGCTGCAGACCGATGGGCCGAATTTACATTTCTAACACTAAGTATACCTTGAGAAATTTTAAAAATTTGTATATTTTTTTATTATACTTAATTTCTTGCAAAATGTATATTAAAGAAAAAATTAAACATGTGTTTTAAATCAACATGTTAAAAAAAATTATTATTCATGTTATATTTTTTTTTATCATATATTATTAGAATTTTTTTATCATATTAAGGTTGTGTTTGGAGTGTCGCTTTGAGTAGAAATTTGGAGAGGAAACAAAAAAATCTAGGTGAAATGTAAATGAAATACACATTTTTTTTTTCTTTTTCGTTTGTATGCTCCAAACATAACCTAAGTGTCTGAACAAAATCGAACTCCCAAACCACACCTCAATAGTTATGGAGAAATTACAATTAAATGGGACAGTGAAAAAATAATTACATTGTAAAATCATTTTTTATGCAATTCTAACACATAAAAGACTTATACCATGTAATTCTAACATAACCATGTGAGTTAGTTAGTGTTTTTAACCATACTGTGTGCTTTGATTCCACTGCCAATAATGAGTTATAGCGATCTCGGTTTTCCCTCCATTGTTTATTGTATTCCGAACTCGATCCGTGGTTGAGTGTTGTTATTGTCTATGTCATATTTCCGTCCTTCGATTCTTGGTATTTGAGTTTTGGAATGTGTTGGGCAGGTTTGAAACAGGTTGGTTGTGTTTAGAAACATAGAGTTGATGCCCAGATTTTGGCCTTTACGCTCGAGCGGGGCTTTTGGCACTCGAGCGGACCCTTTGCTTTTGCTTCTCCGCTCGAGCGGGATTCTTCAGCCTTCAGTATTTTCGCAGGTTTGAAATACTGGGATTGTGCATCGGACGCTCGAGCGTCCACTTTCACGCTCGAGCGGGGACCTTCGTCTGCAGAACTTCTGGAAGTGTGCATTCGACGCTCGAGCGGCGCTTTTGACGCTCGAGCGGGAGTCTGTGTCTGACGCTCGAGCGGACTGTGTGTATTTCAATCCGAGAAGAAGCTTTTTGAATCACTTTTCTTTGACTCTCTCTCTCTCTAAAGCACTCCAAAACCCTAATTTGAGAGCTTCTCTCTCTAGAATACTCTCTCTCTCTACATTTTGATCTTGATTTAGTGAGACCCAACCCTTGTGTCTTCATTAAAGTGTTGGAGCTTCTCAAGACCTCCATTTCTATCCGAATAGAAGTTGTTTTCGCCACCTTTGGAGTTCACCACTTGCTTGGTTCATCTTCTCTCTTGGGCTCCGAAACTTGAGGTAGGGATGATCTACTCCTTCTTATGAGTTTTAACATAAATATTAGCCATTTAGTGTAGATGTTGAGATTTGGTGATTTGGAAGTTAGGGTTTGAGATTCGTGGTATGTAAGAGAGGGGTTTTGTGTTTTTAAGCTCTATATGTATATGAGGTCTTGAAAATGAGGTTTTGTGGGTTTGATAAGTGAGATTTGGTTTTAGGATCAATGTTTGGGAAAATGGGGAAAATGCCCTAATTGAAATTTAATAAATTAATTTGGTAATTGTGAGGAATATGAAATTGATTTGAGTATCATGAAATTGGATGAAATTGTGACTAGTTGGTATAGTCGGTTTGATAAATCACTCATCAATGGAAAATGTGACAATTTATCTGTTGGGTAAATTCATTTATCTGTTTAGAAATAACTACTTTGGGCTATCAGTGGAGGATAGTCTTGATTGTTGTAGAACTGCATGATGATTAGGTGAATTGAAATTAATCAATTGAAATATGTCATTGAATATGATAGTGGGAAGAACACATTGAATATGCGCCTTACTTGATCATGGTATAAGATAAAGAGAGTCTAATACATTGTATATGTATATTGTTTGGGAGGAGATAGAGGATGTACTCCATATGTGCTTATATGCTTCAATACATTGTATATGTATATTGTTTGGGAGGAGATAGAGGATGTACTCCATATGTGCTTATATGCTTTAATACATTGTGTATGTATCTTGTTTGGGAGGAGATAGGGGATGTACTCCGTATATGATTATGTGCTTTAATACATTGTATATGTATATTGTTTAGGAGGAGATAGGGGATGTACTCCATATGTGCTTATATGCTTTAATACATTGTATATGTATATTGTTTGGGATGAGATAGGGGATGTACTCCATATGTGTGATTATATGCTTTAATACATTGTATATGTACCTTTGTTTGGGAGGAGATGGGGGATGTACTCCATTGTTTGGGAGAAGATAGGGGATGGACTCCATAGATAATTAAGTTGGCTGGAGTGTCCAGGGTGAAAGTCCCGAAACCTTATAAATTGAAGCGCATGAATGAAGTTGACAATTGAAGTGTTAATAACATGAGTTGTAATCTCATTATAAATTGTTGATAATGGAAGTATGAATAAGATGAGTTGTAGTCTCATTTAAATTATTTGGTTAGATAATGAACCATGTCTATGAATCGAATTGGATAAAAAAAGGTAAGTGGAATGAAATATGATGCAATTGTAGTTGAAATTGGGAAATATTGTGAGTTAGTTTACAAGTGTTAACCTTTGGTCGAATAGTAATGTTTTAGTTATTCCTCATATTGGGTTTAGTATATCTCTACTTGGCTTTGGCTCACCCTTTTTGGGACACCATTTTCAAGTACAAGGGACGTGCTGCCTCCAAGATCTTTGCTTGGGAAGTTTAGGAGTTGAAGACTCTGCTTTGTTATTTGTTTTGTTGATTACATGTAAATGCGAGCCAAGGGATTTACTTGTAAAAGAGTTAGAACTCTTCTTTTGTGTAACCAAGTAACAACTTGGAAAGATGTAAGCCCGCAAGGCGTTCTATTATTTGTGTAAAAATTTGTAACTTATATGAAATACTCTTTGTAATATTAACTCTGATGTATGCATGGAAATGTGATTTATCTATCATGTGCATAGAACTGTTAGATGTTGGGGTTATATAATATTTTGAGGGCGTTACAGTTGTGGTGTCGTAGTAAAGTTAGTTGGTACAGTTATCCTATTAGTGGTGATCATGGTTTGGTCCAACCCGCTCAATCCGACCAATCCGATCCAATCCAATTGATTTTAGGCGAATGCATGTCTTTTGATGAACGGATGCGAATGAAATATTTCAAAATCCGCTAATATGGTTCGAATGGCGAATCAACCATCTCGCATCGCATGAATTTGATCCTCTTGTTGATGAAGTTCAAAACAAAAATAAAAAAGGAATCGCTAATAAGTAACAACATAGAGTAGAGATAATAAAATATATATTTGATGAAAATGGAAAACAATACCTTAAAAATATACATATATGGTGCCATGGCCTATTATAGATAAATAATACATATTTTTTCAAATTACTAGTTATTGGAGATTGTAAAAGTAATGAATTATAATTCAAAAAAATGTCCAAAATTTGTAAAGTTCAAACCGCCAAACCGATTGCATCCATCTGTCAATTCGCACGGCCCTTTCAATTCGTATCTGCCAAACTGATGGACGGATGCAGATTGATTTTTTCCACCTAGTTATGGATGGATGGCAGATAGGAAGCCACTCGACCCAACCTAATCCGCGATTACCCCTATATTCTGTTGTTTTCTTAAAAGAAATACAAAATAGTAAAATTCCTTATATTAGCTAAAAAATCTTCAAATCCCCGAGATATTGATTTGTGATTATGTATAAATTTTAAACAGTAAAAAATAATCTCAATCAAACAATCAAAGACAAATTGACATAACGATTTAACGTGGAAAAACTACAATTAGAGTACCTCCAATTGTGATAAAAAAAAAAAAAAAAAAAGCGGGCAAAAGCCATAAAACAATTAATTAAGAAGATAAAAGGGAATTACACAAGTGTACCCTCAAGTACTTAGCAAATCCACGCCCGAATTGAACGGACTCCTATGTGCCTCTTCCATTGCCGTCTTCACCTTGGAATTGTCTTACCCAACGTTGCATCCACAACATTGATGTCGAATCTACGACAATGAGCCACTCAAGAATCCACCAAAGCTTCAAGCCTAAGTTCTATGAAATCCACCGAAGAATAACTCTATTTTTTGTGAATAAATGAAAACAAACAAACCCTTAATGATGTTGATATGACGTTCATGGATTCATTGATCACTCTTAAATCATTAAGGAAACACTCAGAAAGCAGCCTTCAATATAAAACACTTTGTATCTTGTTCCTTTCTAAAAATCTGGATGGCTCAAACCGTAAAAATAGTGAACAACGCACTTTATAGAAAATAGGATCGCGCAGACCACTCAAGCGCATATTTCACCGCTTGAGCGGTATGACTAAAGGCGGTGTGAAACATATAGGCTGACCGCTTGAGCACAACTTTCACCGCTCGAGTGGTACAACTTTTTTTCCAGAAGTTCAGGCGCCCTGCAAAAATACTGGACGATCTGTTTCTTTGCTCGAGCGCACAAATGACCGCTCGAGCGGTCAAATAACTTCGATTGCATTTTTGCTTTTTGCTTCGGGGGTGCTGCCCCTGGACCTTGCCGTGGCGCTGCCCCCTGGACCCCCGCGAGCTGACCGAGCAGCTCGATCCCCGATATAGTTAGCGAAGTGACAAACATGAAAGAATTAAGATCACAAACTCCTCTGCAAGCCATAATTCGAGTTGAATTCGCATATAACAACTCATAGCCTCACTGAAATAAAAGATCAAATAAAATTACAACTGAAAGGAATTTTGTCAAACGAGATTGCCAATAACAAAAACTTAAATTTAAATTGGAGGCACCACATCAATTTGCTCTTGGCACAAAATATAATTAGAGAAATTACATTTTAGTGATTGTTTCACAAAAAAATTAAAAATTCATGAAAAATTTATAATTTTAATTATTAATATTCATAAAATTTAGCAGTTACTTAAAATTATTTTTTTTAAAATTATATTGAATTCTAATTTTCTTAATATAATTTTTCTCTTGTTGTGGTCATCCAAAACATGAAATTGGGAGTTGTTGTGCAAAAGCACAACCGTCATTATTGTGCGGTCCCATATGGCTTATTTTGGGGTATATTTTAATTTTAGAATTGTTAATTTTTTAAAATACATCCAATAGAATATATTTGTAAAAAATTAAGTTTATCAAATATTAATAGACCTTTTATCGAATTGTATTTTGTATTTAAAAAAATTAATAATAAATGTTATTTGAATTATAAAAATTAATATAAATGTACTTTGATGAAGAGTTATCAGTATTTGATTAACTTAATTTTTTACATATATATATATATCCTACTCAGGGTAAGAAAAAGGCATAACCACAGAGGGGTAACTTATGGGACTAGACTCTTGTAACAACCTCGACCCTTGATTAGCGCTAATTCATGCTTAAGTATGCCAAATAAATAATTAAGAAGAAATCTTGAGTTAATGATACGTGCATTGCGTCATTTTGTGTTTATATCTGTTTGACGAAGAAAGATCTGTTCATGTTCTAGTTCTAGTTCAAGTTGCGAATTGAAGGCCTTATCGGCATTCGATTCAGAAATTGACTTGATTTATGTGTTAATTAGAATTTTTAGAATTTTATGGTAGATTCAATTGGAATTCGATGTGGAATGACTAAATTAGTTTAACTTAATGCCCATTTAATTAACCTTAATTAATTACACTTTTGCCTAAGCCTATTTAAGGCACCAATTGAGCTTTCATTCCTCTCTTTTCCTTCAACACAATATATTTTGCGCCTATTCAAGTAGAAAACGTGAGAGAGGGAGAGTTGGGAGTAATTGAGCTCAAACAAAGGATTTGCTAGGAATGTTGTGAGATTGAAGAGAATTTGAGAGTTTCACTTTCAACCTTTGTGAATTCAAGTCCCTAGGTAAGGAATCAAACTCTTAATTGTGTAATTGAATTAGACTCTACAAGACTTCAAGTGAATTAGGTGAATTCAGGAAGGATTTTCACTAGAATTGAGTAGAAATGGACCATACCATGCATGCATGTGCATTTCTTCACAAATTGAGCATGATTTCAAAGAGTTCTTTCATGCATGTGTTCATCTCACTTATATTTTGGGTATTCATCATGTTTTCTATCAAGTTGCCAAGTTTGATAATGTTTTGAAGAGGTTGAGTTCAAGAGAATTCATGCATGTCATGTTCTTGGATCATTCATAAACTTTTAGTTGAATTTTGCATAATTGGCAAGCCATTGGACCATGATTTCTTGAAATGATCTTTGATTCATGTTGTTTTACAGGGTTTTCATGCATTTTCTCAAGTTTTGGCCCAGAAAAATCAAGTTTGATGCTTTAAAGGTTGAGTTTGAGCTTGAAGATCAAATCTGGAAATTCTAGAATTTGCATCCACGCTTGAGCGTGGGACTTCACGCTCGAGCGAGCACTCTGAGTGCGTGCACTTCCGCTCGAGCGGCCTGATCCTTGCTCGAGCGTGAAATGCATATAACCAGAAGTTTGCATATCTTGCAACATGCTCGAGCGAGGGACTGAGTCTCACGCTCGAGCGGAGATCGAGCGTCCGTCGAGCGTGAAATATAAGCAACCAGTACTTTTTCAGGTTTGCAGTCTGCTCGAGCGAGGAAAGTCGTGCTCGAGCGAAGCCTCATTGTCTGCATGCTCACTCAAGCGAGGGAATCTACGCTCGAGCGTGAACCCTGTTTTCAGCAAGTTTTGTAAAAATGTTTTCAAGCGCATTTTTGCATCCTCATTCCATCCTAGGCATTCCTAGGCCATGATTAAGACTCCATAATGAGGTTAAAGGCTAGAAACACACTAAGAACAAGTGAAATATCCGAGCATGTGTATTCAATGTATGGAGCTGCCATGTTATGTAGGTCACGCGCCTCATGATAGGTGAATTGCCTACTTTGTTGCCAATTTGGAGCTACGAGTTATCTGTGAGTAATAACTTAGTAAAGCTATGTTCAAGTAAATTATTTTCTGCACACGGATTAGGAACTATTTTATGAAATGTCATGTTTTATGCTATGAATGATTGTCTAAGTTTAAAAAGTACTTATGACATTATGCTATGATTCAAGTAATGCCATGATTCAAGTATATGCAAGTTCTCGGTACCGGAGGTCCCTTATGGGACTGACAAGCTATCTATACCCGGCTAGAGGTTCCTAAGTGGAACTGACAAGTTTACAAGTTCCCAGTCCGGAGGTTCCTTTATGGGACTGACAAGTTATTCTTACCCGGCCGAAGGTTCTTATATAGAACTGACAAGTATGATTTAAGATATTCTGTGTGTGATCTGTCAGCGCTAATGGATGAACTATGTAAGACTAGGCATGGACTTTGAATTCTATATATGCTCAGAATGAGAATACGTATGTGAATTTCAGTTTTAGCCACAGTTATGGGATATCATTCATTTACCCATTTACTTTGGTATTATTTATTGGGCTTCTGCTCACTAGTTATTTATTATATATGTAGGTGAGCAGGCTTGTGATCAGGCTTAAGATGATGGCTGGGGTATTTTGTGTTGGTCAGCCACCTTTCGCGCCTCACGAGGATGTTCCAGATCAAGTCATGTATTATGCCTGTGTCTATATGGATGTATAAGACTGTCTCTTTTGTTTTATGAAGAAGTCACCTTTTGTATGTACTTGTTAGTGACGTGTAAATACTGTACCTATGACGTCACTTGTATGTATATAAAGTTTAATGTTTTCAGTTCCATGCATGTCTTCACAGCTCAATGGACTTTATATGTTTTGTATATTTGCTTCCGCAGCCCCTAACTATATGCTTTTATGTCAAGAGGCCTTTGGTAATCCAAGGATTACTGGCCGGTTACGACGCTAAATCTATAGGGGCAGGTTTGGGTCGTGACAACTCTATAAGGAGTCGAAACCCTAGGGGTCACCCTTAGGTGGTTGTTACATAGGAGGGACACTCAACCATGTAGTAGTAAGTCATGAACTCACACATAGGCGGGGATTCAAATCTATACGCTTGACTTTCGGTACGGTTTGAATGAGAAATTGACTCATTAAGTTGGTTTGATGAAAGATGTGTTGGGAAATGTGTAAAACCTTGTATCCCACATTGATTGTAGAGAAGAGTATTGATGTGTATTTAAATCTCATTTTTTGCCTTAGGGTGTGATCCCTTTGGGAAATCCAAATTTTCCGAAGGAAAGGAGTTATAGATGCTTCAAGGATGGACTTGGACCAAGACTATGGTCCAAGTTGGTTATGCTAAAATTGCCACGTGCGCGCGCTGCCCGGGCTAGACCAGGTCCGGGTCCTGGTCTGGGTCCGTGATATGTGGGTTGTGGATCGTTGATCTTGGATCTGGGGACTTGGGACTTGAGCTTGGGCTTGGGCTTGGGCTTGGGCTTGGGCTTGGGCATGTTGGAATGGATTAAGTGTGGAGGTTGGGCTTGGCCCACCCATCTTAATCTTTTCGGGCCAAGCCAGATCTGTGGGCTGTAGATATTTATATACACAAAACTTATGTGTATAGCTGGTAACTCCTCTATTGATGATGGACTTAAACCCATCAGTTTTGCAAGTTAATGCAGAATTAAATCCTGCATTTGTTGTAGGGGAGCCTCTTCTTCTCTCCGTCCATGTGTATAAAAGGAGGCCCTCTTCTTCAGCTTTCTACACCAGAAAATTTGTTGCTCTTCTTGTCAAATTTCAGTTTTATATTACATTCTTCCTATGAGAGAGTACTGCAAAGTTTTGTTCACCAAAATTATTCAGTCGGTACATTGCGTAGCTGGTCCAACCGTCGTATTCTGGGAGATAGATGTCGAACAACTTCTAACACCCAACCGGTGAGGCGACAAATCTGTTTTAAGGACACTGTCTAGTGCAGGCTTCGGTTTGCTTCCTTTTGCTAGTTTTATTTTATTATGAATTTCTGTAAATTCCACTATATTCTTGTTTATGAAATTCCAATTGTTTGTTCCATATGAATCTATTTGTTTTATGTTATCACACAATTTATACAACAAATGATACGCATAATATATCATTTATCATTTTACATAAGGATAGAAATAAGATTTGCACAACTTAAATAAAATTGTCAGATTATAACATTTTAACAAAATAACTTTTTAAAATTTAGTTTAAGCATTTGGGTAAGTTATTGTAAACTAAAAACATAGAACACCCTTTTCTCAAATTTTCAATAATTAATTTTTTTAAAATTATTTTCATTTTATAAGAGGGAGACCACCAAATATTTTACCACCCTTTCAAAATTATAAAAAAAAAAATATATAAAAAAACCCCTATAAGCTAAATGAGGCCAAGTATAATCTCAAGTCTTTTCAACGTTATAGACATGGGATACGAACACTAAAATTGTATGTGTATAAGATATCTATCTGTATATTCTGTGTGCGATTCTATCTGTATATTCTGTGTGCGGTTCTTTTTGTGTACATAATGTGGTTGAATTAAGAATACAAATGTTAATAAACTATAATAGCAATGTGAATGATACTCATCAAATATTTGCTCACCTTTCATTATCTCCCAAAAAAGGGAGGGAGCAAAGAAATTTGTGACAACTTACAATAAAATGAAGAACATAATATATATATATATATATAAGGAAAATATATTTGGTCTAGTGATTGTGTAGGTTTCGAGTTCAAATCTTATGAGTTCAAATCTTATGAATAAGAGTTTGATACATTTTGTGGTTAAGGAAATATCTAGTCATAATTGAATAATACAAGAAATTATTTTTTGTTCTTGGACAATTCTACGTGTTCTAATTGGATATTTTATTAGCTAAAATAATGGAATTTAGTACTTTTTTTATTTTTTAAAAATAATTTAACAAATAGTAATAAATGGTATGGAGTAATGTGATCCATGACAATCAAATAATCACTCGAATAATACAACTATAACGATTGGTTGTATTGCTTAATTTTGGAGCACTATTTAACCATGTTCAATAGTAATAGTTTAAAATTCTCATACAATCTTACAAATGAAGATACATTAAATAAAATTTTAAACCGTATTGATCACAAATTCAAATATAATTTTTTCGAATAAATTATACTTTGTCCTTTTTTTTTTTCTTTTCTTTTTTGTAATATTTGGTCATTTTCCCATTTGACCCTTCATATTTCAAGTTCCTTTTAATTTACCCTAAAACTACCTTATGTTCAAAATTAAACAAAAAATGACACACTGACAGCGAGTGACATAAAAATATTTTATTATATATAACTTACACATCTGACACAAATTAAAATCTCAAGATAATAATATTTTTTTTTTATGTGATTTGGCAAATAACATAACATTTTGTCTAATTTTGAACATAAATTAACTTTAACAATAAATTGAGAAAAACTTAAAATATGAAGGATCAAAGTAAAAAATAAAAATAATTCAAGAGCTAAAATGAAAAAAAATAAGCAAATATAAAAAAACGCAAAGTACAATATACCCTACTTTTTTTTCACGTAGGGTGGAACTTCATATTCGAACACAATCCTTTTAAGATTCCGATCATATTCACGTAGACAAATAGAAAAAAATGTGTAACCCTGAAAACATTAAAAAAATGGACACTTAGACGAAAAATTCAATCTTAGATTTTTCTTGCTCATAGGTCCAAGTACTAATTTATTCTGTCTATAAGGATAAACTGAGACAAAATGACCAAAATACCCCTATATATAAATCATATACATGGTAGTGAACATAGTGACACCACACTTTCTTCTTTTCTCTTTCTTCCTCTCACTCTCCAAACCCTAATTCTCCCTCTCTCTCTCTCTCTCTCTCTCTCTCTTTCTCTCTCTCTCTCTTTAAACTATCTTTTATCCGCTTTAGCAATCCTCTGCCATTTCATTATTTGGCGCTGTCGTTCATACTGCGTCTTTGCTGTCTACTCCACTTCTAGAACCACTGCCTTCTTCCCCCTGCTCGTTGATGGTGTCGTTACCGCCTTCTCCCTATAGATCTAGCACTGGGTTGAGAATGATTTCCTCGAATGGTATCAAAACTTCCTCACCAAGCTTGACAGTGAGGCTTAGGTCAATGTTTGCAAGGGAAAATGATGGAAAAACTGTCTTCTTCGCCGAAGCTTTCATTGTTGTCGCCGTAGCCAGAGTATTCTTAACAGTAATAGACACATACTTCGTAGCCGAAGTGAGCTTGACGGAGTTCTTAACCTTTACAAGCTTCTCAGATGGGACAAGCTTAGATTTGAAACAGAGGCCTCAAATCTGAAACAGAGGCCTCAGATCTGAAATAGAGGCCCTATACATAATTCAAATCTAAGAAGAGAGGGATGTAGTGGCGGTTAGGGCCTCCTCTCCGCCGTATACAGTGACGCTCTCTCTCCTCACCTCTCTAAAAGAAATTCACAGAATTTGAACAAATAGGGAAAAAAATTAAACATATAAGAAAAAAAATAACAGATAGATGTAGATTTGAACAAATAGTCAAAAGAATTTGAACAGATATCTAATCATCTTTAAATTTTGTACAAAAATTTTACTCAACTATTCTTAGAAGGTGAATGATTCGTATCACTAAAATCGGTTCCCAAAATAGGTTTACCAATCCCAAATACTCCTTTAAATTAAAATGACCAACTTAAAAGAAGCTAATCTTCTTCTTCTTCTTATTATTATTCTTTTTTTTTTTTTTTAAATTTAATTTCTAAAACTCTTCCTAAATCTATAAACTCAAACAGCCTTAGTCAACGTTTGGCAAAAACGTTTTTTGGTTGACTTTTTAGAGTTGAGAATTTTTTAGTTTGGGATTAAAAAAAGTTCGTTTGGGTTGATTTCTTTTTTTTTTTTTTTTTTTTTTATGAGAGAAAAAAATAAAATAATTATGATTTAGATATGATATTTTATTTTATAAATTCTTTTAACTTATTATATCTTTTAATGACTAATTTAATTCCAACCCAACCCAACCCCCAAAGGAAGCTGTAATCAATTCCACCCTATAGACTTTTTACTCCAAATTTAAAAAAAAAAGTTAATTGTTCAAAAGTCCTATTTACAAATGTTACAGTAGCTTATATCTTATTTAAGATTTTTTGAATCAATAAATTTTAGGAGGACTTACGTGTAGGTCCTAATAAGTGAACTTATTATTCAATAGGTCCTATGATAATTAGTGACATTTTTCATTAAACACTATTAAAAAAAAGTTACTAATTGTTAATTTTCAGTGACAATATAAAAATTGTATCACAAAAAATGTAAATAATTATAAGTTTTAGTGACATTTTAAAAAAATCATCACAAAAAGTGTCACTAATTCACAACTTTTAGTGACAATTTAAAAAATTCATCACAGAAAAACGTCACTAATTGTAAGTTTTAGCGACAATTTATAAAAATCATGACAAAAAAAAGTCACTAATTGTTAATTTTTAGCGACATATGTAAAAAATCGTCACAAAAAAATTAACTTTAGCGACGATTTTACCAAAACTTATTTTCAATAGAATTTGATGGGAATCAAGTCCAATTATTAAGACCTATTGGTAGTTTATCCTAAATTTTATTTAGTAAAGCTGAGAATATTATCAGTTTTTCTCAATTTTTAAAACTAAGAATATTATCAATTTTGCATAGTAATGTTTCGATAATTGTTTCACTAATTGATAAAAAAAGAGAGCGGGAGATTAAACATTTTTTCCCTTCTACTTATTGATTTGATTAAATTATCTGATAAAACTGAGAACGTTATCAGTTTTTTTATTTTTAAAGTTTTTTTTTCAATTTTGCACATCAATGTTCCATCATCATGGTTCTTTATAAATACAAAATTTTCAGTTTTGTTAAAAAGAAAAGAAAAAATTCATTTTTTTTTTAATTTTTTCAATTTTTTTTTCAAATGTTTTAAATTTGAAAGTTGATATTTTAAAATTTTGAAAATCAAAACAAATATCAAATCATCATATTTCTTTATAGATAATCATAAATGATAAATAATCATTATTTAAAAGGTAATCTTGAATATTAAAAATTTAAAGGAATTTGAAAAGTCAAAATATCTTAATTAAAATTTAATAAAATATAAATTTATAAATTAAAATTTGTATGTGTAGATGTTAAAAAAGAAACTAAAAAAAATAAATAACAATCCATAATTAGTCACGCTCAGCCGAGCCGAGATAAAAGGATAGAAACAAAAAGAGACCTTACCAAAAATACAACACAACAGTGAAAAAAAGAAAAAAAAAAAAAAAGATGGCCGTGATTGACTAAGTCTGTGGGGCCCACCCAGCAGGACTGACCGGATTTCAAATAAAGAATTCACACCAGTTCATAAAAGGAATATAATCTAATTTTATTTTAAAATACCATTAAACAATTTAAAATTAAAAAAAAATTACAAAAACAGACCCGTTAAATAAAGAAAAGAAAAGAAAAAAGGCCAAAGTCACGACGTCCGTGATGGTCGAAGCATTCGCACCCACGCGCCCCCGTCACTGTCATCATTACTTTCTCTCTCTAACTTCTCTCTCTTTCTCTCTCTACTTTTCACCTGTTCTCTCTCTACTTTCTCTCTCTATATTGTCTCCATTATATAACCCCTTTGCAGATCCATTCCACTTCCGCATCTACCCTCAATAGATTTTTTTCTCTCTACTCGAAACCCTAGTTTTGGGCTTTTCGTAATTCTCTCTTATTTTGTTTTATTATTATCTATTATGGCTGAAGAGTTGAGTAACAAGAAGCGAGTTCGAGATGACTCGGACGAGTCCGAGTTCTCCGAGTCACATTTGCCTGAGGTGAAGAGACTCAAGGAAGATCTCCTGAGCAATCTCGACGACTCGGATCTGTGCTCCACGATTCTCGATTTGGATTCGTTCATGAAGAGCTTCGAAGAAGAGATCTCCGCCTCGGCGCCGCCGTCTCCGCCGGTGGCCTTGGTGGATCTGACGTCAGATTCCGGCGAGTCTCAGCCGGAACTCGGCTACCTTTTGGAAGCCTCTGACGACGAGCTCGGTCTTCCTCCGTCGGTTACTACCACGTCGTCGAGCGAGGTAAGTGAGTTGGTTCGGATTTCGTCCGACTCGTCGGACGAACTCAGTGAACTGTGGCGGTTCGATGATCAGATCCTGAGTTATGACTCGTTGGAGATTGGAATCGCCGGCCATGAGGATAACTATAACGGCATTAACAACGGCGAGTACGTTGCTTTGGATGGGTTGTTTGATTATTCGGATCTAGGTTTCGGGTCGTATGATGGACCCGTGCCGTTGTAGCCGCCGGAAACGACACCAGCGCAGTAGTTCAAAGTAGTTCTGGCGAACAATCATATATATATATATATATAATGAAAAAGCATATTGTAAAGTTCTTTTATTTTTAAATTTTTTTGTTTTGTTGTATCAATTGAAACAAAACATATACGTAGGAATTGAAGATCAGACGTCAGAAATGGATGTGAATTTTTTTCAAGAATCTGATGGTTTGGATTGTTGCTTGGGACAAATCAATTTGGTTTTAGATTTGGTTTTGGACTAATGCTTTGGGAAGAATCTGAGGGAAAAATCTATTGAAATCACTCTCTTTTGTGTTTCTTTTGGGTCTGCTTTCGTTTTACAATATGTTTCGGGAATTCAGGAGAGGAGAGAAGAGGAAAAAAAAGAGAAGGAATGATTATTTAAGTTAAAGCATCTCTAATCTACTAGGCATATAATGTTTGTTATTAAAATATTTAATGTGACTTATTTTTTTCATATTTAATGCACTAGGCATATGACTAGACATTTTAGTTAAGCTCACATTCATTAGGTACATGTAGCTAGCATTCAAGGTTGTGTAAAATGTATTTAATCATTAGGATTATTTCTCTCCATCTTTGTTGTTGACGTGGCATTTTATAAAGTTAATAGTATTTGGATGAATAGTTAAAATAAAGAGCATGGTTGGAGTAGAAATATGAAACAGTTGACCGGCAAAATAAAATGTATACTTTATAGTAATGTTTAAATATGTAAAATGCCTGCTATCGTTGGAGATGTTTTTATGAGAGAAAATAGAAGAAAAGTTAAGTTATCAGCGAAAAGAAAAGAGGAGAGATGATTGTGATTTTTTTTCTTTTTGTTTGGATAATTAAAAAATAAAAAAAAAAAATGATTATAATTTTTTTTTTATTTGGTTAGATTTTATAAAAGAAAAGAAAATAAATTATTTTATGTTATATTATCAAAATAATTTTTTTATATTTTTAATCATTTTATTTATTTATTTATTTTATTAGAATAAAATTAGTATTATGAAAATATTAGTTTTTTTTTTAATTTTTTAATCTCTTTACTTTTGAGAAGATTGAAAATAAAAATTATAAGAGAAATAACTTTCTTTTTGTTTATCTCTATTTCTCTTCATTTTTCTTCATTTAAATTATCTAAATAAGTAAAAGAAATACAAATTTTTTCATTTTTTTTCTTATATCATCAAATCACTCAATCCAAACAGTGTTAGATTTTTAGAACTGTTAGGAGATGATTCACAACAATTTAAGACCTTTAATTTATTTACACTGATAAGACAAGGAAATTAAGCGTTGAAGTAATAAAAAAAAAAAAAATCATTTATTTATAATTTTCTCTTCACCTATTTATGTTTGCTTGAAAATTATACCATATTTTTAGAGTATTATGTGATCATATTCTTTATCAATTATTATTTGTTATGTCTTTTTATGATCTCTAATAATCTAATATAAATAATTAATACTATTTTGTTTTAATTAATACTCATCTTCTTCATCAATGATATTACTATAAAACATCATGTGACCATATTTTTCAGATTATTGAATAATCACCCATTTTACTTAGGGGCTGTTTGGAGATGATTAAGTATATTTATATGATAAGCGTATTTATTTGATTTATATCTTCTTTTTTTATATTTTTTTAATATATATTTTTTTAATATAAAAAGTCAAAAAATATCGTAAATAAACAAAATTCAAATAATTTTTTCGTTCAAATTATTCTTTTATGTTTAATAAGTTTTATATGTAACATAGTTATCAAAATATTTTTAGTAATAATAAGGTAAATTGCGCATTATTGTTTACATTAATAATGTGAATGTTCTATAATATGAATATTTGTATTGTTAAATTTATTTAATGTGAAATTTTAGATAATGAAACATTCAAAATAGTGCACATCAAGTTACTATGGGGTCAAAAAAATATTAATAAATGTAAAATTATCTATAAATTACGTTAAATATGAGAATTAAAATTTATTGAATTAAATATTTAAAATAATATAATTTATTAGAATATAAAAATATTTTATAAACTAATTGAGATATAAATAATTAAAAAAATATATTTTTAATAAATTCTCTTAAAACAAAGCGACAATAAAAGCGAACTCCATTTTTAATGAATAATTATTTGGAATCGACTTCTCTCTAATCTGTGATCAGATTGGAGGATGTTGTTGAGCTCGTGGTGGCCTATTACGGATCCTATTTTAATAATCCGAATTGTTCAATGTGTAGAACTCATCGAGTACTATATATCTGTAAAAAATCATGTTGATTAGATATCGATAGATATTTTATCAGATCAAATTTCTGTCAACTATTTATTGTTTCATTGGCTATTTTATATATATAAAAAGCTAATTTAATCACGTAGGTATCGATATCCGATCAAATTTAATTTTTCAAAGATATATAGTACTCGACGAGTTTTACACATTAAACGGTTCAAATTATTAAAATAAGACATGTGATGGACTTTCATGAGCTCAATAACACTTTCTAATCTAATCACGAACCGAAAAAAAACCAAAGTTAATTATTCTACCACGTATAGTATATACATGGTAGGCAAATGAGAAGATGAGATTGTATGACGTGATATTATTATATTTAATTTATTTTTTAAATTAGATAATTTTTGTAGGGTTCCAGACATTTTTCATATCAAGTTTTGGATAAAATATAATGGAACGTAATTATATTTGAATAACAAATTCAAACATTAAAGGATGGCTTGAGAATTAATTTTTTTAATAATTTCTAAAGTTTTTAATAAAAGACATGTAAAACGGCCCCCTCCCCCCCAAAAAAAAAAAAAAATCTTTACTCAAATTTGTACCACGTTATTGTTTAAATTAAATTAACGATTTAGATTTTATTTACTTTAGGGAGATTTTTTTATTTGAATCCACCATTAGATTTGTTAATAAATAGATAAAATTTAAATTATTAATTTATAAAAATATGGAAAAATTACAAATCAGATGGAGTTTTCAAAATACAGTATATACTAATAAAAAACTTATAATTTTAATAATTAAAATTTATAAATTTTATTATTAATCTATAATTTTTTTTCGAATACTAACATGGCGATTGTTTGAACCGGAAAGATGAGAATGTTTTAAAAACTGGACCGGTGAGTAAACCGAAAAAAGAATTGGGTGGACGGGTCACCGATTCAACCGTCGGGTTGAATTAGAATCGAACCGTGACGTCATAAATATATTAAAATTATATTTAAATAAAGATACAAGTAACAAAATTATAAATTAAATAATCTTAAATATTTCTCCAAATACTTTTTTTACTAAAAAATATATTTTAAAATATTATTAATTTTAATTTTGGAAGAAGAAATCAAATATTCAATATTCACTACAACAAAAAGCAGAATTGGCGACTAAAAGTTCTTTTTTCGTCGCTGAAAGTATGGTTTTTGGCGACTAAAATGGAATTAGTCGCCAAAGTTGCTAACTTTTGCCGACTAAAACAGTTTAGTCGCCGAAGGTAATGGTTTTAGCGACTAAAAGGCACTTTAGTCGCTAAATATAGGGTTTTTAGCGACTACAGGTTGTTTAGTAGCCAAAAGTGACAGTTTTTGGCGACTAAAATCATTTAGTAGCCAAAAGTGACAGTTTTGGCGACTAAAAAACAGTTTAGTCGCCCATTATAGGTGTTTTGCCGACTAAAATTTGTTTGGTCGCTGAAAGTGAAGCTTTTTGGCTACAAAAACAAAATTAGTAGCTAAAGGTCAAGAATTGCCGACTAAATTGCAATTTAGTCGCCCAAATAAGAGGTTTTGGCGACTAAATTTCAGTTTAGTCGCCAAAAGTGCTATCCTCAGGCGAGATTTAATTGTTTTAGCGACAGAAAAGAAATCAGTAGCCAAAAAATGGAGAATTGGCGACTAAAATTCAGATTTAGTCGCCAAAAGTACTATCCTATTTTTTTATAGTAAATTTTTTATTTTTTACATAAAATATATTAAATAAAAATAATTATTTTTATACATACAATTTTGTATTAATACCAGTGAATATAGTATATAAATAATATATGTTGCATTAATATTCATGTGATGTTGGGATGGTGTAGTGGGGAATGAGTGTTGGTAAAGGCGCAGTGGGGAGCATGTGTTAGGACGTTGCAGGTTCGAACTTTGGGAGCAACCGAGGCAAATTTTTATTTTTATTTTTTTTTATTTTTTTTATTTTTTTTTCTGAAAATGGTTTTGGCGACTAAAGTTGTTGGTCGCCGAAAGGTATACGTTTTGGCGACGAAAAGTTTAGTCGGCAAATGTTTAAATAATAAAAAAAAAATCACTATTGGCGACTAAAAGTTTAGTTGCCAAAGGTCTAATTTCCAAAAATGGAATTGCATTTGGCGACAATTTCTTTCGTCGCTGAAGACCTGTACATTGCCGACTAACAGATTTTTAGTCGCCAAAGGTATTCGCGACCATGAATTGGCGACAACAGTGGCGACTAAAAGTTTTTGTCGGGGAAAGTGGAAATTCGACCTTTGGCGACTAAAAAAGGACTTTTGGCGACTAAAAATTTAGTCGCCAAAGGTGTATTTTCTTGTAGTGATTCCCTCTATACGATTTTAATTCAAATAATTTGACTGAAAGAAAAACAAAAATTTTGGAAAGATATCAAAATTTTAAGTTTCCCTCCAATAAATTTGATTGAATCCCACATAGATTTCTTAAGGTTTTTTGGAAGAATTATTTTCTTATAAATAGGTAGTAGAGGCTTTCACAATAATTTCAAGCTCTCAATAGATTTCTCACAAGAGGAGATTCTTGAAAGAGAGTTCCCAATTAAAATTTTCTTATAAAATATATATATATATATATATATATATAAAATAAGAAAGAAAGACAAATATATTTTTTTGAAAAGCTGAACGACAAATATATTTTTGAAAAAGATCATTTATTTTTTTTAAAAAATAAAATAAAATGAAAATGTTACGATTATCGGATCACTATAAATTTTTTCATAGATGTAATATACATTGAGGGCTCTATAAAATAAACGATTTAGATTATCAAAACGAGATTCCTCGTAAGGCTTACGGGCCTCTCAAATCTTCTTATGTTGAGATTCCAATATAGGCGTCTACATGTTTTTTTTTAATCTACCCTAGAGTAAAAGTGGCTCCATAATATGTACAATTTATTTTATGTTGTAAATGTGTTATATTGTGGTTGTTTAGTGTAACTTATCTAAGTTGTTTATAGTTTCTTTATTTTGGGAGTTTCGTACTAGGCTGTTTGGTATTGATTCTTATAATTTATTAAGCAAAAATAACTTAAATAAATCGAAAAAATTTATTTCTAGACATTAAGTGAGAGGTGCTTTTGGCTTATATTTTTAAATTATCAACTTTTAATTTACAATAAATAATATCAAATTTCTTAGGTGTGCCTTGCATATGGTATGCAAGGCACTTACACCTTTCTATTTTACATTTACACCTTTTTATGTATTGAGTTATACAAAAATATTTGAAAACAAGCACATTGGTGACCTGCTAAGCAGGTCACTTTCCAGGTAAATGAATAAAAGAAAATATTATATGACTAAAAGTGTAAATTGTCACAAAAGGTGTAAATAATTTCACAAAAGGTGTAAATTTTCACAGAAGGCATAAATTTTAACAAAAGGGGTAAGTAATTTCAGAAAAAGGCGTAAAGTGATTTTTGAAAATTTACACCCTTTGTGAAAACTTACGCCTTTTGTGAAAACATACACCTTTTGTGAGAACTTACACTTTTTTGTGAAAGTACTTACACTTTTCTGATAACTTACACATTTTGTAAAATTACTTACCAAAGGTGTAATTTTTGACAACTTACACATGATACTTACATCTTTTGTAAAACAAGTTATACATTTTTTGAAAAATTACACCATATGTGAAAAATTTTATTTCATAAAATTTACACCTGTTGTTAAAACATACACATTTTTTTGAAAACTTACACATTTTCATGAAAATACTTACAGCTTTTCTAAAAAGTTATTACTTTTGTGAAATAATTTTTTTGATAAAATTTACACATTTGATTGGAACTTACACATTTTCTGAAAATGGAACTTACACCTTTTGTGAAATAACTTACACTGTTTCTGAAAAATTATACCTTTTGTGAAATAATTTATTTCATAAAATTTACACATTTGACTAAAATTACACATTTTTCTAAAAATTTACACCCCTTCGTGGAAATAGTTACACCTTTTTTGAAAAGTTACTCCTTTTGTGAAATAATTTTTTTCATAAGATTTACCCATTGTATTGGAACTTACACCTTTTGTGAAGCTACTTACATATTCCGTGAAATAACTTACACTATTTTTGATAAGTTACACATTTTGTGAAATAATTTCTTTCATAAAATTTACACCTTTGACTAAAAGTACACATTTTTCTGAAAATTTACACCCCTTTGTGGAAATAGTTAAACCTTTTTTGAAAAGTTACTCCTTTTATGAAATAATTTTTTTCATAAAAGTTTACACTTTGCATACACCTTTTGTGAAAACGAAACTCATTTCACAAAAGGTGTAAAATTATGAAAAAAATTATTTCACAAAAAAAGTAACTTTTCAAAAAATTTGTAAGTACTTCCACGAAAATGTGTAAATTTTCAAAAAAGGTGTAAGTTTTAGCAAAAAGTGTAAATGTTATGAAAGAAATTATTTCACAAAAGGCGTAACTTTCAAAATTAGTGTAAGTTATTTCACAAAAAATGTAAGTAACTTCACAAAAGGTGTAAGTTTAATTTTAAAATAAGTGTAACTTTTATGAAAAAAATTATTTCACAAAAGGAGTAACTTTTCAAAAGCGGTGTAACTATTTCCACGAAAAAATGTAAATTTTCAGAAAATGTGTAAGTTTTAGCAAAAGATGTAAATTTTATGAAATAAATTATTTCACAAAAGGTGTAACTTTTCAGAAATAGTGTAAGTTATTTCACAAAAGATGTAAGCAGCTTCACAAAATGTGTAAGTTTCGTTTTCACAAAACGTGTAAGTTCCAATAAAAGGTGTAAAATTTATGAAAAAAATTATTTCACAAAAGGAGTAATTTTTCAGAAAAGGTTCCATGAAAATGTGTAAATTTTCAGAAAAAGTGTAAGTTTTAGCAAAATGTATAAATTTTATGAAAGAAATTATTTTACAAAACGCATAACTTTTCAGAATTAGTGTAAGTTATTTCACAAAAGATGTAAGTAAGTTCACGAAAGGTGTAAGTTTCATTTTTACAAAAGGTGTAAATTTTATAAAAAAAATTATTTCACAAAAGGAGTAACTTTTCAGAAAAGATGTAAGTATTTTTACGAAAATGTGTACATTTTCAGAAAAAGTGTAAGTTTTAGCAAAATGTATAAATTTTATGAAAGAAATTATTTCACAAAAGGGATAATTTTTTCAAAAATTGTGTAAGTTATTTCACAATAGATATAAGTAGCTTAAGTTTTGTTTTCAGTGTAAGTTCCACTAAAAGTGTAAATTTTATACAAAAATTATTTCAGAGAAGGAGTAATTTTCAGAAAATCTGTCGATCTTGGTCTCTCTGTCGATCTCTGTCTCTTCTCTGTCGATCTCCGTCTCTCTCTCTCTCTATCGATCTCCGTCTCTCTCTGTTGATCTCCGTTGATCTCGGTCTGTCTGTCTCTGTCTGTCGATCGCCCTCCCAAACGCTTCGTTTCTCTCCGGAATTCTAGAGAGAGAAACACCAAGCCCTCCCAAATGCCTCTTATCTCATACATTGCCATTAATTGAACAACAACACAAATACAGTTTGATTCGATTGTAGGAGCTCTTCGCAATTTTCGTTCCTCTCTCTCTACCCGAAAACACCAACAGATCTGTACTTGGGTAACTTCTTGGCTCCAATTCGATCAGGTTTGATATCTTCTTCTCTCTTTTAGATTTGGGTTTGCTTCAATTCCGAATTGTGGTGATTGATCGATTGTTTCAGATATGGGTTTGATTCGTTCTCGGGTTTTTGGGTCTCAATTTTGTTGTTTTAACACAGATTGAGCTCAGATTTAGCTATATTAATCATTTCTGTGATCATTTTCATTCATTGATCGTCTCATTTTTTTGTTTGATATGTTAATATGGGAATTAGATTTGTTAATTACTTGACTTACTGAGAATGTGTTAAATGGTTATGAGAATATTTTACAACAGCATCCAGATAACTGATTTTAGATTTTCCATCATTTTAGTGACCAAGTAGCAGTTGGCCGTGCACTTGATCTTCCTGTGTACTTTGGTGATGTTGGTAGTCGAGAGGTATAGATGATCCTGCTCAAACTTAAATATGCTTTGTGCAGGTTCATTGTCTGACATGTTGCTTGTATTCGTGGCCACCAGGTGCTCCATAAAGTTGGTGCTGAAGGAGCATGTGCAGCAGCAATAACTTTAGATACCCCCGGTGCAAACTATAGAACAGTGTGGGCTTTGAGCAAGTATTTCCCTAATGTCAAGACATTTGTCCGTGCTCATGATGTTGATCATGGCCTCAATTTGGAAAAGGTGGGAGCAACAGCGTTACATTTCTGTTGCTGTTTTCATTAGTTATTTCACTCTTCCTAATTGCCTATATAGGTTAATCTTACAATTTTATTTTAGGATTATGTTTTAGGAGCTCATTATTCTTGTTTGACTTGTGTATAAATCTTTAATCAGTACTAATATATCTTGCATTATCTATATAAAGATCAAATATTTGTTCAAATTACATCATATCTTGAGTTTTAGTTGAAACTCTTACAGGTTGTCCGCGAGACCTTCGAACCTAGTCTCCAACTAGCTGCTTGTGTTCTTGCACAGGTAAAAAACAGTATCGATGACACTGAATTGTATAAGATTTTTCACTGCATGAGCTTTGTATGTTGTTTGTATTTAGTACATACTGTATAAGTTATATTGACGAATACTATTTTCTTTTTTCTACTGAGCATCGGAAATTGGTTGCATGCATGTAGTGTGGAGTCCGATTGTAACAAATCATAAGGAAGCTGAATATTATTTCATTGAATTTTTCACTCACCATGCTATGCTAGTATGCAATGTAATTGATCAATTTTTGGATTAACATTCCATAAAATCACTGTAAGATTAATCTCTTTTTGGTACAATCTTAATGATTACAGTGCATCTTATAGGATATTTTAATTTGAATTAGTGACTTGCTACATGCTTACCTTGAGTCTCAATTCAACTATCTGTGTACACCGTCTTCATTGTTGAGCACCTGTTTTATGTCCATGCTAGTTCTCTGATTGAAAAGCAGAAGCGGCTGTTGCTTCTCTGAAGTGTTTTGTGATTTATACGATATAATTTCACTTTCACGTGACACACACACACATAGAGACGCATTTGACTCGGTTAACACATTGAAAACTGAAGGCATTTGGATATGATCTTTTGGATCTGATCTTGTGGGTCCACCAGCTGCAATGCAGCAACTCAAACTATTGTTACTGCTGTTGGTTGATGCTTTCTTGTGAAATTGTTAGCATGTGCTATGGAAAGTCAAAAACATTATAGAAGCTTGGTTATTTTGGTTTGGCATCTTTTGAATGTTCTTTATCTTGTTTTTCTCTGTTAGGCTAAACTGCCTATGTCACAAATAGTAGCTACTATCAATGAGTTTAGGTCCCGCCATCTTTTTGAGCTTTCCACAATTCGGTTAGTCTTGTTAGTATAGGCCCAAAGATATATATATATATATATATCTATATATATATTTTTATCTGGATTTTGACTGAGTTACCACAATCAAATATTGCATGCAGCTCTCTGAAGCAAGTGGAAGCTGTCTCGGTTATGGATACTCTCGGATCATGAGTAAACCCAAATCTTAACCCTCCGATTCTTCAGATGATAATCAAATCACTGAAGGAACACTGGTAATATAACCCATCACCCAAAGATAAGAACTGACATAATAATATTAAAAAATAGATCACAAAGAACTGTACAACAGTTTACTTGAACCCTTTGGTATAAATTGTATAGAAATATAGCTGAATTAGTGGTAGTAGCAGACACATTTGTTAATCAGCCACATGGACATTTTTGTTCTGATAATGCCCCTTACGTGAAAGGGGTGACTGTTCTTTTTCTTTCGTCAATCGTATTCCGATTTGATAAATTTTTGTAGGCCCTCATAAAACTGTCTAAAAGGACTTTCTTGTCTCACTAATCACATTGCATTCCATAATCTTAGAGTACTTTCTTAGCTGTTAGTTTTGATCATGCTGTATAATGCAAATGTTCAAAATGATATGATGCTACATATGGAGAAACTGTTTTTGTGAGAAAATGTGTAGATTCATGGATTGGCTGATTGCATTGGATGTTCATTAGCAGGAACTTGTTGCATGTTTGGATTCCTTTTTGTTTGTCAACTGTATTAATAATTGCTTGTTTGGATAATTTCAATTTCAATTATGTTGCGGTGACTAAATTTTAGATTATTTATGTGTCACTAATGTATTTGTTATAAGACATGAAACAAGAGATTTATTAAATCAATACATTGATGACACATCAACTAGTTGAAGATGCCCACTGATAATGTGGAGATTTGAGTTTCCTCCTCCCAATTGTAGCTATAACAAAATTTGATATTCTTACTTGAAATTATTTTTTAATTCAAATAAATGAGTAGTAGGCCAAAATATATTTTCCAAAACAATATGATTAACCTAAAAAAAATCATATACAAATATTTTTCTCAAAAAAATTCAAAAAGATATATATATATATATATATAATCAATCCTCTTTCATGAAATCACTTCTTTCAAATAAATCTTATTTTTAAGAGGATTAAATAAAGGGGAATTTATTAGAAAGTCCCATATGGCGAAATTGTATTCTATTTGGTCCCATGAATATTTTGTTTGATTAAACAGTTCATGATAGTAGACATATCTTACTGATAACTCCTTTTTTGAATTACATTGTTATATGATGGACAAATATGCCCTACATCAATTATGGGCTGTTTTGAACTACCCCAGGGTGCCTCAACCTCACGAACTGCGCCGCATCGGCTCGAACAACGTCGGAAAACGAGTCCTCAACGGACTTAGACAAGCCGGCTCGCACGCGAGCCTCGGAGAGAGACCGCTTGTCGAGGAGCCAGACGCAGACGGTGGGGTACTGGTGGGAGAGAGCCGATTCAGAGCGAGCTTTGGCGGAGTAGAGCTTCCAGACGAGGCCTGGACCGGCGGAGCCGATCTGGTCGAGGAGGACGTAGTCTTGGAGGGGTTTGGGTCCGGTGACTTCTTGGACCGTGGTCTGTACGGTTTTTTCGATGACCGCGGCGGTCTTGGCTAGGGCTTGGGTTAGGGTTTTCATGTTCAGGGACATGGTTTGGTTAGGGTTGATGATGATTGTGATTGTTGAGATTTTTTTGATGATCGCGGTTGGGCTTGGGTTAGGGTTTTCAATCCGGCAGGCCGGTGTACCACAACAGAGGGATCCGTTTTTCAGATCCGGTGTACCACAACAGAGGGATCCGTTTTTCAGGCCGGTATACCACAACAGAGGGATCCGTTTCAGTCCGGCAGGTCGGTGTACCACGTCGGCATCGTCAGATCTGGGAAATGCATTTCTACAAATGCGAACTTTGGTTTCTGAAATCATGTCGTTGTCTGATTTGGATTTTTCACATATTCAAGTTCTAAAAATACAAATCTGTGAACTTTAAATCTAAAAATGCGAACTTTTTACAAAATCTGAAATCATGAGTTCGCATATTGTATGAACAGACTATATTTTGAATATGCGAACAGACTATGCCGTAGAAATGTGAACTTCAGACATGCGAACCACGTGGGCATTGTCTGATTTGGATTTTTCACAGATTTTATGAACTTTGATTTTGGTGTACCACGTCGGCATCGCCAGATCTGGGAATTGAATTTCATCTCATGATGGCAATTGGAAAACAAAGGGTGAAATTGTGGGGAAGCCGAAACGTGACACAACCCACGTCAGAGAAAAAGAGTACTATTACCTTTTTTTTGAAACGTGAAACTCACACACCCTTTCCAATAGATATTTTGCCACGTGGAATCGGTGAGGTTCACGTCGAAACGTCACAAATTGCAATTGGAAAACAAAGGCTCAAACTGACGTAAAGTTGAAACGTGACACAATCCACGTCATTAAAAAAAAAAGTGTCAAATTCACGTCACAACCCACGTCACAGAAAAAGAGTACTATTACCTTTTTTTTGGAACGTGAATCTCACACACCCCTTCCCATAAATACATGCGGGTCTACAAACTCAAATTAACACTTTAATGGCAAAATAGTAAACAAAAAATCCAAAGGACTAAATGGTTTAAAAGAAAACAATTGGGATCACATGATCTACAAGATAGTAAAATGGGATTTACTGGTCAATTCCCCTTAAATAAATCTCAAAGGCTCAATTTTAAAAATTATGAGAAAGATGAAAGAGAATGGCATACAGTTTTTTGTCTTTCAAACCTAGTCTGGCCTAAACTTGTTGGCTTTTTTTACCCAAACTAGGCCCAAATCTTGAACACCTAAAAAAAATGGATTAATTACAAAAAAAAAAAAAAAAAATTCAAGATTTTACATATTTTTTATTTTAAATTTTAGTATTTCAATTTAGACAAATTAAATATTAGGGTTTCATTTGTGTTTCAATGTGTCCCTTCTGTCCATTTCCGTCTATGTAAGGTAACAGAGAATCGGTTTGGGGTTTAAAGTGAAATATAAGTGTCTCTCATTTTAGGTAGCCTTAATCCTTAATCCATTAAAACACTGATAAGTGTCTCTTACATTTCAGGTAACTCTTCTTACATAGTCATCAAAATTATGGACCAAATCAAAATTTTATCATTAGAAAAGTCAAAATTTGAATAAAAAAATTTCACCATATATATAAGCACACAGGTACATATACAATAAGATATGAAAGTTATATATATATGCACACAAAAAAATAAAATTAAATATTAGGGTTAATTACAAAAAAATTTCTATGTTTTATGCGTTTTTCATTTTAAACCCCAGTGTTTTTCACTTTAAACCTCAAAACGATTCTCTGTTACCTTACACTGAGGAAAATGGACGGAGGAGAGGGCACGTTAAAATACAGATGTAATTCTAGGATTTAATTTGTTGAAATTGAAATAGTAGGATTTAAAGTAAATAAAAAACGTGTGAAACCTTGGAATTTTTTTTTAATTAACCAAAAAAAAAAAATAATACAAAAAAAGAAAGAAAATGACAAACAAAGAAGAAGAAAGTAGAGCGTGTACACAATAATGGTAGGTCTCACGGGAAGAAGAAAGTAGTCACAAAAGCATTTACTAAAATACAAATCTCCAGGCAATTCATCAAGAAAATCTCTTTTGTAGAAATGGAGAACCTTACCTGTCATTTCATGCAAATCTTGAATGATAGTTATCTTTCTCTTGAAATTCTCATATTTTTGTAGTGCTCGCTTTACTGATTCATAGAACACATTGTCCAAGCCCTTTGCCTTCACATGCTTTCTCACGCTCGGCACTCTGCTCAAGATCCGCCTTATAATCATGCTAGAAGTATCCATCCTCAAGAATTTTGGCAATTGTTTGTTGTAGTCAAAATTGGTAAGACTGGTCACAATGCATGTCACAATGAAAACAAGCTCAAAATTAAAATCATGTGTATTAGGCTTTATGAGTATCTTATGAATACTTGAGATGATCTGATTTTTTCATTTTTCATTTGTTGGTTTTTTCATTTTTCATTTGCTGGTTTTTACAAAATAGACAATTATGCTTTTCAATCTAAAATGAGGGAGACAATACATAAACATGGTTCTCGAATGTCCATGTGTTATTTTCCTAACATTCAGTGCTATGCTTCATGATGTCCTTGGTAGATTATTTGCAACCTTGTTTAGTTATGGTTTCATGCTGCAGGCTGTTGAGGCTGCTAAGACTGCAGCAAAGAGCATTGCGGATATGCAGAATGTGGTTGAGGAGGACTCAGAATCTTTGAAGGAGGATGATATGGAAGGATCTGCAGTTCAAGGAGAAAGTGAAGATGAGAATGATAAACGGCATAAGGTTGCTTTGGATAAATTAGAGAAGGCTAGTGAAGAGACAATCCTTGGCCAGGCATGTCACAAATATGAGAATTTAAATAAATTGTATCTTGGGTTTGTCTTTTCTTGGATTTTAGAGGTGCATAATTTCCTTATTCATACCCTCCATATTTGTTTACAGAGGTCATTTGTCCTTTAAATTCTCTCTCCC
Source organism: Camellia japonica (assembly GCA_030407325.1). Lineage (NCBI taxonomy): Eukaryota > Viridiplantae > Streptophyta > Magnoliopsida > Ericales > Theaceae > Camellia > Camellia japonica. The sequence continues at coordinate 135,423,873 of JAPPVO010000017.1, read as the reverse complement.
TAAACTTGTGTTGGTCTCATCAATCCATGATTATGGGAGGATGGACTGTGTACTGATTTAGGCTTTACTTTTTTTTTTTACCTGTCCTCAGATTTCTATCTCATTCTTTTTCGGAGTTAAAAATTAAAATGGGGCACTAGTTCTACCTCCGATTGGGGATTGTTTGGGAATATGCTATTTTAGTAACTTTTTGATTTTTTATGAAAAGATGTGTGATGTGACCTAAAAAATATAAAAAGACAAAAAGTATGCAATTTTAGTAGCATCTCAAATTTTGTGACTTTTTAATAAGATTTCACTTTGTTCTTTCCTTATGTGCCCTTTTCTTATTGCAGGTTGGGGAGTACCAAGGTGCATACAAGGTTAGACCCCCTCTCTCTCTCTCTCTCTCTCTCTCTCTCTCTCTCTCTATTAAGAATATAAATGTCCATGGTCATATAAATGTCAATTTATACTACCTTTGTATAGATTTCCCTAGGGCTCTTGGAGAAATTGATATGACACATGCATAGTAGTGGTCATGCTGATTAGAGTAGAACACACCTGAAGGCCTTTCTACTCTTTCACCAAATGGCCTGGCATTTAAAGCTGGTTTGGCTGCTGCTTGCTAAAGTACACATGAGCAGTAGACTTAATACATACACAAAATATGAAGTCAAACATTACAACATATACAAGCACTGAACCTTTGTCTTGAATTGCCACCAATCTGAGGGATACTTCAAAATTGTCCAATCAAATACATAAACTGATAGCCTAACAAGGAATTAAATTTTAGGACGGCACTCTTAAAGAATATCAATAAATGAAACAACCGATACAATTCCTCATCTGTGATATATGAATTTGCCTCCTAGGTTTTTGAATTTCGATCCAATTTCCAATACATTCAATTTAAAATGTTAGCAATCTGAAAACATTGAAAATGTTCAACAAATTACTTGAAATGCCTTTTTTCTCTTTAATCAAAATTAAGCATTTCATATTTACAACCGAAAAAAAAACAAGGTACTTTTATTAGACAACAGGGTACATCTTTGGATAAAAACAAGGTACATATTTTTTACGAAAAGATGTGTGATGTGACCCAAAAAATATAAAAAAGACAAAAAGTATGCTATTTTAGTAACATCTCAAATTTTGTGACTTTTTAATAAGATTTCACTTTGTTCTTTCCTTATGTGCCCTTTTCTTATTGCAGGTTGGGGAGTACCAAGGTGCATACAAGGTTAAATCTCTCTCTCTCTCTCTCTCTCTCTCTCTCTCTCTCTCTCTCTCTCTCTATTAAGAATATAGATGTCCATGGTCATATAACCGTCAATTTATACTACCTTTGTATAGATTTCCAAAGGGCTCTTGGAGAAGTATGGACCCGACAGGGTTGTTGATAATCCAATCACAGAGGTGGGACCTATTATTAGACTTGTTATGGCTTGCTCCTTTTGTTAATTTCCATGCTTAATTTACCAAATTATTTTCATTCTCTCTTGTTAGGTGAACTTGCTGATTTGAATTCTTGAATTTCTACAATGATGATTGACTTTTGTGTGTGTATATACATATGCTTTTTGTTTTTCCATAATTCTTTTGTCTCATGTATAAATGCTTGTTTTGCAGGCTGGATTTGTAGGCATCGGAGTAGGTGTTGCTTATTATGGTCTTAGGCCCGTTGTGGAGTTTATGATGTTTAATTTTTCAATATAGGTTAGAGTTGTTTTATATTTTTGTCATCCCTAATACCTTGTGAAGAGAAAATTTCTGATATTCTATTTATATTTGTTTTACTTGGTTGCGATGGTCAAACTTACTTTGGAGCTTTAACTAATAGCTAATTAATTTCAAATCTTGTATCTCAGCTCTTGTTGCATATGAGTTTCTCTTTATATTTTGTTGGGCGCCTTTCTTTTGCAGTTAATGTCTCCAAGGGATCTCAATCTTCATTTTGTTGTAGGCAATTGACCACATCATTAATTCTGCTGCAAAATCAAATTACATGTCTGCTGGCTAGATAAATGTACCTATTGTTTTTTGGGGACCAAATGGTGCTGCTGCTGGTGTAGGTGCCCAACACTCCCAAGTATGGTTCCTCAAGCTTCTTTTGCAAGTGATGGTTCTTTACTCGCTTGGTTGTTTTCTAAACAAATGACACGTTATTAAGCATCATTGCCTTTAGCCTTAAGGTAATATGAGAGATATATAGTAACTACATCTCTAAAGCACTATGTATAGATGATAATTGAAGAGTATTAAATTAGTGTCCAATTTGGACAGTTGCAAATAGTTGTATCAATAAGTTTCAACCTGCCAGTTGTCAATAGGAAGAATGTCAGATTTGTTTTTTTCCTTCTTCATTTTTACTAGGTATTTATTAGGTTTAAGGTTTGAGTACCTCCAAGTCTAATATTTGATTTACACAGTATCGTTTCTTGTTGTGAACATGTTGAGTTTCTTTATTACTAATCTCAAATATGTTTTCAATGATAAAATTCTAAATCAGCGACACACATAACCATTGATGACATATATGGAATGTCATGTAGTGTTTCACAGCGCAGTATGGCGGCTACCCTAGTTTGAAAGTGCTGGCCCCATACTCATCTGAGGATGCCCTTGGACTGCTAAAAGCTACCATTAGAGACCCTGATCCTGTTGTTTTCCTTGAAAATGAGTTGTTGTGAGTACTTAGTGCAGCATTAAGTTGTAATATATCAACCTTATCTGTATATATCATTTTTATTATCCAATGTGACTTTTGTGCTTCAGATATGGTGAGTCTTTCCTTATTTCGGCAGAAGTTCTTGATTCCAGTTTTTGCCTCCCAATAGGGAAAGCTAAGGTATTTTTCCTTAAGATTATGATAGTTTTCGTGGCTGCGTCTGCGTCTGCTGTGTTGTGTTATTTATTTTTATCATGATTCACTATTGTTGTTATTTAAAATTTATTACCTTCTGTCTCCTAGGTTGAGAGAGAAGGAAAGGATGTCACGATTACAACCTTTTCAAGGATGGTGGGCTATGCCATTAAGGTTTGTCATGTGATCTTTGTCATTTAGAAATATAACCTAACGTTGCTTGTTCCATGGAAGGATAGTGCTTTTGCACAAGAAGTGATCTTAAGTTGAGAAAATGAAGCTATAGTTTGAACTTGCAAAATTTCAGGAGCATCTGTGTATTTGGTATGGTATGCTAACTAGTAATTAGCCTACGTTCTACAAGGTATAGTGGTTTTGACTGTCACTACCACGCGGAATACAGAGTTTTAAGGCTTGAATTAGTCTCTATGATATTGTGACATTGCTTTTAGCTTTGTGGATGAAATTACTTTGAACTACAGCTAAGCATTCTCATATAGTATTGCTGTAGTTCCTCAGTAAACACTTTTGTATTCATCTTCGAGGAGAACATTAGTGATCATTGTTGTTTGTTGACATTGCATATCTTTCAAATTCTCATTTATATTGCCTTTGGTTACAGTTAGTAAATTTTGTGCCCCCCTTTTAAATGTAACTGTGTTGTGTGATGTTAAGGCAGCTGAGATTCTTGCGAAGGAAGGGATCAGTGCTGAGGTATAAAATACATTAAAAGAATATGGTAGTGTTCGTGTAAGACCTAAAATCAATTCAAGTATCAGTTTTAAATATGGTAGTGTTGGTTTACTGTTTAAACATGTTATAAATCTTCGCTCAATTAGGCCACTAGATAGGGCCACAATCAATGCTTCAGTTCGGAACACAAGTAGACTGGTGACAGTTAAAGAAGGGTGCCCTCAACATGGCGTTGGTGCTGAAATCTGGTATGTATCTCTTCCTATGTGCTTTCCTTATGCAGAATTTGATTGTGACATATAATTTACTTGTACATAGATGGATATACATATACATGCACACACACATGATATTGTTGTTTTGATTATGTGCTTGTTATTTTAAATAGTGCATCAGTTATAGAGGAAAGCTTCATGTATCTTGAGGATCCGGTAGAGAGGATTGCTTATTTCTGAAAATTTAAATAGTGCATCACTTATTTCTGTGCCATTGTTTTATAGAGTGGAAAAGCTTTTACTGCAAAGCGAATGCAAGTGCTTGAGCTTGTAGGCAAGGAGACCATGGATCTTCTGATTACAGAAATTGGTATTGAAGTTGATAATACATGTGTATGCATTATATTCTTTTAGATATTACGATTGGCTTTAAAAATTTAATGGACAAAGCTTGCATAGTTTTCATCTGCCTACTTTTGTGGGCAAAACACACATGCGCATGCATGCATGCATTCCATATATATCTCATTGGATATGTGACAGAAAAGTCCATTTGTGCTCATCTATATATATATATATATATTTTTTAAAATTTTGTATTCAAAGTTTGATTTTTTGTAATGGAAAAGTATTTGATTGCTAATGAAACTTAGAATTTGTTGGTTTCAGATTCTAAGAATTTTTTTGGTTCATTATGGTGATTTCCAAGTTGATTGCTTTTAAACAAAGCAATAATAAGTTTTTCCCTAATTTATTTTATGAATCTGTTGGGTTCAGATTCTAATAATTTTTTGAATTGCTAATCATTGGGTGTTTGTTCCATTGGGTTGTTTTTTTAACCATTTCCATGCTTTGTTTTTTTTGTTTTTTGTTTTTTTTTTTATTTAAAATTGTATTCAAAGTTAGATGTTTTGTAATGGAAAAGCATTTGATTGTTAAGATTTTTAGTTTCATTTGAGATTTAGTAGGTTGATTTTACTTATTTTGGAACTTTCAATTATTGACTCTTCAAAGGAACAATGTCTTAGCCTTAGGTGCTGAAATACATGTGTATGCATTATATTCTTTTAGATATTACGATTGGCCTTAAAAATTTAATTGACAAAGCTTGCATAGTTTTCATCTGCCTACTTTTGTAGGCAAAACACACATGAGAAAATTCCATTTGTGCTCATATTATCATATATGAGAAAAGTATAGTTGTAGACGCGCCCGTGGGCTTCACTCTACAGTTCAGACTCCCTTTTTGTTTGTTGCGGTTCTTAATCTGAACCAAAGAGTCCAATTCTGGCAAATCGTTTTGAGAAAAACAGATTTTGAAAAGAAGTGCCAAACATGGACTGCTTTGCCAGATTACAGAGTCGCCACCTAAATATTTTTTTAAAATGGGAAATTTAGGAAATCCTGACTCGGTGCCGAAAGCCACGTGTCCGTCATAACCAAAGTAGTCTTGGCTCGGGAGCTTGGGTACGATCGGGGAAGGTCAGCTATGAGCACCCCCTTTCGCCCGGTTCGAAGACCGGCCTCTACTAACCGTGATATCCGATTTTGAAAACATTACATGCTCTTATTCCAATTATTAGCCTAGAATTACTATGTTATGCGCGCAGCAAACAAGTATAGACTAGATTGCCTAATTCAGAAATAATCATTGCATATCCGTTTGTTTTGAAAGCGTTTCGGGTTTTGCTACTCGCAAGTAGGCTAAAATACGGATTTCAATGAGTTTTCCAACTCAAGCAACCCAACCTCCACCCACAGGCATTCAAACAGTTTATCTCACATAAGCACTTAGCCGCATGGTAAGCATACTGTCATGGCAACATTCACACGCATGTGGTATGCTAAAGCGTAAAATACTTACATCGTACTCCGTGCCAAAACAAGAAACTAGTTAGCAGACATGCATGTCCCTAGGTCATGTTAAGTGGCTAATGCAACACAGGCAAGGATGCAATTTAGAGTAGGCTCGGCTAACCCTAAAATGGCACGTGAAATGCAATCATTTGATGCACGTATTCAAGTTGGAATTTAGAATACAATGCAGTTTGTATGATGTACCGAGCCCGGTGCATGTTTAGACAAATGCATGGATGCACACATGCATTGCATAAGGTATGCTAAAATAGACGTGCCGTAATCTACCATCATAAGCAGGTAAATAAAAGGGAAGAAAGAAGTGGGGGTTGGAAGACATACAAACCACTCACCCACACTTATTACAAATTTGCCCCCCACTCGGAGGGACCAAAATAATAATACAGATTAATTAACTACGCAAACTAATTAAAATATTACAGTCCAACTAAATTAATCAAATAAATTAATTAATCTAATTAAAGCAGTAAACCGCCTCGAGATGAGGGCCGGATGCAACGCATGCTCGGGACTTGCTCGGAATTGCACTGCCATGCTTAGATTGCCTCTGTTTTCCCTGCTTTGCATCTCAGAAGACTGCCAAAGTCTCAGGAGTGCCTCCCAGGACACTGAGGGACATCATCGGCTGAGTAGGACTTCCATCGGCATCAGCATGAGGTCACCGGCACAAAATTCATCCATCGGCCATCAATAGACTGTCGGTCGGCACTAAATTCTGCCGGCCGGCACTGAATGTCTGCAGAACCTGCAACTCACAGCAGCAGAGGGCAAAAACTTGCATGGCAATGTAATTCCAACAATGTGTGCACCAATCATGCCCCTTATCATATTTGTGACTCAAAGGGGCATGTGCCTCGATTCTCGGGCCACCAATCACGCATTTCCATGCATGATGGCCCAAAGAACCAAATGTGCAACTTCTATTTCAAATGCATGCAAACCAAACAAACACACAAGGGTGCTAAGCCTCTATCATGACTTGGTCAAGAGGTAGAGCATGCATGTTTATGTGATGCAATCCTAGACATGTCAACTAGTATGCAATCATGCCAATGCAAATGAGCATACAAGCTAACAAACATACAAGGCATGAAACACCAATGTCAACCATCAAGTATGCAAGGTGTAATGTGGGTGTCCAAGCATGCAAACAAGCATGTGACTTCATTCAATCATGTTAGTCCTAACATGCATTTACTTACCAATACATTACAACACTCAAGGAGCATATGCAAGCAACAAGAGGATGGACTTGCACATAGGTTAGGCAGCTCTAAATAAGCCTAAAAACAGTGGCCAAATGCCATAGAAGTGAAGGCTAAGATATATGCAATACATGCACACATGCAAGCATACATAATCCAACACTTAGGCATAAACAAGCAACTCTTAAGAACACTTAAAAGAGGCTAACAGAGACATATTAACATGCATATATAAGCTTTAAAATCATGTTGGACATGGTGCCAAACCAAGCAACAAAATAGACTGAGCATGCAACAAATGGTCCAAGCATCCAAGGCAAGCCAAAGGAGACCTAAACCATGGCTAAGCCAACCAAGCCTCACAAGGCCAAGAAGGCTTAAAACAGGTCTAAGGCAGCCCTAGACCATACAAAGGGGACCTCCTAGATGGCATCTAAGTGGCTCTAGAGCAAGGCACACACAATGACCAAATCATTAGGCATACAACATATGCTTTCAAAACTTCAAAGAGGCATGCAAGGCAATCATTCAAGCATGTCTAAGGGACTGAAATAGCATGCTAAATGGTTCCAAACCATTGAAAATAATGCAAGCAAGGCATGCTATACTTTCATGCTCTTAAGGCCAACAAGCCAAATGCAAAGAGGCTATGTGATGCAAGCTAAGATCGACCAAAGTAACCATGGACAGACCTTATTCATGGAAAAATAAGCATACAAGCTTCATGAATCTAAGCCTAAAACATGTTAGAATAGAGGCACACAACCTAATGCATGTTAAAGGACTAAAGAGGCATTACAAAGCATCTATGCAAAACATGCAAGGAGTACTAAAACCAACATGATACAAAGTTATAATATGGCAATATGAGCACAAAATACAGCCATGGCATAACCAACAAACAACCAAACATGGGGCTCCCTCAAGAGGCAAAATAGGTCCTTTTCAAGGACAACAAGGAGAGGGGGTGACCCTCTCCTTCTTGGGACTTCAAGGCATCATCTTCACCACTGAAATCCCTCAAGATTTCAGTGCTGAAGAGACCCCAACACCAAAATCCCGGAGCTCTCACAAAATAGCACAAAATGAGGACTTTTCAAGGCCTAAGGGTGGTCAAACCTCCCCAAAGCACAAAACACTCTTAACCAACAATAAAGAGGACTAAAAAATAGAACTTTTTTGTATTAAATGCTAAGCACAAAAACAGTTCTAAACTATGCAAAAATGGAGTGCAAAAATGGGGTAAAAAGGGATAATTTCTTACCCTTGAAGACCACCTTCACAAAGGTTGATGTTGTTGCTTCCTTGAGCTCAAATCCAACCAAAAACTTCAAGAACCAGCCCTTAGAACCTCAGTAACCGAAGGAAGGTGAAACACTAGGTGCTTGTGTGCAATAATATGGATTAAAGCACCTAGTGTAGAAACAAGAGAGGAAAAGAGAGATAGGATAGATACACAAGTTCTAACCTAGAACCAGAGCTCCTTCTCTGTCTTTTCTCTCTAAAAATGCCTAATCTTTCTAACCCTTGAGCCAAGAGAAGAGAGCCCTCTCTTATAGGCAACAAAGCTTACAAGCTAAGCAAACCAAAGGCTCATCCCTGCATACACGTGTATGGAGGGGAAACAAATGCTATACAGCTGCTTCAAAATATCTCAAAAAGCAACTGAACAGTAGTCGGCAGGGCAAAATTGTCATTTTGACAAAATTGACTGCCGACCGGCACAAAACAGTGCCGACCGACACAATATAGTGCCGATGGCAACACCAACCAGCCGGTGGCCTCTAGCCACTGCCGGTGGTGTGTGGGGATGCCTCACAAGGCATTCCCTGCCCCTCCAAGGCAAAGCACAAGTGTTTGGTGCAAAACCAGACACAAAACGGTCAAGTTCGGAGGTCCTGAGGCAAGGTGCGTAGCCGAGAACTCCGGGAACTCCAAACGAACACGAACATGGATAATCACCGAGTGTTCAAGCGGCGACGTCCAGGTCTTGAGGACGGTCAAAAATGGGGTGTCTACAATAGTGGGTTTTGCACATGTTATGTTATGTGTAGATATCAAGACATACTTGTTTCTTGCACTCTCCCCTTCTCTCTGTCTTTTTTTTTTTTTTTGGTGGCTGTGTTTGTTTTTGTGTTTCCATTCTTCAGTTCTTCAATTAATTATCATCAATAAAATAGCATCGGTACCCAATTTGTATACATATCATCGATACCCAATTTCTTGCTCACTGTAGAACTGAAGAGTGCTTCTTTTTTTCTCTTCTTTTTTTTTTTTTTTTTCCCGTACAATCTCTTTCCCATTTTTTCTTGACAGCCAAATGGAAGATTAGTTCAACAACATTGCCATCAATGACAAGAATACAACATTGAATCCATAATTCACATGGAATAAATTGTAAATAAAAAGTTACTAACTCACCTTTTGACTCTGATTTTTGCTCATCCCCTTTCGGTGCTTCCTTCTTATTATTTGGGTAGAAATTCTCATAATCTACAAATAAGAGACCCATAAAAACACACATGCACATGCATGTATGCATCATATATATATCTCATTGGATATGTGACAGAAAAGTCCATTTGTGCTCGTATTATCATATATGAGAGCATCCCCTCCCGTTAAATTTATATTTTAAAGTTTCCTTTTCCCCTCCCCTTTCTGCCTTTGTTACATTATGATTTACTAAATGAAGAATTCTGTCCGAAATTAAAATTACAACGCTGATAGAAAATTTACTGACTAGAATACAGGGGCAATTTCCCTTGCTGCAATTCAAACGACGTTGTTTTTCCTTCAGCTCCCTTCGAACTCGCACTTGCAAGGTAAGACTTCAAACTTGCTCCCTTTCTCTGCTGTTCATCGCTGTGTTGAGTTGTTTGAATTTGTTGTTTGAATTCCGTCTGATGTGAGTCCTTGATATTGGTTTGGAAATTTAGCAAAACTCTGATTGCAGTGTCATTTATTATGATAAAACTAAATACATGTATAAAATGTTTGAGGCTAAAGGAAGGTTGGATGGAATTGTGTGAAAGGGACTTGGAAAAGGGGATGCAACCCATACACAAAGCAAAAAACAAGCATTTTGCCTAAACTAAGCACCCCAAAAGAGGGCCTACATGAAAGCAGAGATACTAGAAGGAAATCAATCTATGCACATTCCATCACTCAAATCAGTCTATATACACATTCTTTACTTACTGGCTTTCTCTTGTTTTCTTTCCTTCTTTTTAGAATGATGAAAAACTTTGGATTTTCTTAATGGTATGGTCTGAAACAGTATGTTGTCTTTTTCTTCAAGTGGCAGTGCACTTACTATCAGAGAAAGAGAAGAATGATATGGCTTAGTTAGTGAATACAATGGTTTCCTGTTGTATTACATATAAAAACCTGAAATCTGATCCTCTACCCAGTACCTCAAGACATGATGCAGTTTCAGATTCTTCAATGCTTTCAATGATCCTCCAATTGGTGACTTAATAAACTTCAAGGTTAGTGTTGTTTCTTTTGTGCTCTCAAATCTGATACGGACCCATAACTAGCTTCCCGTTGACAAATAGGACTTGTGACAATTGACGGAATGTAATTAGGACACCTAGGCTTGGAGTTAGACCCGAAAACGCCTTAAACGTAGTCGAAAAAGGACGTTTCGGGGTCAAAAATTCAAAACAGCCCCTGAACCATCATGTGGCCCTCACGGACAGCTTCCCTTTGACAAATAGGACTTGTGACAACTGACGGCATGTAATTCGGACCCATAGGTTGGGAGTTAGAGCCGAATACACCTTAAACTTAGTTGAAAGAGGGTGTTTCAGGGATGAAAATTTGAAACAGCCCCCGAACCACTATGTGGCTCTCACGGACAGCTTTCCCTTGAGAAATAGGACTTGTACCAATGGTTGGAATGTAATTAGGACGCGTAGACTTGGAGTTAGACCCGAAAATGCCTTAAAGTTAGTCGAAAATGGGCGTTTCGGGGTTGAAAATTCAAAACAGCCCCAGAACCACCGTGTGGCTATCACAGACAGCTTCCCCTTGACAAATAGGACTTGTGACAACTGACGGAATATAATTAGGATGCGTAGGCTTGGAGTTAGATCCGAAAATGCCTTAAACTTAGTTGAAAAGGGCATTTCGGGGTCGAAAATTCAAAACAGCCCCCGAACCACCGTGTGGCTCTCACGGACAGCTTCCCCTTGACAAATAGGACTTGTGACAACTGAAGGAATATAATTAGGACGCGTAGGCTTGGAGTTAGACCCGAAAACGCCTTAAACTTAGTCGAAAAATGGCGTTTCGGGGTCAAAAATTCAAAACAGCCCCCGAACCACCATGTGACTCTCACGGACAACTTCCCCTTGACAAATAGGACTTTTGACAACTAACGGCGTGTAATTCGGACCCATAGGTTGGAAGTTAGAGCCGAATACGCCTTAAACTTAGTTGAAAAAGGGCATTTCGGGGGCAAAAATTCAAAACAGCCCCCAAACCACCGTGTCGCTCTCACGGACAGCTTCCCCTTGACAAATAGGACTTGTACCAATGGTCGGAATATAATTAGGACGCGTAGACTTGGAGTTAGACCCGAAAATGCCTTAAACTTAGTCGAAAATGGCGTTTCGGGGTCGAAAATTCAAAACAGCCCCAGAACCACCGTGTGGCTGTCATAGACAGCTTCCTCTTGACAAATAGGACTTGTGACAACTGATGGAATGTAATTAGGATGCGTAGGTTTGGAGTTAGACCCGAAAATGCTTTAAACTTAGTCGAAAAGGGCATTTCGGGGTCGAAAATTTAAAACAGCTCCCAAACCACCGTGTGGCTCTCACGGACTGCTTCCCCTTGACAAATAGGACTTGTGACAACTGAAGGAATGTAATTAGGACGCGTAGGCTTGGAGTTAGACCCAAAAACGCCTTAAACTTAGTCGAGAAAGGGTGTTTCGGGGTCGAAAATTCAAAACAGCCCCCGAACCACTGTGTCACTCTCACGAACAGCTTCCCCTTGACAAATACGACTTCTGACAACTGACGACATGTAATTCGGATCCATAGGTTGGGAGTTAGAGCCGAATACGCCTTACACTTAGTCGTAAGAGGGCGTTCCGGGGACGAAAATTCAAAATAGCCCCCGAACCACCGTGTGGATCTCACAGACAACTTCTCCTTGACAAATAGGACTTGTGACAACTGACGGCATGTAATTCGGGCTCATAGGTCGGGAGTTAGAGCCAAATACGCCTTAAACTATAATTATACAATTTTGAAAAGATTATATACATTCAAGTTTTATATAATTTTCTTTTATAATTTGAAATGATAATATTATTCAATCAATGCTAATGGTTAATTTTATTTTTACAGATGGCTTTTGGCGTGGAAATGTGAATATTCCTTATTTGTGTGAGGAGGACATTGTTTTTTTTTTTATAATCTATTGTTATGTTGTCTTTTGTTTTTTGTGGATTACTATTGTTTGTATAGATAAGTACTGGCGTGGTAGAAATTAGTTTTGGCATAGAACATATTACATTTGGCATGGTATAGATTACCATTTGACATGGTATTGTGGATATTTCTTTTTTTGTGTTTTGTATAGAATTATTATTTTAAGTTGGATTATGCTTGGTTTGTATGAAATTTCTATTATATTTTGAATTTGACATTAAAAGTTAAATTTTCTTAGATTGTTATTATTTTGTTTATATACAGGGTACAGGTTGCATAGAATAAATACAGGGCGAAGTTAATATAAAACAAAACTAAAGAAAGTTTTTGGTGACTAAACATTTAGTAGTCAAAAAGAAATCAAGGTTTTTTTGCAACTAAATATTTGGTAGCCAAAAGAAATAAAAGATTTTTGGCTACTAAATAGTTAGTAGTACAAAAAAATAAGACGAAAAATAAATTTTATTTGATGACTAAATTTGTAGTAGCCCACAAAATTTGAAGGTTTTGCCTACAAAAAAATTTAGTTGACAAAAAAATCGTCGATATTTTTTATGACTAAACATTTAGTCACCAAAAAAGCTGCAATCTTTTGCCTACAAAAAAGTTTGGTCGCCGAAGGAGTCAATTAGATGTTTGGCTACGAAATTAATTCATCGCTGATAATGGAAAAAAGAGTTGGTGACTAAATACTTTAGTCAGTAAATAAAACATAGTAGTGACAAAATTTATGTACGACTAAAAATTTTCGATAAAAGTTTAAATTAAATTTATAGAAAAATTTATGGTGACTAAATTATTAGTTGCCGAAGGGTATTCATTGGCTACTAAAATAATTTTAGTCACCAATACTTTTCCCGACAATCAATCAACAACCAATTGGGCGACTAACTAATTTAGTTGGGAATTACATTTGGTGACTAAAAATGATTTTTAGCAACTAAAAATTTAGTTGCTAAATGTGCAATTTCTTGTATAACTAGTTTATTACCCTAATTAATTTCAATAGACTTGATTAACTAATAGTAATTTTAAAATTGAGTGGGAAATTTTTTTCATAATTTGGTAACTATCTAATATGGATATGGCATATTTGTCAACATACCCATGCTTTATAGTGTCAATATAATTCTAAATGATAATTTTTATATTTTTTTGCAAAGTATATATTATTTAAAATTTATTATCATAATTTTGCGGTGTTGGTGTAAGAGACAGTACCCTTTGTCCAATCCATTTGAATCCAATTATAATTGACTTTGTAGGATAAAAGTCATTTAAATTATGACGAATTTCTCACATAAAATTACATAATTATTTAATGCTAATAGAATTTGTAAATATTTATACACAAGCATCAACATACACAATTATAATCTCACAATTGCTACAATCATTACTAATATTGTTGCAACCATCATCACCGTCACTGTCACTGTCACTGTCACTGTCATTGTCACCACCACCACAACCATTATGAAGCCACCATTGTTATTACCACCACCTTCATTATCATTGTCATTGTTAACATAAAACATACCATCATTTCAACTAATGAAATTTCATTATCTTTAAATAGTGAAATTTAGCCTTAATATTTAGGTGAAATTATTAACAAAGTGAAATTTCTACTAAAGAACTAAAAATTATAAAATTAAAGGCAAAGACAAACTAGCACGTAAATGGAAAACTTATGAGTTAAAGAGAGATGTCGTCAGTGGTTTCGTTGGAACAACAAGTGATAGTCACTATATTTTAAATTAGCTAATTTTCTTAATTAATTTGTTGTCTAATTAATTCTATAATGTGTGTAATTACCAAAATTTTAATATTATTTAATTAAAACTTGATAGTAATAATTATTTCATTATCTTCAACTAGTGAAATCTCATTCTCTTCGAATAGTGAAATTTAGCCTTAATGTTTATGTGTAATTTAACTATTAGCAAAGTGAAATAATTATTACTTACCCTCCAATAAATTTTCTCTGGACTTCATAGAGAAATTATGGCTCGCAAGGCTTCATTATTATTGAGAATTTCTCTGGACTAGAAATTTGAATTGTTGAGAATTTCTCTGGACTATAAATCTGTAATTTATTGCAGGGTGCATTCCAAAGGCTTCAAAATTTCTCTGCTTTGTTCTTACCTGATCCAGAGAAAATATAAAGCACTTCAGAGAAATTCAAAATTTCTTTGCTTTGTTCTTACCTGATCCGGAGAAAATTCAAACCACTCTAGAGAAATTCAAAATTTCTCTACTTTATTCTTACCTGATTTACAAAAAATTTAAACCACTCTAGAGAAATTCTTTGATAGCCTTCATCCTCATCGTCATCTTCTTTCTACATCAAATAAGCACCTGTAACAACACCATGAAAGCCATAGAAGCAACAACACTTTGATAGCATCAACACAAATGTACAACAAGACAAATGATTAACTGGAGGTAGCATGAGGCAATAACAGTATCAACTCCACCCATCAATGGCTCAATTTGACCCTTCTAGAATAAGTTGGACAACAAGCAGATACAACAACTGCAAACTAGCCACCTATGATCTCACTTGAGTCAACAACAACTCAAAGAAAAGAGAAAAAAACACAGCCACAACTCTAGAGAAATTCTACGAATCCAAATTTATTTGGACTGGACTTCTCAGAGAAATTCAACAGACTTGATCATCTTCAAACAATCTCTCTACGAGCACTTCTCTCCCAAGCTCTTCAACACAACGTGTATTAAGCTATATAAACCATAAATGATTAAAGAGTTCTAAGAAACTCACAAGAAAAAATAGGCAAAAAATAACTTGTTCAATATAAAAACACATAAAAAACACAACATAAAAGTGTAGAGAAATTTGTAATAATTATAATTTTCTCTGCATTGTAATAACAAGTTTTTAATTTCTGTGGACGAATTTTATCTGGACTTCACAGAGAAATTCTGGTTCACAGAGAATTTCTCTGGACAAATTTTTTCTGGACTTCACAGAGAAAGTGTGTAGAGAAAAATTGCGTGGCTTTGTGTGGCTCTATCCAGAGAAAATTGTGTAAGAGAAAATTTGTATGGTTTCGTGTGGCTCTATTTAGAGAAAATTGTGTTAGAGGAAATTTGTGTGGCTTTGTGTGGCTCTATCCAGAGAAAATTGTGAAGTGAAGCAATGAGCAATTTATAATAATCACCCAGTAAGTAATTAACAAACATGGATTCGCATAGAGCACAAAGATGTTAAAAAGTACCTGTTTCTTAGTCAACATGGGTCCATCACAAACTCCAACCACAATGCGATCCCTAGCCAATTCTGCTGCTTTCTATAAGTACCAACTTAATCAAATACATTTCCAGATATATATATACACAAAGAGAGAGAGAGATACAGAGAACTTTGAGGAAAAGTTGGTGACCGTCGTGTAATCGATTGAAGGTGCCTCCGATTACGACGGATTTGAATGTATTTGGTGGCGAAATTGTGGAATATACTGCAGATTCATCCGAAATCGCCATTGAAATAAGTAGAGAGAGGTTGCGAAATAGAAAAGGAAGAAAAACAAAAACAAATGGATTTTGATGATGATGGTGCAATTTCACAACAAAATCGGAAAAAGTAGGATTGATTTCGAAGCAACTACTCAACTCAAGCCCTGTTGTTGCGTTGGGAAGATGCTGAGGTACAGTGAACCCGGACCAAATAATCATTAATAAGAGAGTAGTTAACAGAGGCGCTCGACACCGACCTCGACAGCTTCATCAGTCTCGAAGAGTGCAGAGCTGAAGGATGCCTTCGAGTTGTATGATCAAGACAAGAACGGAGTGATCTCGTTTTTGAGATCGATGAGAGAGAGAGAGAGAGAAGAGCAGCGGGAGAGAAAGATAGAGAGCGTGAGATATATCAAATTTTTCTGTGATAGAAGGGTGTGGGTTCAGGGACCTTAGACATCAAAAAATAATATTGTGGATTTCTTTCATTACTAAAAATGGGAAAAGGACCTTAGACAAATTATATATTTTTTTTAAAAAAAAATATTGAAAAACTAATACTACGTTTGATTTAGAATTGCAAAAGTTATTTTTGAATTTTCAATACATTTTTTTAAAGTGATTTTTATTAATATTTTAATTAAAAAATTTAATTTTTAAATGCAGTTAATCTACATATAATTAAAAATTAAATAATTTATTTTAAAAATCTATAAATAAAAAAATAAAAAATATTTTTATATTTGGTGTAATTTTAATTTTTTTAATAAAATTTATACTTTTAAATGTATCGAAATTTTATATATTTTTTTTTCTTCCTCAAATTGAGTCATAAAACTCCAATAAAAAAAATACAAACAATAAATAATAATTACAAAATATTAATTTAAGAAGCATAACATATTTTTCACATAAAAAAAAAAACTAAGAACAAATTTTTTCACAAAAATTTACGTTAATTTGAAATTCCCTCTCAAAATTTAGGACCCTCCAAATTTTTGCCCCTAATCCCTCCTGCGTCTCTCACGTCCCTCTCTCTCTCTCTCTCTCTCTCTCTCTCTCTCACGACTACTTCCTCTCATTCCTCCTCCCTCACGGACGATTTTGTTGCTCCCATTCCACCGTTGTACCGCCTGAAATCCAAAGTCGACACTGCCGATTCACGAACTTGGACTATTTCATTCTCACCAGGTAAGTTGATTTATCTCTCTCTCTTTCTGGATCTTATTCTCTGCCCTAATTTCTCACAAATCGACTCCATCTCTTAGCAATCTCTACCTTACACACTTTCACCGCCTTGTAATCACTACCGCACCACGCCACCTTTGGCACTGTCTCTCTGAATACAATGGAACCCCCACAGTCTCCACATTTGCACAGCGCATCGCTACCGCCAGCCAATCCCACCGGTAAGCCCGCTTTCCATTGCTTTTGTTGTCCCTCTACATCGTCTCTTGCTTCCTGCCATCGTGCCTTAATCTCTCTCTCTCTCTCTCTTAGCCACCATATTTTGTTATGGGTATATGTTAATTTCAAGATTTGGTAATTCGAGTATTTTGTGTTGGTAACTCACATTTATGCTTCTTTGATCAATTGCAAATTCAATTAAACACCCAATATATTTATGTTGGATGTACACATGAATTATTGGAAGAAAAAACCTAGTGTGATGTGAACTAAGAATTTGGGTATTGTGTTGTAGTCTATTTAATCAATTTATTGACTTGCACTGCTATAATGTGTGTAATTTCTTATGTATGATTAGTTTTGTATATTATTTGAACAAGAGGAAAAGGACTAACAAGGCACCTCACAACAAAAAAAATCTATGCAATTAGTCCACCAAAACAAACATTAATCATCGTAAAACCTCTTGATTAATGGTTAAGGGTAAAGGGGTAGTAGTTCAAATCTGGTTTCAGGTTTTCAGTTTTATTTATTATTATTATTATTATTTTTTGTTTTGTTTTGGTTTGGTATGATGCTTCGGATTGAATCCTCCAAATATCATTACAAGAAGTGGGTTTCCAATGCATTGATTTAAAAGTTCATAGTTTGGGAAAGGTTTATAGTGATTTAAGTTCCTTAAAATAGTGATTTAAGTTTTATTCAAATGTTGAAACCAAGTGATTAATATCTGAAACTGATTTATGAAATGGTAGTAGAACTGACAAAAGTTGTTGACTATCTCTGGCAATGAATTTGTTCCAAAGCATTTATAATTTATTCTTGATTTATATTTGTAGACACCCCATTTTTAACCGACCTTAAGACTCAGACGTCATCGATTGAGCGCTCGGTGATCATGCATGTTTGAGCTCGTTTCGAGTTTCTCGGGTTTTTGGCAGAATGCCTTGCCTCCGGGCCTCTGAACTCTTTGTGCTTTGGCTCGGTTTGTGGAGCGAACCTTGTTTTCTCTTCCCTGGAGGGAGGGAGAGGTCTTGTAGACCATCCTTTTGTGGTTGTAGACCACTTTTTGCTGTTGTAGACCACTTTTCCCGCTTGGAGACTAGTTTCCGGTTTTCAAAGCCTTCGGCCGCGCACCTTGTCTCGGGGCCGCTTAACGTTCTCCGTTTGGCTTGGTTTTCGAACAATGCCTTGTTGCCTTTGCCTAGAGGGACACTGTGGTCTGGGAGACCACTTTTGGGGTCGTTGACCACTTTTGGTGCTCGTAGACTAGTTTTTGAGGCTCCCGGCCGCACGTCTTGCCTTCCGGACTCTTGTCTTGCATCCCTTTTGGTTTGTTTTTGGTACAAACCTTGTTTTCCTTGTTTGGAAGGTGGTACAAGGGTGGGAGACTAGTTCTTCCCCTTGGAGACCACTTTCCTTCCTGCCAGCCAGATTTCTGGTCGGCTAACTAGTTTTCTTGGTCTTTGGGCCACCTTTTCTGGTCAGCCACCACACCACTGCCTTGCTTTCATGTTGCAGACCATCTCCCCCCCATGGCCGACCACTTTTTGCCCTGGCCGACCACTTTCACTGGTCGGCCGACTGGTAGAAGTAGCTGGCCCACCACTTCAAGTAGTCGACAGCTTTCCATCACATTTTTGGAGATATTTTTAGGCCAGCTGTTACAGCTGGAAGGCACAGAAGCCATCCTCCATTCACGTGTATGGAGGGATGGCTTTAGGCCTAAAGCTTGTCCAACAAGCTTGTTGCATTTTTTCTATATAAGGGAGCCTCCTCCCTCATGCCTTAGGTTCAGATTTTGTGGCTTGAGCTATAGATACACACTTGTCTCTATATTTCCTTATTTGCTCTTGTTTTGTGTGTTAAAGTGTGTATTCATCATACTATTGCACACAAACACACACCATACTCTTGTTGCTGAGGCTCTTTGAGGTTGGTCTTGGGGTCTTTGGACTGGTTTTGATCAAGGAAAGTTGCTGGAGTTGCAGCTTTACAGGGGTTCTACAAGGGTGAGTTTCTACCCTCTTGAACCTTGCTTTTTGCTTAAGCTTTTAGCCCTATTTGCATGGTGTTTTAGGCCTAACTTCCTACTGTAAAAAGTTTTGATTTTTAGTCCTTAGCATGTTTGTTTAAGGTCTCTTTTGTGTTGGGGGTAGTCTACCCCCTCTTGTGCCTTGCGAGGCCTTGTTTTGAACCTTCATTTTAAGCTATTGGGATCACCTTGTTTTGGCCTTCTCACCACTGAAACTTAGAGGAATTTCAGTGGTGTAAATGGTGTTTTGAGGTCCCAAATAGGAGAGGGTCATCCCCTCTCCTTGTGTTTTGTATGCTTGCCTTGTATGCCTCATGTTTGAGCGTGTTTGTTAAGCTTATGTTGGCCATATCTTAGCATGTATTTGGGGTTATTTTGACATGGTATACCACTTTTTTGACTTGGTTTTGTCACCTCATGCATGCCTTATACACTTGTAGTGTAAATGTTGCAAACTAGTTTTGTGTGTTTCATGAAGTAGCATGTCTTTCTAGCTTGTGTTGAGTCCATCTCAGCATGTTCTTGGTGTTTTTTTTCCATCATATACCTCTGTTAAGGTTTGGTTTGATAGCCCCATGCACGCTCCATGCACTTGTAGTGCAATTCCATGAATTAGCCTAATGTGTATCATGCTTTAGACTATCATTCTAGCATGATTTTGGCTTAATTTTAAGAAGCTTTTGTCCATGTTTTAGCATGCTCTAGCTCTGATTCATGTTGTTTTGGTCATGCATGCCATGCTTTGTATAGCTATAGTGCATTCTAGCTTGTTAGCTTTGTGTGTTAAGTCCATTAGCATGCATTACTTGGACTATTTTCATGATTTGGCATCATTTGAAATGTGATTTCAGTACATGTAGTGTGATCATACATTTGCCTTTGTCACCCTTTCCATGCTTTGGAGAGTTTGTGTTTTATGTCTTAACATGAGCCATTGCGTATGCCTTCATGCCTAAGCTTACGAGCTATCATTTTAGTGTGTTTTTGGGGTTATTTTGCCATGATATAACTCTGATTTTTGTTGGCGAAGCCATCTCATGCTTGACCTTAGTAGGTGTAGTGTAATCCTCCCTTTTGGCCTTGTATGCATCATGCCTTATGCCCTTCATGCTAGCTTGTTTTGGCTTCCTTCCATGCATGTTTTAGACTCATTTTAACATGTTCTAGGATTGTTTTGGGTTGCCTCGACCATATGCTTCATGTTTTGTATAGTTATAGTGCAAGTGCCTATGCTACCTTTGAGTTTTGAGCACCATAGCATGCTTCATTTGCATCATGTGTATGATTTGGCATCATTTAACATGACATTTCAAAGCATACAACATTGCCATGTACCCATTTATTTCACCCTTTGAGTGCCTCTAAGGGTTGAGCATTGTTGCCTTGTTTGTGGCCTAGCATGTATGCCATCTTGCCTAGGTCCTTAAGCTCCCATCTCAGCATGTTTTGGTCTTTGTTTAGACCTACTTGAGCTCTGTTTGTGATCGGTTCATGCATTTGTGCCATGTGTTGCATGCCCCCTTTGTAGTCCTCTTTGCTAGCCTTATGCCTTAAGGACTAGTATGCTATACTTATGTTGTTTGAATGATTTGACGTCATTTCATACCTTATTTCAAAGCTTATAGTGTTGTTACACTCCCATGTTTATCACTCCTTGAGCACTCTTGAGAGTTGTGCTCTTATGCCTAGTCAACGGGCCATTGCATTGAGCATGCTTGTCTTGATCTTTATGCCTTAGTTTCATCATTATGGCCACTGATTTGGGCATGACTGAGGTCTGTCCATTTTTGGTTTAAGTCCATTTAGCATGTTTGTTTGCATGTTGTTTGCATGCTTATGTTACATTGCATTGCGTATGCCATGTTGTTCATTGCATTGTGTATGCCATGTTCTTTGCATTGTGTATGCCATGTTACATTGCATTGAGTATGCCATGTTGTTCTTTGCATTGTGTATGCCATATACATTGCATTGCGTATGCCATGTTATTCTTTGCATTGTGTATGCCATGTTATTCTTTGTATTGTGTATGCCATGTTACATTGCATTGTGTTATGCATGTTGTTGCTTGCATTGTGTTTGGATTAGGTGTTAATCCAAACACAAGAAACGAGGGACGTTTCATACTTGAAGTGATGAAATGTGCCTCAATTCTCGGTCGCCGACCCTCTTGATCATACATGATAGAGGTCAAGGCTTTATGTGTTTATGTGGGCATTCATTTCATATTAAATTGTGCAATTTGGCTTCTTGGCCATCACGTATCAAGATGCGTGATTGGTGGCCCGAGGGTCGAGAACTACACTCCCTCGAGATCATGAAATGATAGGGAGGGTGGTTATGCACACATACTTTGCAAATTCATTGCCATGCCCTTTCTTGCTCTCTGTTGCAGCAAACTGGAGAAGGGTAGCAATTACTGGTCGGCTGACCAGAAAAACTACCTGGCCGACCACTTTTTCTGGTCTGCAGCAAAGAAAGTGGTCGGCAGGTGGTTGGCAACATCAACAACTGGTCGGCCATGTTCCTTCAGGTCCCCAAGGTGAGTTAGAAGCTTTCTGGAGCTTGGTGCAAGATTCTGAGAACAGTTGCAAACAGAGGCAAATCGGGGCATTGCGACGGATTTCCGAACGAGGCGACCGAGCATGCATGCAGGACATCCCGAGGACCTCTTTTTACTGCTTTCCTTAGCTAGTTTATGCTTTGGTTCTGTATTTAAGTAGTTATTACATTTAGCTGCTTATTTGTGTTGTAATAACTAGTTAGTTAACTTGTTAGTTAATTAGCTTCGTTTTGTACTTAATTAGTTAGCTTGTTAGTTAATTTGTTTTGTGATGTAATAATTAGTTTAATTAGCTTAGATTAGCTAGTTAACTTCTTATTTGGACCCTCCGTCGAGAGGGCCAACTGTTGTAATAAGCGTGCGTGTGTGCGATGAATGTCTCACAACCTCAATTTCTTTCTCCCTTTTACTTAACCGCTTACGATGGTTAGTTTTAGGGCATATTTCGATTAGCATCCTTATGCTTGCATGCGTGCATTATTCATCTGTTTTGCATGCACTGGGCTCGGCGCATCATACTAACTGTATTGTATTTCAATTCCAAGTTGAATACATGTATCAAATTGTCGCATTCATATGCCATTCTAAAATAGCCGAGCCTATTTTAGCTGCATTTTTGCATGTGTTGCATTAGCCATCTTAACATGAATTAGGATCATGCATGATTTCTAACTAGTTCTTTGTTTTGGCTCGGAGTACATTGTGAGTGTTTACGCTTTAGCATACTGCATGTGTGTAAGTGTTGCCATGTTAGCATGCTTGCCATGAGGCTAACTGCTTAACTGATATAACTGCATGAATGCCTGTGGATGAAGATTGGATTGCTTGAATTGGAACAATTCATCAAAATCCTCGACTTAGCCTACTTGCGAGTAGCAAACTTCAAATCATTTTCACAAACGAATATGTAATGTTTTGTTCTAACTTAGGCGATCTAGTCTATACTTATATGTTGTGCGCATCACATAGTAATTCTAGGTTAATAATCGGAATAAGAACACATGTGTTTTCAAAAACAAAATATCATGTTAGTAAAGGCCGATCTTTGATCGGGCGAGCGGGGGTGCTCATTGCATGACCTTCCCCTCTCGTACCCAAGTTCCCGAGCCGAGGCAACTTTGGTGATGACGGATACGTGGCCTTAGGCACGAGTCAGGGTTTCCTAAATTTTTCAAAAATAAAACATTTAGGTGGCGACTCTGTATCTGGTAAAGTAGTCCATGTTTGACACTTCTTTATAAAAATCAGTTTTCCAAAACGATTTGCCGGATTTGGACTCTTTGGTGATTTATCGATCTCGCATTGCACTTTGTGAGATTAGATTCAGAACCGTGACATGAGTCTGAACTGTAGTAGCTAAAGAACAAAGTGATTCGCGCCCTCGCGCGCGCGGAGAGCGGAGTTCTCGTGGCGGTCTACAGTTTCTGGCGACTCTGCTGGGGACTTAGGGAACTTGACTTGAACTCATGATATCTTGTTTTGTTTACACTCATGTTTTTCTTTGCATTGCATTTGCATTGGTGCGCCTAAAACACCGTGTTCGCCATCTGCTATTCCTGAACGGTTTTGCCGGAGGCTGTGTGCCATAAGGTTTACCAGTTACGGGCTCTGCCATGATGGGAACACAAACCCCGGTTTTTTACCGGGGCACCCTTTTTGACCATTCGACCTAGTGCATATTGGAAACTGTAGTGACCATTCCAAGCTAGGATAGGTTGCTTACCCGATTATAGGTTGTTTGAAACCGCTGTGTGCGTAGTGAAACCCTAGCTCCTAACAAAATAGGATAGGGAAACCCTACCCCAACATAGGGGTGTTTTGGCTCTCATTTGCTTGCTACGTGCTTTTAGAGTGTTTTTCTACAGGAATGCATGTATCAGTTTGCAAGTCTGGGTATCAGGCCTGAGGGCATCAGTATTCGGGAATCAGTTTTACCTGAGGGTATCAGATCTGGGGCAGCGATTTGGGCACAGTAAACAGTGTTTGAGAACAATGTATTCAGCTTACAAGTGCCAACTGTGTGTTGTCATGTCAACTATGTGTTGTCTTTATTTAAGCCGTTATGCTGTCCATTTTTTTTTGGGTTGTATGTTTCCTTATTATGGTTTATTTATCTTTTTGCAAGGTAGTTTAGCATAATCGCATCTGACCAGGTAGATATTCCCCGAGCACTCTGGGTTAGAGGTCAAAGATTTAATCGATCCGAGGATCTGATAGACGGACAAGCAGTGTTCCTTTCTTTACCCCCGGTTACTAGACGGAGGTCAGTAAGGTACAGTGTATTAGTACAGCGGTTGCCAGATCAGTGGTCCTCGAGTAGTCGGGCTGAGATTTCCAAGTCTACTGCAGAGACAGATATACCGGTTGTTCAGTTAGACCAGCACAATATGGCAGGTATGGAAGAGGTGATGCGTCAGCTCCAGGAGAGTATGCAAGCCATGCAGCAGGATGTTGCCCATCAGGTAGAGTTTGCTGCGCGCCAAGCCGAGGTTACGGCACAACAAGCAGAGCTGATTGCTAGACTTTAGCAACAACAACAACCACAGCAAGCCAGAGCATCTGCTTCGCATCCAGCTCCTTTCCCACCAAGAGTTCCAATACTAGGGGAGACAACAAACGTCCAGGAAAATACGGACGTGCCAACGGGGCCAGCTCCGCCCCCAATCCTACCCCAGCTATCCAAAGCGCCCACCAATCTAGCGGATTCACCGTTTGAATTTGAGGTGGATCCAACAACACTAAAAGTGAGCAAGCTAGAAAAGCTTTTCAAGAAAGCTTAAGGCGTGAAATCAATTCCGGACATAGAGGATGGATACACCAATTCAGCCGTGACTCTGCTGGATCGGTTTAAAATGCCGCACATAGACTATTTTGACGGTTCTGGAGATCCTATGGTGCACCTATGGCTGTTTTCAGATATCTTAAGGCTAATGGGCCTCTCCAGATTACAGAAGCTTTCCTTGTTTGGCCGGACCCTGTCGGGTGTAGCGGCTATTTGGTACGCAAAGCTAGAGGACTCCGTTAAAAGAAGCTGGGAGGAGATGGCTGAGGCCTTCATACCTCAATACTTCTATAACACTCAGATCGAGGTCACAACTCGTGATCTCGAGACAACCAGGCAAGAGCCAAAGGAGAGCTTCTCCGATTTTGTAACCCGTTGGAGGGCTAAAGCCTTGATAATGACCATTAGGCCTGTTGACAAAGATCAGATTCGGATGGTTGTGCGCAACCTCCAGCCCAAGCTCATGCAAAAGATGATCGTCCTCCCTCTACCCACCTTTGCAGATTTACATGAGATCGGGGTGCAGATCGAGGATGCCATGAAACAAGGTCTGATTGACCATGAGAGAGAGCAGCCCAAGAGGGCATTCAATCGTAGTACGAATGCAGGCACAAGCAGTGCTGCAGCTGCCAGAACTTCAGATGTAGGCATGGTCACCACCACCACCACCACCCCAAAAACCCTTGCAGCTACGCCCTTCACCGGTGCGTCTGGAAGTAGCTTGCAAACAGCCAGGTATGCACCCCAAGGCCAAAGAACCTTCACCCCACTATACATGTCTTTGCCAAGGCTTTGGGGGTTTTGATCAAGAAAGGGCACTTGAAGCCCCTAGAGCCGTGGCTGCTACCTGAAAAAGCTTCCTCCCTCCCATAACCCTGCGAAATACTGTGCCTATCACCAACAGCATGGTCACGAAACCGACTAGTGCTTTCGATTGCGTCATGAGATTCAGGATCTCATTGACAACAGGGTGATCGTGCCTCCGGAGAAGCCAAATGTCACCACTAACCCACTCCCACCACATAACCAAGCTCCACCTCCCAAACGCATCAACCTAATCCAAACTGGGGTTGTGTCATACGACCTTAGCATATATATCACACCTTCCCACCTACCTAAGTCGGAGGTGTTCATTCCGGACAGCACGGAATTGTGCATGTTGAGCACCTCCCAAACCCAACCTGAACTGGTGGTGGTTGCGATCGAAGATAGAATTGGGACGACTGTTGAGGCAGATGATAATGAGGATTCAGGGCCTGAGGGGTCTGCAAGCTTTGTGTACAACCCGAGTGGTTACATTACTTCAACAGATCAACCTAAGCCAAGGGTAGAATTGCCAGTGAGGGCAGAGATCAGCGTAGTACGGGAGGATGGACCTAATCAGGGGCTAGATGACCTAGTGGAACTGGAAGAGGATATAGCCAACCTTCAATTCTTCAACGAACAGGACTCAGGGGACGTGACTGTCAACTGGTTTGATCTAGAAGGGTCAGCGGAAGCTATTGGGTGGCTCAGCGACGAGCCGGATGTTATTGAGCAGCCTCAGCCAGAACAGGGTCCGTCAGAGATGGGGACATCAGCAGTGGCCGGAATGGTTGGGAATCAGAATGGACCGCCGGAGAGCACCGGTGTTAAGAATTTTGCTCGGGATCAGACCATTTTGAGTGCATAAGATACTGAGCAGCAAGCTGCACTGAAGCAGTTTGAGCAGGAAAAAATCAAAAATCTGGAAAGGGCTAGAAAGGCTAAAGCCCCTGCGAAGACGCAATGTGCTGTGAGCGCAAGAACGGAATCTGCTGTGCGCACAGAGATAGTTATAACGGAACCGGACAGGTGTCTGTCGGTTGCCAATGGCATGTGGTGGGAAGACGACGACCTATGTCTTGCCCACACAGACGAAGATTGGGGACAAAACCAACCGGATGATACCTGGTATGTGGGAGAAGTGGATCACATGACCAGGAGTGGGCGGTATTTCAAGCCTCCACACCTGGATCAACCAGAGGCGTCCGGGAAGGACAAGGAGAAGGAGAGGCAGAAAGAAAAATTACTCAAGGAGGAGGCTGTATTGAAACAACTTAAGAAGATACAGGCAGACATCTCCATCTGGGGACTGCTTATGGCCTCAAGAGTTCATAAACAGGCTATCCTTTCTGCGATGGACAAGGCCAAACTTTCAATCGACACCACGCCTGAACAGCTGGTAGGGTTGGTTTTTCCAGGAGGAGCTTCCCCGACGTTGACCGTCACTGTCAAGGAACTGCCGCCTGAGGGCTCAGATCACAACAAACCGCTCTATATCTCTGTCGAGTGTAGAGAAAAATGGATACCAGTGGTCCTTGTCGACACAGGATCTTCCATCAACGTGTGCCTGTCAAGGACGGCATATGCTATGGGGTTGAAGCCCGTGGATTTTGTGCCTACTGCCCAGGTGATTCGGGCATATGACAATACCAGCAGAGAAGTGATGGGGATTGTGTAGATTCGGACTCAGGTTGGTCCAGGACAACACGATATTGACTTTCATGTCTTGGACGTTCCCGCGACCTTCAATCTACCCCTAGGGCGGCCGTGGCTGCACTAAGTGAATGCAGTCTCTTCCACCATGCACCAGATGCTTAAATACCCCCACGGGAAGGGGGTGGCTATAGTTTTTGGGAATTCTTCAATCTATCCTCCGCCAGAGGTTTCTACACCAGTTCTGGAAATCGAACATGGCATGGAGGATGTGTTTTTGTCAGGGTTCACCCTAGCCGAGGCCTAGGTTGTACAGAACATCTTAGCTGTTGATGAGGGGTTGTATGTCAGCGCATAGTTTGTCTACCTTATGAACAATCTCCAGCACATCCCGGGATGGGATTAGGGAGAAGTGGCCGGAAAGGCAATACAGCGTCGGCCGAAGTGCCGCATAACCCACATACCTTTGGTTTATGTTATCTGCCTACCAGGGAGGACTGGGTAAGGAAAGGAAAGGAGATGGCCGGAAGGGCTAGAGCAAAGCAAACCGGGAAGCCTTATGAGTTGGTGCATCGGCCTATCCAGGGTACCCTAAACGGACGCTTTGTCCGGGAGGGGGAAGACTTCCCGTTCTGCGGCTTCCCAGAGCCATGGCTAAATGCAGAGAGGCGGCGCTTGTTGGGGTTTGAAATTTTCTTTGACTTGCAATTGTCTGGGGATGACGTTGCTGAAGAGCAGACAAACCCACCAGCTGAGGCTGAGCAGTTCAAGGGGGATTCCGAGAATATAGAGATTGAAATGGGGGTAGCACTGGCTTGTCTACTTTCAGATCCTCCGATCGTACATGAGTGCTTGGGAGATAACCTCTCGATTTCTATGATTGGGAATGAAGCGGCTGCGAGCCCATCTTCAAATATTTTGGATGCATCCATCGCACCCTCCCTCATCTGGCAATACGAGGAGGGCTTTTTATCGAGCAGCACCAGGTCAGGTAGTGAGTCAGAATCTGATTCCACCGAGTCTGTGGAGTCAGAATCAGGTTCCAGCTCGTCTGAGTCTGAGTTTGGTATTCTTGGGGGTGACAACCCAGATGCCACAGTCCTGTCTAGGTCGTCTTTTTCTTTTTCCTTTGAGTCTGTTGTAACAGAGGAATCAGGCGATTTGAAAGTGATTAATGAGAATGGAATGGCTGTGGCTTCCGAGTACTTTTCTGTGCCCTTAATTTATTGCATTAATCAAGACTTTCAAAATTTTGATGAAAACGACGAGGAAGAAATTTCTCCGGTTTTGAAATATTTGCTTGATCAAGAGCAGGAGAGGTTTGTAAAACCCTTGGTTGATGAAATCACCACAATTAATATTGGTACTGAGAAGGACCCGCGGCTGGTCCAGATCGGGTCCACGTTGTCTTCGGAGGAGCGCGAGCGCTTAGTCGCTTTGTTAAAAGATTTCAAAGACGTTTTCGCGTGGTCCTATGAAGACATGCCTGGAATCGATCTTGAGATTATACAGCACCGGATCCCTCTTGACCTAGAGGCCCGACCTGTTAAGCAGAAGCTCAGAAGGATCCGTTCGGACTGGGCTCTCAAGATAAAAAAAAGAGGTCACCAAGCAAATTGACGCAGGGTTCCTGCTGGTATCTGAATACCCAACTTGGTTGGCCAATATAGTTCTGGTGCCGAAGAAGGATGGCAGAATTCGGGTACGACTTTCCTCTCCCGCATATCGACGAATTAGTGGACTTCACTGCTGGGCATGCGCTGCTCTCATTCATGGATGGGTTTTCTAGCTACAATCAGATTTTGATGGCACCCGAAGACCGGGAGAAGACTGCTTTTACCACCCCGTGGGGAACTTATTGTTATAGGGTGATGCCATTTGGGCTGAAGAACGCCGGAGCTACATATCAACGGGCTGCGACCACAATTTTGCATGATATGATCCATAAAGAGGTTGAGGTGTACGTGGACGACATGCTTGTCAAGTCCAAAGAAAGAGAAGACCATTACACCGCCTTGCAGAAATTCTTCCAAAGGATCAGAGAGTATCGGTTGCGGCTGAATCCTCAGAAATGCACGTTAGGTGTTACATCAGGGAAAATGCTGGGGTTCTTGATCACACAGAGAGGTATCGAGGTCGATCCTTTCAAAATCAAGGCCATCTTAGAAATGCCACCACCAAGGACTGAAAAGGAGGTGCGAGGCTTTCTAGGTAAAGTGCAATTCATAAGACAGTTTATTGCAAAATTAATCTTGACTTGTGAACCACTCTTTGGTCTCTTGAAGAAAGGAAAGAAGTTCCAATGGGACGGCCGATGCTAAGCTGCTTTTGAACAGATCAAGCAATATTTACAGAACCCACCTGTGTTGTCACCGCCTGAGCCGGGGAAACCGTTGATTCTGTACCTTTCAGTGACTGAAACTACAATGGGCTGTATGCTCACACAGGAGTCTGAGGACAAAGTGGAGAAAGCTATCTACTACCTGAGCAAGAAAATGCTGGATTATGAGACCCGCTACACTCCGCTAGAGAAGGCTTGTTTGGCCTTGGTATGGGCTACCAGGAAGCTGCGGCACTACCTGTTAGCTCACTCCGTAATACTGGTTTCGAGATTAGATCCCATCAAATATCTCTTCGAGAAAACAACACTTACGGGTAGGCTAGCCCGTTGGTTGCTTCTGCTTTCCGAATTCGATCTGAAGTACATGACGCGCAAGTCAGTAAAAGGGAGAGCGGTAGCGAAGTTCCTCGCCGATCACCCAGTTGAAGGGGATGAAGCAGTTGAGTATCTGTTCCCAGACGAGGCCATTCTGCATATTGAAGAAGAGACCTGGACGATGTACTTTGACAGAGCGTCAAACCAATACGGGTATGGGATAGGGGTGTTGCTGATAGCACCCGACAATTCCCGTATAGCTTTAGCATTCAAACTCTAGTTCAAAGTGTCGAACAATGAAGCAGAGTATGACGCATGTATTGCTGGACTAGAAGCCGCCCTGGAACTAGGAGCAAAACGGTTGGATGTCATCGGGGACTCGAACCTTGTTGTATCTCAAGCTAAAGGAGATTGGAAAGTTAAAGAAGAAAAGATGAGAATCTACCACCAGACCTTGGACGTGTTAATTCCTCAGTTTGAGAAACTGAATTTTGCCTATCTGTTAAGAGAGAATAACAGGTTCACAGATTCATTAGCAACTCTATCTTCTATGATAGACATCTCTTTTGGAGTCCGGATGCGTCCGATCATCATCGAACAAAAATTTGTGCCGGTCTACGAGCTGATTGCTACCATAGATGAAGTACAAGATGAGAATCCCTGGAATTACGATGTCTGGAACTTCCTGAAAAAAGAGGCGTATCCACCAGGGGCAAATGCCAAGGATAAGAGGGCAATTCGAAGAATGGCTGCTCAGTTCATCGTCTGTGGGGGTAAACTGTACAAGAGGGGTCATCTTGGGATGCATAAGCTGTGTGTTGATGCTGAAGAATCCAAGCACCTGATGAAGGCCATCCATGGAGGAGAGTGCGAAGTGCACATGAATGGGGTGATGCTAGCTCGGAAGATCCTTAGACAGGGTTATTACTGGTCCACCATGGAGGAGGATTGTATTGGCTTTGTCCGGCGATGCCACAAATGTCAGATCCATGCAAACCGCATGAACATTTCGTCGTTGAAGTTGTACAACATGACTTCGCAATGGCCGTTTTTAGTCTGGGGGATTGATGTAATTAGGGTTGTCACTCCGAAGGGGTCCAACGGGCATGAGTACATTCTGGTAGCGATAGACTACTTCACGAAGTGGGTTGAGGCCCAATCTTATGCGGTGTTGAAGGCATCGCATGTTGCTAAGTTCATCAAAAACAACATCATCTATCGCTACGGGGTCCCGAATGAGATTATTTCGGACAATGGTTCCCACTTCAAGAAGGAGGTGATCGACTTGTTGGAGAAGTACAACGTGGTTTTTCATAAGTCATCTACATATCGGCCGCAAACCAACGGAGCAGTTGAGGCCGCCAACAAGAACATCAAGCACATTTTGCAGAAGATGGTGGAAACCTACCGGGACTGGCCAGATAAGCTGCCATTTGCTCTTTAGGGCTACCAGACTTCAATTCGAACTTCTACTGGAGCAACTCCGTATTCTTTGGTTTATGGGATGGAGGCTGTTCTGCCTATCGAAGTTGAGGTTCCGTCATTACGGGTATTGGCTGAGTGTCAGATAGGTGAGGCAGATTGGCAGCAAAGCAGGTTTGAAGAACTCATGCTCTTTGATGAAAGAAGGCTGAAAGCACTGTATCACGTCCAGGGTTATCAACGAAGAATTGCCAAGGCTTTCAACAAGAAGGTTAAGTCCAGGAATTTGAAGGAAGGGGATCTAGTGCTCAAAGACAACCGAGCTCCCATCCACGACCCTAGGGGCAAGTTCAAACCCAATTGGATTGGCCCTTACATCATCAAGTCTATCTGGTCGGGCGGAGTTGTCGTCCTGATGGACCTAGATGGCCTAGAGTTCTCCCAGCCGATCAACATGGACAAGTTGAAGAAATACTATCCCTGAGAGGCTCGCTAGGCCGAAAACCCGAAAGGGCGACCTAGGCGAAAGTTAGAGCACAGAAAATTTGAAATAATAAAAACTGAGCTCGCAAGGTTGAAAACCCAGAAAGGGCGACCTTGGCAAAAGTTAGAGCGGAAAAGGAGAGTGTTAATACACGAGTGAACCTGAGCCGAACTACATAAAGCTTGATTCCCATCTTTGGGATACGTAGGCAACTTCATTCTGAAGTCCAGCCATAAAGACTTCCCCGATCAACTTTGTCCATGTGATCATGTTGGTCATCTTTGTCTATTCTGCATTCAAGAGCTCGGTTATGATCTCCAGATGCAGTGCTATTCAAACTAGGGGCAACTTTCTAGTTGTTGAGGATCCGGGGTTGTACATCTCAGTGATAAATCTCGGGCGTGTCCAGTTGTGATCCATATCGAAAATGGTTTTGAAAAGTTTTAATAAAAGTTGATTTTGCTCAAATTAATCTTTTTACAACTTAGACCATTTTTGGACCAAACGGAAAATTTTCAGTACCCATAACCTTCAATTACATTGATTTCAGTACAGAGTTCTCCTACTCTTGAATACAAATTGAAGTTACTTTTTTATTACATTCATAAAGAAAACTTGAAAGTACTGATTAAAGCAAATAAACTCGGGGCATAGTCAGGTGTTCCTGCGTCCACTCCCAGAGCTTGTGGAAGCCTCTGATGCCAAAGTAGGCCCAACCTGTGCCTCTTCATCAAGCCAAGCTATGCATTCATCAGATAGGGTGCAACTGAAAGTGGGAGCGGGGGCCAGAAGCTCTCTCATCCTCCATGCTGTGGCATACCGAGCTAGCTGCGCGCCTCGGACCGGAAATGCAGCAGGGTATTCTATCTCCTCTTCCGGGCAAGTCTGATCATGTCCGAACTGGTGCCGGAATCGGAACGGGAAGTAAAATACATAGTGTGTCAGGCCGATCAACTGAATCCCCGACTGGCGAGACATGCTATAACTCATCGCCGGCAGATTGAGCCAAAGGCAGCGCCAAGCAATACTAGTAGTAGATAGACTGCACATCCATTCGCACCACCAACCCTCATCAGGGGCATCGACTAGACGTCGTCGGAAGAAATAGCCGCGGGCTGAATATGCTAGGCATGAGTCCACAACCTTCAACTTATCCATCAACCATATCTGGGGAGGGATGAAAACTGAGAGATTAAAGAATAGAGAGGTATACGTTGAGAGAAAAGTGAGAAAAGGGTTTTGAGAGAAAAACCGAGCTTGAGGGCCGAGTGATGTGAGAAATATATGTGAGATAGGGTGGGAAACATTCCTGCAGCAGTAGTGGACTTCTCACGAATCTAGTCGTCTCTCGGTGATAAAAAGCATCCAAACCCATCAATGTCTCAGCCAGTGTCATGGCGATGCAGCTCTTGCCCTCTTTTAAGCCTTGGGCAACCTCAATCAAACGGACGCTAGACCCTCTGGAGCCTGAGGCAAGCAAGAAATGGGACAACATGTACAAGCAAAGTGCATGTCGCCGAAAACCCTGCCAGTGATGATCGCCGCGGCCACCGGCATCAGAAAACTGATGAACCAAGCTGGGGATGTCCAATTCCCCATCGCGAATCAAAGACCAAGCGTCATGCATGGTGAGCCCACACATCCGTCCTAAGGCTTGGATGTGGCCAAAGCGGAATTGCGGCAAAATCTCCTCCTTGCGTTCGGACTCCATCAAAGCTTGGAAGTCTTCGAAAGTGGGACATATCTCTTGTCCGCCAAAGCTAAAAACATGGGTGATCGGATTCCAAAACCTTGCCGCGGCATGAAGGAACAGAAGACGCAGCGGGGTGCGACTTAGCGTAAATAGTGCATTTATGCCGAAGCCCCGGAAGTTCAACTTTTCCGAGCCATCCAAGGTAACAATCCAATTTGTGAGATTTTGGACAAGAAACGCCTCTATTTTGGTGCAAAATTGAGTTACAATGAAGGAACCACGAAGTTGGAACCTTTATGGAGGATAAGGCATTGTTTGGAGGACAAGTGTCAGAAAACTTGAGGTCCCCAGGCCAAGTGGTCGGCCGACCACTTTTTCTGGTTGGCCAGCTAGTTTTTCTGGTCGGCCAGCTACTTTTTTGGTCTACAGGACAAAGAACTGGTCAGCAAGCTCTAAAAGTGGTCGGCCATGTGCAAAAATGTGGCCTCCAGCTCTCCCTTGTCTCCAGAAGAGAATCTCTAGCTTTCCTGTGTGCTGAGAGTACTGAAGGTCTGAGTTTACCTCTGTTTCAGATGTGTTCTGTCGCTTGGTTTCTCCAAAATGCATTTGCTTATTGAGTTGTTAAGTTTTGCTTATCGAGTTGTTGCTCTTTGATTATCGAGTTGTTGCGATTTGTTTATCGAGTTGTTGCTCTTTGCTTATCGAGTTATAACTTGCTAAGGTTTTGTTGTTTCTTAGTGAGCTAAGTTGTTTAGTTTGTTACGTTGGTTCACTACCTGACTTGGCAATACACGATGTTCAAAATCTATTCAATCTCATTTTTGTGTAAAATGGCGCGATGCGATGCATAGAATACAAATGCAACACTTTTTGAACAAAAAGCTGTTTCATTCCATCATAGCATCTTTTTACAACATTTTACAAAAGGGTACAAGTTTTTAAGAAAATAAAACTACCTAAGCTGTATAATGTGCTACAATTACATGTAAAAAGAAAAATAAAGCAGGAACATCTGCATCAGTGCTATCAAGCCCAAGACCGAGAGGCCCTCTTCACCCTCTTCGACTGAGCAGCCTCTGCACCACCGCCGCCAGCACCACCATCTGAATCGGAGTCGCCGTCCTCGGAATCCTTCTTGGCGTCGCCTCTGTCCTCAGAACCAAAACCAGAGTCATCATCCCTGCCTGCAGATGTCTCTGACTAAGGATGCGCAGACTCCTCCTCCTTGCTGGACTCGTCATCCTGTCTGGCAGGTGCTTTATGTCTCCCTCGGCCGCGAGTCGAGGCCCCTTTCCTAGCTGCTCGAGAAGACCTGGATGGCCCTGGCTATAGTGGTGCGACCTGAAAAGGCAGTTTTGAATACATCAGCCAGAGTATGTACATCAGATATGAGATGCAAGTATGCTACATAGGGTGAGTGCATGCAGATATGGTATGTGAATGTGATGTGTCAGATGTGCTCTACTCATGCAGTGAATCAATATAGTGAAATGTTCAGTTTCCATATGTCGTCAAAAGTATGATAAATGCAAGGAAATTGAAAAGTACCAGAATGCCGGAGGCGCATAGCAGCGTCTCCCTCCGCAAGACCATGCTCTCGAGTGAGGCCACCACCCCGAGCAACCCCTCTGTATACTCTCTGGGAGGCTACAGATACAAGTTCAAGTCATCAGTGAATGAATGAATGTCTAAAATATCTGAGTAATAAATGAAAACTATGGAGCATACCGGTGGTGAGTTAGGGTCACTGACGTATCGATGATCGGGCAATGGAGGCTCCAGTGGAATCGGGTAAGATGTCCCATATTGCCAACCCGTCAACTTGGTCGGAAGATCTGGCCACCCAGCATATTGGCAAGTCGGGGGGATCCCTCTGACCCCACTCCTCGATGTGCTAGCCCTGCTAGTGGAAGGGATGTCTACAGCCCGAGCGCGACTCGATGATGGCATATCAGCAGCTCTCCTTGTAGGAGTACGGACACCTGTCAAAGGAGGCATCAAGTATGTATGGCGGTATGTCGCGTACTCCCCCTCCTCCAAGAATAGAACTGCGTCGACACCCAGCATAAGGTTATCAACCTCCCGAGGAGTAAGACTCTCGGTGGACCGCATGTCCAGTGGAGGTGGCGAAGGAATCTCCTGGGCGGGATTACCCATCGTCTGGCGCATGAAGCGCTCCCCGAGAAACCAGGCTCTGCTGACTGGTCCCTCAAACAAAGTCCTGTATCAGGAGGAGCCCCATACCCCAGCGAACTGGAACCGAGAATACCCCGGCATCGCCAGCCAAGGCTGCCAAGTGATCTGCGGATAACAAATGCATGAATTGATTAGATGTCATAAATATGCGAGATGAATCAAAGCTGAAAGCATAAAGAACTGAGAGTTCTGGTTTACCTCGGTTGCCCGCACAGTGTCGAAATACTGACGGAGATATGGCAGAGTCTCCCGGGGCCTGGGCCGGCACCGACCCTCAAATCTGCGTGAATAAGGGATCTCGAGAGGTGCCTCGACCTCGAGCTCAGGGGCGAGTGTCGGGAAGTAGGCGTAAACCCACAGCTGTGAAAGGCAAGACAGTCGCAATGAGTACAGAATGTATAGAAAATACAGAATGCTGAGTGCAGAATGCGAGTACAGAATGTATAGAAAATGCAGAATGCTGAATGCAAAATGTAGAGTATAGAATGTAATGTGTGCCGTGTGCAGTGTACAGATAATGAAAAGCAGAAATGTAAATCAAGAGGGTAGAATGTACCTCCCAGGCTCGCCAGTAGCCACCTACTATGGTCCCCCGCTCCCAAGAGGTCGCACTCATGTAGCAATAAAGGGTATCGAGGCCAGCACCACCCCAATCAAAGTGCCGGACCTGTGATAGGTCTACTAGAGCACTCAGCAGATAAAGCCCAACTGTGTTCCCCCTGTCGGAGAACAGAGTGGTCCCGAGAAGGAACATCAAAAATCCCCGGGCATACTGTTGTATGGCCTCAAAAGTCTCAGGAGTAGTCCTCTTGTACTGCTCTGCAAACCAGGTGTACCTGACCATGCCCGGTGTTCTGCAGGCCGGTGGATGGGCTCCAAGAAGATAGGTCCAAGCTGCTTCCCACTCGCCTATATCAGAATCATATGGGATACGCCGACTTGCCACGTCGAGGCCCGTCAGCATGGAGAAGTCATACGGGGTCATCGTCATGTCCCTGGCAGCAGAGAAATGGAAGGAGTTGGTGGTGTCCCACCATCTCTCTACAAGTGCGCCTAGAAGGGTCTTGCTCGTCGGATGACGCGATAACCCCATACAAAACGGGCCAAATCCCATCTCATCAATGATGTGTCAAACGGCATCTGGGAGCTCCATGTACCACTCCCTCGCAATAATCGATTCGTACCCTCGGGTGAAACGAGAAGATACCTGCGTTCAGAATGAACATATGTTTTCAGTTCAAAAGTAAATAGAATGCTGTGTTATGAACTGTGTGTTTAGATTGAGCAGTGTTATGAGCCGTGTGCCAAATAAATAGAATGTTGTGTTATGAACTGTGTGTTCAGACTGAGCAGTGTTATGAGCCGTGTGCAAAATGAACCGAATACTGTGTTATGAATTGTGTGTTCAGATTGAACAGTGTGCTATGTTATGAGCTGTGTGCAAAATGAACCGAATACTGTGTTATGAACTGTGTGTTCAGATTGAGCAGTGTGCTATGTTATGAGCTGCGTGCCAAATAAACCGAATACTGTGTTATGAACTGCGTGTTCAGATTGAACAGTGTGCTATGTTATGAGCTGCGTGCAAATAAACCGAATACTGTGTTATGAACTGCGTGTTCAGATTGAACAGTGTGCTATGTTATGAGCTGCGTGCAAATAAACCAAATACTGCGTTATGGACTGTGTGTTCAGATTGAGCAAATATTGCGTTATGAACTGTGTGTTCAGATTGAGCAAATATTGCGTTATGAACTGTGTGTTCAGATTGAGCAAATACTGCGTTATGAACTGTGTGTTTAGATTGAGCAAAATACTGCATTATGAACTGTGTGCTCAGATTGAGCAAATACTGCGTTATGAACTGCGTGTTCAGATTGAGCAAACTACTGCGTTATGGATTGTGTGTTCAGATTGAGCAAAATACTACGTTATGAACTGTGTGTTCAGATTGAGCACATTACTACGTTATGAACTGGGTGTTCAGATTGAGCAAATACTGCATTATGAACTGCGTGTTCAGATTGAGCAAATACTGCGTTATGAACTGTGTGTTCAGATTGAACAAATACTGCGTTATGAACTGTGTGTTCAGATTGAGCAAATACTGCGTTATGAACTGTGTGTTCAGATTG
The DNA here is from genome assembly GCA_030407325.1 of Camellia japonica. Classification (NCBI taxonomy): domain Eukaryota; kingdom Viridiplantae; phylum Streptophyta; class Magnoliopsida; order Ericales; family Theaceae; genus Camellia; species Camellia japonica. The sequence continues at coordinate 135,386,271 of JAPPVO010000017.1, read as the reverse complement.
AGCAAAATACTACGTTATGAACTGCGTGTTCAAATTGAGCAAAATACTGCGTTATGAACTGCGTGTTTAGATTGAGCAAATACTGCGTTATGAACTGCGTGTTCAGATTGAGCAAATACTGCGTTATGAACTACGTGGTCAGATTGAGCAAACTACTCGTTATGGACTGTGTGTTCAGATTGAGCAAAATACTGCGTTATGAACTATGTGTTCAGATTGAGCAAATTACTGCGTTATGAACTGTGTGTTCAGATTGAGCAAATACTGCGTTATGAACTGCGTGTTCAGATTGAGCAAATACTGCGTTATGAACTGCGTGTTCAGATTGAGCAAATACTGCGTTATGAACTGTGTGTTCAGATTGAGTAAAATACTACGTTATGAACTGTGTGTTCGGATTGAGCAAAATACCACGTTATGAACTGCGTGTTCAGATTGAGCAAATACTGCGTTATGAACTGCGTGTTCAGATTGAGCAAAATATTGCGTTATGAATTGTGTGTTCAGATTGAGCAAAATACTGCGTTATGAACTGCGTGTTCAGATTGAGCAAATACTGCGTTATGAACTATGTGTTCAGATTGAGCAAAATACTATGTTATGAACTGTGTGTTCAGATTGAGCAAATATTGCGTTATGAACTGCGTGTTCAGATTGAGCAAAATACTACGTTATGAACTGCGTGTTTAGATTGAGCAAATACTGCGTTATGAACTGCGTGTTCAGATTGAGCAAATACTGCGTTATGAACTGCGTGGTCAGATTGAGCAAACTACTGCGTTATGGACTGTGTGTTCAGATTGAGCAAAATACTGCGTTATGAACTGTGTGTTCAGATTGAGCAAATTACTGCGTTATGAACTGTGTGTTCAGATTGAGCAAATACTGCGTTATGAACTGCGTGTTCAGATTGAGCAAATACTACGTTATGAACTGTGTGTTCAGATTGAGTAAAATACTATGTTATGAACTGTGTGTTCGGATTGAGCAAAATACCACGTTATAAACTGCGTGTTCAGATTGAGCAAATACTGCGTTATGAACTGTGTGTTCAGATTGAGCAAAATATTGCGTTATGAATTGTGTGTTCAGATTGAGCAAAATACTGCGTTATGAACTGCGTGTTCAGATTGAGCAAATACTACGTTATGAACTGTGTGTTCAGATTGAGCAAAATACTATGTTATGAGCTGTGTGTTCAGATTGAGCAAATATTGCGTTATGAACTGCGTGTTCAGATTGAGCAAAATACTGCGTTAGGAACTGCGTGTTCAGATTGAACAAATACTGCGTTATGAACTGTGTGTTTAGATTGAGCAAAATACTGTGTTATGAACTACGTGTTCAGATTGAGCAGTGTTATGAGCTATGTGCCCAAATGTGCTGTGTGCCCGTAATGAGCTGTGTGCCCAAATGAGCTGTGTACCCAAATATGCTGTGTGCCCGAAATGTGCTGTGTGCCCGAAATGTGCTATGTGCTCGAATGAGCTGTGTGCCCGAAATGAGCTGTGTGCCCAAATGTGCTGTGTGCCCAAAATGTGCTGTGTGCCCAAAATGAGCTGTGTGCCCAAAATGAGCTGTGTGCCCAAATGAGTTGTATGCCAAATTAACAGAGTGTTGTGTTATGAGCTGTGTGCCAAGTCAGCATTGTGTTATGAATAAGCTGTGTGCCAAGTCAGTATTGTGCTATGTGTGAGTTGTATGCCAGAATGAGCAGAAATACTGTGTATGTGAATGTGTTCAGAACGAGCAGATGAAATACATAGTGAAAGCATGAAATGTGCAAGGAATGCAAAATACATTGCAGAGAATGTAAAAAAAGAAGTACGCACCTCTTGCGCATGATGAGATAGATGAGACTCTTGCTCCCGTAGCAGCAAGTCTGCAGGCGCCCGTCGCGCGAAATCCGTAAAATGGTGGAAGGTGCTAGGGGGTAGGATGTGCTCCTGCGGGTGGTACCCCTCCAGGTCGAATGGTCATATCCTCGGTGGCAACGGTATAATGTCGGGCTCATCCTCTACTCTCGGGGAACCTCTGCCGTATGGAATATTGTCAGCCATTTGAAAAAAAGATGCAAAAGGATGCAAAAATGAGCAAAATGGGCCAAAATTGCAAAAAGTCAACAAAAGTCAACTCTCGAGAACAGAAAAAGTCAACAAAAGTCAACGCCCGAGAAAAGGTGTTAAACTTCAAGACAAACATACCTCAAGCGGTGAAAATGGAGAATGAAGCTCCGAAAACAAATTCTAATCGGTTCAAAACGAAGAGAATCGAAAGTTTTCGTGAAACAACTTCGCGTGGGGCGTTGGAAAACGCATATAAAGTGCAGATCTGAGAGAGAAAAGGTCCTAGGAGCAAAGGAGGATGTGTTTCAGCCTTGTGTTTGTGAGCAAAAGTGATTTGGATGTGTATACTTAAAGATCCGGCCTTGAAAAGACCAATCTGTCCCTGTTTTGCTAAACTGGTCGGCCAACCAGTTTTTCTGGTCGGCCGACCACTTAAGTGGTCAACAACTGGTCAGCCACTGATCTAGGTGGTCGGTCACCCTCCTGGATGATCTTCAGGGCTCCATTGTTCTCTCTGTGTGTTTTGGTGATGATTGGAGTCCTCGGCTCTCGGGAAAGTGCAAGAAAAGTACACTTTTCGGCTCAAATTGTCCCCGCGGGAACTTTAATTCAAGTCTTCGAAGCGTGGCTCATCATTACTCGTCAAGAGCAAGGTGTATCCTTTTGAATACGTTGTGACCCCTTCGAGAGGTAAATCGGAGGTTACAGTTAAATTGCTCGCGTTAAGGCTTGTATCTCCTTTTTCAGTATTTTGCTTCGAATGTACTTTTGGAGTTACACATTTCAAATGCATTGTTATGCACGTTTCTCTCGCATTGTCATGCACACTTTATTTGCGTTGTCACGCACATTTTACTCGTATTGTTATGCGCATTCCTCTTGCATTGTTAATGCATTTCATCCATATTGTTATGCGCACACTTAGGTTGCATTGTCATGCACCCCTTCATCCGCATTGTTATGCCCACACTTAGGTTGCATTGTCATGCACCCCTTTACCCGCATTGTTATGCGCACACTTAGGTTGCATTGTCATGCACCCCTCCACCCGCGTTGTCGCACATACTTAGGTTGTATTGTCATACACCTCTTCACCCGCGTTGTCACGCACATCTTAGGTTGCATTATTATGCACCTCTCCATTTGCATTGTTATGCACCTCACGACTTGCGTTGTCATGCACTTTTCACTTGCATTGCTATGCGTATTTCCATCGACATTGTGTATGCATGCGTTTATTTCGTATTGGAATTATACCATGATGTAACGTTGAACATGTGTTGTTAACTATATTGCACCTGTTGAGTTTCTTTCTTATGCAGGTACGATATTGTATGTACGGTTCATTTGAAGCTGGCGCGACCAGACGATATCGTATGTACGGTTCATGCAAAAGAAATTCCTACGCAGTTTGAGAATTGCATAATTTTCTTACATCCTTTCTGCTAGAATGTGTGAGACTGTTATTTCTTTCGCTTAAACTGTTGCATTCATTTTGCATAATTACTTCATTACAGCTTTCTTTGCATGATCATAAGTTATGTTCGGCATTGTGCGTGGCCTTGCATTTTGCCCCTGCTTGCGGGCACATCTCTTGGTTATCTTGCCTGTTTGTCTAAGTCTTCGGCCTTGTCAAAAATGGGTCGTCTCTGGGCTTTGACATTCACTCCCGTCACTTCTTGACTTCCGAGTTCTGTCAAAGAGGGGCAACTGTAGACACTCCATTTTTGACCAACCTTAAGACTTAGATATCATCGATTGAGCGCTCGGTGATCATGCATGTTTGAGCTCGTTTCGAGTTTCCGGGATTTTTGGCTGAATGCCTTGCCTCCGGGCCTCTGAACTCTTTGTGCTTTGGCTCGATTTGTGGACCGAACCTTGTTTTCTCTTCCTTGGAGGGAGGGAGAGGTCTTGTAGACCATCCTTTTGTGGTTGAAGACCACTTTTTGCGATCGTAGACCACTTTTCTCGCTTGGAGACTAGTTTCCAGTTTTCGGAGCCTTCGGCCGCGCGCCTTGTCTCGGGACTGCTTAACGTTCTCCGTTTGGCTCGATTTTTGAACCATGCCTTGTTGCCTTTGCCTAGAGGGACACTGTGGTCTGGGAGACCACTTTTGGGGTCGTTGACCACTTTTGGTGCTCGTAGACTAGTTTTTGAGGCTCCCGGCCGCGCGCCTTGCCTCCCGAACTCTTGTCTTGCATCCCTTTTGGTTTGTTTTTGGTACAAACCTTATTTTTCTTATTTGGAAGGTGGTACAAGGGTGGGAGACTAGTTCTTCCCCTTGGAGACCACTTTCTTTCCTGCCAGCCAGTTTTCTAATCGGCTAACTGATTTTCTTGGTCTTTGGGCCACCTTTTCTGGTCGACCACCACACCACTACCTTGCTTTCATGCTGCAGACCATCTCCCCCCCATGGCCAACCACTTTTTGCCCTGGCCGACCACTTCCACTGGTCGGCCGACCAGTAGAAGTAGTTGGCCGACAGCTTTTCATCACCTTTTTGGAGATATTTTTAGGCCAGCTGTTACAGCTGGAAGGCACAGAAGCCATCCTCCATACATGTGTATAGAGGGATGGCTTTAAGCCTAAAGCTTGTCCAACAAGCTTGTTGCATTTTTTCTATATAAGGGAGCCTCCTCCCTCATGCCTTAGGTTTAGATTTTGTGGCTTGAGCTATAGATACACACTTGTCTCTATATTTCCTTATTTGCTCTTGTTTTGTGCCTTAAAGTGTATATTCATCATACTATTGCACACAAACACACACTCAAACACCATACTCTTGTTGCTGAGTCTCTTTGAGGTTGGTTTTGGAGTCTTTGGACTGGTTTTGATCAAGGAAAGTTGCTGGAGTTACAGCTTTAAAGGGGTTCTACAAGGGTGAGTTTCTACCCTCTTGAACCTTGCTTTTTGCTTAAGCTTTTAGCCCTATTTGCATGGTGTTTTAGGCTTAACTTTCTACTGCAAAAAGTTTTGATTTTTAGTCCTTAGCATGTTTATTTAAGGTCTCTTTTGTGTTGGGGATAGTCTACCCCCTCTTGTGCCTTGTGAGGCCTTGTTTTGAACCTTCATTTTAAGATATTGGGATCACCTTGTTTTGGCCTTCTCACCACTGAAACTCAGAGGAATTTCAGTGGTGGAAATGGTGTTTTGAGGTCCCAAATAGGAGAGGGTCATCCCCTCTCCTTGTGTTTTGTATGCTTGCCATGTATGCCTCAAGTTTGAGCATGTTTGTTAAGCTTATGTTGGCCATATCTTAGCATGTATTTGGGGTTATTTTGACATGGTATACCACTTTTTTGACTTGGTTTTGTCACCTCATGCATGCCTTATACACTTGTAGTGTAAATGTTGCAAACTAGCTTTGTGTGCTTCATGAAGTAACATGTCTTTCTAGCTTGTGTTGAGTCCATCTCAGCATGTTCTTGGTGTTGTTTTTCCATCATATACCTCTATTAAGGTTTGGTTTGATAGTCCCATGCACGCTCCATGCACTTGTAGTGCAATTCCATGAATTAGCCTAATGTGTATCATGCTTTAGACTGTCATTCTAGCATGATTTTGGCTTAATTTTAAGAAGCTTTTGTCCATGTTTTAGCATGCTCTAGCTCTGATTCATGTTGTTTTGGTCATGCATGCCATGCTTTGTATAGCTATAGTGTATTCTAGCTTGTTAGCTTTGTGTGTTAAGTCCATTAGCATGCATTACTTGGACTATTTTCATGATTTGGCATCATTTGAAATGTGATTTCAGTACATGTAGTGTGATCATACATTTGCCTTTGTCACCCTTTCCATGCTTTGGAGAGTTTGTGTTTTATGCCTTAACATGAGCCATTGCGTATGCCTTCATGCCTAAGCTTGCGAGCTATCATTTCAGTGTGTTTTTGGGGTTATTTTGCCATGATATAACTCTGATTTTTGTTGGCGAAGCCATCTCATGCTTGACCTTAGTAGGTGTAGTGTAATCCTCCCTTTTGGCCTTGTATGCATCATGCCTTATGCCCTTCATGCTAGCTTGTTTTGGCTTCCTTCCATGCATGTTTTAGACTCATTTTGACATGTTCTAGGACTGTTTTGGGTTGCCTCGACCATATGCTTCATGTTTTGTATAGCTATAGTGCAAGTGCCTATGCTAGCTTTGAGTTTTGAGCACCATAGCATGCTTCATTTGCATCATGTATATGATTTGGCATCATTTAACATGACATTTCAGAGCATATAACATTGCCATGTTCCCATTTATTTCACCCTTTGAGTGCCTCTAAGGGTTGAGCATTGTTGCCTTGTTTATGGCCTAGCATGTATGCCATCTTGCCTAGGTCCTTGAGCTCCCATCTCAGCATGTTTTGGTCTTTGTTTAGACCTACTTGAGCTCTGTTTGTGATTGGTTCATGCATTTGTGCCATGTGTTGCATGCCCCCTTCGTAGTCCTCTTTGCTAGCCTTATGCCTTAAGGACTCTAGTATGCTATACTTATGTTGTTTGAATGATTTGACGTCATTTCATACCTTATTTCAGAGCTTATAGTGTTGTTACACTCCCATGTTTATCACTCCTTGAGCACTCTTGAGAGTTGTGCTCTTATGCCTAGTCAACGGGCCATTGCATTGAGCATGCTTGTCTTGATCTTCATGCCTTAGTTTCATCATTATGGCCACTGATTTGGGCATGACTGAGGTCTGTCCATTTTTTGTTTAAGTCCATTTAGCATGTTTGTTTGCATGTTGTTTGCATGCTTATGTTACATTGCATTGCGTATGCCATGTTGTTCATTGCATTGTGTATGCCATGTTCTTTGCATTGTGTATGCCATGTTACATTGCATTGAGTATGCCATGTTGTTCTTTGCATTGTGTATGCCATATACATTGCATTGTGTATGCCATGTTGTTCTTTGCATTGTGTATGCCATGTTACATTGCATTGTGTTATGCATGTTGTTGCTTGCATTGTGTTTGGATTAGGTGTTAGTCCAAACACGAGAAACGAGGGACGTTTCATACTTGAAGTGATGAAACGTGCCTCAATTCTCGGTCGTCGACCCTCTTGATCATACATGATAGAGGTCAAGGCTTTATGTGTTTATGTGTGGATTCATTTCATATTGAATTGTGCAATTTGGCTTCTCGGCCATCATGTATCGAGATGCGTGATTGGTGGCCTGAGGGTCGAGAACTACACTCCCTTGAGATCATGAAATGATAGGGAGGATGGTTGTGCACACATACTTTGCAAATACATTGCCATGCCCTTTCTTGCTCTCTGTTGCAGCAAACTGGAGAAGGGCAGCAACAACTGGTCGGCTGATCAGAAAAACTACCTGGCCGACCACTTTTTCTGGTCTGCAGCAAAGAAAAGTGGTTGGCAAGTGGTTGGCAACATCAACAACTGGTCGGCCATGTTCCTACAGGTCTCCAAGGTGAGTTAGAAGCTTTCTTGAGCTTGGTGCAAGGTTCTGAGAACAGTTGCAAACAGAGGCAAATCGGGGCATCGCGACGGATTTCCGAACGAGGCGACCGAGCATGCATGCACTCCTCATCCCAAGGACCTCTCTTTACTGCTTTCCTTAGCTAGTTTATGCTTTGGTTCTGTATTTAAGTTGTTATTGCATTTAGCTGCTTATTTGTGTTGTAATAACTTGTTAGTTAATTAGCTTCGTTTTGTACTTAATTAGTTAGCTTGTTAGTTAATTAGTTTTGTGATGTAATAATTAGTTTAATTAGCTTAGATTAGCTAGTTAGCTTCTTATTCGGACCCTCCGTCGAGAGGGCCAACTGTTGTAATAAGCGTGCGTGTGTGCGATGCATGTCTCCCAACCTCCATTTCTTTCTCCCTTTTACTTAACCGCTTATGATGGTTAGTTTTAGGGCATATTTCGATTAGCATCCTTATGCTTGCATGCGTGCATCATTTATCTATTTTGCATGCACCGGGCTCAGCGCATCATACTAACTGCATTGTATTTCAATTCCAAGTTGAATACATGTATCGAATTGTCGCATTGATACGCCATTCTAAAATAGCCGAGCCTATTTTAGCTGCATTTTTGCATGTGTTGCATTAGCCATCTTAACATGAATTAGGATCATGCATGATTTCTAACTAGTTCTTTGTTTTGGCTCGGAGTACACTGTGAGTGTTTACGCTTTAGCATACTGCATGTGTGTAAGTGTTGCCATATTAGCATGCTTGCCATGAGGCTAACTGCTTAACTGATATAACTGCATGAATGCCTGTGGATGAAGGTTGGATTGTTTGAATTGGAACAATTCATCAAAATCCTCGACTTAGCTTACTTGCGAGTAGCAAACTTCAAATCATTTTCACAAACAAACATGCAATGTTTTGTTCCAACTTAGGCGATCTAGTCTATACTTGTATGCTGTGCGCATCACATAGTAATTCTAGGTTAATAATCGGAATAAGAACACATGTGTTTTCAAAAACAAAATATCATGTTAGTAAAGGCCGATCTTTGATCGGGCTAGCGGGGGTGCTCATTGCATGACCTTCCCCTCCCGTACCCAAGTTCCCGAGCCGAGGCAACTTTGGTGATGACGGACACGTGGCCTTAGGCACGAGTCAGGGTTTCCTAAATTTCCCAAAAATAAATCATTTAGGTGGCGACTCTGTATTTGGCAAAGCAGTCCATGTTTGGCACTTCTTTATAAAAATCAGTTTTCCAAAACGATTTGCCGGATTTGGACTCTTTGGTGATTTATCGATCTCGTATTGCACTTTGTGAGATTAGATTCAGAACCGTGACACGAGTCCGAACTGTAGTAGCTAAAGAACAAAGTGATTCGTGCCCTCGCGTGCGCGGAGAGGGGAGTTCTCGGGGCGGTCTACATTATTATATATATATAACAAAACAAGGGGGCTGATGGGATGGTTATCCTATATGGACATTTGATTCAATGGTTGAGATAACTTTGTCTTTCTTTTCTTCAGGTTTCCACCGTTGCATTACAAATTTAAACTGTATGTGGGAGGATCCATCTTTCACGGCTCAAATTCATTATTTGCTTCAATTGTAGGGCTCAGGTTGAGATGAGTTCAAAATTCAAAACTCAAATCATGTCTGAAGTTGACACTCTCATCACTACTCATTCTTTGCCCTCTCTTTCTCTCTCATCAGATGACACTCTCATCGGTCCTCTCTCTCTCTCTCTCTGTTTCTCAGCTCATAACTCCCCCTCATTCATTCGCTCATTCTTTGGCGTCTTCCAATGCCAACCATCACAATGAATCCTCCTTTCCATCAATTCCTAACTCTAGCTTAGCCCACAACCAGGTTTGATTATGTTTGGGTAACTCATTTTGATTATCTTTTTTATTTTATTTGCAGGTCTAAGATTTTGAAGATTGTAAGAGCCACAATGGAGTTGTTTAGTGGTGGTTCTCTTCCTCTACTGAGAAAGTACCCCAAGTTAGTTTTGGTTTAGTTTTTTTTTTTTTTTTTTTTTTTTTTCATTGCTCTGTTTTGGGTTATTTTGGGTTTGTTTGTGAATGATTTAACTGAATTGAAATGTTTTTTTTGGGGTTATTTTTCATTCCTCCATAGATTTGTGTGTTCTGTTTTGGGTTATTTGGGTTTGTTTGTGAATGATTTATCTGAATTGAAATGTTTTTTTTGGGTTATTTTTCATTGCTCTATAGATTTGTGTGTTCTATTTTGGGTTATTTTGAGTTTGTTTTTTTTATACTTTAAAGAAATTTACCCATGTGTTTTCTCTGTTTTCTTTCTCTTTGTATTTTTATTTATTTATTTATTTTTTTGTGTGGGGTCAATGCAATAACACTAGCAAGTGTGCTTGGTTTGTTTTTCTAGAACTTTAAAAATCTTTTTTGTTTTCTAATGGATGGGATGATGGATAGAATTGCATTTTGCATATAGCTACAATAGCATTGTGAGTAATTTATACCTTCAAACCAACCTAAGTAACCAACCCAAAGTTGGAGATATATCAATGTTGGCCCCTCTTTAACTTCTAGCTTTCTTTTCCAGTTATTATGAAAAGTAATGTCTCTTATATTCTTCTTATCTTTCAAGGATAATAACTTGGAGTCTTGGTTGTTGCTAATTTGTTTTGATTTATGTTTTCCCAGATTATCCACGCAATATGGTTATTGCTATATTTTAGTAATGAATAACGACAAAATACTAGAGTTTAGCAATGTTGCTTCAGTAGTTGCTTTGCTATTTTTTAGATTTTTCTCACAAAATACGTATGTGTGTATTCCTTCTCAATTTGATCATTGTTGTTGCCTCTATCAGGTTAAGCTTGAATGACTGTAGTGACTATAGGTTAGACAAATGCCTATTTTTTTTTTGAATTAAATGGTTAGTCATAGATTTCAAAGCATTGTTGACTATGACTTCTCCGTTTTTACTTTTTATATGCCAATTTTGTTTTGGTGAAAGTAGTTTGTGGCCCTTTCAAGAGTTTTACATGACAAATTTTGTTATTGGTTTCTACTTTCAGTGTATGTTAGCTATGAAAGTTTGGTGAACTGTTATGTCCTTACTTATTTATCAGATGTTTTGAGGGCAGAAGATGGAAACCAAGAGCGTACACACCAATTGAAGAGAATGAGATTCAGATTAAGAGCGAGTCTGCTTCAGGTACTTTTTATATTCCTATTAATGAATGCTTGATTAGATGATGCTTTTGTTTCTAATTGTCGTTCTTTGTGATATAGACTTAATTTTTTTCATGGATGAATGTGTATCCGTTGGTTAAAGCTTCCTCTTCACTGAATATGCCTTTGCATTATCTGGACAAATTTGATGTGTAATTTTCTAACTATAGGCTATAATTGGATTAATGGGCTCAAAGCCAACAGTACAACATACTTATTTTGTGTTGAATTAGGGTCTTAATCATTTCTGATAATGGCTGTGTTTTTTTTTTTTTTTTTTTTTTAAAAAAAAAATTTTGTTATTGGAATCTTGGAATGAACTTGCACCAATTAAAAATGATGATGAAATCTTAAATTTATCAGCAGTAGAGAACAAAAAAAACTGAGACACGAGTACCGTCTCTTAGTAAATATTGGAGGGTGAGTAGAGAGTACCATCTTCGTTCAATAGAAAAGAGGTCAGCTGCATGCAATATAGCTTCTTGGCAAAGTTTTTAAAATCGGGATCTTATGTGGGATCGTTGGAAGAGACTAGTGGATCGGATGGTAAAATTAGATTGAGGATTGTAAGATTCTACTTTCAATGTACAATAAAATGAAAAATTATCGATAATGATAATATATGTGACGTAATTTTAAAAATATTAAAGAAAAATGATAAATTTGATATAATGCATCTTTTATGTTAACATCAATTAGAAGACATTTGAAAAAAGTGTTTATAGTCAAATTTTTTATATAGATATACACATATATCTATGTGATTCTAGTCAATTTATAGATATACACATATGTACACATTTATAGTCAATTTTCTATGTACATATACATACATATATATATATATAAGAAATAAATAACAACAAAAAAATTGCTAGGATCGGGATCGTATGCGATTTTACACGATTTTATGAATAGTGTAAGGTTTTTATTCTTGGGATTGGGATCGTATACATATACATACACTTACCATCTTATTAATTGCTTGTAGTAACTTATTTATGTGCCATTGTTTTATACAGTGGAAAAGTTTTTACTGCAAAGGGAATACAAGTGCTTGAGCTTGTAGGCAAGGAGACCATGGATATTCTGATTACAGAAGCTGGTATTGAAGTCGATAAGAAGGGAGCTCAAGCACAAGATGATGAGGATAAATTGTTTGAAGAAGGGACATTTGATAGATGCTTCTACATATACAGAGGTCCAGAACAGTTGGAGGTCACCTTTATCTTCTTGGTTGAATGTCTTTCAATTCAATGCTTCTAAATAATTGAAAATGTTGATTCAATTATTTTTAATATAATGGAACCATGGTTCCAAACCGAACCAATCTAAGCTACATTGGGTTGGTTTGGGTTGGTTCTAGAGTATGATTGGTTTGATTCTGGGTCCAAAAATTTGGAACCGATCATGATTGAATTGGTTCCAAAATTAGTGCCAAATCGAACCAAACCGACCCACGAACACCCCTACTGGAGACATCCTCCAGAATGTTCTTAATATCAGTAGCATTGTTCAGACCTAATCTTAATTTCCATTAGAGTGCTGCTATGCATCACATGATGAATTTTACAGGCTCTTTTCAACCTCCTACATGAATTCACATAACAAATGTCATATGTACATTTTGTAGATATGGTTGGTTGTACACATACACATGTCGTTTGTTGTGTGGATCCACGAGGACGTGAAAAAAACCGGTTCTGGTGATACGTCATTTTTCTTTCCATTAACTGTTGGTTGTCACCAACAGTAGCCAAATGCTGAAGGGATTTGTGGAGGGGAAAAAATGTAAGACATTTGTGAAAACAATTTATCTTATATTTCATTCATTCTTCCCTCCCTGTTTCTTTTCCCTCTCCCAAATCCAAGATCCAAACATAGCTGAAAAGGATGAGGGGTTAACATTTGGCATTATTTGCACAGAACTGCCTCTCTGATACTCGAATCTAGGTTCTCATCCTTGGCAACCTGAGATTTCCATAAATTGCTGCTCTTATATCAGTTTGAGACATCTACTTACTTCAACTCTTTACTTCTTGATTTATGCAGGTGATTGATCAAAATTGACAGAACTTATTATGATCTGTGAAATTAGTCAAAATGTAGCTCTAAGATATGAATTTTCAAACTGAAACAAGGAAAATGTTTTCAAATTAATGGGAAATCTTGCCAAAAATGATAGCTGGATATGAGTTCAAATTTCATTATATTAAAAATAGGTTCTCTTTTACATCCAGATACTTGGTTGGACTTGGACTGGTTATTCCAAAGCCCTTTTGCAAGTTTTGATATGCTATTGATTCATAGATGGATAGATGTATGTATAAAACAAGAGGTGGTGATCTTCCCTGCTACATCTCACTAGATATTTGATTGTGATCCCTTTCAGAATATCTATTACTACATCCATTAAACCACTAACTAATGTAGATTTGTAACCATAAATCAAAAGTCCACAAGTCATTGAATTTTTTAAATTTTTTTTAGTACATCAAACCATTTGGTCCTAATGAGTTTTTGGATTTGTATCCTTTCGGTTATTTAAGAATTCAATGACTTAGCCATCGGTGCAGTTGAGCATTAAGAACTTGATAACTCTTTAATCTAATTGAGCTTCATGCTACATGAAGGTGCAGCTTGGAAGTGATTCTGTTTTAAAGGTTTAGTTATGCTAGTCCAATTATGAACTAAGATTAAGATGCATGAGTATAGCTGTTTTAAAATTGAACTTCAAGATGAATTGATGAGCAATGAGCAACTATTCTTTGAAATTTAGGATTGATGAACCCTTTCCCCGTTTTTCTTTCAATGTGGAAAACAACTTTGGTGTCTCTATTTGTTATTGAAGTTAAAAGTGCCACTATATGGTTTTGATTGTCATGTGCTTGTGCTCTTTTGGTCTCTCTGTTAGGGTTTGAATCAGTAAACCATGTCTATTAATCATGTCTATTGATCACTGCTTGGGTGTATTTTTATTTGTTTCCTTATTGTGTATCCATGATTGGGGAGCTGTTAGGATGACGTGAGAGCAACAGGGTGCCAAATAATAATATTCCTGAAAAAAGTGTAACAAATCCCACTGAGGGAAATAATTAATGTTCCTCTTGACTACATATTGATATTCTACAAATAATATTGCCTTATATTCGATTAACTTAAATAAATTAAAGAAATGATTCCAAATTCTATAAAGCCTTAGCAATATTTGCAACTAAATGTTGTTAATCAAGAAACCATCTTCAATGCATTTGCAATGCCCTTGTTCACTGTTTTCTCTCTTTCCAAACAACTCAACTTGTGAATGTATTTTGCTTCTTGAATGTGGGAAGCTTGCATATATTTTTGAAGATTATAATAGTTAAAAACCTAAAATACTTTATTTTAGAATTGATTCGTTGCTTCATCCTAATTTTGCTATAACTAGAACTAGGTAATTAGACTAATGTTATATATGTAGGGTTATGGTGTATGCTGTGAGGAAATTGCCAACGAAAAGCTTGCCTTTGTTGCAAATGAGGTACCTACTTTTAATTAATTTAAACTTTTTGTTTATAGTAATTGTTATCCATTTAAATGTTCTTTCATTGAAATTAGCTAAATTGATGTAAAATTATTGCAGGACCTGGTGTCAATTATAGATAAGGCTATTCAAACTGACCTAGTAGCTGGCTTTGGGAGATTCGACTCCATCATAACATCATTATGCTTGGAAGCATTCCCTATTTTCTTTTTGTGGGCAATTTTATGAATCCATCTTTTTTCTTTTTCTTTTTTGTATAAATTTCCATGTCAGTCTCCTTTGATTTCTACTAATCTACATGTGAAGTTCCTATAGTAAGGAGAATGTAAACTTGGATGATTTCTATTGGGATGTAAATTTGATTTTGCTAATCCATCTATGAACAAGTCGATATATGTCCAAATTGTAAATTTTTTTTTTTTGGATGCCAATCTATGTAAATGATATTTGGATACCAAAGTGACATGTACAAGCCAAGTTATTGTAAAAAAATCCTTGTATGTGAAATTATCAAGTATGTATAAGATTTATTCTCATTCAATTGCACAATTAATTGGTGATAAAATATCTTACAATTTTACCTCCAATTGATCGGTTATGAAATTGTCAAGTACCTATATTCATTTTTATTTAATTGCACAATTGAATGATGATAAAATATTTTACAATTTCACTCACAATCAATTGGTTATAAAATTGTCAATATTGCAAAATTGATTTGTAAGCAAATATCTTACAATTTCACTACCAATCAATTGCAAAATCAATCAGTTACAGAAGAATTCATATTACGATATTATAGGCCAATTGATTGCACAATCGGCCATGGATCAAATATCAACCAAATCCAAACCATACATATTCACTCCCAATAGATTGTGCAATCATAATATATGTCCAATGCCTAACAAATTCACTTTGAATCGATTACACAAATAATTTTAAAATAACATCCAACCAAATTGCTCAAGTATGCCAATCAATTGAGCACAAAAGACCACCCAAATTGCAATGTAGATTAATCAATTGTGGACCTTCACGTAATATCATCCATGTCAATCCATACACGAAATCCAATCATCTTGTTCAAACAAAAAATTGATTAGCAAACCGTCAAAGAAATTAAAAATCACATGAACACCAATAAATGTAATATTAAAACACTTGAGAGAATTTGGGGCATATTTCATTCATTTCAATAAATTAATTGATATTTCAAAAATATTTTGTCCATACATAACAGAGGATTAAACAAAATTAATATCCAAAAGTTAATCTGTACCACTAAGAACTAATTTGTATCACGCCAAAAGGTAATTTGTACCATGCTAAAAAAGTAATCTATACCACATCAAAAGGTAATTTGTACCGCATCAAAAATTAATTTGTACCACGTCAAAAGCTTAGCTGTACCACACTATAAAACTAATATGTACAAACAATACTAATCCGTAGACTAAAAACAATGTCTTTCGTACTTGTCAAAAAAAGTCGTATCCACAATTCCACGCCAAAAACTATCTGTACAAATAAAATTAATCATTAGTATTGACTAAATATTGACATATTTAAAATTATAAAAAAAAAACATATAAAACTCGAATATAATTAATATTTTTAAATAAATCATTAGTTTTGCAAACTTGAATTTATATAAAAGAAAAATATGTAAAACTCGAGCACATATTTCAGGCAACAAGTAATATTTTATAAGTAATCATTGCACATAATTAATACTTATTTTTGCATTTTTGCCCCCCGAACGCCTTTTTTTGACTAAGTTTAAGGTGTTTTCACCCCCAACTCCCAATCTACATGTGCTATTTATGTACTGTCTATTCCTACAGGTCATACTTTGGCACGAAAAAGCTGGCCGTTACATCACAAGATTGGTTGGGGGACTATTTTTCATTTTCGCCCTCCGAATGCCTTTTTTTGACTAAGTTTAAGGCATTTTTGACTCTAACTCCCGACCTACGTATCCTATTTGCGTACCGTTTGTTCCTACAGGTCATATTTGCCATGGGGAACCTGTCGGTTACATCATAACATTGGTTGGGGGTCTTTTTCACATTTTCTCCCCCAAATGCCTTTTTTTGACTAAGTTTAAGGCATTTCCAACTCTAACTCCCAACCTACGTATCCTATTTACGTACCGTCTATTTCTACAAGTCATATTTGGCACGGGGAAGTTCATCTAGGACTTTGTCCCAGTAAAATGCAACGTGCACTGTAATTTGCATACAAATGGGTGTAAGACTAGTTCAATCACTATTTAATTGGATAGATTCCAAAAGGTTAGCTTACATTTAAAAACTGAATTTTTTATTTTTATTTTTATTTTGATTGAAAAAGAAACTGAAATTGAATTCTTCTATGAAAAGAAATAGGAGGGGAAAATCACTTACAATTGAGGTGGAGCAAATTTTGCAAATCATTATTAACTTTCATTTAATCACAGGGGACATGATAGTGATTAACCCTACAAATGCATCAACTCAATTCACTTACCTTATTTGCAATCTCAACATACAAATATTCATCACTGAATGGTGCCATATGTATTCTACAGGAGCAATCAACTTTAAACATCATAACCCAAACAAATGACACATAACAAAGCACACATATTAATGTATGCAACAAATATGATAAAACACCGTGAAACCAATATATGTAGGCACCCCTAGGGACCCTTGTTACACTTTGGGTTCAGTCATTCCCAGCCCTACTATATACCTAAGCTGCTAACAAATAAATAAATAAATAACACCTAGCCTCCCACTTATAGTCCATAGTGAAAATTTAAAAACCGTTCCTGACATAAATATCAAAGAAAAACACAAAAACAACAATAATTGACGTAATTAACATCCTAAGCAAGGCCTAAGCTAGAATCTTGCCAACTAACATGCTTGCTTTTGAATTGAGTTTCTTCCATCTCTCATAGAATTTCCCATATGTTCCATGCATGATATTTGCACCATAACATAAGCAGAAAAGTCAAAGCACACAAGTTCACAGAGCGAAGTCAAGCTAGTAACTGAAAGCCTTCGAATTTAATACAGGAGATTAAGAGAGTATGACAATGAGAACCATTAAACATTTTCCCATTGTATTGTGTAGGTACAAAAATCATTAAGATCATAGAAAATAAGACATGCACAATCACCTTCCAATTGTAGGAAACATCTTTCCCAATGTGTCACTTTCCAATTGTAAGACATGCACAATGTGTCACTTTTTTAATAGTTATCTTTCCCAATTTTCAATTGTGTCCAAGCATATACTAATTTCATGCTAATTCTATAATGGTGTGACTAAATTGCATAGTAATAATTCAAAAAAAAAAACAAAAAAAAAACATGGCATTATATGTTTAATATCACAGAAAATGCCATTGTTAACTAGAATTTATCAATAGCACACAAGCCATGATAAGCGTACCCATTGGCTCTGAGATCAAAATATCTACTTTCTCAGGCAATTCAAGTTCTTCAACTTTACCCTTGACTACCTATGATTTAGGTGAAAACTTGCCCCAAAAAGAACAAGAAACAGTGTACTAACTCCATTAACATTTAAACTTTAAACTGAAATGTAAGAAAACAAAAAACTTGCACCGTAATTCTTTGAGCCAACAATGGGTTCCCAGCAATAAGTTTGCGGGCATATTATTCTCCCATTTCAGATGCTTCCACTACATAAACATGTTTAGCACCAACCTGCTGAGAAAAAAAAGTGAGGCAGAGAAAAAGAGAGGGTGAAGTTGGGATAGAATTCTAGAAGACCAGCAAACAAAGATAAATCCATTATGTCAGTATATTTTCATGCACAAACAAAGATAAAACTTAGGCAACCTGAGTGGCAAATAATCTCACATATGCACCTTGTGATCTATAACTATTTAGTATAGACATGCTTTTCATTATAATTAAGGAAAAAACAAAAAGTTTGACAAGATACAAAGCATTTTACCAGCACCAAACTCATCCTGTGTCAATTTATACCAAACACAGACAGATGCATCGAATTCAAAACTTGTGATTTACCTAGATGAGATTAGTGATGATACTTGAGAGAAAAAGGAGAATGCCTAAACAAACAATAACAGGTCCCGCTGCAAAGGCAAAGTTGTTAGGCTAATAATAGAGTACTTTTGGGAGGATAGAACACATACATTGAATGAAATTCAAATTTCAGTGGTCATTTGAACACTTTGTGAAAGAAGTTTAAAACCAAAAAAGTAGCATGGCGTAGAAATGTATAACATTAAGGCGCCAGGAATGAAAAAGTTATCAAGAGGTACGAACTATAAAATAATTAGAGAAAAATACCTCAATGCCCTTGTAGCAGTAACCCAACTACCCTCACTAGTAGGCAAGAGACCAAGACAGACTCGATCAGCCACTCCCTGCAATTCCACAAACATATGAATCTTAAAGAAACAAAAAAAAAAAACCAAGTAACAATAACTTCAATAATTACAACAATATGTATGCCTTCAAAAAGTTCAACAATGGATACATAGAAACAAACCTAGAAACCACCATTACAAACTGCCTCATCAAACATAGCAAATAATTGTCCAATCCATACTAAATAAAGCTCTAAAAAAAGTTTACAAGATAACATTCAAAAGAGTAATTTTCTTCAACAAAGCATTTTAGTCTTTTCAGTTTGTTCTGTTTTGTTTCCTATTCAAACAAACCAGCTTAACAAAAATTTCAAGTTGAGGCTCCAATTAAATAGCAACTCAACCAAACAATTTACTAGTTCAAGAAATTATGACCAGAATAATACAATTTAAAAAAGGTCAGAGCAGAATATAGACAAGTAAACCCAATAACATGACTTCTGACAATTTGAGCTACTTTACAATATAAATTAACTCATTAAACACTAAAGTGAAACTTGGGGGTGAAAGTGTTATCCACTCATATGCTTACACCTCGTCAAAGTTGATGGCAGATATTTGATAGAGGATTGACATTGAAACTTGACCAAAACTATGTAAACTTTTGATTGTCACAATTGAAACTAAAAACAAGGTGAAACTTAGGTCAAAGTGCATGAAATTGTATTTCATAGAAGGTATGGCCTACTATAAGTTGTAGCTTTACAATGACATGGCATATAAAAGGCCCTTGGTTATTATTATTAGTAAGATAGATTCCTAGAGCATCTTGCCCTTTTTTCTATTAGTAAGGTTGTCAAAAGTTATCGATCGAACCAAAACTTGAGTTTGATTGCAGGGGCACACATTAGCATGCCAAACCAGCTACAGCAACAGAGCAGCAAACCAGACCTGCCCAGCCTAAACACATCAGTAGCAAATACA
The DNA here is from genome assembly GCA_030407325.1 of Camellia japonica. Lineage (NCBI taxonomy): Eukaryota > Viridiplantae > Streptophyta > Magnoliopsida > Ericales > Theaceae > Camellia > Camellia japonica. The sequence continues at coordinate 135,366,695 of JAPPVO010000017.1, read as the reverse complement.
CAGGATACAGCAGCAGGTAGCTCCAACCAACTACAGGTACAGCATATACACAGCTACAACATGAACTCACTACACTCAACAGAGCAACAAACCAGACCTGCCCAGCCTAAACACAGCAGCAGCAAATCCACATGATACAGCAGTAGGTAGCTCCAACCAATGAATAATTGAGCAGCATAACTACTGGAAATTATTCTATAACAGGAGATGGACAGCTTGTTCTGCCATACCTTTTTTCTTCTTCCCTCCACATTTCTTCTTTGTTTTTGTGCCCAAAGCTAACCAGGCTTTAATTTTAGGGTCATCTATTGTTTTAGTAGGTTGGAGCTCCTGTAAAGAATGGGACGTAATGCAATCTGACCCTTTTGGCATTAGCAGAACAGTGAATTTTATATGGGCAACATAATCATCTACACAACAAACCAAAATTTTCAACACCAGAAGAAAATATAGATATTCCAAGATTGATAAGCCAACTCACATATAGCCAGTGTTTGAATCCTTACTAGAATTTTAAAATTTCTTACCAAGCTTCTCATGAAGAACACGATATGGTTGTAACAAATCATGATTGACACATTCTACCAATCCCAACGGAGCACACTTCTCTTCCAAAGCCCAGTCATTTTATACATTTTGACAATATAATTAGGCCAATCGAGAAAGCACCAATGGCCAATCTAAGTTTTTTCTAACACAAAAACTGTGATGGATGAAGGTGTGATTGTGCAATTTTTCCATCATAGTTTTTAACCATGATAAAAAAACTTTAAAAAAAAAAAAAACTGAGATCAAATGTTAAATATAGCAGTGCAAAAATAATTTTTTAAAAAATAAAAAAATAGCGCTCCTAGTAAAGATAAATTGCATCCACTAGATATTATTCTGAGAAACCTAAAATTGCATCAGTGACGGTACTCAATAATTCGTGAAAACGAAAACAACATCAATAAATCATTTGAGACTCAAAGAGAAAGTTAGAGTGACTATACTTTTTGTGATCTTAACGAATCAATTCCCAAAACCTTGACTCTGAAATAGACATGAATCTATCATTCAAGAACCACTACTTCCTTAGAAAATTTATTGGTAATAAACATCCCTCATTCATACCTTCTCATTTTATTGGAAACCCGTCAAACCCATTTCATAAACAAACCACATAAGCAATGCAAGAGATGAAACTTTGAATACATTTGTTTGAACTATCAATAGCCATTACGTAAAGACTTAGACTAATGTACCAAAACCAACCCTTCGAGCAATTAAAATAAATAAATAAAAAGAGCCAATAGTTCAGAAGAATATAATATGCAACCCTTAAAGGGTTGCATATTGAAACGGATTCTTTTTTCTCATGGATTTTTCAAAACATGAATGGATACAACTCTTGAGTCTAGCCATTAGTGTGGAAACTTAAGTCGAAGTGGGCCACATAAGCTCTAAGTCTCAAGCAATTTTTGTATGGATTTTTATGCACAAGTCGAAACATTTAGATACCAAATAATCAATCTTGACGAAGCTCACATTCTTTATCATTTTACTTGTTGGTTCAACCATTTAATAATTTATAGAAATACATAACACAAACATTCTCTCTTTTATTCTTTGTTTTTAAAAGTTTGATACATATTCCTTCATGATTTTTTCTTCTTTTTTTTTTGGTCACCAAAGTTTCAGGCCTTGCTCGAACTAATTTCTTGGGTACATATAATTCTCCCACTCCATACATATCATGTAATTATCAGGTCAAAACATTGGGAGTAGATCATCACCACCTTACATAGTTTGGACTTGTATCTTTTAACAATAGTGAAGAGAGAGATGCTGCAGAGTAGAGACGGTGAGGGGCCGGAGGAGTTTGGGGGGTTCCGATGGTTTGGGTTTGAAAAATCTAAAAACCCTAGATGTTGATTTGTAATTATGTATCAATTTTAAGCAATATTTAACAATCCCAATCAAACAAGCAAGACAAATCGACACAACGATTTTACGTGGAAAAACCACAATTGGACACCTCCAACTGTGATTAAAAAACCACGGGCAACAGCCACAAAACAATCCACTAAGAAGATTTAAAGGAATTAAACAGATATACTCTCAATTACCTAGCGAATCCACGCCTAATTGAACCAACCTCTATGTGCCTCTTCCAACCCCGTCTTCACCTCGGAATTGTCTTTACAAGAGCCACTCCAGAATCCACCGAAGCTTCAGGCTCGAATTCTTCAGAATCCACCGAAGAACAACTCTCTCTTTTGTATAACAAACAAAACCTTTGATGTACTCTCTTTTAAACCATGAGTTGAATACTCAATAAAAACATCAAAGAAAACCTAACAAAATATCTCCAGATATAAACCTTAAGATCCAAAAAGAAGATCTGGAGAAGTACTCTTAGCTTTGGGAGAAAACCAAGTATTTATAGAAAACCAAAAGTAATCCTAGATTTGGAAGAAAACCAACTCCTTAAGAAATCCGAATTTTGAAGCTCGCTCGAGCGAAGCTTTTCTCGCTCGAGCGAGGAGCTTAGTTTTCATGATTTCTACTAGTGCCTTGGCTCGAGCGACGAATCCTTGGCTCGAGCGACCAATTAATTCTCTCAGGTTTTTGTGTGGACGCAATCCGTCGCTCGAGCGAGAAAGCCTTAGCTCGAGCGAGCATTCCTTGGCTCGAGCGAGCAACGGCGGATATGCAATTTTGAATGCAATTTTGCACTTTGCTTCGGGCCCCGTAATAATCAGCGAAGTGGCAATCTTGAAAGCATTGACATCACAAACTTCTCTACAAAGCACAATTCGGGTTGGATTCGCCTCTAACAACTCATAGCCTCACTGAAATAAAAATGCGAATAAAATTACAACTCAAAGGAGTTTTGTCAAACGGGGTTGCCAATAATAAAAACCTAACAGGGTTGATTAGGGTGTTAGGTTGGGTGGGGTTGGAAGGGGCTTGTGTAGAAAAGGTAGACGAGATTAGCGCGAGGAAGTGATGGAAATGGGTAGGACTAAACTCTGGCCCAACCAAGTGCGACTAAGGATTAAAAGAATTCACAATGTGATCTTATGGGAACAACTAAGAATGTCCATTACAATTATTTAAACACTATCCATTTGGCATTAAACTCATATAATTTCACAAGTGACCTAAAGAAAAACACTAAAACAAACAATATTGCAGACTAATGGCCTCAAAATTAGAAATGGTTCTCAAATGGACCAATTAAAAAACATAGAATGTTGTATAATACTGATATCAAATTTACAGATAGTTTTCATCTAATCCCATGACTGCAAAAGGGGAATATTATAGTTAGAAAAAACCTAAATCCACCATGGACCAAAAGCACTATATCATACAAAAACATAGTAACAAATGGAAAAATGAGAAACATAAATAGATGTCCCTATACAAGTTATAGAAAATGAAAAAACTTCAGTGTCAGCTCTCTCAAATCACAAGTTAAGCCCACATATCATGCACATCATAAATAATGCAATAATAACGCCAATTCCCATGTTAACTTAAAGTTTTCTTTTTAAAATATAAAATTAGTGCCCTAATACATTTAGCATAGGGGCACATGTTTGCTCTTGTTTTTCAGTTTCACTTCTAGATTCCTCTATTATTTCTTCCAAACTTATCACAATATGGATGATTTTTGCATTATGAAAAAGTTAAGATCATGGCAAAAGCAAGCAAAATAAAGCACAAACATGTGTCTACTTTAATAAGAAAATAAACTTACATAATCAGTTATTAACAAATGAGAAAGAAGCAAAAGACACATGTACACAAACACAAACATGTAGAGAGCTACTTTATATGTATATATATATGGAGAGAGAGAGAGAGAGAGAGAGAGAGAGAGAGGGTAACAAAATAAAAAATAGTAATTTATACTTACAAGGGAAAATAAATAATTGGAATAGGGACACATTAGTTTTCCTAAATTTATGTATGCCATATCGGAATTTAATTCATTGTTTAAATTAGTTTGCTCCATGGAAAGATTGAGTGTAGTTGAGGCTTCTAGTCTGAATATGGTTGTAAGATCCTCCAAAATTGTTCAATAAATTTGTTGAATTAGACCATAGATAGAAGGATGTTCCTAAAACCATTTACAATTGACATAAAAAAAAAAAAAAAAAAAAAATCAAAACTATCAAACCCATGATTTGCAAGACTTCACAAGTTTAAGTTCTTAACACTTAACAGTGAAAATGTGAACCGAAGCTAGAAATAATAAGGAAGCATAACTTACAGCTAACACTTAACTGGAAGTTGGTTGCTCAAGATCTTTGATTCATTTCATCTAATGTTTTAAAACATGAACAATTCAATAAACCATGTAATAGACAGTATTAAAACTATGCTATTAAAATTGTGTATTCTATCCCATATTTGGATTGATTTAAGATTATGATATGAGAGATTCACAAAATTTTATCAATTTTGTAATTTAACTAATTAGTCCAAATTTTACCCCTTTTTTTCTTTTTTTCTTTTTTCAACAAAAAACTTTTACTAACATCTATTTCCTTAGTCTAGAAATCAGGCCAAAATTTACCTTCTTTTTTTATATCTTCCCAACAAAAAACTAATTAGTCCAGAAATCTATTGAGAAATAGCTAGACGTTATTGTTGCAGTTGGAGGGGTTTTGGGTTTAGGAAATCGTAGAGGGGTTGAAGTTAGGATGAGGGTTTAGGGTTTAGGGAAAATAGCTGAAGTGAAGAGGGCGAATATATACATATATATAGAGAGAAAGACAAACAGAAAGAGAGAGACAGAGCTCCATACCTGATATCTGGTTGGAGAGAATGCCTTATTATCCTGTCGATGGAAATCAAGGGTATAGTACAGAGATTCAACAATGAAACCCAACAGAGGCTGGAAATCAAGCGTTACACAAATGGCGAGAGCAGTAGAGAGGAATAGAAGAAAAGCGAGAGAAGAAAAAGAGAGTTGCTGAGGGAAGAAAGAGAGAGTTGAAAGGGTTAACCAGTTGCCCAAGTTTCCATTTTCCACAATTAAACAATTCAATGGTGCTGATCATTTCTTTTTAATCCAAGGGTTAATACTTAGGGTGCATATGGTGTGCAACCTTAAGAGGGTTGCACACTTAAACATAGCCCCACTGTTATATATATATATATAGATGGGAGGATATTAAAATTGAGTAGATATATATAAAATAAGAAACACAATGTTGGGCTTTTGTGGGTTCACTACGGAGCTAACATTGATAATCCGAACTGTTCAATGTGTAGGGGTTATACAGTACTTCATCGTTACAAAAAATCACATTAATCGAATGAATAAACACTTGATCAAATCACATTTATGTTAACAATTTATCTTTAAAGTCATGCTTGTTGTGATACAAATGTCATATGATCAAATGGTTATTAATATCCGATCAACGTAATCTTTTGTAAGGATGAAGTATTCGACGAATTTTATACATTAAATACTTCAGATTATCGATGTAGACTCTATAATGAGCCTACAGAGATCTCATAGAAACCCACATAAGTCTTGCCTCTTATTTCACACTTCAAAGTAGAATTCATGACCTTTCCTTAGGAGAATTTAGGGGAGACTTTAGTGACCAAATGATTAGCCACAATCTACAACCCCTTGATTCTAATCTTGTTATATTTGAAAATTAGTTTTTTTAATAATTTTTTGACTTTTTATAAATAAAAAAATGCAAAAAAAGTAAAAAAAAAAAAAAATATATCTTTTGCTCTTGGGTGAATCCATGTTGTGCCTCAATTTGAATTCATTGGTTACAATAGTGGGGTCTAGTATTTTTGCTATGCTTTTAGTTTTTTTATAAAAAAATGTGTAAAAAAATAAAAAAAATAAGAAATTATTTTTTGCTTTTGGGACAAATCCATGTTGTGTCCCAATTTGATATTTATTGGTTAAAGTAGGGGGTCTAGTACTTTTGTTATGCTTTTGGAAATAATTTGACAAGTTTTAAGTGATGAATGGCGTGTAACAATACTTCTACCGAATAATCACAAGAGAGAATAAACTAACCTTTTGTATTAATTTTATTTTTAATTTTTTTTTTAAACTAATTAATCGGTCCCCAAACATAAGTATTAAAGGTCGTATATATCCTAAAATGGATAAATTGATAAAATATACTAAAATCAACTCTTTTTGAGGATAAATTGATAAAATATGCTAAAATCAACTCTTATATTTCAAAAAGGAAAAAAAAGAAAAAAAGAAAAAGAAAAAATAAAAAAGGAGACTTATAGTTGCATCTTAAAGGAAGAAAATTATGAACAAGATTTTATGCAGACGTTTGCTTGATACTTACGCTTACATTTTTTTGGAAGGAAAGAAGTACTTTGTTCTCATTTCGTTCATTTTAGTATCTGTTTGTTTTGAGTTATAGGATTGGATTAGGATTTGGGATAGATGTGGGATCTACTAATATTGTGTTTATCTGTAAAAAGAGAAAGCGGATTGACAATACTTTCGGATTGTGATAGACCTCTAGGCCCCGTTTGTTTTCAGAGGTAGAAAGGAGGTGATTCATAGTGACAGGATTGTTATTGAGGGGATTAAGTAAAATTGTGTTTGTTTTGATGATAGTTGTTAGTGTAGGAATTGTTAAATTATTTTTATATAAAATAATAAAACAAATAAAAAAATATAAAAAATTAAACATTAATATTTAAAAAAAATTCTCAATATGTAAAAAATATAAAAAATTCTAATTCCCTCACTATTTTTCTAATACCACCTCCGCCTTCTCCATCCCAATCTCCCTTCCAACCTCCATCTATAACCCCTCATCCATCCTAATTCCATCCCCAACTCTACAAACAAACACAACACTACATAACCTTACATCCAGCTTAATCCCCTCCCATCCATTACACCTCAAAACAAACAGGGCCCTATGGATGTGATTAGTACTCCCCCATAGGAGATGGTATTAGAAAAACAATCCCTTGGGATTAGAAGGAGATCTACTATTTTGCCCTCTATTATCCTACCTAATTTACTTACTTTACTTGATTAATATGGTCTTTTCTCTATTTTTTTTTAATTATTCCACCATTTTTTACTCCACCATTCTTTATATCAAAATGATTTAATATAAAAATATAATAATATAATAATATTTATACAAAAAACAATTATATTAAAAAAATAAAATAGTACCAAAAAGATATATATTTATGAAATATAATTTTAATATAGATTTTTATTGATAAATCCCATTTAGAAGTGTTCTAACCCAAGAAGTCCCTGAAGAAATTTTTTAACTCATTTAGTCCCATGTATTTATAGTTTTATTCCATAAAGTTATTTTTCTTGATTTACACTATTTTCTTAGACTCTTATGACTTTATATTCAATATTGATTTTGATGTTGGTATTTAATGTTAGGGGGAGGAGAGAGAACGGAAAGAACCAAGGCTAGAAAATTTCATACACAAATTAAATAACATTGATATTATTTTATATTATTGTATAATATGAATATATTTTTAATTGATAACACATTAAAAATAATATGAACATTCTCTCTTATCTAATGTGAATATATTTTTAACGTCATATGATGTAAACATTTACATTCACGTCATTACGTACAGTCATATTTATATTTAAATGAAAGTTGAGACTTGTGGTTGTGTAATTTGATTAAATATTGATTTGAACCTTAACATCACCTTTATCACATGTCATCTGATGTGAATATTCACATTCACGTCATCTAATGTGAACATTCTCATCATCACGTAGAATCAATATTTGGATGCATGAGAACTACCAAAACATAATGACAATCAATAAAAAATTATATTTAATTTTTTATGTGTAATATATATCAACATTAAATAGTGGTGTGTAGGTAATGCATTTTTTGGGAGTGAATGGTCATGGGAACTATCAAAACATAATGACAATTAACATTAAATATCAACATTAATGGGGGCAAAAGAGATTGAGAGTGTTTTAGTTTTCTTATCTCAAATAGGACCTAATGAAATAGTCAAAAAGAATATGAGTTGGATGAAATAAAACTCTTAGAAAATGAACTTATCAAAAAAGCTCCCATTTTAATATTTATAAAATATATTTTTAATATTAAAATATGTAATGCATTTATTAGTTGGTACAAACCCAAATTTGATAGTAATGCAACAAGGGTATTTGTGAATTTTTACATGATTAATCCAACCCCTGTCTCTCAAAACAAATAAGAATATCAAATAAATATAATTTTTCTTAATCTTCTCACTAATACTTCCATCACTAACAATTCCACCTAACCTACCTTTCAAAACAAACGACCGCTTAGGTCTTTTTGACAACATGTAAGAAAGCTATTTTATTGATTTATTGATTTATTGATTTATTTGGATTATATTATCTATTTACTTTTTTTGCTCGTCTCTTCGTAATAAGTAAAAAAGTCAATTTATAAGTCATATTTAAAACATCTTAGTATTTGTTTGGTTTGATTTTTCAAAAATTATTTTTAGATGGGTTTTGTTTTTTTTTAGAATAAATTTTTTTTAATATGTTAATCATTTTTTTAATACTTTTTACAGGTACCTAATCAAAATGCATCTAAAAAGTAAAATAAATTGACTAAAATATTTTAAAAAGCACTAAAAACAAACAAAAATTCAAACAAAAATATGTACGCATTTTTTTCGGATTTTTGTTTTTTGTAGTGAATTTTTTTTCTTCATATTTTAGTTAAACTTTTTTACTTTTTAAATACATCTAATCTTAATGTATCTAAAAAGTAAAAAAAGTAAAAAAAAAATGACAAAATTATGAAAAAAACAAACAAAAACTTATTTAAAAATAATTTTTAAAACTCAAACCAAAAAAATAGATGTGTCGCCTTAATTAAACTCTCTATTTGACAATATCTTTCGGGGGGATGAACTCATTGACCCAAGCACCTTTGCTCACTTTATATTTGGGCATTTAGAACAAAAGTTAATTTTTTTAATTTTTGGACAAATAGGCTTAAGTTAAAATCTTTTTGGGTCAAAAGAATATTTATTTGTCCAAAATTTAATTTCTCTATCTATCCAAAAGTCACCTATCTATCCAAATGTCACCTCACCTATCTATTTACTTATTTGTCAAATTTTATCTATCTGTCCACCTCACCATTACCAACTATTGTCGTCGACTGTCAGCCACCAGTAACTTTTTGATGATTTTTCCAGCGCCGACGAATTTTTCCAATAACTTTCACTGTGTGTCCTTATCACAAAAAACAAAAATTAATAATAATAATAATAAATTAAATTAAATCTTGAACCAAATAACCAAATCAGTCGCGATACGGACCCCCTCCAAAACCCACCCCCATAACCCCCTCTGAGGTGGCACCTGTTGAAGTCATGTGAAGAACAATTGCACAATGAGGAAGGTGTGATACACTAGGGGTGGGCGCGGGTCGGTTGTGGCCACGGAACCTCCAATCCGTTATCCGTCCGCCAAATTGGCGGATTGGAGAAAATCAATCCGCATCCGTCCGCCAATCCGACGGATGTGGATTGAGCGGATTGGCGGTTTGGCGGATGGATGCGAATCGGTTTGGCGGTTTAAAATTTTATAAATTTTCAACATAATTCAACTTGTGCACTTCCTCAAAAAAAGAAGAAGAAAGTATTACAGTCAATGACTTAAAAAAATATTACAATCATTGCATGCCTCATCCAAACAAGAAAGTTTGAAACTTTAGAATATCACAATCACTGCATGCATCATCCACATACTACAATCACATCATACCTCATCTACATAAAGTATTACAATCTGTGGTTCTTAAAATATAAAAACAATTCAAACCACCAAAACCATGAACAAAGCAGTAGTAGAGATTGTATGTCTCTGTATTGTTACATCTATATCTGTTTTTGAAAACAAAAATCAACCAGCATATATCATATTTTCTATTTATTATTTTTAGAGATAGATTTAAAAACCAAAAAATATAGATAAATAATACGTTTATTTTTTTCAATTCAAAAAAGATATTCAAGTTGAATTTTTTTTAAACAGAATATTTAAATTCTTTTTTAATTGAAAACACAAACAGAATATTTAAATAAACTGAAAACACAAAGTCTTATAAATTACTAGGGGTGCTCGAGGTTTGGCGGTTCGGTTGCGGCCAATGGAATCTCAAATCCGCCATCCGTCTGCCAGATTGGCGGATTGGAGAAAATCAATCTGTAACCGTCCGCTCGTTATCACGCATCCGTCCAAAATGCGGCGTATCGGATCGGATCGGTTCGGTCGGTTTTGACGGATCGGTATATCCGCTGCTCACCCCTATGATACACGCACTTGTAAGACAAAAAAAAAAAATACAGGCTGAAAACAAAGACAAAAAAAAAAATCGGGAAGCTACCACAACGTGGACGGCCCTGTCCCTTTTTCCTCTTCCCTCTTCCCTCTTCCATTGTGCGTCCACCATAGCTCTTCTCCGTCGACGGCCATAGCTCTCCGGTCTTAACTCTCTCTATCTCGCTCTACGGATCTTCGATCGCATTCCGATAGCATTTTGTCAGGTAATGTTACTCGAAAACCCCTCATTCTCCCTCTCTCTCTATCTACATACATTGATCAATCTCTGTGAAATGTCTGTATATAATCTTATAAATAATGATGGTTCATTTCAACAATAACACATTGGGGATCGAAATCATCTGTATGTGAAAATCATCTTATAAATAATGATGGTTCATTTCAACAATAACACATAGATGATTTTCACATACAGATGGTTTTTTTTATCAGTACAACATCTTATAAATAATGATTTTCACATACAGATGTTGAAATGTCTGTATTATGAACATTTTAACATAACAGTGAGGTTGAAGTTGATATGTGTTCTGTGATAATATGTGTTCTGTATGGTTTTTGAAGTTGACATTGATCAATCTCTGTGATATGTGTGTTCTGTGATATGTGTTCTCTGATAATATGTTGAAGTTGACATTGATCAATCTCTGTGATAATATGTGATAACAGTACAATCATTTGTATGGTTTTTTTTTAATAGTGTTTAATATGTGTTCTGTGATATACCATGACTGTGAGGTTGAAGTTGAACATAACAGTTTCAAAGTTTGAAATTGAAGTTGAAGTTGAAATTGAACATAATAGTTTCAAAGTTTGAAATTGAAGTTGAGGTTGAAATTGAACATAACAGTTTCAAAATCACATATACCATGACTATGTGAGGTTGAGGTTGAAATTGAAGTTGCTATAATTTAGTTATACCATAAATTTAAATTATCACAATGTAAAGTTGAACATAACAGTTTCAAAGTTTACATTTAAATTTTTGAGAGTGAACATGTAAATAATCATAGAATGGAGGTTTACATTTAAATTTGAACATAACAGTTTCAAAGTTTCCAATAATCTCATAAAATAATTATTCTAAAATCATTCTATTTGACTTTCATTTTTGATTCTCATAGAATGGAGGTTGATTCAAATGGTGGTGACAATCCTTCCGTAAATGAGGGTGAACAAGTTAAAAAACCTAAAAAGGGTATGTGTTTTAACTCAAGGGAAGAAGTGTACACATTTTATGCCACATATGCTAAGCATGTTGGCTTTTCTATAGCTCATAGAGCACAACATTTTGGAGATGATGGCCAATTAAAAAACTTTGCAATTGAATGTTCTCGAGCGGGGGAGAGAAAAAAGAAATCAGAAGTGAACCCTTTGAAGCCATCTTTGTCCACAAAAATTGGTTGCAAAGCAAGGGTACGAGGTACTCTACAAAAGAATGGGACATATATGTTAACCACAGTTAACCTTGAGCATAATCATGATTTGATTCCCACCGACTCTCGTCATTTTGCAGTGAATAAGAAAATTCGTACTCCTGTGAAAAGAAGATTAGAAATCAATGATCAAGCAGGGATTGGGGTGCCTAGAAACTATCATTCAATGGTTGTTGAAGCGGGGGGATACGAGTCATTGACATTTGATGAGCGAGATGCAAGGAATTACATTAATAGAGCTAGAAGATTAAGGCTTGGTGAAGGTGATGCCGAATCACTTCAAAGTTATTTTATGAGGATGCAAGCACATAGTGAGAAATTCTTTTATGTGATTGATGTTGATAAGGAGTTTCGCATTAGAAACTTGTTTTGGGCTGATGCAAGGAGTCGGGCTACGTATGAATCATTTGGAGATGTTGTTTCATTTGACACAACTTATCTGACGAACAAATATGACATGCCATTTACTCCATTTGTAGGCGTCAATCACCATGAACAGTCTATTTTGCTTGGTTGTGGATTGTTATCTAGTGAAGACACCGACACATTGGTTTGGCTATTCAAGTCGTGGTTAAGTTGCATGTCAAATAATCCTCCAAAAGCTATCATAACTGATCAGTGCAGAGCTATCCAAAATGCTATAGAAATTGTCTTTCCATAGGCCCGGCATCGATGGTGCTTATGGCATATAATGAAGAAAATACTGGAGAAGTTGAAAGGATATGCTCAGTATGAACCCATAAAGTTGGCTATGCAAAATGCAGTTTATGATTGTTTGACAAGAGATGAATTTGAGGAAAAATGGGAAGAGATGCTTACTAAATTCAATCTTTATGATAATGAGTGGTTGGGGGTACTATATGATGAGCGGCATCGATGGGTTCCTGTATATGTTAAAGACATTTTTTGGGCTGGCATGTCAACAACACAACGGAGTGAAAGCATGAATGCATTTTTTGAAGGATATGTCAACCCGAAGACTACGTTAAAACAATTTGTTGAACAATATGACAATGCATTGAGAAGTAAGGTAGAGAAAGAGAAGAAATCAAACTTAAAGTCTCGACACAAATTGTTTGATTATCTAATTATATATGGCTTTAAGAAGCAATTTCAGCAAGCTTACATCAATGCAAAATTCAAAGAAGTTCAAGGAGAGTTGAAGAGATTAGTTTACTGTCAGGCCTTGATTGTCAAAGAGGAGGGAGCAATTTGTACATATAATGTCCAAGAAGCGATGGTAGTTTGTGACAAGATGAAGCATGTGGACTTTGTTGTGTATTTTAATTCAATTGAATGTGAATTTCAATGTATGTGTCGGTTGTTTCAGTTTAGAGGCATTATGTGTGCCCACTCACTCGCGGTGCTTGTGAGAAGGTGCATAAATGAGGTGCCAAATAAATACATTCTGCTACGTTGGAGAAAAGATTTGGTTCGAGAGTACACATGCATTAAAATCACGTACACTGGCTTTGGGGATGATTTCAATACAAGTTGCTACGAGAGGATGAACAAGAAATTGATCGCCATTGTATAACTTGCTGGTAATTCAGAAGGGAAAATTAAAATTATTGACCTTGGGTTGGATGAAATGAAGGATAGAGTCATGCACGATAAATCGGGTGATGGGAGTAATTTACCACCTTCTACTAATAGGATACCATCTTCTACAAAAAGTCCGATTGCCACCGATTGTACATCGGGAGTAAATAACAAATGGGCTTATAGGTTTGGACTTTTGACCAATTAATCCATAATATTTTGGGGCTTTGTGGTTTGGTTGCCGGTGCATTTTATTTTGCTCTAATCATGTGCTTTTGGATAGTGCGTCTTGGTTGGTTGTTAACTTGTTAGCTCACATCTTCTTTATTTTTGCTTTAGTTTATATTTTGGTTTTGGTTGGCTATCTCCTTAATGGTTTTTACTTTTGTTGTAGAGCCTCAGGTATTCTTCTTGTATAATTAAAATGTGGTTACTTTTGAAAAAAATAATAACATATGCCAACATTGCTGTTTGCTTACCCACACTTTGAAAGTTTGAATTAATTAGTAGTCCATTGATTTGATTTTGAGTGATCTCAATTTTGAGAAGTAAAATAATGTGCTGTTTGAATGTTGAATTATATATATATATATATATAGGAAACAAAATAGAAAAAATGAAATAAAATAAATTTTGTTTTTTTGTTTTTTTTGGAAAACTTTTTGTTGGGTTAGGAAAAGGAAAAGAAATTGAATAGCTATTAATAAAGTAATTATTTGTTTTTTGTTTAATTGTCCATAAAAGAAATATATATACAAATAATTTCATTTACTTTATATTTTTACTTTTCCTTCACAAATTTAAGGTTTTTATTTTAAGAGGGTCAAAATATAAATTTAAGATCTAAAGATAGTTAAATGTTAGTTTACTTTCAATATTCTCCAAGAGTTTGTTAAAAATACAGTACACCTATACCAACCATCATTATGCAAAAGAAATCCACCAATAATTTGGTTCAACCATTGCATTTGCACCATATAACAACTATTTAATTCTTTGCACAGGCTACCCACTAAATGACTATCAATAAGGGAGAAAAATGTCAAATAAGATAAAATAGAAGACTATTATTATTATTATTATTATTATTAATTTTTTTTTGTAACACATTTCAAAATATTTAAATAATGTTTTGTACATTTATCACACATTTTACATGCCTATAACTACTCTTTGAATAATTTTTAGTATTTTCCTTAAAATAAAAAGCCTTCTTTTTTAAGCAAAATTCAATTTGGTCACAATGCATGGACCCTTCACACAATGTTATTTGGGTGAAGGAAGTTAAAGAGTCATACTTGGGGTAGAAGTCATTGTTACTTCTACTTTTGGCCTATATATATATATATATATAGAGGAGGATCCCCTCCCGTTTAGATTTTGGAATGAAAGATGCTGTTTGGGCCTGTGGAGTCTATTACAGATCACGTTTTGATAATCTAAATCGTTCATTTTGTCTGATACTTCGTATATTTCGTTTACAAAAAAAAAAAAAGGTCAATTCGATAGCTGTAACTTGTTCAATTTATTGTATTTGTGACAAAAATATGTATGATTTAAAACACAATTGTTATCTATTTTTGTAGTGAAAAATTGAATAAGTTAAAATTATCGGATCGACTTAATTTTTTTGTGTGGATGAAATACAGGAAATATCTGCTAAAATGAACGATTCAGATCATTGAATTGAGACCCATGGTGGCCCTACAAACTGAAATAGCACCCTCCAATCCAAATTTTGGACTAGAGGGGATCCTTCGGGCCCCACAACATGGAGATAGAGTGGCAACACAACATGGTGGTGGTGGTGATAAAAATAGCAATAGTGATAGTGGTGATGGTAGGGCATCAATGATACGAGTGTTGGAGGTGGTGGTGTTTAGGTGATAGTGACATTAGTTGGACTTTAATTCAAAAAACAATATTTACCATTAATAGTGGAAAATATTTTTTTATTCAAATCTACTCATTTTTCATTGACTTTCATTATTTGTCATACCAAAACAAAATGCCAAAAAATAAAAAAATATTTTTTTTTTTCAAAGAAACAAACGCTGTCCCTTCTAATCCTAGAGCAAGATAACTTAAGAAAAGGGCAAAAAAAAAAAAAAAGAAAAGAAAAAAGTTATATACTATTCTAAAAAATATCATTAATTTTTAAATTTTGTTAATGAGTGTCCAAAGAGTATTAGTTAATAAGTTTAAAATAATTAAATGTTTTTTTATGATATATATCTTTATTGTAAAAAATGTATAATTATTTTAAACATATTATTAACAAATGATTTTAGGTAAAGGGCTACCATATGTAATTATCAATCCTTATTTTTCATTGCTTAGGAATATTCTTACCAATATGCCTTTCTCTGTGTGTGTGTGTGTGTGTGTGTGTGTGTGTGTGGGCCAAAAACAATTCAAAATAGTTTGGTCTTTTTCTTGAATCGAAAAATAGACCAACTGGGGTGGGTTTGCCTGAAACTGTTAAACCCATCATATTATGGGCTTGACTAGGGAATTCAAAAGGCCATTTTAAAACTCTTTCATTAGAAAAGTTCCATTTATCTATATAATTCCCATTGATTTTCAATTATGTATATAAACTTATTGATTTTAGAAATTGATGGTTTATGTTTTTAGAGTTTCTAAGTACACCCAGTTATTTTATTTTTTCACACCCACCACATGCATTATAAAAATTTGAACAGGTTCAATTTTGAGTGATCTCAATTTTGAGAAGTAAAATAATGTGCTGTTTGAATGTTGAATTATATATATATATATAGGAAACAAAATAGAAAAAATGAAATAAAATAAATTTTGTTTTTTTGTTTTTTTTGGAAAACTTTTTGTTGGGTTAGGAAAAGGAAAAGAAATTGAATAGCTATTAATAAAGTAATTATTTGTTTTTTGTTTAATTGTCCATAAAAGAAATATATATACAAATAATTTCATTTACTTTATATTTTTACTTTTCCTTCACAAATTTAAGGTTTTTATTTTAAGAGGGTCAAAATATAAATTTAAGATCTAAAGATAGTTAAATGTTAGTTTACTTTCAATATTCTCCAAGAGTTTGTTAAAAATACAGTACACCTACACCAACCATCATTATGCAAAAGAAATCCACCAATAATTTGGTTCAACCATTGCATTTGCACCATATAACAACTATTTAATTCTTTGCACAGGCTACCCACTACATGACTATCAATTAGGGATGACAATTTGAACCCAATCCGACGGGGACTTGACCCCCCGACCCCGATTAGAACGGGTTTTCTCTGAAAATTACTCCCCGTAGGGCCGGGGATGGTATTAAAAATTAAATCCGCGATGATTTTCGGGCCGGAGACGAGGATAGGGTCCCCAACCCCGGCCCACCCCTTGCCCCCGAATAATCCCCGAACATGGCCCGTATATATAATATATTTATAAATTTCATTTTCAGTCTCCCATTCATTTTCAGCCTCTTTTTTTCATTGAATCTCTCATCTCTTCTCTCTCTCTTTCTGCTCCACTGCCGATCTTCACTCGCCACTCTCCTCCACTGCCGATCTTCTTCACTCGCCGCCAGCAATTTCCTTTCTCTCAGCATCTCTCTCTCTCTCGCCACCATCGTCGTCGCACACCACCAATCCCGCTACCACCGTTGTCGCACACCACCGATCTCGTCACCAACGTCGTTGCACAACACTCCTTCCACCGCAGCACCATCGATCGCCATCCTTATTCGCTTCTGTATTGTGGTTTTTTTTTAACAGATCGATGATTTTTTTTTGAAAAATCTTGATCAATTTATATATATATGTATATGGATTCAGATCTGATTTGTTGTTAGGGTTTTATCTGTTGAACATATCTAAATTTTTTCTATTAGGGTTTTGACAGATCTGTGGTTGTTTTGAACAGATCTATGATTTTTTTGAATAGATCTGTGGTTCTCTCTTCTCTCTTTCCTCTCTGCTTTTCATCTTCTTTGTTGATTATTGTTGTTTTGTACGGGGATTATTCGGGGTCGAGGAAACCCGATCCCAATTAGAGGGCCGGGGCAGGGGCGTGGGCGAGGGGGGGTAGATGGGTTCCCCGCTTGGGATCGGGGCGGGGGACGGGAAATTTTGTAGCTTCAAGGATCGGGGACTGGGAGTGTAGTCCTCGGCTCCGCCCCACCCCCTTGCTATTCCTACTATCAATAAGAGAGAAAAATGTCAAATAAGATAAAATAAAAGACTTTTATTATTATTATTATTATTAATTTTTTTTATAACACATTTCAAAATATTTAAATAATGTTTTGTACATTTATCACACATTTTACATGCCTATAACTACTCTTTGAATAATTTTTAGTATTTTCCTTCAAATAAAAAGCCTTCTTTTCTAAGCAAAATTCAGGGCTGGTTTGGCAACCTTAGAAAAAGTCAAAAAGTCAAAATATTATCAAAAAAGTTAAAAAGTTATCATTATTCACCAAAAAAATATATTAAAAATTAATATACAAATATTAAAATAAATCAACTTTTTGGCCCAAGATTGGTACTGACGTGATCAACTAGTCAGTGATAGAGAAAAAAAAAATTACAACTGGCCAATCACAAAATTAGATGGTAAAGTTGAGCCCGTGGGGGCCCTCTATGGGTCCCGTTTTGATAATCTGAATCGTTCAATATGTAGAACTCATCTAGTACTATATGCTTGCAAAAAATCACATTTATCAGATATCACTAACTACATGATCCAATCAGTTTTGTATAAAAATGGATGGTGTTATAGTTAATAGTTAACAAAAAAAAATAACACGATCATATAGCTATCGATATCCAATTAACGTAATTTTTTACAAGCATATAGTACTCGATGAGTTTTACACATTGAACGGTTTCGATTAGAAAAACGGGACCCGTGGTGCGCCCACACGGGCCAAACAACACCATCTAATCAAAGCCCAAGAAGGAGACAATATTTTCTTATCTACTCACCCAGCCGACTCCACTACCAATCCACTGTCAGTCCGTACGGTCTCATATCCTATCTTCTCCTACACACTTACTTATACAATTTTTTAATATACATTTTTTCATAAAAAGTCAAAAAGTTAACCCAAATATCCATATTTTTTTCTCAACTTTTTAATCTAAAAAGACAAAAATTACACTTGTTTCGGGCACCCCAAACAACCCCTTTGGTCACAATGCATGGACCCTTCGCACAATGTTATTTGGGTGAAGGAAGTTAAAGAGTCATACTTGGAGTAGATGTCATAGTTACTTCTACTTTTGGCCTATATATATGTATATATTTTGTAGAATCCTCTCTTGTCTAGATTTTGGATTGAAAGATGTTGTTTGGCTCTGTGGAGCCCACTACAAATCACGTTTTGATAATTCAAACCGTTCATTTTATCGGGTACTTTGTATATTTCGTTTACAAAAAAAATTAATTCGATCCGATAACTGTAATTTGTTCAATTTATTGTGTTTCTGACTAAAATATGTATGGTTTATTTTTAAAAACATAATTGTTGTCTATTTTTGTAGTGAAAAATTGAATAAGTTAAAATTATCAGATCGACCTAATTTTTGTGTTTGGATAAAATACCCGAAATACTCAAAATGAACGATTCAGATCTCGAAATAAGACCCATGGTGGCCCTACAGACCGAAACAACACTCTCCAATCCAAATTTTGGACTAGAGGGGATCCTTCAGGCCCCACAACATGGAGATAGAGTGGCAACACAACATGGTGGTGGCGGTGATAACAATAGCAATAGTGGTAGTAGTGATGGCAGGACAACAATGATACGAGTGTTGGAGGTGGTGGTGTTTAGGTAATAGTGACATTAATAGGACTTTAATTCAAAAAAAAGTATTTACCATTAATAGCGGAAAATATTTTTTTGTTCAAATCTACTCATTTTTCATTGACTTTCATTATTTGTCATACCAAAACAAAATACCCAATTTATTTATTTATTTTTTATTTAAAGAAACAAACGCTGTCCCTTCTAATCCTAGAGCAAGATAACTTAAGAAAAGGGCAAAAAAAAAAAAAAAACAGAAAAAAGAAAAAAAGAAAGTTATATACTATTCTAAAAAATATCATTAATTTTAAATTTTGTTAACAAGTGTCCAAAGAGTATTAGTCAATAAGTTTAAAATAATTAAATATTTTTTTTATGATATATATCTTTATTGTAAAAAATGTATAATTATTTTTAAACATATTATTAAGGGGAATGCACCAATAAATCCTAAATTTGTATCTTGTAACCCATTTGGTCCTATGAATTTTCTTATGAACCGTTAAGTCCTATCCCAATGTTAATGACCATTAAACATCAAACATCATCATCGTGAAAACATCATCATCATCAAAACAATATCAAATATCACAATATCATTATCAAAACAACATCAAACATCATCATCAAAATAACATCAAACATCACAATATCATCATCAACATCGAATATCATTATCAAAACAACATCAAACATCACACACATCATCATCAAAACAACATCAAACATCTTCATTAAAACATCAAAATAACGATTAAACAATTTTTCTAATAACGATTAAATATCAAAATAACCATTAACATAACATCAAACATCAAAAAATAACGATTAAACAAATTTTTTTGATCAAACATCATCATCTTCGATTGCAGATTGGAAGAGAGGGAGAAAATAGATGCAGATGTGTATATGTTCTAAAAAATAATTTTAAAATGTGGGTTTGTATATATACATCCAGATAATGATTTTACAAAGTATACATATACACATCTAAATCTACATCATAACATCATAACATCGAATTTGAGCCCCCCTCCCCTCATCACCACGCCGTTCTTAGAAAACCCATTTTTCCATCTCTATCGAACCAGGCCTCCTCTCTCCCTCTGTGTCTAAAATCTGGATCTCACAATCACCAGATGCCATGTTCAAGTCGCCGCCACCTCCGGCCGCCACCGATAAGCCCATCGTAGTTCGGTCAGTGTGGTCGGTCAATATCGAGTCGGAGTTCGAACTAATCCGACTCATCATCGATCTCTACCCTTTCGTCTCCATGGACACAGAGTTCCCAGGCGTGGTGGTTCGTCCCAAGAGCGGAATGAATTTCTTCCGCAATCGCAACCCCACCGCGCATTACGCGACCCTGAAAGCCAACGTCGATCTCTTGAATCTCATTCAGATCGGCCTCACTCTCTCCGATTCAGACGGTAATCTCCCCGATCTTGGCACCAACAATCGCTACATGTTAATAGCCAGAGAGCCCCCCGTGAAATTAGCGTAGAAATTTGGAAGATCTAAGTGGGCTTCTGGAGACTTCAATTGGAGCCATAAATTTGAGTGTTGAATGTGTTGAATCTACGTGTTTGATATGTTATCCAGTCATTTCTTTGATTTTACGCCCCCAGAACATCGACTAAATGACCATCAAAGAAAAAAAAAAAGATCGACTACATGATCAAAGAGACAAAAATAAAAATAAAAACTCACAAATCACAAATTACTGGAAAAATCAAAATTTTGATTTGGAAATTTTAAAATTAGTTTTTTTTTTATTTTATTCTTATCATGATGTTGATGATGTTCACATTTTTTTTGATGATGTTTTGTTAATTGGTGCAGTTAAGTTGTTAATGTAGCTAATGTTTTGATGATGTTAATAATGTTGTTGATGTTACTGATGTAGATAGTGGGACTAAATGGTGCATAAAAAAACTTGTAGGACTAAATGGTTTAACTTTCTACCATATAGGATTTACTGATAATTTTTCCTATTAATATTAACAAATGCTTTTAGGTCAAGGGCTACCATTTGTAATTATCAATCCTTATTTTTGATTCCTTAGGAATATTCTTACGAATATGCCCCTCACACTCTCTCTCTCTCTCTCTCTGTCTCTGTGTGTTATGGGCCAAAAACAATTCAAAATGGTTTGGTCTTTTTCTTGAATCGTAAGATAGACCAACTGGGGTGGGTTTGCCTGAAACTGTTAAACCCATCATATTATGGTCTTGACTAGGGGATTCAAAAGGCCATTTTAAAACTCTTTCATCAGAAAAGTTCCATTCATCTATATAATTTCCATTGATTTTCAATTATGTATATAAACTTATTGATTTTAGAAATTGATGCGGTTTATTTTTTTAGAGTTTTCTAAGTACACCCAGTTATTTTATTTTTCACACCCACCACATGCATTATAAAAATTTGAACAGGTTCCATTCTTCTTGTCAACAAAACTTTTGGGGTCACAAACCAAATGTCTTGAAAGGTTTGTTCTAACTGTAGAGATTTTATTTGATATGTACAAACTGATCTAGGATATTTTACATATATATACTATATATTAAGTAAAAGGGGGTTTTTAACCCCAAGTCTTCTGGGAGCTCCAATCTCCCAATCTAAATTTCTTAGTTTTTTTATTTAAAAAAAAAAAAAAAATCTTAACATTTATTAACTTCTCCCAACCCCCAAGTCTTACCCTCATAATAATACTTTAATGCATTAAGTACAAGTATGAAAAAAATTCTTTGAAATCCAACACATATGAATTTTTTGAAAAGTCTCAACACATATAATTATTATCCCTCATAATAACACTTTAATGCATTAAGAACAAACATAAAAAAAAAATTCTTAAAAAGTCCAACACATATGATTATTGATGGGTCGTTGAACACACCAAAAATAAATACTAAACTATACAAAATTCAATTAGAATAATGGCAAGTCCAGGTATCGATCCACATGGACTATTGTGAAATTAAACTAATTTAATTGTCAAATTCCTAAATTAATTTTGATAAAAAGATTGGTTGTTTATAACCTAATTTAATAACGAATAAATTAAACTAAGGAATTAAATTATCAATAATAAATGAAATTAAGTTTACTGAATTGGGGAAAAATCCTAGGGTAGAGAATTCACCACTAACCACATAATTAGGGTTTCCAATTGAAATCAATTATGCTATGGTTTGAACGGATTAATGCTTCGCAACTACAAGCTCAAAGCATTTAACAAGAAGATCATCACATTCAATGTACGAGCACGAACCATCTCAAGTAATACAAATCGTTCACTCTAAATTAAGGTAGTGATACGACTCGTTCCTCGTAGCATGGTTCGTCTCATACCTTGAATGTGAAGGAATAGAAAACTCATCTATGGATAATATTCAACAATCACAGAAAGTCAAATATTCGAAGAGATAATGAAAAATATAATAAAAAAATTTCTAAATCACCATACAAATATTCAAACCTTTACATAATTAAAGATCAAAAAGAAAACAAAATAATTACATAGTTAGGGTTTCATCAAAACCCTAGAAAAGGAGACTAGCCACTCATAGAGGAGTGGAAGGAGGTAGATGGAGAAGGAACCACCATTGGAGACATCCTTGAAGCTTTTGTTTTTTTCCTTCCCTTCCAAACCCTAGCCTCTCTCTTTAGGTCAAAACAATTTCAGAACCCTAAAAAAGCCTTTTCCTTTTCCTTTTATACTTCTACTCACTTCCAAACAGGTTTAAAACATCGGTTTGACTTTTCTAGAAAAAGTCAACTTTGTCCAAATTTTGTCTTTTTGCCCATTTTATGCTCCGACGATGTACAATCTGATTGACATTCAACACACATAAAGTATTCAATTTGACCAACAAGTGAAGTTAAGAGATTCTAATTAACGGCCTCAATGATGTACAGTTTGGCCTTAATCACTATCAAAATATTAAACTTTAATATAATATAATAAAAAAAAAGACATTTTCCTTAAAAAGTCCAACACATATGATTATTATCAAAATATTAAACTTTAATATAATATAATAAAAAAAAGACATTTAATTCCTTGAAAAGTCCAGCACATATGATTATTATCAAAATATTAAACTTTAATATAATATAAAAAAGGAAAAAGGGAAGACATTTAAAAAAAAAAAAAAGACATTTAAAAATCGCAATTCACATATATATATAATTGTAAATATATTAAGGAAAAGGGGGTTTCTAAACCCTAAGCCTTGTGGGAGCTCCAATATCTCAATCTTAATTTTCTAAATTTTTTATTTAAAAAAAAAAAACTCAACATTTATTGATTTGGTCAAAATCCCCTGATCAGCATTTATTAACTTTTTTCAATCTACATGCTTGCATTTATTGATTTGGTCAAAATACCTGATTAGCATTTAAAATCCTCTCATACAAATAATTATAGATACAGCCCGTGCATAGTTACTGCAGTAGCCTTTTTAATTTCTCCTGTATACTATGGTTAGTGATAAGATTGTTAAATTATTTTTATAAAAAATCTTAAAAAGTATAATTTATATATTAAAAAAATTAAAATAAATATAAATATTTATAATTATCCCGTGCATAGCACGGGTGATAGACTAATATATAAAAAAAGAAAAACCAATTTGTAGACTTCCAATGAGGGGCTGGTCTATAATTATAAAGGTTTGTGTTTCTCAAAAAATTTTGGGAAAAATTCTCTACAAACAAGTTTTCAAAAGTAATCAAATCAAACAAATTTTTCCAAAATTTTTTTCCAAAACTTGTTTGGTTTACAAGTTTTCCAAACAAATCTTTCTCTCATACACATCAAATCAATCACTTTTTTCAAAACTCTCTCTCAAAATAATTTTTCAAAACATCTTTTAAAAAAAAACCAAACTAAACAAATTTTCGTACTTTTTATCCCAAAACATGTTTCTCAAATACAAACCAAAGAAGCCCATCGGCCGCATATTTCAATAATCTCACCCAATTATAATTTGGTTAAACTACCAATAGGTCCTACTTTTGAGACTTATTACCCATTAAGTCCTATTGATAAATTTATTAAGTGATAAAGATAAATTTATCAGTCTTTTATTTTTATGAATAAATTTATAGTGATAAATTTATCAGTCTCTTTGTTTTTATGAATAAATTTATAGTGATAAATTTATTAATTTCTTATTTTTATAGTGTTAAATTTATTAATTAGGACCTGTAGGTAAATAAGTCTAGTTAATAGGACTGATTGGTAAGTACCCCTTATAATTTATAATATAAAAAAAATAAAATACATAAATAAATAAATAAAGCAAAATATGAGCAATTGCCGGTACACATTTCCGCTCATCAAGGTGTACTGGGGTACGCAGCGGAAGAGGAAAAAAAATATTAAGGCCATTTTTATTTGGTGGATTAGATTAGGTTGGATTAGTATTCTTATGATTAATAGTCTTAGAATTACGAATCATTTGGATTGTGTATCCTATCCTATGTTTGGATTGAGTTAGGATTATAAGGAGGGATTAACAAAATATTATCCAATCTAATGTTTGTTTAAGGAAATTGGAATGGATAGGACATGGGACATCTAATATATTGGCTATAATACCTCTATTATGGTCATTTGATAAGTTAGTCTAGACTTTGAGTTAGTCTCCCAATTTATATCCCACACCCTATGTGCGATTGAATAATCCATCATATGTGAGATTTTATATTCGGATAGATTATTAGTCCGTACTTTAATTTTTTAACTAAATATCGGATTAACAATTTTGTTAGATTATTAGTCCAATCCCAAGTACATATCCACTCAAACAAACATGGCCTAAGTGTATATAGTAGTAGAATTACCAATTAATCAAAAGTCCTTTTTTTTTTTTTTAATAGAAAGGATTAATTAAAAGTATTAGTTGTGATTAAGTGAACTAGTATTGTTTCCTATTATTCCAATAACATTGTAATTCCTATAGCAAAATAAAAAATATTTGTTAATTGATGATATGTCACAAAATATCATAATGGATGACAATTGATAGAATCTACGTAACTCACATAATAGTGGTTAGTTGTAGTCTTTATCTTTCTAATTGTGAGGTTTAGAACTCGGAGGGCAACATTTTTTGTTTTTTTTTTTTATTATTTTTGTTTTCATTTTTTTAAATTAAAAATTAAAATTTGTTTGATTAATATTTTTGTTTTACAAAAATGAAATTTATTTCAAAATTTTTAAAACTTTCGAAAATAAAAAAAGACATTTTCAAAATAAGTTTTTACTCTCACCTGTCTCTCCCATCACCTTCAGTCATTACCCACCTGTAATTGTCTATCGTCGGCCATCACATCCACCCAATCTCCCCATTTGTTTTGGAAGATAGAAGAATGACTGAGATTATGATTGAGGTGAGATCCATTAATATTGTGTTTCTTTTGAAAGATGGAGAGGGATTCATAATCCCCTACGATTTAGGATGGACCTTGGGGAGGAGATTAAGATAGAGGCTTGGGACTTGGTACTAGAAAATAGTTCGCCGGACTATTTTTTTTTAAATTTTTTTATAGATATATTTTTTTATTTTTTACATGTTGGGCTTTTTTTTAAATATTAATGTTTAATTTTTTGTATTTTTTGTTAAGTAAAAATCATTGTTTTATTTGTTTATTTTTTTAATTTTTAATTTTTTAATTTTATATTTTTTACATATTGGGCATTTTTTTTAACATTAATGTTTAATGTTTCTGTATTTTTTTAATTATTTTATATAAAAATAATTTAACAATCCCTACACCAATAACTTTCATCAAAATAAATATAAGTTTACTTAATCTTCTCATTATCAACCTTCTCACTAATAATCCCCTCACTATTAATCCTCTCACTATGAATTCCTCCCTTCTACATTTGAAAACAAACGGACTCTCTATCGCTAGCCACCACCCCTAGTAATTCACTTTTATTTTTTTTAAATGTTTTTTTCCCCCAAAAATTTCGTGTACACCAAATAATTTTTTTGTTTTTGTTGTGTTTTTTTTTTTCCGAAAAATATAAAAATTGTTATCTATTTCTTGCGAACCAAAAAAGTTAGACACTAATCACGTTATGAAACATAGGGTGCTATATTGTTTTTGTTTGTGGAATTTGTATTGTAACAACTCAAAAATTTAAGTTATTCCTTAAGTTTTATATTAATATTATTTAATTATAAATGAAAAAACTTTAAAGGTTTCATTAAATATTCTGTAAATGTAAAATAAAATATTGAATATTATGATTGTATGTGATAAAATAAAATTTAATTAGAGATCATATATTATAAAAACAAAATGATATATAATTAGTTTAAAAAATTAGGCCGAATTAGAATTAAATTAAAGATTAAAAAATAAAAAAATAATAATAGTCCCCACATGTGCTCTAGCAAAACATATAGATGGATGACTATGCAAATATAGTTTTAAAGACTTTGGTGAGTCACCTAATCTAACCTAATCTAGAGGGACAGGTGGAAGTAAACAAATTATCATCTATTGGATATAGGCCACGCGTTAACCTTTGATTAGCGACTAAGGTTTTCACCAACTATGAATTACAGGGTTTCTCGGGTTGCTAAGCGGAGGAAAAAAGGATGAAAAATGCTGCGCAGCACTAATTAGTGCTCCCACTAGTTAGGTGGTAGTGGATCCCGCCAGTTATGATGTGATGTTTTAATCTTGAAATTATATATATATATATTTTTTTTAATGTATTAGTACTATTAGTGGTGGTGTTCTTAGTGGGATGAATCATTGTTGAAAAAGGATATAACTAAGCAACAGCGCTTCCGACCCCCAGTGAGCTGTCCAGCTCTCATTCGCTGAAAACATAAAAAAAAAAAAAGAAACTATTTTTTTCGCCCAATCACAACACGCCACCTCACTGGGGGTCGACCCCCAGTGGAGGTCCGAAGCATTTTTCATAACTAAGGGCAACCTACAAAGAAACATGAAGTCGATATGAGGAAAGTAAAGGTTAAGGGTCAATATTTAGATGAGTTATATTTTACTTTGAGTTATCATAATATATTTTACATATGTTTTGAGTTGTCATAATTTATTTTATGCTATTTTTGTTTTATCAATTATATTATTTATGAACCTTATTTTGTATAATAAAGAGAAGCCCATGGATATAACTATTTATTAAATATATTTTTGAGCAACTATTTTATAAGTACCACTACGGAAGTCCCATGCCTTGGGGGACTTAAATAAGCCATTGGCTTCTGATTGGTCACCTTGTGGCCCTCTGTCCGTCATGGATCCATTGATACTCTGATTTCCGGTATGGAGTAAAGTGTTATACGGAGTTAAGTGCTACACTATTGTGGGAGTCACCTCTAGAGTTCATATGAGCCACCTCTTGAGTCCATACATCTGTTCTGTTATGTTCTGTACCGTAGTTATGATTATTTTGTATTATATGTCAAATGATTCCCGTATTATATATTATGTATTTTGATATCAAGCTTTGTTTAGCCAATAATTATCCATGGTGATTTTATGCCCTTAGGGTGTGTTTGTTTGGACGCACTGGATAAGGGGGGATTATAATCCATCGGACTGTTAGCCCCATGATACATTATCCCCGGACTATTTGGTTGGATTGAATTTATATCCTATGTTTGTTTAGTCATGGGATTAGATGTCTGAATTGGACTATTTTTAGTGAATCCAATGTCTGATTAGACGGACTGGATAAGGATAAATGTTCAAAAGACTATTTTACCCTTGTAATTTATAATTTTTATTTAATATATAATTTTAAATTTGTAATCTATAATTTATAATTTATAATTTAACAACACTAAAAAAATTTAATTTATAAGGCCATAATTTTTAATTTATTATTTTCAATTAAATTAAATTTATAATTTATATTTTTTATTTAATATATAATTTTAAATTAACGACAATAAAAAATAATTTTATTTAACATATAAATTAAATTTTCAACAACACTAAAAAAACTTAATTTATAAGGCCATAATTTATAATTTATTATTTTAAAATAAATTTAATTTATAAATTATATTTTTTATTTAATATATAATTTCAAATTAACAACACTAAAAAATAATTTTATTTAATATGTAAATTTAATTTTTTAACAATACTAAAAAAAATTAATTTATAAGGCCATAATTTTTAATTCATTATTTTTAATTAAATTAAATTTATAATTTATAATTTAAATTTTTTATTTAATATATAATTTAAAATTAACAACACTAAACAAATAATTTATAAATGTTCAAAAGGCTATTTTACCCTTTTCTTATTGTTTGCTAAGTAATAGTATAGGGAGTAAAATGGACATTTCAGAGCCTAATTCCATGGGATACCAATCCCATGGAAAAATCCCACCCCCCCTATGGGATAGGATAGTCCCACAAATATGGGACTAATAGTCCGGAGCAGAAAAATTGAAACAAACAATGGACTATTAGTCTGGTGGGACTAATAGTCCAATCCCACACCATAATCCTTCAAAACAAACACACCCTTATACTCTTAGTATAATATTTATCACTCTGCCGTGTGCTTATAGTTGTTTACCACTTTCAGGTGACATGTTAGCGCCAACGAGTGGGGTAGGCACAAAGTACTTTGTAGACATAGTTCAGTTATAACAATTTAATTAAGTAGAAGCTCCAATGATTATTTTGGTACTCTCACTTAAATATTTTTTTCCTTTTGCGTTTAGTAATTTGTTTAAGAATTGGCCGGAGGTAACTTTAGTTATTGGCCATCACGATACTTAACCCTTGGATAAGGATACGGAGAGCGGGTTGTGACATGTTATATTGTTTTGTCTTTGTTTATATTGTTGAGTTGTTCATGTCAGTTAATCTCTATACTTTATATGTAGTTTTGTAACGAAATGATTTTTTTTTGCCTTTACTAAAAAAGACAAAAATATATTATGTAGAGTGCACTGATAATAAATAACTAAACTTAAGAAGAAATGAACAAATTCTGGAGAAATAAACACCAAAAAGATATCAAATTTCTCTCCTTTTGAATTGAATTTGTAACCTCACACTACAAAATCATGCTACACAATCATTAAGCTAAAACCCTGCTTGAATGCCTGTAATTGAGTGTCCCAAAATTCATAATCAGAATGGAATGGTTTATGAATACTTTGAGATGGTAGGCACATTTGAATGGTAGACTAGTTAATGTTCTTATAAGGAGAAGTAATTTGACTCATATGAAAATTGAAAAAATAAAATAAAATGGAGCAAAGGTAGAGAGAATATTTGATGAAGTGAGAAGAAATATATGGCTAACTTAAATTTAACTGAGAATATAAATTTAATTTAGAATCAAGTGGAAGACATAGGCCCATATAGTCAAGTCAAAACAATTATACAAAAGATTTGTTGAGTTGAGTTGAAAGCGAGAAATTTTTTTTAACTGAAAAGCTATATATTTAGGAAAGTACTCCATAAAGTTCATATAAAAAAGAAAAAAATTCACTTTCGTGAAAGTTTTGAAAAATAATCATAAATAAGTGATAAACTTTATAAATATTAATAATTAAAATTATCAACTTTTTCATGAATCTGTAATAAGTTTTTGAAACTATCACTGGATGACAATTTCCTCTAAAATTAACTATATGATGTATACACATTCGAATCCCAAAAATAAATATGATTAGCATACTACTTTATTTTCTAGTTATTTTCTGGGAACTTTTTTTTTTTGGAAATATTCTTGATGTCTTCATTTTGTAAATCAAAAGGATAAAGATTTGTGCCTCGAATTCCCCTGCCCCGAATGCCCCTAATGCCCAAAACGACGTCGTTTTGGGCATTAGCCTTTTTTTTTTTTTTTCCGCCATTTTTGACTCTGCAGAGCTCAAATTCGAGTCTGCAGAGGGAGAAAGAGAGAGAAGGAGAAAGAGAGAGGAAAGGAGAGAGGGAAAGAGAGGGAGAGAAGAGAGAAGAGAGAAGAGAGAAGAGGGAAAGAGAGGGAGAGAAGACACACACACACACACAGAGGCCCGTGCATTCCGGCCGATCTTCCGATCGTTGCAGCTCGTCCGGCTGCCTCCGCCTGGCCACCGTCGCCTCCCCTCTGCCTTCTTCTCTTCTTCTTCTTCTTCTTCTTTCTTCTTCTTCTCTTCTCTTCTTTGTTCTGCTTCGTCTTCGTTCTGATCGGAAAAAAAAAAAAAAAAATTAAAACCACGAAACGACGTCGTTTCGTGGTTTCGGGGCATTCGGGGCATCCGGATTCGAGCTCTCAATCAGTTCTCAAATCAAAATTCGACTAAGGTCACCTTTATAATTGAGCACAAGCATGATGAGTTTATTTTCACTATTTATTGACTCTGCTGGAGACAATTAACCAATCATGTAAAAATTCTAATATCTCATCCCATTCCATGGGCTAAAAAGTGCTGAATTTTGACCCTCCAAATGGTTCAACATTACACACCTAAAAGACTATTGAGGAATCAATAGTTTACTTCACTATAGGTGTGGTCCACATCCCATGTTCTCACTAATTATAAATTTACATCATACATTCATTTTTAAAACAAGATTCCAGATAAATTTTCATAATTCATAGCATTTTTGTTTTAATCAATCTATATAACATTAATTAATAACTCCAAAGCCAATTTATGTGTTCCAAATTCTCTTTGAAGAACTGTGAACTTTGTTAACTTTACTTATAAATGTTGGAAAATTTGTTCAATTAATAGATCAAATTCCCATATTGCAAGATATCAATAACATGGTGTGTCCTCAATCATATCAAATTTTTGTCACCTACAAACTGCAAATAAATTTGTCTAGTTATTTACTGTAGTGTAAAGAATAATTATGTATGACTTGAAAGAGTTAGTGAATTATGTGGTTGAAAATTATCCAAAAATTTTGAATACTAA
The DNA here is from genome assembly GCA_030407325.1 of Camellia japonica. Taxonomy (NCBI): domain Eukaryota; kingdom Viridiplantae; phylum Streptophyta; class Magnoliopsida; order Ericales; family Theaceae; genus Camellia; species Camellia japonica. The sequence goes on along the minus strand of JAPPVO010000017.1, from coordinate 135,335,597 downwards.
CTAGTCAACAAAATTTGAAATTTCTTGCAAACTATCTATGTTGACTAAGTTGGTGAGACATATTTGTGATGAAAAATTATTAGATTATCTTGTAATAGTATATGATATTTATATATGTGATGTTTCAGATTAGTGTGAAATCACTACATACGTTAAGTGAATAATTCATTATCTTCTAATTAAACAAAATTAACTTAGCTCATATCCTACTCGTAAAATTGTCTATTACGTGAATAAATTGGAACACTATATAAGTAATGATACATGACACTACAAAAAATTAAAGTTTTAGAAATAAAAATTTAGGAATAAAATCATTTTTTAGGGACAAAATATTTTTGTCGCTAAAAATGTTATTATTTTATTTAAGCCACAAAATTGAACATTTAGTAATGAATTACTAACCTTTAGGAATCAAGTTATTTTATCTCTAAAAGAACATTTATTAGCAACATTTTCAAAATTTTGTTACTAAAAGCTCTCTTCTTCTTCTTCTTCTTTTTTTTTTTTTTTTTATAATTTTTTTATATATATAACTTTTGGGGACGACCTTTTATCAACTGTCTTTGCGACTACTAAAATTAGGGTTGTTTGGGATGTCCTAAATAAGTGCACTTTTTGTCTTTTTGGACTAAAAAATTGAGAAAGAAAATATGGATGTTTGGATTAACTTTTTGACTTTTTATGGAAAAATGTGTAATAAAAAATTGTAAAAATTGATTTGTAGGGAAAAATTAGGATTGGGAGTTGTGCAGCCGTAATTGTTGACTTTTGGTGAATAGTGTTAACTTTTTAACTTTTTGAATAACTTTTTGATTTTTTGACTTTTTTGCAATATGCCAAACTTGACCTTAGTCTCTAAATATTTTTTTCAATAAAATTTATATTTTAGAGATAAAAAAAATTAATTTATAAAACTCTTTTATGTTATAGTGTGGAAGACCACTTAATACATTATTGGTGATACTACATATTTCAATCTCCTAAGTAATTACAAAACCATTTTTAGTATCCTTGTCATGGACCGAACCCGCCCCTATGGGTTAAGGACATAACCGGCCGGTAATCAAGGGATTACTTACGACCTCGAACCAAACCAGACATAAACTCATCACAGTAAAGGGGCCAAACGGAAGCAACTTACAAATTGTCCATAGAGCTGTGCTTACATGACACACCATAATAGTCCATATACATACATGTTAATAACTCACGTCAAAATAAGTAATAACATAAAGTTTTGTACATACAAGATCATTAAGTCTAAGTCGGTCAAACCCAAAGTTTATATACAAAGTAATCCGGTATTTTTGCCAATATAACAAAACCATATCAAAAGAACAAAAGAGGCGAAGACAAGTCTCGTGCGTGAGATGTTTGGGCTGACTCTCCAAAACCTTGACTGTTTTTCACATATTTCACCGAGGCTGGGTTTGGGCGTTCCTTGGCTCACCTACATAGACATGAATGAGCGTGAGCGAAAGCCTAGTGAATAATATCAAATAAGCAAGATACATGAACAATCTTTGAAACAGTTACATTAGACGGTCTTAGGCCCAATTATTTGTGTCATACGACCTCTGACCCATTCATTCGTGTCATACGACCTCTAGCCCATTCATTCGTGTCACACAACCTCTGGCCCATTCATTCATATCATACGGCCTCTGGCCCATTCATTCATGTTATACGGCTTTCGGCCCAACCAATTATATCCAATGGCCTTTGGCCCAATCACACGGCATAACAAATATTTGTCCCCAATTCAATGTAACAAATTTACAAGACTTATATGAAAATAAGCAGTTGAACAAATAACATACTTCAGATATCTTTGCTAAGATATTACTCACAGTGTTCTGCCGATGAATTCACCCTTGAGCTTGACCCTACACATTACATAACACATATGGGTCACAAACGATTCAATTCGTTCTTAATTCATACATCCCTCGTAGGCTTCTTTCTTATCCTTTTAATTCATTCATAATGCTCAATGCACGCCTAAGAGTACTTAAAAGTGAAAGAGAACGGAAAACGAAACACAGAACATCTTTACAAAATTTCTGAAAGCAGGGGTCCCTGCTCGAGCGTGGACTTTCCCGCTCGAGCAGACCTATTAGGTCTGCAAAAGTACTGGTTGCCTCATTTTTACGCTTCAGCGTGAATTCGGACGCTCGAGCTGAAAGTCTCACTACATGGCTCCCCGCTCGAGCGTGAATCTCCCCGCTCGAGCGGACATCCATGTCTGCAAAACTTCTGGGAGCTCATATTTCCCGCTTGAGCGATGCTTTCCCCGCTCGAGCGGACATGCCAAACTTTGGAAAATCCAGAATTGTTCTTGAGGCTCAAATTCGACCTTCAAAGGTCCAAAACTCATAATTTTCAGTCCAAAACATGCAAATACATTATATAACATATGGATGTAAGCAACATGAAGCCAATCATTCAAAATCATGGTCAAATTCTTCAAAATTAATCAATATTCCTTTGTATAATCATGGCTCATGCATTTAAACCTCACATAAGCTCCATATCTTTAATAATCAAACATGGATGCCAATTTTGACTTCATTTCTATTTCAAATGATGCAAACGGTGTTCATTCTCATGAAACTCAACAAAAACATGCTTGCATGTATGATCCAACTCTCAATCTTTTATAATTGACATGCTACATGTTAGATTATGCAAATTTATGGCAATTCATGGCAATTCTATGCATGCATGTGCATATCTCATCAAAATCAACACAACTCACGATCTAACTCACCATTTAATCTTCAATTCACAAAATCACATCTCAAACTCATGAGTTAAGGGTTGATTACTCACCTAGGAGCTTTAATCTTCCAAACTTATGCTTAATTCTTGAGTTGGTCTTCAAATCATTCAAGTTCAAGATCAAAACTTCAATTGCCCCTCTCTTTCTCTCTCTAGCCGACCCTCACTCTCTTTCCTTAGAGCAATTTTCGGCTTTGAGCTCAAAATAGGTGAATAAGTATAATAAAGCTCCTTTTATAGCCTCTCACTAATCACATTTGATTAGAGTTAAATCATAAAGCTTAATTAATCATTCTGAATCTAATTATTTTGATCCAAATCAATTTTCAATTAAATTTCACCGTAAGCTCTAAAAATTACGCCAATCACAATGGCGTAGTCAATTTCGGTTTCTGTGGTCGATAGGGCCTTCAATTTAAATTCCAAAGCAGGTAATCAAACAGATATTCATACGGTGAGCAGATAGAAATTCAAAACCACATATATTCATATACATGGCACTCAAAATCCTATCAAACACATAATCATATTCATAACAAAGATTAATTAGCATAATACGTAATTACGGATCAGGGTTATCACAATTCTTCTGTTCTTTCATTCAAAGAAAATAACATAAACAAAAAGAGAATGATAAAATTTATCTTATATAAAATTTTTTATACAGAAAATTCTACTTAAATAATATGTATCCTTTTAGATTATTAGATTAAAAAAATTAAAGCAATTTGTAAATCTGTTTAGTGTAGCTTGTGATAATCTCTGATGAGAGTTAAACTTATATGATTAAATAAGACTGCCATATAACTTTTTTATTGTGCAAATATTCCAAATGTCCTATAAAATTATAATTAAGACATAAGATAAAACTCTTTTTTTGGATAAAATAACTCGGTGTGAACCCGAGCCTTTGCCATGATTGGATGCTAGCACACACCTAGGCCAACAGATAAAATTGAAAAACTAGATAACCTATCCTGCCTGGATTTTTTTAATAAATCTTTAATTTTTTTTTTTTGTTCAATTTAAATAAAATTTTAAGTTTCCGGTGTATAAAACGAATTTTATGCTAGTTATAATTAAGGTAAAAAAGACGAAACTTTTTTCGTACACATATTTAAGTGTTTTAAATAAGTTAAAAACTTTACACATTGGCCCCGTTTGGTGGAACTGTGAGAAAGTAATTATAACTTATAGCCTAATAGCTTATACCTTATAACTGTGAACATAAGCTAATTTTTGACTTATAAATTAAGCTTCTCTTCCCCCATTCAAATAATAAGTTGATTTTTGACTTACAAAAAGTCATAAGCTGTATTGTTAAGCTGAACCAAACACATCAAAATAGCTTAAATTAAGCTAAAAGCAGAAATAAGCTGGAAATAAGTCCTACCAAACAGGGCCATTGTGGCTTAAAGATTTTATTTATTTATTTATTTATTTTTGGGTGCCAAATAAGCTAGGGTTGAAAAAATTATAATTTAAAATTACAACTAAACATGATTCATTAACTTTTTTAAAGTGCATATTCTAAATAAATTGATTTATAATAAGTGCTGCCAAATGGAATCAATTGTTGGAATAAATTCTCACATGTACTATCTAAACATGTAAATAATTGTACAAATATATTATCAAATTATATAAAAAAACATATAAGTTGAAAACAGCGTAAATTGTTTGGATAAAATCAAACCATACTATATTCAGGGAACGAGAAATACTTACATATAGATTGTATAAATTTGAAAACATTACCAAATTTGATTGAGGCTTGTGCTGAACACAATTTCCTTAAGACAAATTCATCCCCTGCTACAATACTTACGAGATTTTAATGAACGTTCGTCTCCTAAGATACAATGATTGAATCTTGCAGAAACAGCACTGACGGTAGAGAATTTGATGGAAAGAGAATGAGGTTGGTTAGCAAAGATAATGGAGTTGTGACGGAGTTTGATCTGGAGTTGGAGGACGATGAGGTGGAGTAGTTTTATGCGATTTTGAGGTAGATACATGTGACAGTCAAGTACTTTGAGAAGGGTCGTAGTGGCAATGGAGGCCGTCATCGCCGTGAGATGGTGGCGGAGGCATCGTCCAAGTGAAGCGCTCCATCGTTCGAGCGAGAAGATTTTGAGAAAGTAGAGGTGGAGGCAGAGGTAGGTCGGGTCAAAGAGGTAAAAAAGGACACAGGTTTGGATCTTAACGCCAACCCACTAGAATCCGAAGATTAACACTATAAAAGTTTTTATCAACAAACACAGAGATATATTAGATTGTTATATAAACAGAGTTAGAATAAAAAAATTATATTATATTTTGTAATTCAGAATTATTTTAAGTTAGATTACAAAATATAGACCTTTTGTATATATGTTTTTGAGAGTCAAAACTACATCAATAGTTATTATAATTTAATGTGTGTCATTTTTGTGCTTATAATTTTATTTGTTGCGATTTTGACATTGAGCTTTTGCCATTGTCTCAAAGGAAAATGTTTTCGATCCTCAATTTTGGACTCCCAAATCAATCCCAAGTGATGTGTCATAAACCACATCACTTGCCCCCACTTAAACATAAAAACTATTTAATAACTGTTTGTCATGTCATAAGGGGTCCAAAATAGAGAGATATAGCATTACTTAGTCTAATTGATTTCAATTAGGGGTAATTACCAACTACTCCCATTAAGTAGATTTAAATACTATTAAGTTCAATTGATTCTTTTAATGCACCAATAAGTTCTACAATATTTATACTTATTATATTTTTTCATCATCTCTCTCTATCCCTCTCTCTACTATTTATTTTAAAGTTTCACACCACTATTATCTACCACCACTGTCGTTGTCGTCGTCTACTCACCGCCACCACCATTGTCGTCGTTAACCCATTATCTTCTTTTCTCTTCTCCATATATATATATATATATATATATCTCTCTCCCCCCACTATTTTTTCAAAAGTTTCACACCAACATTATCTACCACCATCGTCATCTACCCACCACCACTAGCATCACCGTTCACCAACTATCTCCACCATCATCACAGATTTACACTTTATCGTTGTAAATCTACACTCTATCGTCACCGATTTATACAACCATCATATCACCATCGTCTCATTTATTTCAGATTTATTTTTTAGTAATAAATTTACGAGTCTCTCTTATTCTTTGTGTATATGGAAAATGATAGTAAATTCTTATGAGTGAGTGAATATAAGTAATGATGGTGGATATTAATAAATAAATTTACAGTGTTTAATTTATCAGTTAAGACTTGTAGGTAAATAAGTCTGATTAACAGAACCGGTCAATAAATACCCCTTTTAATTATTACACATGAATAGCATGTGTCATATTTTTAAAGTCAAAATATAAATTTGACCAATTCAGTTACTTAAGCTAAACCAACTCAATAGTTATTTTTGTCAGAAACCTTAAGCTATTCATGTGTAATAATTAAAAGGGATATTTATGGGTTGGTCTTGTTAATTAAACTTATTTACCTATAAGTCTTGACTGATAAATTTATTATCGTAAATTTATTCATCACTATCCACAATCTTTACTCATATTCACTTGCTCATTTACAAGAATTTACTATCCCTTTTCATATATACAAAGAACAAGAGAGACTAATAAATTTATCTCTAAAAAATAAATTTAATGGTGATATAGATCTGTGACGATGGAGTGTAGATCTACAACGATAAAGTATAGATCGGCAATAGTAAAGTGTAGATATGTAATGATGGTAGATATAGATGGCAAACAGTGATAGTAGTGGTGGTAGTGATGGGTGAACGACGACAACGGTGGTGGTGGTGGTAGGTAGACGATGATGATGGTGGTGGTTGTAGATCATAGTAGTGTGAAACTTTGAAAAAAATTGTGGAGAGAGAGAGAAAGGGAGAAGAGAAAAAAAGATGAATGGTGAACGGTAACAATGGTGGTAGTGCTGGGTAGACAATGATAGCAACAGTAGTGATAGACAAACAAAATTATAAACACAAAAATGACAGACATTAAAATATAACAAGTATTGATGTAATTTACTCTCAAAAACATATATACAAAAGGTCTATATTTGTAATTTAACTTAAAATAAATCTAAATTACAAAATATAATATAATTTTTTATTCTAAACAGATATATCTCTGTGTTTGTTGTTAGAAACTTTTTTATAGTGTTAATCTTCGGATTCTAGAGGGTCGGCGTTAAGATCCAAACCCGTGTCCTCTTCTACCTCTTTGACCCGGCCCTCCTCTGCCTCCGCCTCCGCCTCCGCCTCCGCAAAATCTTCTCGCTCGAACGACGGAGCGCTCGACGTGGACGACCCCTCCGCCACCACTTCACAGCGGCGACGGCCTCCATCGCCGCCTCGACCATTCTCAAAGTACCTGACTGCCACCTGTATCCGCCTCAGAATCGCATAGAACTCCTCTACCTCATCGTCCTCCGGCTCCGGATCAAGCTCCGTCACAACTCCGTTATCTTCGCTGAGTAACCTCGTCCTCTTTCCGTCAAGTTCTCCGTCGTCAGTCCGTTTCCTCTTCTCGGCCTCCATGTAATCGGAGAGATGAAGCAGTTAAACGTCGTCGTTCAGAGGGAGGGATGGTTTCAGAGAAATGGGGTTATCTTGTTATGTTATGTTTAGGTTATTATTGGGTGGTTGTATCGAAGTCGTGTTCGTATTTATAAAGGAAAGGGAACTTGCGAGGTGGTGGGGGGCCGGTGTTTTGTGTCTCAATTGTCAAAAGCGTGATGAACGGCTGCGATGGTTGTTGTTGAGGTGGTGACGTCATTTAGCTGATGTCATCAACCAACAAAAGTGTCACAAACGGTAATCGAGAATATATATATGGGAGTAAACTTCCCTGCCGTGCTAGATTGGATTAGAAGGTGTTGTTAAGCCGATGGTGGCTTATCATAGGTCTCTTTTCGATAATTTAAATCGTTAATATGTAGAACTCGTCAAGTATTGTATGTTTATAAAACATCACGTTAATCAGATATCGATAGCTATGTGATCAAATCAGTTTTGTATAAAAAAAAAAGACGGTGAACAAATCATCGGTTGACAGAAAATTGATCCGATGAGATAGTTATCAATATTCGATCAACGTGATATTTTATAGACATATAGTACTCGACGAATTCTATATATTGAACTGTTCAGATTATCAAAACGGAATCTGTGGTGAGCCTTCACGGACCCAACAACACACACTCTCTCTCCCTATATATATCCGAACTAAACTAAAGGTTGGTTTGGAATTTGCCTTTCTTAATGTTTTCTTTCTAACCTTTTTTTATGAATAAGTGTGTAAAAAATAAAATGAATGGCTTCACGTTTTGTATTATTTTTTATTTTTTAAAATTATTTTACTAAATTGACAAACATTCAATTAGTAAAAAAATTTAGAATAAATTATAAATACATCCCTTATAGTTTGTTTAAAATATAATTTATTTTTTGTGATTCTGAAAATTATATTTCACTCCTTAATGTTTTTAATTTCGTAGCCTCTTTTGGGGCGGTAAAAAAAAGCCAATTTATTGATTTATTGACTTATTTGGATCATATTAACTCTCTACTTTTTTATAATAAGCTAGTAAGTCCAAAAAACGTTGCTTCCCAAAATAGGCCTTTATAACTTTTTTTATTCATAAATTATTAAGTTAATTAACAATTTTTAAATATGTCAAAAATTTATTTCAACTAATAATTCGGATAATTTTATCATTGTATAGGAGAGCAGTTAAGTATTTTATTTTTCTTGTTAAATAAATTTTTTTCATGAGGGGATATTTGTAATTTTTCAAATAATAAGAGATAATTTGTATTTTAAACAAATTTTAAGGATGTATTTATAATTTATTCAAAATTTTATTAATAAAATATATTAATTCACTTTTATTAGATAGTTAAGAAATAAAACATGACTTGTTTAGTATGTATTGTAGTTTTTTTTTTTTAACAATGAATAATACTATGTGAACATTATCTCATGGCATTTTGGAAGTACCTAACAATTTTCTTTCTTCCTCTCTTAGAACATCTCCAATATTATTAAAGACATTGGGTAAATTATAAATACACCCTCTGAGATTTGTTTAAAATACAGATTATTTCTTATGGTTTGAAAAATTACAAATACCTCGTTGCTAGTATTTTTTATTTAACAGAATTAACTAAAAAAAATAAAATTCATAATTGCTCTCCTATACAATAATAAAATTACCTAAATTATTAATTGAAACATATTTCTAACATCATTAAAAACTGTCAACTGACTTGATGATTTATTAATAAAAGGGGTGATTTGTTATTAAATTAGAAATCTCATGGAGTGAAATGTAATTTTCAAAACCATAAGGGCAATTCGTATTTTAATCAAATCTCAAGGGGTATATTTGTAATTTACCCTTAAACATTTTACTTATCTAAAAGTTACTGTAATGTATATATTTTATTTTGCCTATCCATTTTTTTTTCATATTTTCACTCTAACTTTGTTTTTTATTTTAGCGGTTTATTTAAATGTTATTTACTTTATTAAATGTCACATTAGCAATAAAGATAAAGGAAAAAAAAAATCATAATTGTTAAATAAATTTTACCTAGTCTTTAAATGTTAGTTACATTTAGTTAGTGAACGTGAGTTGAGGCAAAATACCTAATTATATACATAGACTGTTGAAAATAAAAGAGAAAAAAATAGATTATGTTAGACATTTTAACTAACAAGTTTTTTATGACTAGTAAGTTGGAGATGCTCTTCCTCATTCAATTATATAATTCCCACCATCCCAACATGAAAATTCTTACTATTAATATCTCCTAATGTTACTGTTATGTTAATGGGTGATTTGAGATTTGTTTATTTAGTGATTTTTTAGTTTTTTTTATGAAAAAATATACAAAAACAGATAGAAAGACAATGTGATAACTCGTAACAAATAAATAAATAAATTACTTATTTAGATTGGTGTCAAACCACCCATTAATGTTAGAAAAATGATGCAGATCATTAATTAGTGATTGCTCTAATTACGTGGCAGTGGGTCCCACCTACTGCCACATGTATTTTGTGTCTTAGTTTTGTTTTGTTTTGTTTTTTTTTTTTTGCTTTCCACATCATTAGTGGTGATATTAATAGTAGAAATTTAGTGGTCTGTAGCATTGTTGTTAATGTTAACTCAGTTAAAAAAAGAGCTCCTATCATGACTTGGAATTCAATAATGATGTTCACAATTCAAATAATTCATCTTAAAAAGACTAATGAATAAATTATTTATATAAAAATTTAAATTGATTGATTATCGATAATTACATAATAAATCAAATTTTATTTAAGATAAAATAAAAATAAAAAAATAAAAAATATAATTTTAACAATAAATTATTTATTTTAAAAAAAATCCAATCTCTTATTCTTCTACAACCAACTCATATCAAAGCAACACATGCTAAAATTTAACTAAAATAAATAGGAATAAACATAAAAGTCATTATTAAAAAAAGAAAATAAAATAAAAGAAAGAGTGAGAAACACATGTTACATTGAACAAAACAGAAGCTCTTCTTTTTTTTTTATATATTTTCTATGGTCTACGAAGTAAGCACACAACACATGGACATGGTTACATTGGCCCGTTGTAAAGCTGCTTCTGTCCTCACACGTCACTCCATCATCACCACCCTGACGCCATCCACATATGTAATCAGACCGTCAACCATTATTAAAATTGGAACCTTAATGCTGCGTTGAGTTAGGAAATTTAGAAATCAAAGCTTGGCAGCTCGAATAAGGAGTGGTCGAATGGCTTGAAGTGCCAAAATAATGTCATTTTGAATTTTTTTAAATTTTTTTTTTTTTTTAAATCTGTTCTTCCTTTTCTCTCTCTTTTTCCTTCCTCTTCTTTCTCTGTTTTTTTTTTTAATCCAAATTTAGAATCAAAATTAAAATCAAACCCACAACCAAAACCACAATTTAAAAAAAAAAAAAAAGCAGCAGAACAACAGGACAAGAAAAATCAAGCTCAAAGTTGGCTAGCCGGTGTTTTTTTTTGGCTGGCTTGCAATTTTTTTATGGCTGGCCAGTTATAAAATCAATATTAGTGTTTACAATACATATATATCAGTGTGTGTATGCATATATATCAGAACTTCTTCAAAACCAACAAAAACCAGACAACAATACAAATCATAGTACAACCAATAGATCATTTGTTTGTTGAAATTAATCCTTTTTGTTATGTTGATTTTGGGGTTTTCTGAATCCAAACTCAGAATCAAAATAAAAATCAAAACCCAAAATCAAAATCAAAATCAAAAAAATCAAACCCAAATCTGTTGACACAGCCATAGATTGTGGTTCCTCACAACCATAGATCGTGGTTCATCTGCTGTGAAATCGAATCAGAATTTGCAAACTCTATTAGGCATAAGAGGGATGCTTTTGGAGAAGGAGAGAGATATAGAGAAAAGAGAAAATCTGTTGGAGAAGAAGAAGAAGAAGAGAGAGAGAGAGAGAGAGAGAGAGAGAGAGAGAGACATTTGGGGCCATTCCAGCCCTTTGCCTGTCGAGCTACCAGGCATTTTTCTTTGGGAATGGATTTGAGAATGGAAAGAGAAAATGTGTGTGAAGTTAGGTAAAATGTAAGTATATTTTATTCATATTTCACTTACCATTTCTCTTTCATTTTTCCAAATCCCTTCCCAAATCTCTTAACCAAACACAGCATAAGTGAAATTGTTGAGAGGAACTCTTGAATCAGGTTCTAAAATTTGGTCGATAGTAGTAAGATTTTGTTTTTAATGTAAAATAAAAAAAATTGTTAATTATAATAATATATCTTAAATAATTTTAAAATTATTAAAAAATAAAAAATTTCATATAATGTATTTTTTGTATCAACATAAATTTAAAAAGACATTTAAAAAAGAAGTTTACAATTAATTAATTTTTTTATTTTTTTTTTGTATATATATACATATATACTAGTGGTAAGAAATGCCCGTCCCATGGGCTTTCTAAGGTATATATTGATGTTTAAAATTTTTATTTTTATTTTTTAAATTTGATTCATGATGTGATGTAATAAATGTTAATTTTTTTTATTAAAATATTACGATGACATAATATATTATGGGTTAACTTTTAATTGCCCAAAAATTAATCATGTAAGACTCAACTCCTCTGTCATATTATTGGATTTACCAAAATTATCCTCTGTTTGTTTTATGGAATAAGAACGATATTGATAGATAATTTGAGGCCTCGTTTTGAATGTAATTTTTTGGTTGAAATAGCTGTGGGGAAGTATTTTGAAAATGATGCTACGTGGCCAAGGTGCCTTCAAGATGTCGGCCGAGGTGTCACGTGGGCGGGTCATGTTTGCCGAGGTGATTGCGGCGTTGCCGAGGTTCGATACGGTAATGCCAGAAGCCAAGATATATGGATAGAGGACAAGAGTTCTAGATAAGAGAAGACACTTAGTCTGGATAAGGATAAGACTCTTAAGGAGTTTATCTTTATTTAACTAAGAGTCTGAGATAAACATTGTGCTTGAGTCTTACGAAGTGAGACTTCTAAGGGACTAGGGCATTGCTGTGAAGCACCTTCGTGGGTCTAAGTACGATTTATTTTGTGAGTTTAGTACTTATTTGGTATCTTTGAGAGATTGCTTAACTGACTTGATCGTTGGAGTGCCTCTGGGTAGATGAGCCACCACAGTATTCTCATCTTCTTGTTGGTAGGTGGTTGGCTTAATCTATTCTGCTGTGTGCTCTCCAGCTAAGTTCCCTGTTTGGTTGTGTGGTCGAAAATCAACATCCACAATTTGGCGCCATTTGTGAGAACTTAATAAGGATAGATGGCCAAGAATGGACAAGAAGCGAGGATCAGGGATGACATTCACAGTGAGGAGAAAAAACACATGGATCCCAATGCTGGAGGGGGAAACAACAATGAAGAAGTGTATAAGGTAGATCTCGAGGCGAACAATGTCGCCAGGGGTCGAAATGGAAACAAGAAGGGTAGTCGGGATGAATACTACCACGAAGGCAACCTCTAGGTATGGAAGGTGTGGGTGTTGATTTTTGACTACACAACCAAACAGGAAACTTAGTTGGAGAGCACGCGACAGAATAGATTAAGCAATCACCTGCTAATAAGAAGATGAGAATACCGAGGTGACTCGTCCACCCGAGGGTACTTCGACGATCAAGTTAGTCAAGCAATCTCTCGAAGATACGAAATAAGTACTAAACTCACAGAATAAAACATATCTTAGACCCACGATGGTGCCTCACTTTTATAGCCAGCAATGTTATAGTCTCCTAGAAGTCTCACTTCATAGGACTTAAGCACAATGCTTATCTCGGACTCCTAGCTAGATAGGGGTAAGCTCCTCAAGAGCCTTATCCTTATCCAGACTGAGTGTCGTCTCTTATCTAGGACTCTTGGATGCCTTAGCTTGACCATTGCTCTGGGGAAAGCTGGGAGTTGAGTAGTAATTCTTAATCTAATATTTGCACAAAAGTTTTTGATCAGCTTACTGTCAAACTAGGTACCATTGTCTGCCATAATGGATCTCGGGATCTCAAATCTGATGATGATGTTCTTCCAAATAAAGTTCTTTACATCTACATCTCAGATTTGGCAAGGGGTTCAGCCTTTACCCACTTTGTGAAGCAATCAGTTGCTACAAGTAGAAACTTCCTTTGTCCAGTTGCCTTAGGCAGTTGCCCAACAAGATCCATGCCCGACTGGGTAAATGGCCAAGGATTTGATACCGGGGTTAAGTCTTTAGTAGGCTGGTGTATCAAAGGTGCAAACCTTTGACACTTATCACACTTCTTTACATAGGCTTCGACATTTTTTTTTGCATATAAGGCCACTAGAATCCCTAGGATATAGCTTTATGAGCAAGTGATCTCCCCCTACATGGCTTCCACACAATCCTTCATGGATCTCATACAAAAAGTCCTCTACTTGGGATGGCTGTACACATCGCAATAGAGGTCCAGTAAAAGATCTCTTGTACAAATGGCCTTTCGCTGATAGGCAAAACTTGGCTGACTTCAGTCTGATCTTGTGAGTTTCCCTTCTGTCTTCTGGCAGCTTGCCGTCTTTAAGGAACATGACTATTGTGTCCATTCAACTTGGACTCAATTCTACGCACATTGCTTCATACTCTATTATTAGAGGTTCAATACTCGTGCTTGATAGGTAATCCACCATAATTATTCTTGGCTCGCCTATCTTTATGGCACTAGCAAAGTTTTCTAGGGCGTCTGTATGACTATTGTCATCTTGGCTGACGTGCTATAGCCGATAGCTTTGGAATTATACTAGTAACTTGATGACCTCCTTGACGTAGGCCACTATCCTCTCATCTCAGGCTATGTACTTGCTCGTCGCTTGATTTACAATGAGTTGGGAGTCGTAAAAGACTGCCACTTCCTTGGCTTCAACTGTTGCTGCTAGTTTCAAGTTGGCAATTAGTGTCTCATATTCTACTTCGTTGTTTGAGGCCTTGAACCCCAAACGGATGGACTGTTTTATCATTCGTCCATCTGGTGAAACCAAAACCACTCATGCCTCCGATCCTTGTCGGTTTGAACTACCATCGACAAAGAGACGGAATGAATCGCCGATGTAAATATCATAGGACTTTAACTTCTCTTTGCCCTTCTTCTGTCTGGTCAATGTAGGATTTCGCGGTCCAAGCTGATTTTCCTCTGGCTGTTCTGGGTACCCTAGACCAATGTTCATTGGTGTCAGTCTTGAACAGGCGCTTAGTGTGAATTCTGCCACAAAGTCGGCCAAAACCTAACCCTTTATTATTGTCATTGGCCTGAATTCTAAGTCATAATGACCTAGAACTACATCCCATCACTCTACTCTGCTTGTCAAGTCTCCTTGCTGTAACAGAGACTTTAGTGAGTGTTCTGTAAGCACCACGATTTTATGATCTTGGAAATAATGGTTAAGTTTCTTTGAAGCCATTACCAGAACAAGTGTCAATTTCTCCAGCGGCAGGTACTTGGTCTCTACACTGGGCAGGGTCTTGCTTGCATGGTATACTACCCTATATTCTTCTATTTCTTCTCGGATAACCACGATGCTAACAGCGTGGTCTAAAATAACCAGATATAAAAACAACTCTTCTCCTAGTTTCGAGTTCGACAACACTGGTGTTGTTGTCAAGTACCTTTTGAAGTCGGCCAGGGCAACTTCGCATTCTTCTGTCCATAGAAAATCTGTGGCCTTATTTAACAACTGAAAAAATGGCTTACGTTTATCTAAACTCTGGCTAATTAATTTGTTTAGGGCTGCTGCCTTGCTAGTCAAAATCTAGACGTCTTTCGCTATTGTCAGGTTTTTCAGATCAAGGATGGCCTTGATCTGATCTGGGCTTGCTTCAATTCCTCTCTTGGTTACCAAGTACCCTAGGAACTTACCAGATCCTACCCTAAATGCGCACTTTGAGGCATTCAGCCGAAGTTGGTATGCCTTCAATATGTCAAAAACTTCCTTCAGGTCAACTAGATGATCTCCTGGTTCCTTACTCTTGACAACCATGTCGTCGATGTAGACTTCCACAGTCTTCCCAATTAGGTGCTTGAACATCTTGGTAATCAACCTCTGGTATGTTGCTCTTGCATTCTTCAGCCCAAAGGGCATTACCCTATACCAGTAAAGTTCTTTAAAGGTGATAAATGATGTCTTCTCTTCATCTGGGGCATACATTGCTATTTGATGTATCCTCTGTATGTATATAGAAAGCTCATTTTTCTATGCCCTGATGTGGCCTCAACAAGCTGATCAATCTTGGGAAGAGGGAAGTAGTCCTTTGGGCATGCTTTGTTCAGGCTTATGAAATCTACACAGACCCTCCACTTGCCCTTTTTCTTCTTTACCACTACTGTATTGGACGTCTAGGTAGGGTAGGTGACTTCTCAGATTGCTCGTGCTTCTAGTAGCTTCTCCACTCCCTCTTTTACTATCTGCATATGGACCAAAATTGGTCTTCTTGCTCTCTGAATCACAGGCTTGGCCGACCTGTCCACGTTAAGTCTATGGTAGGTGACCTCGGGATTGATCCCCAGAATCTCATAGGGTGTCCAAGCGAACTACTCTATGTTTTATTTAAGAAAAGTCTCTAGTTTTCTTTCCTCTTCCTCGGCTAAGCCAGAGCTGAGGAGAAAGAATTGCTCCTCATCGTCTTCTTGTACTAGAACCTTTTTTAAGGGTTCTTCGCTTTTATGAGTAGGTTTTTTGCCAACAATATCCAAGACCTCCTAGTCTTCGCTTTCAATCTCTGCTGTCTCTGCTTCCCTCACATTGCAGGTGTGCTTTATTGTTGCCATGTAACAAATTTTCGCCTGTACTTGGTCTTCTATCACTTCTTCAATCCCTTGTTCAGTTCGGAATCGTGGCAGTTGGTACAACATTGAAGGAACAACCCTCATTGCCTCTAGCCAAGGTCTTCCCAGAATGATGTTGTATGGGGAGGGGGTATCTATCATGGTAAACTTTGTAGTTACCTTCTTAGTCCCTGCCTGTACCTTTAGACTTGTGGTTTCTAGCAGCCATGTCGGCGTCCCATTGAATTCGACCATAGGGCTATCAGATTGTTCTAGATCATTCTTATGGAGGCCGAGCTCCTTGTACCATTTGACGTACATGATGTCACAAGAGTTGCCTTGATCAATTAGGAAGCGCCTCACTTGGTAGTCTCTAATTTTTAATGTCACCACCAGAGCATCGTTATGCGGATGTTGTACCATAGCTAGGTCCTTTTCAGTGAAGGATATCATCGGCCCTTGATGTCCATATGTTTTGGGCTTCTTTTGTTGGACCTAGTAGACATGCTGCAGATGCCTTACCCTCCGAGTCTCTCCTTGAACTTCATTCTCGTTAACCTTTAAGTGAATTACACTGATTACCCGTGGTCCCTTTACCTATGATGGTGGTGGAGGCGGTAGTGCTGCCGGCGCCTAGGCCAACTTCACTTGTTCCTCACTTATTTTGGTATTGTCAACCTGGTCTCTCAAGTGTCCCTGTCAGACCAAATCCTCTAGGTGTGACTTCAAAGCCTGGCATCCTTGGGTCATGTGTCCGTTTTCTTTATGGTAGGCACAGTGCTTTCCAGGGTTCCTATTGATGTATTTCCCTAGGACCTTCTGTGGTGCATATGGATGATTCTTGATTCTCTCAAAGATTTTATAAATGGGGATCTTGAAAATTGTGCTCACTGCCTGCGTGGATCTCAATCCTAATTTCGGACTGTTAACACCGATATTTCTTCGCCCTCGCTTTGGCGAGCTGTTTCTCTTTTCTTATTTTGATGCATTCATCTTTTTTTGCCTTTATGTCTTCCTCTGCATTGGCGTATTTTTCGATCCGCGCCATTAATTCCTCAATATTCTTTGGAAGTGTCTTCGCAAGTAATTGTCGAAGTGGGTAATCATCATCCAAGTCATTCTTAAAAGATACGACTACGAGTTCCTGGTTAAAAGCTAGAATTTGGTTATAAACCTTATAGTACCTCTTGGCATAGGCCCTAAGACTTTTGCCATCGTTGATCTTTAAAGCTAGTAGGGAGTCTACCCTCAGTTGCTACAATTTGTTTGTAACAGACCTGGCCATAAACATCTCGGTTAGGCCTTCCTAACTTATCACACATCCTTTCGGGAGTTTGTGGAACCAATTTGGTGTAATTTCCTCGAATGACGATGGGAACACCTTACATAGTTTCCACTCCACAAAGCCATTGAGTTTAAGTATAAACCAACATGAAAGCTTAGGTCAGACTTACCATCATAAATCTAAAACCTCGGCATGCTAAATCTTTTTAACGCTTCGAATGTATCCAACTCCACCAAGAATGGCGTTTTCAGCTAGGCGTTGGATGTGATCTCGGCATCGTGTCTATTCCTTTGGAGGTAATGTCTCAGGTCCTCCTTTATTCGTTTGGGAGCTCGACTGTTAGTTGATTTTAACCTTTTTGGTGCACTACATCTTGTGTTAGGGTGCGTTCTCTTGGACTTCTCTACATCCACTACATCATCAAAACAGAGTCCCTGCCCGTGGATCTGTCAAGATCCTTTGATGTAGGTGCCCTTGGTTCGTGGTGTCCTTTGGGACTTTCTTCGCTTTGACTCTATCCACCCGGCATCTTGTGATTGTTGATGTGAATTTCATTGTCCTTTATCATGCTGTGGGACAATTGGTACTGCCTTCTGTCATCTCTTTTGGACATCGTCCTTGGCTGCTGGTGCCAGGATATCTTGCAAGGGAAACACTGGTTGTATCACATTGTTTTGCATCATAAAGTTGACTACCATCTACAAGTCTGTCAACTTGTTCGCCATGTTCTTCAGTTCCTCATCTCTTCTTAGGTATCGATCCTTCCATACTTGGAGATCGCCCTCATGGTAGCACTCATCGTAACTACCTCTCTTGTTCCCATTTCGACCCTTTGTGACATTGTTCGCCTCGGGATCTACCTTATGCACTTCTTCATTGTTGTTTCCCCCTCTAGCATTGAGATCCATATGTTCTTTCTCCTCACTGTGAATGTCGTCCCGGATCCTCATTTCCAGTCTGTTGTTGGCCATCTATCCTTACTAAGTTCCCACAAATGACACCATATTGTGGGTATTGATTTCCAACCATACAACCAAATAAGGAACTTAGCTGGAGAGCATGCAGCATAATAGATTAAGCTAACCACTTGCCAACAAGAAGATGAGAATACCGCGATGGCTCGTCCACCTGGGGGCATTGACGATCAAGACGGTCAAACAATCTCTTAAAGATACCAAATAAGTACTAAACTCACAGAATAAAGTGTACCGTAGACCCATGAGGGTGTCTCACTTTTATAGCCAACAATGCCCTAGTCCCCTAGAAGTCTCACTTCATAAGACTCAAGCACAAGGCTTAGTTCGGATTCTTAGCTAGAGGATAAACTCCTCAAGAGCCTTATCCTTATCCAGATTAAGTGTTTTCTTTTATTTAAGACTCTTGTCCTTTATCCAAATATCTCAGATTCTGATATTGTCGCATCGAACCTCGGCAACACTGCAATCACCTTAGCAAACATAACCCGCCCACGTGGCATCTCTATCGACATCTCGAAAGCACCTTGGCCACGTGGTGTCATTCTTAAAATACTTCCCCATAGAAGGATAGGTGCTCGAGAAGAGATGAGGAGCTTAAGGACATGGCGAACAAGTTGACAAACTTGCAAACGGTAGTAAACTTTATGATGCAGAACAATGTGATGCAACTGGGGTTTCCCTTGCAAGATATCCCAACAGCAGCAGCCAATGCCTATGTCCAAAAGGGAGGATAGGAGGCACTACCAATTGTCTCACAGCATGCTAAGGGACAGGGAAATTCACATCGACAATCACGAGATGTTGGGCACATAGAGTCAGAGCGAGGGGAGTCCCAAAGGACACCGTGAACGAAGGGCACCTATGTCAGAGGATCTTGGCAGATCCATGGATAGAGACTCTATTTTGATAATGCAGTGGACGTAGAGAAGTCCAAGAGAACACATCCTAACATAAGAAGCAGCGCATTGAAAAGGTTGAAGTCAACTGACAGTCGAGCTCCCGAACGAATGAAGGAGGACCTGAGAAATTACCTCTAAAGGAAGAGACACGCTACCGAAATCACATCCAATGCCTAACTAAAGACACAATTCTCGGTGGAGTTGGATGTGATCGAAGCACCGAAAAGATTTAGCATGTCGAGGTTTCAGATCTATGATGGTAAGTCTGACCCACACTTTTATGTCGATTTATAATTAAATTCAATGGCTTTGTGGAGTGGAAACGAATAGTTATTATGCAAGGTGTTCTCGTCATCATTCGGGAAAATACTATCAGATTGGTTACACAAACTCCCGAAAGGATGTGTGAAGAGTTGGGAAGGCCTGGCTAAGATGTTTCTGGCTAGGTTTGTTACAAACAAATTGTAGCCACTAAGGGTAGACTCCCTATTGGCTTTAAAGATCAGTGATGGCAAAGATTATAGGGCCTACGCCAAGAGTTACTATAAGGTTTACAACCAGATTTCGGCTTGTAACTAGGAACTCACAGTTGTATCTTTTAAGAAAGGCTTGGATGATGATTGCCCACTTCAGCAATTGCTTGTAAAGACACTCCCGAAGAACATTGAGGAATTGATGGTGCGAATAAAAAAATACGCCAAGGCAGAGGAAGATAGAAAGGCAAAGAAAACGAATGCATTAAAACAAGAAAAGAGAAATGGCTCGCCAAAGCGAGGCTGAGAAAATACCGGTGTTGACAGGCCAGAGTTAGGATTGAGATCTATGCAGGTAGTGAGCATAGTTTTCAAGATCCCCATATATAAGATCTTGGAGAGAATTAGGAATTAGCCATACTACAAGGCACCACAAAAGGTCCTGGGGGAATATATGGGTAGGAAACCTAGGAAGCACTGTGTTTACCATGAGGAAAACGGACACATGACCCAGGGATGCTGGGCTCTGAAGTCACACGTGAGAGACCTGGTTGATGATACCAAAACAAAAGAGGAACAAGCGAAGTTGGCCTAAACGCTGACAGCACCACCACCTCCTCCATCACTACTGCAAGTAAAGGGACTGCGAGTAATCAACGTGATTCACTCGAAGGTCAACAAGAATGAAGTTCAAGAAGAGATTTAGAGGGTAAGGCATCTGCAGCATGTCTAACACGCCCAGCAGAAGAAGCCTAGGACATGTGGACATCAGGGGCCGATGATATTCTTCACTGAAGAGGACCTAGATATGGAACAGTATCCATATAACGATACTCTGGTGGTGACATTGAAAATTGGAGACTACCAAGTGAGGCGCATTCTAATTGATCAAGGCAACTCTTGTGACATCATGTATGTCAGATGTTAAAAGGAGCTCGGCCTCCATAAGGATAATCTAGAGCAATCCGACAACCCTATGGTTGGATTCAATAGGACGCCAACAAGGCTGCTAGGAACGAGTCTGGAGGTGCAGGCAAGGACTAAGAAGGTAACTACAAACTTTATCGTGATAGATACCCCCTCCCCATACAACGTCATTCTGGAAAGACCTTAGCTGCAGGCAATGGGGGCTGTTCCCTTAATGCTGCACCAACTATTGCGATTCCCAACTGAATAGGGGATTGAAGAAATGAGGAGAGACTAAGTACAGGCAAAAAATTGCTCATGGCAGTAGTGAAGTACAGCTACAATGTGAGGGAAACAGAGACACCAGAGATTGAAAGTGAATATTGGGAGGTCTTAGATATTGTCGGCAAAGAACCTGCCAACTAGAGCGAAGAACCCTTGAAAAAGGTTCTAGTACATGAAGGTGATGATAAGCGATTCTTTCTCTTCGGCTCTAGCTTAGCCAAAGAAGATAAAAGAAAACTGGAGACTTTTTTGAGAGAAAACATAGAGGTTTTTGCTTGGGCATCCTATGAGATGCCGGGGACCAGTCCCGAGGTCACTTGCCACAGACTTAATGTGGATAGGTCGGCCAAGCTTGTGATTCAGAGAGCAAGAAGACCAACTTTGGTCCATGTGCAGGCAGTAGAAGATGATGTGGAGAAGCTACTAGAAGCAAAGGCAATCTGAGAAGTCAACTACCCCACCTAGCTATCCAATATTGTGGCGGTAAAGAAAAACAACAACAAGTGGAGGGTCAATGTGGGCTTCACAAGCCTTAATAAAGCATGCCCAAAGGATTGCTTTCCTCTACCCAAGATTGATTAGCTTGTTAGTGCCACATCAGGGCATGGAAGAATGGACTTTCTAGATGTATACAAGGGATACCACCAGATAACAATGTATGCCCCAGATGAAGAGAAGACAACATTCATTACCCCCAAAGGACTTTATTGTTATCGGGTAATGCCCTTTAGGCTAAAGAATGCAGGAGCGACATACCAGATGTTGGTTACCAAGATGTTCAAGCACCTAATTGGGAAGACTGTGGAAGTCTACATCAACGACATGTTTATCAAGAGTAAGGAACTAGGCGATCATCTGGCTGACCTGAAGGAAGTTTTTAACATATTGAAGGCATACCGGCTTCAACTGAATGCCTCAAAGTACGCATTTAGGGTAGGATCTGGTAAGTTCCTAGGATACTTGGTAATCAGGAGAGGAATTGAAGCAAGCCCAGATTAGTTCAAGGCCATCCTTGATCTAAAAAGCCTGACAATGGCGAAAGAAGCCCAGATTTTGACCGGCAAGGTAGTAGCCTTGAACAGATTCATTAGTAGGAGTTCAGATAAATGTAAGCCATTTTTTCAGTTGTTAAAGAAGACCACAAATTTTCTGTGGATAGAAGAATGTGAAGTCGCCCTGGCCAACTTAAAAAGGTACTTGATAACAGCACCAATGTTGTCGAACCCGGTACCAGGAGAAGAGTTGTTTTTATAACTAGCAGTTTTAGACCACGCTGTTAGCGCCATGGTTATCTGAGAAGAAGGAGTAGAATGAAGGGCAATTTACTATGTAAGTAAGACCTTAACTAGTGCAGAGGCCGGGTACCTATCCCTAGAAAAATTAACACTTGCTCTGGTAATGGCTTCAAAGAAACTGAACCATTATTTCCAATCTCATAAAATCATGGTGCTTACGGAACACCCACTGAAGTCTCTGTTATAGTAGTGAGACTTGACTGGCAGAGTAACGCGATGATCATTAGTTCTAGGTCAGTATGACTTAGAATTCAAGCCAAGGATGGTAATAAAGGGTTAGGTTTTGGTTGACTTTGTGGTAGAATTCACACCAAGTGCCTACCCAAGGCCAACACCAGTGAACCTCGGTCTAGGGTGCCCAGGACAGCTAAAGCAAAATCAGCTGGGACCACGAAATCCTATGTCGGCTAGATAGAAGAAGGGTGAAGAGAAGTTTAAGCCCTGTGATATTTACATCGGTAATTCCTTCCGTCTCTTTGTCAATAGTAGTTCAAACTGACAAGGAGCGGGGGCAGGAGTGGTTTTGGTTTCACCAGATGGACAAATGATAGAACAGTTCATCCATTTGGGGTTTAAGGCCCTTAAACAACGAACCGAAATATGAGGCACTAATTGTAGACTTGAAACTAGCAGCAACAGTTAAAGCCGAAAAGGTGGTAGTCTTCTGTGACTCCCAACTCATAGTAAATTATGCGATAGGCGAGTACATAGCTCGAGATGAGAGGATGGTGGCCTACGTCAAGGAGGTTACCAAGTTACTAGCACAATTCCAAAGTTGCTGGCTACAGCAGGTCAGCCGAGATGACAATAGTCATGCTGACGCCTTAGCAAACCTTGCTAGTGCTATAAAGACAGGCAAGCCCAAAGTAATTATGGTGGATTACTTGTCAGGCCCAAGTATTGAACCTCTGATAACACAGTATGAAGTAATGTGTGTGGAGCTGGGTCCAAGTTAAATGGATGCCATAGTCATGTTTTTTAGAGACGACAAGCTGCCAGAAGACAGAATGGAAGCTCACAAGATCAAATTGAAGTCGGCTAGGTTGTGTCTGTCAGTGGAAGGCCATCTGTACAAGAGATCTTTTACTAGACCTTTACTGCGATGTGTATACCCATCCTAAGTAGAGGACCTTTTGTACAAGATCCATGAGGGAGTGTGTGAAAGCCATATAGGGGGAGATCATTTACTCATAGTGCCATATCCCAGGGATTCTGGTGGCCTTATATGTAGAAAGATGCTGAAGCCTATGTAAAGAAGTGTGAAAAGTGTCAAAGGTTTGCAACTTTGATACACCAGCCTACTGGAGACTTGAACCCAGTATCTAGTCCTTGGTTATTTGCCCAGTGAGGCATGGATCTTGTTGGGCAATTGCCCAAGGCTACTGGACAAAGGAAGTTTCTGTTTGTAACAACTGATTACTTTACAATGTGGGTAGAGACTAAACCGCTTGCCAAAATCTGAGATGTAGATGTAAAGAACTTTATCTAGAAGAACATCATCATAAAATTTGGGACCTCGAGAGCCATTGTGGCAAACAATGGTACCCAGTTTGACAGTAAGCTGATCAAAAACTTTTGTGCAAATATAAGATCAAGAATTACTACTTAACTCCCAGCTTTCCCTAGAGCAATGGTCAAGCTGAGGTATCCAACATGACTATCTTGTATGAAATCATGAAACGGCTGGAAGCTGCTAAGGGCAAGTGGGTGGAGGAACTATCTAGCGTTCTATGGGCATATTGAACGATGTCGAGAAGATCTACTGGTGTGTCTTTTTTTGCCATGACTTATGGCACGGTGGTTGTCATTCCACTAGAAATAGACATCCCTGGGGTTAGAACCCAAGGAGTGAAGAATGGAACAAATGAGGCATTCCTTACCCAAGATCTAGACCTAATTAAAGAAAGAAGAGAAATAGCAGCAATTCGACTAGAGGCATACTAGTAGTAACTTGCCAGGGTATATAATAAGAAGGTCAATCCTAGGGAGTTTCAAATTGGAGATCTCGTCCTAAGGAAATTCGTCGGCAATAAGAAAGACCCTAGGGAGGGCAAGCTTGGCCCAAACTAGGAAGGACCATATCGTATCATCTCAGTCGCCGACAATTGTGCTTACCGACTTGAAAACACTGATGGTAAAGAGTTGCCAAGACCATGGAATACCAGCAATTTGAAATTTTTTTACCATTGATTTTTGTTTTTCAAATTACCTCTCTATGTCAAGGATTTTAGCTGAAGTATTAATAAAATACTAGTGTGAGGCCCCTGAAAATTTTAATTTCTTAAAAGTTCCTTACTTTTAAATTATTTCTTTAAAGTCCCTCAGTTTCTTAATTAATTGCCATTCTAACCCTAGGACCAAAATGCATGTGCCAACTAAAATCACGCAAACCCTAATCAATTTTGGTAACTTGGGAATCAATTCTAATACCCTAATACTGATTAATTGACTCCTTAAATGTGGAATTACTACTCGAAAATCCTAGATTTTCTAGTTTTTATTTTGATCGTCTGTAGATAGCCTTTTTATTTGAAACAAGAATCTAGACCGAATTAGACTCTCTAACCCTAATTTAATTTAATTATACACTAAAATAAATATTCCAATTCATAATTAAACCCAAAACCCTCACATTTTTATTAAATAATACAAAGACCCCAAACAAGTACCATTATATGCTTATGTATACACTTGTACCCTAAAATCTTTTTTTAAACATTATTTTACAAATTCCAACAATTGTACACAAAAAAAAATATAAAACAAGTCCCTCAAATCTCTAGCTATGGCCGGCCAATACCTATGTAGATGAAATGAGTGTACTTTTGGAGGCAAGCTTGCATAATTCAAGGAGAAAATCTTTGACTTGGTACAAACTTATATATATATATATGTATATACAACTAGGTTGGTTTGATTAGAAGGAAAACCCTAACTAGATCATGTTTAGGAACCTAATTAAGGCCTCTAATCCTCCACTATTCCATTGAATTCAAACTAAATCCAAACTATCCAATCCAATTCCAACCAATGGGCATTTAGGACCTTTTGCACCAAATTCATTATAAAAACAACCCCTCCCATAGCATTTTACATGCAAGAACACACACATACACACTATATTCAGCTGAGAGAGAAGAGAAAAAGGAGGGTGAGCTTGGTAGAAGAGAGGAGAGGAAGAAAAAGTTTGTTAGCAATTCCAACAACCCTCAAGTAAGCCACAACACAACTCTCTCTTATTTCTTTTCCTGTCAAATACATACTGTTAGAATTTTTAAACATTCATTTCAGAAGTGTTTTGATGGCATTCTTGTGTTAAAAATGAAAGGAGTTGAGCCTTGATTCTACCTTTCTTGTATTTCTCTTAATTGGTATAAGACTACCTTTTTCCATATCAAACTCTCAAAATTTCTAAAGGCACACCTTTACCTTAAATTTCTGAGTTTAATACATATTATTTAGCATGTTTTCATCACAAGAGAAGTGGAAAATTTCCCCTATTTGACTTCTTTTCTCACCAAATTTCTATTTTCAAGAACTGTGCCAGAAAAATCTGTTTTATAGCCAACTTAAAAAAATTCTAGAAATATGTTTGAAAATCTTCTGGACCTCCATTGTATTTCAAAATCTTCCTTAAGGAGTTAGCTTTCAAGTAAAATTGGTTTCATTGAAAACAAGTGGGCGGTTTGTGAGAAAATCCAATTTTCGTAATGGTCGACAAATCTGGACAGAGCTGAACTATTTCTGAAATAACTAAAAATTTGGAAAAGTTATTCCATTTCCGAAAAATGTTCTAAAAACTAGATAAAATTCTCTACAAACCATAAGAAGGGCGGATTAGGGAAAAATCTGAAATAGTTCTTTTAATCTTGATCTTTAAGTGACTCTGTATCTGGAAATTCTATTTGCATTGATGTTTTATGCTCTTGACTTTATGAATGTGCTTACTTATATATAATCATGTCTTGGTATGATATTATACATGTCATGGTTATTTATGTTTTTTGTCCTTTAATGATGCTTACACTTATACAAATTTATTTTTCTTCTTGCTCGTACTAACTAATTACAACGATTAATATAATGGAAAACTTAATGAGGGTGGCTAATGGGGTTTCGATCACCTGGTTATTATTATGAGAAAAATTTATTAGTTAGTGGGATGCTTTCCCTTTGGTAAGTTAAATCTTGCGCAAGTGGTTGTTTCAGAACTCTTGAATGGAGCGGTTGTATTCAGATCCTAGGTAGTTCGGTGTAAGGAGGGATTTGGGCCAGGCCCATCATTACCGTCTTTTTTGAGGCCTTACGGTTGGTGCTACACAGTATATAACCATTGGTAGGCATCCAAGGTAAGGTCTGTAACAAAGCAGTAAAAGAGGGGGCATACCGAATAATCCACGTTCAATTCTTGAAGTTGGAAGGACAAAATCTCTTTGGGGGATTTCTAGACTACTAACAATTAACCATATAATCTGTGTTATGAACTTAAATGCCATGATCCCTTCCTCTATATTTTTTTATGCTGTTGTGTATTGAACTGGGAAAAAAGAGATAGGGTGTGTGTGCGTTTACTGGGCATTCAAAGCTCAAGACATACCATGCCAGGTGTCGAAGAGGAGCGCACAGCAAAAGGCGACGAACCGGAAACCTTCGAGGACTTTTGGCTATCCTAGAAAGTTAGGATTTTCTTTTGTTGTTTTGTAAAGTCCATATGAAACTTTAAATTTTATTTTGGATGTAATGTTGATGGAACGAGCTTTTATAATTAAGGATATTTGTAATTACTCTATTATTATGTATTTATATTCCAACACCAATATATTTCCCTACGTTGCTTATGAGACCTTGTGTCAATACCTCTTAAGATCTGTTAAAAAGGTAGTGCGCTATCTATGAAAGTTGAACTTAGAAGGGAGGCTAATTTGACTCCTCTGGCGATCTGGGATCTTACTTGGTTATTGGCCATAGGACTCATTAGTAACTTTTCCTTGACTACAACCTTTAGTGTAGATTTGGGGCATCACAACTAGTATCGATTTTGTTCATTAAAAAATGTTGTTTATGATTGTGAGATAAGACTGAAAAAGTCTTA
The DNA here is from genome assembly GCA_030407325.1 of Camellia japonica. Classification (NCBI taxonomy): domain Eukaryota; kingdom Viridiplantae; phylum Streptophyta; class Magnoliopsida; order Ericales; family Theaceae; genus Camellia; species Camellia japonica. Next base: position 135,308,212 of record JAPPVO010000017.1, on the reverse strand, counting down.
AGGCAATGTTCCCGTAGTGAACAAGGCAATTAACTTAGACTCGCCATGATGACAGAGTTGAACTAAGTGTAAGGTGATGTTTCAGTATGAAACAAGGTGAAACTTGCCATGTTTTGGTCGGTTTGTGTGAAAAGTCAAGGTGGATAGTACTCTTGGTACACTGAGGTCAAGCCTCAAGTGTTTAGTTTGGGCAAGCCAAACATGGTAACCTCGATCATGGACGTCTAAATTGGACTTAGGCAAGAACCAGGCAATGCATCCTTAATGTGAACATAAGCGATACTTAAGTTCACATTAGGGGGTAGGAAGCTTGAATAAGTTAAAGAAAGTATAACATTTGCAAAAGGCAATGTTTCAATGTGAAATAAGGCAAAACTAGCCATGTTTTGGTCGATTTGTGTGAAAAGCTGTAGATAGTACTCTCGGTACACTAAGGTCAAGCCTTAAGTGTTTAGTTTGGGCAAGCCAAACGCGTTGACCTTGGTCTAAGTTAGACTTAGACATCCTTAATGTGAACATAAGTGATACTTAGGTTCACATTAGGGGGCAAGAAGCATGAATAAGTATAACACTTGTAAAAAATTTTAGAAAAAGTTTACAAGTTGAAGTTATCTGATATGATCGATAGAGATACAATTCGAGATATGTTAATTCGAGATAATTGATCAGTTCTAATCCGAGATAATGTACCCGAGGTATTTTAATTCGAGGTAAGGAACCTTGTTGTCAGAATTGGAAAGATAAGAAAAGATCAAAGCAGTAATAAAAGGAAAACATTCAACACTTAAAAGAAAAATAGACACCGAAAGCTTATCTATGGCCGCTGACCAGCCGAGATAGAAGCCTCGGTTACAGGCCAGGTTGACGTGTTTTTATATTGCTCATTGACGTCGGCTTGGCTGTCGGCGTTCGCATTTTCATAAGTTGTTTTGATCTCGGTATCCTTGGAAGTGAGCGCCTCGACAAGAGCTGTTTCGACCTTAGTGGCCTTCTCGGCAGATGCCTTGGCTTCGGCTTTTGCCTTTTGCTCAGCCCACATAGATAATTTGCACCTATCCAACAGCTTCACGTTCGCCGTCTCGACCTGGTTAAGACGATGAAAGTAGTCAGTGGCTTTCTGGGTGTAACAACCCCGACCTGTGATTAACTGTTAAACCATGATTAAGGATGCCTAATAAGTAATTAAGAAGAAATTCTGAATTAATTGCATGTGTGTCACATTATTTGTGTTTGTATCTGTCTGTTGTAGAAATATCTGTTTGTGCTTTTGTCTTGTTCGGCAAATTGAAGGCCTTATCGGCATCTGATCACGAAATTGACTTGGGTTATGTGTTATTTGGAATTTTTAGAATTTTATGGTAGGTTTGATTGAAATTTAATTTGGAACGAAATAATTAGAGTAAAATAAATATAATTGATTAACCTAATCAAGAATGAATTAAATCCACTAGTCAAACATATATAAAGCCACTATAGCTTCTAGAACCATTGAACACATTACAATTTATCATCTTTTTGAGTTCCAAACCATGAGAGAGAGAGAGAGAGAGAGAGAGAGAGAGAGAAAGAAAGAAGAGGAATTAGGATCAAATTTTGGAGAATTGAAAACAATAAGGAAGAATTGCTAGATAATTTGAAGAATCACTCAAGCTTGCTAGAGTTTAAGGAAATTGAGAGTTGTAGGTAAGAATTCAACTTACATTTTGTAACTTCAAGCTCATTTACATGTGAATTCAAAGGAAATTTAAGATTAATGCCAGAATTAAGCTTAGAAGAGTGAATCAAGAGCTATATCATGCATACATGCATATATCATAGCATTTTGAGTTAGTTTTCAAAGAAATTCTACATGCATGTTCTCATCTTGGTTTTGTTCAAGGAATTCAACATATTTTGAACCAAACACCTCATTCGATTATGATTTGAACGTTTTGAATTCAATTGATTACATACATGTTATCTTCATGTTTTGTTTTTTAAGTTTTAAGTTTGCTATTACACAATTGGCATGCTTTTGGGCTTTGATTTTGTGAAATAATCTTTAATTCTCAATGCTTTACAAGTTTGAACATGTTTTCCCAAGTTTTGGGCCCAAAAGATGTGTTTTGCAGCTTTGAATTTGAGTTTTGGACATAGAACATCAATCTGGAAATTCTAGAATTCTACATCACCACTTGAGCGACCGAAGTTGCGCTTAAGTAACCACCCTTAGCTTTGCATCTCAGCTCGAGTGAGAAGAAGGTGGCTCGAGCATAAAATTCATGCTCCCAGAAGTTTTTCAAAATTTTACAGACCGCTCGAGCGACCAAAGTTGCGCTCGAGCGAGAACCTTGTTTACTTAGTCTTATGGTCGAACGACCATCCATCGTCCGTCAAGCGGAAAAATTACGTAACCAGTATTTTTGCAGACTTTACAGACTGCTCAAGTGACAGAAATTGCGTTCAAGCGGACTGCCCTGTTTTTGAAAATTTGACTAAGTGTTTTGGGTTACATTTTGGCATCCTTATTGCATCTTAGGCATTCTTAAGCCCTAATTAAGACATAATAATGAGGATAAAGGCTAGAAACACACTAAGAACAAAACGAAATAAATTAAGTACTGTCCGAGTGTGTGTTTCAATATGTGAATCTATTCCATGTTTGTGTAGGTCATGCACCGTGAGCTGTTTGATCCACTTGTTCTACAATCAAAGCTATCTGTGGGTAATAACTCTGTAAAGTTATGTTTAACTTTAATTTTTTTTTGATAATATGAAATGATCAGTTTTCTGAAGCACTATGTTTTGAATGAATGAATGATCGTCCAAGTTTCTAAAATATATTCGTGGCATCCTTAACATCACGTGATATTTGTTATACGTCCCTTTATGGGTCATCTGGTCCCTTTATCAGTCATCAGGTCACTTTATGGGTCATCGACAACATTTTTGTGCACATGAGCCATCGGAATGCCTTTATGGCCGTCCCTTCATGGGTCATCGGATTTGTTAACGCTAATGGATATACCACATATGATCATGTGAAATGTATGAACTTTGAACCTGAATATGAATATGTATCTGCTTCTGATTAAAAATCTGAATTCTGAATCTGTTATAGACATCATTCATTTAAACCTTTACTCTGTTATTATTCACTGGGCTCCAGCCCACTGTATTATTTATGTATGTAGGTGAGTAGGCACGTGGCCAGGCTTAATGATGATCGCCTGGAATTCTATTTTGTCGGCCAACCTTTGTGCCTCCCGATGAGGTTCCGAAAAAGTCAAGTAGTCAAGTTTTGTGAACATGATGCAAGTTTAATTATTTTCTTTTGTTTGTTTTAATAACCGTTCTTTATGGTATATGGTTGACGATGTAAGTTGGATATGTATATGACGTCATATGTGGGTATATGTATATTAGTTTTAAAATTTGTCTCATGTATGTTGGCACAACTCAATGGACTATGTATGTTTTATATTTGTTTCCGCAACCCCTTATTATGTGATGATCTATTCAGAGGCCTTTGGTAATCCCAGGATTACTAGCGGGTTACAACGTTAAACCTATAGGGACGAGTTTGGGTCATGACAGAGTGGTGTAGCTTGTTTTTCGTGCTCCTTTCGGATACAACTAGTCCTACAGTTTGGACTCTTGTGGTTCTGAATCTGATTCCACAAGTGCAATGTGAAATAGATAAACACAAATGAGTCCAAATCCGACAATTCTTTTGGAAAATCAAATTTTAATCAAAATGCCAAAAATGGACTACTTTGCCAGATTATAGAGTCGTCACCTAAATATTTTTGAAAAGTTTAAGAAATCGAAGACTCATGTCGAAGGCCATTTATCCATTATCACCAAAGTGTCTTAGCTCGGGAACTTAGGTACGAGAGGGGAAGGTTATGAATTGAGCATCCCACTCGCCCAATCGAAGATCGGCCTCTACTAATCATGATGTGATTCTTATTTACATTATATGCTCTTGTTCTGATTATTAGGCTATTTTTACTATGTGACACACACAAGTATAGACTAATTTGCAAAAATTGGAATACTTTGATTTCATGTTTGTTTGAAAATTGTTTTGAGTATATATCACTTGAAAAAGTGATATCATATGTACATTACTCAAATTATTCCAATTCAAGCAATTAGCCTTCATCCACGGGTATTAAAGAGTTATATCACTTAAGCACTTAGCCTCATGGTAATCATGCTTGACATGGTAACAATCACACGCATGTGATCTGTTAAAGTAATAAATGCTCACCTAGTACTCCAAGGGAAGCCAAACAAAGCAAAAGAATTAGAAAACATGCACGCTCCTAAATAATGCAACATGACCAATGCAACACATGCGATATGAAATTTAAATTGGCCCGGCTACTGACATGACATGTGAATCAATTTGATAGCATGCAATTTGAGCACATTTTCAAAGAAGTAATAAATAACAATGTGAGTTAGAATGATGCGCCGAGCCTAATGCATGCAAAGACAAATCAATGCTTTATACATGGGAAATGCTAAACAAAATATGATGCAAACTATCCATCATAAGGGGGTAAATAAAAAGAGAGAAAGACGTGAGGTTGGAAGACATACAAACATTATTACATTTTTGCCCTCGCGCAAGAGGGTTCGAATTAATTAACTATTGCAAACAGAATGAAATAAATTAACTACACTAGCTAATTAGTACAAATTGGCCCTCGCACAAGAGGGTCTGAATAAATGAATTAGCTAAGCTACTTAACTAATTATTACAACACTGAATTTAACTAACTATTCTAGCTAATTAAATAATTACAACACAAAATTAATTACTCTAACTAATTAATTACAACACGAAATTAACTAGCTACTTTAACTAATTAATTACAACACAAAATATAATAATACAAAGGACTAACTAAGTAGTTACACTATAAAATTAATTAAGCTAAGTAATTGTTTAAGTAAGAAGTTACCTTTGAAGTGTTTAGGACTTCCATTGGGGACCAGTCCTAGTAGGAGTTTGACTTGGAGGCCGGTTGTGGAGAAGTTCAAGAAGAAGTTATCTGGGCGGAAGAGAAGAGTACTGTCATTCGTTGGTAGAGTTACGCTTATTAAATCTGTGTTGTCTACGTTACCTGTGTATTACTTGTCTCTATTTACAATGCCAGAGTGTGTTGTAAAAGAGATTGACAGGATTCAGGCATCATTTTTGTGGGGTGACTCAGAGTATAACAGGAAGCTCCATTTAGTTCAGTGGAAAGAAGTATGCATGAATTTGAAACAGGGTGGTTTGGGAATCAAAAATCTCAGGCTCGCTAATGACAGTTTGCTTTTGAAGTGGTGGTGGAGGTACGATCAGGAGGATGAGGCATTGTGGAAGGTGGTTATATGTGAGAAGTATGGCTCTATTGAGGGAACATGGTTCCCTAATCAGATTGCTTATGGCCATGCATCTCATATTTGGAAGGATATATTATCAGTGGCCCACAGGAATGAAAGTCTGTTTCAATTCTATAAAGATAATGTGGAAATCTTAATATGTAATGGTGAAAGGATTAGTTTGTGGATAGACATTTGGTTGGGATCAACAAATCTATCAAGTCAATTTCCTAGATTGTTCCAGTTGGTTATTGATAAAGAGAGTTCCTTGAGCATACAGGTAGCTCGAAGGTCTAGTTAATCTGGGTAGGGCTTCAATTTCAGAAGACCACTTCGGGCTTGGGAATAAGGTGAGTTGGCCAGATTTATCACTACTTTGGGGACTAGAAGTCCTCACAGACAGGTACATTCAAGGTGCATCTTGTTTATGATTGGGGTTTGATTAATGTTGGTCCCTGGTACAGATCAGTTGATATTATATGGAATAATTTCTCACCACCTAAAGAGAATTTTTTCTCTTGGTTAGCTTGGAGAGGTAGACTAAAAACAAAAGAAATGTTGCATAGGTTTGGAATTTTGGCAGGGGAAGATATTCAGACTTGTATTTTCTGTCAGCAGGGCAATGAATCAATTGACCATGTTATGCTTCATTGTCCTTTTGTGTGGAAAATTTGGTCTGCTATAGCTGAATGGTGGGGCTTTCAGTGGGCTATTCCCAAATCCATTGATGATTTATTACTTTGGTGGTTGGGTTAGAAGTTTAAGAAAAAATTCAATCGGGTGTGAAGGGTGTTACCAGCAGCAGTTCTGTGGTCTGTGTGGAGATACCGTATTGAATGTGTTTTTAAGGCAGTCCAACCTCATATTCATGATCTCTGTGAGTGTATTAAGGTGAGGATAGCAATTTGGATAAGATCTCATTTTACTGGTGCCTCATTTTCAATTAATGATGTCGTGTTCAATTTTCACCAAGTTAGAAGCTGTTTAGGAATTTCATGAATTGTTTTTGGCATGGGGAGTTTGGGTGCATGATCTAGGATTTGTCTTGGTGTATGCTACTGAGCTGCTGAAGTTTGAGTGCCGCTGCGGGTATTTTTTCTATGTCTATTGATTAAGCTGTTGATGTGCCTGGTTTTGGTTTGTTGGGGATTTTTTTTTGTTGTGTTTGTTGTTTCAGCCTCAGCTGCTGTTTCGGTTGGTGTCTTCTATTATGCTATAGGTTTTTTTAGGTTTCTTTGTTTTTGGGTTTGGCTTCTCGCCAACCCTTGGGCTTGAGCTAGCATATGATTGGGTGTTTCCCTTGATGCCAACATAGTTGGAATGAAGGGTTTCGCTGTGATGCTTTTTGCTCTTTGCCTTTGCTTTATTGATGTTATCCATATATATGTATGTTTGATGCTATAAATAAAATTTTTTGCTGATAAAAAAAAATTACGCTAACTAATCAGCCCCAAGAAGTAAGGAATGCTCATGCATGAAGGCGGTTTCCACCCGAAAATGCCTCTGTTTTGCTGCCAAAAGGGTTCTATTTTGCAGTCAGAAAATTGCACTGTTTTCACCTCAGCCTTAGCTCTGTTCTACAAGAAAAAAGGACACTGGCTGGTTGAAAAACGAGGCTGGTTGGCCAGAAGTGATGGACAGTCGTACAGAAAAAGTGGCCGGCTAGCCACTAGTTTGTGGCATTGCCTTGCTGCAACAAATAACAAACAAAGCACAAACAGAGCATTTTCATAGGATGTCTGTCCACCCTACCTGTCCTTATCATCAAATGACTCAAATGAGAGGTAGGCTTGATTTGCAAGCCATCAATCTACCCAAATTCATTGCGTGATGACTTATGAACCAAGGCATACAATCTCAATAAATTCACAATGAAAGACCCACGAACCTCCTTTCTATCATGATATTGATCAAGAGAAATGGTTGACATTGACTCTTGAACCGTTCTCATCACTAACAAGTATGAAATGACTTAAGACTTAATGGGTTCAATTAAAGTCTAATTAAACCCAAACCATTTTATTATCTTGCTCCATTTTATTCCAATTTTAATACCTCTTTTAATTACCGTTCCATTCCTTAAGCCTTTTAGTCAAATAATGAAGATTAAGTCCATTAATGGAAAAAAGTGTCAAACAAAGGGTTGTTTTGGGCATAAGAGAGATGTCATGCCGTTGGTAATGAACCTCCGAAGAGATTAAACCATTGAGCACAACAATCTCTATCTCAAGCTTAAACAAACAATCAGTTTGAAACAACTCTCAAAAAAAAGAAGAAGCCAAGAAATGAGAGAAGTACAGAGATGATTAGAGATGAACACAAGTATGGGAAGCTTGAAATAAATGCTATCAACTCAAATAGGTTAGTGTCTAATGCCTAAAACACTAAACCTATGAGGACCGTTACACTACAAGGATGCAGTACAAATCATAAATGAAATGAACAACCTAAAACAGTCCTAAAATAGGCTAAAACAACACTAAAATTAAGGTAAAATCATCTACAAAAGCAAGCTAAAATAATGGAGCAATTAAGCTAGTAAACAAACCAAAGGAGGGGAGGCTAACCCCTCCATTTTTGGGATTTCAAAACCACATTTTAGCCTTTGAAAAACCTCTGGAAATTAGTGGTAAAAAGCTCAAAAAAATGTATTGAAAAGGTGGGAAACACAAGGCTAAAGGCCTAGGAAGCAAGGTTCAAAGAAAGGTGGTCAACCCCTCTACCTTTAGTGGCCTTAAATCACAAGTTTTAGCCCATAAACACAGGTAAAAAATGGCCTCAAAACAGTAAGAAAAGATAGTGAACAAATAGATGAAAGAAGATAGGAATTATACCTCTTGAAGAGAAGTAACCTTTTTGAATTATAAATCACCAATTCCACACCCTCAAGAGCTAAAATACAAGGTCAATAACCTCAGCAAAGGACCCTAAAAGTTTGGTTTAGAGATTCTAGGTAGAAGGTATATAAGTTGCAAGAGAGAGAGAGACAGAGAGAGAAATGTAGAGAGAGAACTATTTCCAAGACTTTGCTCCACAAATTTTTTCTAACCTAATTTTTGAGAGGGAGTCATCTATATATAGAAATATATGAGACTATCTTGAAATTACCCATATAGACACAGTTGGTGCAGTGCATGCATCTGTGGAGACAGCTGGCCCAGCTAGCAAAAGATCTGGTTTTCGACACAAGTGGCCGGCATGCCACTAAAAAGGGGTGGCTGTACACTAATAGTGGCCAGTAGGCCATTAGTGGGTCTGCAGGCCCCTGGATGGTCAGGCTTGAAAAACTACTGTTTGGGTCCAAAAACAAGGCACAAGGTTTGTAGGTTTCTGAGGCTCAAAACTAAGGTTTCCCGCTTAGGAAATCGAGTAATTGGACAAGATAGCAAGATAACAGTTATCACAAGAAGTCCAACAATGGTTCACACAGAAAGAAATAAAAACACACTCTAACCACGTTGAAATCATGAGAAGAGGAGAAAAACCGCGCAAGGTCGTGCTTTCGCATACCCCAAGATGATACGATGGATGCAAAAAGTATAAGATTGTGCGATAGATGCACAAGGAAGTAAGAGTGTGCGATAGATGCACACTGCAGATTGATTGTGTGATAGATGCACGAAGTGAACGAGTGCGATAGATGCACAAAGTGACGAAAGTATGTGATAGATGCACAATGTAACAAAAGTGTGCGATAGATGCACAATGTGAGAGTGTACGATAGATGCACAAAATGAATGAGTGCGATAGATGCATAAAGTGACGAAAGTGTGCGATAGATGCACAATGTAACAAAAGTGTGCAATAGATGCACAATGTAACGAGAGTGTGCTATAGATGCACAAAGTGAACGGGTGCGAGCGACGCCGTACCTAAATACGATACAAGGCGACGTAATTGAAACCAGCATGATAGCAACGCATGTTCTATGCAGCATAATAGACAACCGACATAAGAGGTAATGCGCATTCCACGCAAGATAATTAAAAGCATGTGCTATGCAAAAAAATAAATAAAAATGAAAGCATGTTCTATGTGAAAGAATTGAAAGCATGTAAGTTATGATACAATGCGCACATGCAACATACAAGGTATGTGAGAGTGCACGTTCTATGCAACAGAAGATAACAGATACGTAAATCGACAAAACGAACAAAAGTGATATTCGACAACAACCTCCGACTTGCCCCTCGGAGGCTTTGTAAAATGCTCAGAAGGATACAACTTGTTCATATTTGAAATTGGGGCACATTCGCGCGCCGAAGTACAGCAAGTATTGGAACGGCGCAACTGAAACACAGGTTTGAGATCCCCGAAAATCAAACCCACTCCAAATACCACTCGGAGGCTTTTTACAAAGCTCCAAAAGGATACACCTTGCTCATACTTGAGATCGGGACACATTCATGCACCGGAGACACAGCGGGAAGTGGGACGGCATAACAGGAACACAATTTCGAGACCCTCAGAATCCACACCATCCTTCCGTACCTCCATTATTCTCCCGAAGACCAAAACAGGACCTCTCATACATGGATGGCAAGAAGATAGCAGAAACCAGAACTGGACCACAAAAGGGGCCGGCCAGCCACAAATGGTGTATGGCCCAGCCACTAATGCAAAGTCGGGGCAGTTTTGTCCTTTTAGCCGAGGGTCTTCTTTAAGTCATCATCTAAGCTTCATTTGTACACACCCTTATGACCGAAATCACTCTACCTCTCTTTAGGTGTTTTCTCTCTCTAGATTTGTGCTTTGTATACGTTTTGCAACGCCCCACGGAAACTTTATTCGTAAACCCTATTTGGCACTCTCCACTTTGAATCGATCATATTTTGTTTTCGTTGATTTTTCTAGGTTTTTAACACTTTGGGCTTGTTTTCCTCAAGTTGTTCTTGGGTTTTGCAAACTTTCCAGGGTTTTGACTTTTTCTTCCATTATCTCTCTTTGAGGGTTGACTTTTTGCAAGTTTTCCCTTTTTTCTCTTATTTTTCCCTTATTTTTCTTCACTTTTTACCAATTTTCACCCCACTTTCCAAATGGCAAACAATGTCCCAAATGATGGTGCTCCTCACAAGGTACCTATTCTTCCATCTGTTGTCAAGGTTGAGAAGCTTGTAGTTGATGAGGCCGATGAGGCAGTGAAGGACATTGCCACTAACCTCAAGGCAGAGGCATAGGTCTTTACCCCAGGGCCCGAGCCTAAGTTACTATCATTGAGGGTGAAACCCTTTGATCCGACTACGTACCACCCCCGCACGCACACGATTACCCTGGAGGCATACATTGCTTTGATGACTTCGTTGATGGCGTGCTGAGGATATTTTGTTGAGGGAGCCTGACTCCCACCTTTCCTACGGTGTTACTGAGGTACAACCTTTATTTTTATGGTTTACTGCCTTTTATTTTGACTGTCTTGCACTGTCTTTCATCTAACTCTTTTTTTATCACTGTCTTTCTTTTGATTCACTCTTTCTTTGCCATAAGAGGACTCTCGCTCCTGTAGGGGTTATGGGGCAGTGACGGCCAGAGATTGGTATCCTAAACTCCCCCTCGGGTCCGCGACCTTATCGATGAGACAGGCTTTGGCTTACTCTGCACCGGGCTCACGTGCCACATGGTTAGCCGGGCCCTACTCAGAGCATTAGTAGAGAGGTGGTGGGATACCACCAACTCCTTCTACTTCTCTTCTGTTAGGGAGATGACAATGACCCCCTATGACTTTTCGATATTCGATCCCTTTTGACATGGACATGGGCCAATGGGAGATGGCTTGGATCTACCTGCTCGAAGCGATACAGGCCAGCTATGGTGCAATACAGTTGGTTCCTCGAGTGTTTCCGTAGGAGTCAACCTGAGACTCAAAAGGAGGTAGAGCAGTACATTAGGGGCTTCTTGATGTATCTTCTCGGTACCACCTTGTTTGCGAATAGGTGGAACACCGTGGGTTTATACTTGCTGAGCGCCCTTGTGACCCTGTCCCAGGTTTAATTTTATGAATGGGGTGGAGCCGACCTTGCCACATTCTATGGCTACATGAGCTCCAGTTCCCACATGAGGGAAGACAAGGTTGGAGGCTACTGGGGAGCCTGGGAGGTATACATTGCACTTTCAATTCTATTTACTTCTTCTTTTGCTTTCTGCTTTGCATTTTCTATCTTATATTTGTCCATGCATTGTGCTTTCTGCCTTGCACTTTCTATTTAATATCTGCTTACACACTGTGCCTTCTGCTTTGCACTTTTTGTTTAATATCTGCTCACACATTGTGCCTTCTGCTTTGCACTTTCTGTTTAATATCTGTTCACACACTGTTGATGCACACTGCTGATCTTTTTTTGTAGTTGCGGGTTTACGCTGATTTCTCGGCCCTTGCTCCAGAGCTGATGGATGAGATTGCTCTAGTCGTGTCCTACTCGCGGCAGTATGATGGCAGGTGCCGCCACCAAAGCGGCGAGAACATGACCTTTGCCTTTTATCGTCGCTATTTCGACACAGTGGTCGCCCGCGAGGTAATACGAAGCTCACAATCATTTCTGCTTTATTACCCTTGTTACTATTCTGATCCATATTCTGACAACTGACAGCAACTAACAACTTGTACAGTCTCTATTTACAGATCACGTGACAACCATGGACGACGATGCCAGCCGGAGTTAGAGACTAATATATTGGGCTACCTCTCGGTACCGGATTTTGCTTGAGGGCCCATTTTGCCGAGCCTGGTTCTTGGGAGAGCGGTTTGTACGCCAGACACTAGGCTTGCCTGTCCCGGTTGTTCCTATGCTTCCCTCAGTATCCATGAGGACAACTGATAGCCTTTCAAGTAAGGCCATTATTCAGTATATGGTGGGGCTGGATGTCGATTACTTTCGAGGGGACGAAGATTACACAACCTTCATCTGGACTTATCTTATGCCGCCCCTGACTAGCATTCGCGCGAGCGACGCAGCAGATGCTCCCTAGGCCAGAGAGACTACTTAGCAGGCTGACGCTGGTATTAGAGAGGCCCCTCATGTTGCGCAGGTTGCCTGTTGGCCGGCGATTCCTACCACGATCCCTTGCAGGCGACCGAGCGGGACGACCTATCAGCTCTCGATTGAGCCACCAGAGGCGGGGCACGGGTATGTCAAAGCCCCAGGCGCACCTCAGGTATGGACCATACTTGACACCTTACATCTCGCATTCTCCCTTTTCAGATACTGATTATTCAACTTCACTTGCAGGCACCTACAGAGTATACGGAGGACCTTCTTCAACTGGTTACTTCCCTAGTTCACATGGTGTAGATGAGGGAGATACTGCTCGCTTTGCACGATATTTAGGTATACTTCCCTTCTCCTCATGCATTGCATTGCTTCCCACACTGTACGGACATGCCATATTCCCACTGATACATAATACTCATACGGTAAACTGACATGCATTCTGATACACTGTACTGACATACTACACCCGTGCTGCATCTATTTTCTATATCATACTTATACTGCATACTCCATTCTACAACAATACATACACTGTATCTGATATGTTGATGCTTGTTTTTCAGGTTCTACCTGCACTGAGGGCACCAGTGGCAATGGCAGCATCAGCAACACCTCCTCCAGTGGCAGGGAGGAGAGATAGACAGACAGGCTGCAGCACGCAGCCGAGATGAGCACCGAGGTCGAGGCAGGGGCAGAGGTGCTCGAAGTCAGAGCAGCGAGTCTGAGCCCATTTTAAGTGAGGATGATACTGAGACTAGTGGCTCTAAGGAGGCAGTGAGCTGACACTCTGAGTCTGAGAGCAAGGACGATGACGCTGTCTCGAGGTCAAGGAGCAGAAATGACGCCGAGGCTAGTTCTAGGTCCAGGAGCGGAGATGATGATACTGGTTCTGGCTCGGAGTCTGATTCTAATAGTGGCGCCGATAGAGATAGTGCCTCTGAGTCCCCACCGAGGAAGAGGACCACGAGGGCCTGTCAAGCTTGATGCGACTGGCGCTGATTTTTGCACTCTTTTGCTTAGTTTCTTTTATTTTGGTAGCTTAGCACATGTATAGCTCTAGTTAGTTTTATTTTTTGTTGTGAAAACTTGTATTCTTTTTGTAAAAACCATGATCGGGGTCAAACCTTACAGCTGTATAAAAAGATTTATTTTGTATCATGAGTACCACACTTGCGTAGAATGGAAATGGAATTGAATTTGAAACTACTTGTATTGGAATAATGTTCGTAATTGGATATTGAGCCGACCAAAGACCAAAATACAAAATACAACTCAATAAAAGAAAAATTAAGTAAAAACAACTTAAACACAACTATTTACACTTGCTCAAACAAAAGACTTAAAACAAAACCCCAAAACACAAAGACCAAGACAAAACCAAAATGCCAAACTGCCAGGCCATAAAAGTGGACGGCCGGCCATAAATAGTGTACGGCTGGCCAATAAAAGTGGACGATCGGCCACCTGTGGTGATCCACCAGCTGGCTGACAGCTGGCCTCCACTCACAGCCCTATCTTCTACAAAAGGTCTTCCTTCGCAATTTCTTCACCAGAACCTCATTTTAGCTGTTGTTCTCTTTGAAAATGGAGATGTTCCTTGCTAAGAAACTCAACGATTGGATAGCCACTTTAGACGGCATGGAAAAGGTGAATTTCTGAGGTTTCGGCATAAACGCGCTTTTTCTATTAAGCTGTACTCTACTTTGTTTTCCGTTCCTCTATGCCGCGGTTCGGTGTCGGGACCCAATTACACGTATTTTGGTTTGGAGCACAAAAATTGTGCCCGACTTTTGAAGAATTTCAAGTACTGATGGAATCCCAACGCGACGAGGAAATCATGCCTCAACCCCGTTTTGGCCATGCCCTGGCTTTGGGATGGATGTGTGGGCTTACTTTGCACGAAGCTTGATCTTTGGCTCATATCGGGGAGCTAAATGTACCCAGTTTGATTCATCGGTTTTTTGACATCGGAGACATAGGCGACCTTCTCTAGTGAGTCTTTCGGCAACATGCCCTCTGTTTATGTATGCTCACGCATTTTCTTCTTGCCTCTAGTTGCGGCGGAGCCAGCATTAAGCTAATCGAAGTAGCCCAATGCCTGAAAGAGGGTAAGAGCTGCATTGGTTTAGCATTGGCTGAGACCTTGATGGTTTTAGATGCTTTTCATCAGCGAGAGAGCACCAGGTTTGCGGGGAGTCCACTACTGCTCTAGGTATTGTTTCCCACCCTTTCTTATATATATGATTCTCACATCACTCAGCACTCATGCTTTATTTTCTCTGAAAACCATTTTCTTTACTTTTCTCTCAACGTACATCTCTTTATTCTTTAATCTCTCTTCTTTTCCGTCCTGTAGACATCCCATTTTTGACTGCCCTTTAGACTTGGGCGCTTTATTCCAAACACCCATGATGAAGTTACACTGTGCAATCTTTTGAATTCTCAATGAAGAAATTTGGATTCAAGCTCTAATCCCAAACCTTATACCCCATTTTAACCAAAACTATTTTAAACCTTAAAACCTTATTTTTCAAAATATTTTTTCAAATGTTTCTACGATATTTTAAGGCTTGCATTTCATTTAAAATATTGCACTTTTCGGTAAACCGAGTGGAGATACATGGAAAGGAGGTGAACTCTTTGAAAAATATTTAAAAACATCTTATTTATAGGTTTGGAGTTGAAGGAAATAGGAAAACTAGTTTAGGAAAAGGTTGGGCATCAATCCGTTAAAATATAAATGAGCAACCTTTACTAAATTACACATATCCCTTTGTACACTTAGATTTTAGATGTGAGACCACCACCATTGGAAATTAGACTTCCGGGGCTTCAATTTAGACTCAAGAATCACCTAAAACCGAGTCCAAATAAACGAGCTATGCCCATTTGAGGTTGGGCCTGAAATGTAGATTTTTGGAGCCGACCAAGTCCATTTAGATCGTGTCGTGGATCATTTAGAGCTGGCCGGCTTTCAATGAAAAATAGTGAATCTATGCCTTTTAGAGCTGGCCTTTCATTTTCGGCCAGCTCTCAATAGTGCCAAACAGACAGCTGGTGAGAATTGGACAACTAGCTTTGTTTGAAGATATTTTCGATCAAATTGGCTCAAATTCTATAAATAACACCTCCCACTTCAGATTTTAAGGTTAGAAAAACCTTCCAAGAGGCTTAGACATTGATAGAACATCCATTTTCCTTCCAAAAGCTTCCTTGACTTCATATCACCTTTTAGCTATACATACACAATACATACACCATTAGAGCTTGTTCTTAGAGATTTTTGTTGAGATTTCAAACTAAATTTCAGAAATTTGAGGGTGTTGGAATCAAGTTTGTCAACTAAGAGCTTACCTCTCTTTTCAAAAGGTATAATTTTACACCTTCTTTTTTAATCTTCTTATACTCTTTTCCTCTATTTTTCTTGTCTTTATATACTGATTTTAAGAGTTTGAAAAGGGTGAAAAATGTGATTTAAAAGTTCCAAAAATGGAGGGGTTAGCCACCCTTCCTTAGTCTTGCTTACTAGTTTTGTATCTCTTTGTTTTCCCTATCTTTTGTGCTGTTTTAACATGATTTTAGCCACTGTTGTTGAGCTGTTTTTTGACTATTTTTGGATTATTTTCAGAGGCTAAAATATGTGATTTGAAGTTATAAAAAGTGGAGGGGTTAGCCACCCTTCCTTAGGCTTGCTTACTAGCCTTGTTCTCTTTAATCTTTGCTTGCTTTTTCTAGTTTTTCAAACTATTTTCAGCTTGTTTTTGGGGTAGTTTTGTCACTGTTTTTTTTTTTTTTTTGGTTTTAGGGGCTGTTTGACTCATTTAATTAATTTATGCTTTGAATATCATGTTTGTAGTGCAAGCTTGCTTGTCTAGCTTGTCCTCTCCTATTTATGTTCACTTTCTTTCCCTTTTTGAAGTAGTTTTGTCACTGTTTTTACACTTTAGGGGTTGTTTTAATTTATTTAAATAGCTTATGCTTTCAATATCTTGCTTGTTGTGTTGTAAGTCCTCATGGCTTCGGTTGTTTAGGCCTTAGACACCGAGTCATTTGAGTTAATGGCTTTTCTTTACTTAGTTTTCATATCAAGAGTCTCATCCTAATAATCAAGTTCGCATGATCATTTCTGTGCCCTCCCTCCTTTCTTCTTTTCTTTCGTTTGAGAGTCATTTCAAGCGATCGATTGTTATTCAAGGCATGAGAAAGAGACACATGCTCAATGGCTTAATCTCTTTGGAGGTTCATCGTCAAGGCATAATCTCTTTTTCATGCTATGGATCACTTCTCGTTTGATGTTTCTCTTTATTTAGTGGACTTATACATCACTTTGGACAAATTGATTAAAGAATGGAAATGATTAATAAAATTAGTTTAAAATGAATGAAACCAACATAAAGAAAATGTTTAGATGGTTGGATTTGGCCGGACGTTATGCCAAATCTATCGCTTCGAGAATTCTCACTTATCAATCTATGATACGTTGATGAGACCTAGAGCGTGTCTACTTTCCTTTTTCAGCCTTCATGATAGGAAGGAGGGGTGGTGGTTTTCCATTGTATTTATTCAATTTTGTCCAAATGTGCTCGGGATTATCAAGCCATCAACTTGTGCTTATTGGTGGTTTCAGACTCAAATTTGTTCTTCTCTTAAGTTTAACGTGATAGAGAAAAGCAGAAGGGACAAACATGGCCTAAAAAGGCTCTATCTACACTATCCTCACCTCAGAGCACAAAAACATTTTGGCATGAAATAGGTCACAGTAGGCCTTATTTGGACTCGGTCGGGCCTTATTGGGGGCTAGCCAGCGTCTAATGTTTGGCAAGCAGTGAATTTTGGCAGAAATAGAGGGAAAAAGCTGTGGGTGAAATAGAGAGGTCTGGGCAAACAAAGTAGTTTCTGGACACAGTGCATGCGATCATTGTGCATTCTTGCTATTGTTTGAGTTACTCATTGTAATTATGCAATCTTATGATTGTAATGATTATTGATGTAAATATTCGTGATGCGATTATTATTATTCTCATAATGCCCTTGTTGTAATAACTTAGATAGCTAGTTGAGAACTTAGATATCTAGTTAGTAGTTAGTTTAGTTAATGTAATTCATTTATTTGAATTTGTAATAATTAGTTTATTCAGACACTTGGACACCCATCCGAACCCTCTTGCATGAAGGCAAATATGTAATAACGGTGTATGTATTCCAATCTCATTTCTTTCTCCATTTTATTTACCTGCTTATAATAGTAGTGTAGAGCATCATGTTTCTTTAGCATTTCTCATGTTCGCATACATTCGTCTCACATGCATTTGGGTTCGGCTCATCATACTAACCAATGTCGATTTCAAATTCATTGTTTGAATACGTGATTTATTGCATGTCTTGAATTGAATCATATACCCTGCTAGTAGCCGAGACTATTAATTGCATAATTGTATGTGTCACATTAATGGCATTGTTTAGGAGCACGCATGTTTTTCTAATTAATTGATTTTGTTTGGCTTGCCTCGAAGTATTGAGCGAGCATTTTGTGTTTTAGCATATCACATCGTATGTTTGCGTTGTCATATCGAGCATGCTTTCCATGAGGCTAAGTGCTTAAGTGATATACATGTTTGAATGCCAGTGGATGAAGGCCTTTTTTACTTAACTTGGAATAAATTGATTAATTTAAAATACGAGCTCACTTTTTCCAAGTGACATGTATTCAAAACACTTTTTCAAAACAAACATAGAATCAATGCATTCCAAATTTTGTGAAGTGGTTTATACTTGTGTGCATCACCTAGTAAAAATAGCATAATAAAACCAGAACAAGAGCATATAAGGTAAATAAAAATCACATCATGATTAGTAGAGGCCGATCTTTGATCGGGTGAGTGGGGTGCTCAATTCATGACCTTCCCCTCTCATACCTAAGTTCTCGAGCCAAGATACTTTGGTGATGACGGATACGTGGCCTTTGGTATGAGTCATGGGTTTCCTAAATTTTTCAAAAATATTTAGGTGGTGACTCTGAAATTTGGCAATGCAGTCCATTTTTGGCATTTTTGATTAAAATCAATTTTCCAAAAGAATTGCCAGATTTGGACTCATTTGTGATTATCTATTTCATATTGCACTTGTAAAATCAGATTCAGAATCACGGGAGTCTGAACTGTAGGGCTAGTCATATCCTAAAGAAGCACGAAAAGCAAGCTACACGTCTCTTCCCAGGTGTGGCTCATGGATAAGCTGAAAGTAGTGGACCCTTGCCCTGAATATTCAGCTCGAGCTTATTTATTCCGCCAGTGACTAGTGGACTTTCCCAATAAGGGATGGTCGTGCAATTGGATGTGTGGCAAATCTACAGCTGACATAGCTTGGCGTTGTCCTTGGGTTAATTTGACCGAGATGGGCTATAGCATGTCCCAACAGCCGGGTATTCAGTTGATTGGTGTAGACACCCCATTTTTGACCACCTGTAAGACGTAGGCGCTTGGTCCAGCACACTCGATGATGAAAACCGCGTTGTGTGATTCGAGTTCTCGATGAAGGAATCCAAGGTCGAGCCTAAAAATAATTCCAAAACCTTCCTACTTGCCTTATTCTTACCTCAGAGGTACATTGTTGAACATTGTGCCACCTTACACTGAGTTTGAAATAGGGGAATAGAGCAACACATTAGGGCCCCGCCGTGCCCCATGGAGAGTCGGCTGTGGCCATTTGGGCCCGGCTGTGCCTTGCTAGCAATAAACACTGTTCTGGGTGAGAGCCCACCAGCTGTTTTTTTTTTTTTTTTTTTTTTTTTTAAAGATATTTTTGACCTTTTTTGCTTAAATTCTATAAAAACGAAGTTATATCTCTGTTTTGAGGGTTGAACAATTTCTAAAGAGCCTATACACACAAGAGAGAGTTCCTTCTTCCTATACAAGTCACCTTTGAGCAAACTTATCTCTCTTGACTAATATCCATACACCATATACCACCTTAGATCATAACCTTAGAGCCTTGGTTGAGGTTGGTGCATCACAATTCAAGCTTGAGAGTGTGCTTGAACCAAGTTTGTATTACAAACAAGAGCTTGTTTTTTGTTTTGTTTTGTTTTTTTTTTTTGTTTTTGAGAGGTATAAGCTTACCACTTTCTGTTTTACTTCTTTTTCTATCTCTTGTTAGCTACTTCTTGTGTTTTGTGTTGTCTTGAGTCCTTTTCAAGTGTTTAAACTTGGGTTTGGATAGCTACCAAAGGGTAGAGAGGGTTAACACTTTCTCTTGCACCTTATTTCATAGCTCAAGCCCTTATTTTTACACTCTTTTCTTTAGTTCTCAAGCTGATTTTCAAAGGTTAAAAAGGGCTGGAAAACATGGTTTAAGGTCTCAAAAAGTGGAGCGGTTGTCCACCTCTTCTTGTCTTTGTTTACTAGTTTGTGTCTCCTTGCTTTTGTCTATCTTTTTGTGTACTTTTAACACACTTTTAGCCACTGTTTTTATTTATTTATTTATTTAATGTTTTGGGGCTGTTTAGGGCTGTCCTAATTTAGTAAACTAGTTTATGCTTTGAATATTTGCTTGTTGTATTGTAAGTCCTCATAGTTTCGGTTGTTTAGACCTTAGACACTGAGTTGTTTGAGTTGATAGCTTTCTTCATTTCAAAGGTCTCATTTTAATAATCAATCTAACATTCATTTCTGCAACTTCTCTCTTTTCTTCTTTTGTTTAAGAGTCATTTCAACCGGTTGATGGTTATTCAAAGCATGAGCTAGAGACCTATGCTTAATGGCTTAATGTTTACGGAGGTTCATCGTCAACGGCACAGTCCCTCTTTCATGTTTAGGAGTACCTCTCCCTTGACGTTCTTCTCATTTAGTAGACTTAATCATCATTTTGGACAAAGGGATTAAGGAATGGCAAGGACTATTAAAATTGGTTAAAAATTGGACCCACTAACATAAAGAAAATGAATAAGGTCGCTTGGGTTCGGCCGAACGTTATACCGAGTTTATTGTGTCAAGAGTCATCACACATCAATTCATGGTGTTTTGACGTCCCTTGAAGCATCTCTACTTCCCTTTTTGAGTTCACTCCATGATAAGAGGGAAGGGTGAGTGTTATTCATTGCATTCATTGATTTTTGTCCAAATCATGGCCAAAATCATCAAGCAAGCAATTTGCTCATTGATGGTTTTGGAAATGACTTCGTCCTTCTCTTGAGGCTTTCTATGACTGAGAAGTGTAAAAGGGACAAACAGAGCTCAGAAAAAACTCTGCCTGCATTGTTTTCACCTCAGAGCACAAAAATAGGGTTTTGCACAAAATTAGGGCACGACCGGCCTTATTTGGGCCCGGCCGGGCCTCATTGGGGCCGACCTGCCTTCAATGTTTTGTACACAATGTGTTTTTGCAAAAACAGAGGGCAGTGGCTGAAGGTGAAACAGGGTAGATTCCAAGAAAGGTAGGCATAGCTGCTTCTGAAACCGTCCCGTGCATGTCATCCTTGTGCTTCCTTTGTAAATTGTAAATTAATGCTCTCATTATTGTTGTAATTATTGTTATAGTTACATAGTTAGTTAACTTAGATTACTAGCTTGTTGCTCATTCTAGAGATCCTTGTTGTAACAACTTAGTCAGTTAGTTATGTAATTCATTCAGTCGAATTTGTAGTAGTTAGTTTATTTTGGACATTCGGCCATCGATTCGGACCTTCTTGTATGAGGGAACAATTGTAATAAGTGTGTATGTCTTCTAACCCCCATTTCTTTCTCCCTTTTATTTCTCTGCTTATGATGGTAGAATAGAGCATCACGTTTTAATTAGCATTTTTCATGATTTGCATCTACTCGTCTTGCATACATAAAAGCTCGGTTCATCATTCTAACAAAACATTGTTATTGCTTAACTCTTTGAATACTTGCTTGGATCGCATGCTATCAAACTGCTTCAAATGTCATGTTAGAGCCTAGCCCATTAGTTATAATTGTTTGTGTTACATTAGTCATATTGCATTAGTTAGGATCATGCACTTATTCTAACTCTTTTTTTTTCTTTTGGCTTGCCTTGGAGTACGAGGTGAGCAATTATTACTTTAACATACCGCCTGCATGTGATTGTTGTCATCTCAAGCATATTTTCCATGAGGCTAAGTGCTTAAGTGATATACCTGTTTTGAATGCCTATGGATGAAAGGTAATTGCTTAAATTGGAATATTTTGATGAATGTACATATGAGATCACTTTTTCAAAGTGGTACCTATTCAAAACAATTTTCAAACAAATGCAAAATCAAATATTTCAATTTTTGCAAATTAGTCTATACTTGTGTGCGTCACATAGTAAGATAGCCTATGTAACAACCCCGATCCCTAATTAACGTTAATCTATGATTAATCATGCTAAAGGGGTAGTTAAAAAGAAAACCCTCAATTAATTATATGTGCATTGCATCATTTTGCGTTTATATTTGTCTAGCGTAGAAAGATCTATTCTTGTTTGAGTTTCGGTTTGTGAATTGGAGGCCTTATCGACATCCGAATCAGAAATTGACTTGATTTATGTGCTAATTAGGATTTTTAGAATTTTATGGTAGGTTCAATTGAAATTCGAATTGGAACGATTAAATTAGATTAATTTAATGTCTATTGTTTGGCCTTAATTAATTGCACCTTCACTCAAGCCCATATAAGGCTTATACACCTTATTTGAGCCTCTTTTTCATATCAACTTGAGCCTCCATGAGATAAAACGTGGGAGAGAGAGGGGGAAAGATTGAGATCAAAATTGGGCTAGGAGAGAATTGCTAGGAGATTTGGGAATTGCTCAAGATTTTGCTTAAAGGGAGCTCAATTGAGTAGCCTAGGTAAGAGTTCAACTTTACAACCTTGAATTTGAGTCATTTTGTACATGAGTGTAAATGAAATAGGTGAATTCACTTAGAGTTGAGCTAGAATTTAAGAAAGCAAAGTCATTCTAGTCATGCATGCATAAATTCCCATGTTTCGAGTTTAATCTTCAAGAATTCCCTCATGCATGTTTTGAATTCACTTTAATTTTGGGGAAACATTGAGTTTTATGTTGTTTTATAACACTTGATTATGTTTTAAGGAGCTTGTGCTCAAGGAAATGCATGCATGTTATGTTCATGAACATTTATGAGGATTAAGTTGAAATTGTGTGCAATTGGCATGCTTTTGGGCCATGATTTCTTGAAATGATCCTTTAAACATGTTGTTTTATGAGTTTCTTAGTGCTTTCCAAAATTTTGGCCCAAGAGGATGAGTTTTGAAGTGTTTGGTTTGAGCTTGAAGTTTGGAGATCAAATTTGGAAATTCCAGAATTTGAATCCACGCTCGAGCGTAGGAGTTCACGGTTGAGCGAGAACTCTGAATACGTGCACTTCCGCTCGAGCGACAAGATTCCCGCTCGAGCGTGAAATGCATGTATCCAGAAGTTCACATGTTTTGCAGCACGCTCGAGCGTGAAATGCATGTATCCAGAAGTTCACATGTTTTGCAGCACGCTCGAGCGACAGAAGTCACGCTCGAGCGAGGGTCTGAGTCTCACGCTCGAGTGGAGATCGAGCGTACATCGAGCGTAAAAAGCAAGCAACCAGTACTTTTGGCATAGTTTACAGTCCGCTCAAGCGAGGAAAGTCACGCTTGAGCGAACCTTCACACTTTGCATGTCTGCTCAAGCGAGGAAAGCCACGCTCGAGCGTGGACCCTGTTTTCAACAAAATTTGAAAAATGTTTTCAAGTGCATTCTAGCGTCCTCATTCCATCCTAGGCACTCCTAGGCCATGCTTAAGACTCCATAATGAGGTTACAGGCTAGAAAAACACTAAGAATAAATGAAATAAGTTATGTACAATCCAAGCGTGTGTCTTTAATGTATGAATCGACCATATTATGTAGGTCATGCGCCTCAGAATAGGTGAATGGCTTACTTTGCTGTCAAGTTGGAGCTACCAATTATCTGTGAGTAATAATTTAGTAAAGTTATGTTCAAGTAAATTATTTTATGCCCACAGATTAAGAATTGTTTTATAAAATGTCATGTTTTATGCTATGAATGATTGTCCAAGTCTAACAAGCACTTATAACATTATGCTATGATTCAAGTATATGCAAGTTCCCGATACCGGAGGTTCCTTTGTGGAACTGACAAGTTACCCGGCTGGAGGTTCTTATATGGAACTGACAAGAACGATTTAAGAACAATCTGTGTGTGATCTGTCAATGCTGATGGATGTATTATGTAAGACTAAGCATGAACTCTGAATTCTATATATGCTTAGAATGAAAATACAAATGTGAATTACAGTTCCAGTCACAGTTGGGACATCATTCATTCACCCCTTTATTTTGTTATTATTCACTAGGCTTCCGCTCACTAGTTATTTATTATGTATGTAGGTGAGCAGGTTCGCGATCAGGCTTAAGATGATGCCTGGGTATTTTGTGTTGGTCAGCCACCTCTTTGCGCCTCACGAGGAGGTTCCAGATCAAGTCATGCATTGTGGCTGTGTCAATATGAATGTATAAGACTGTTTCTTTTGTTTTATGAACAAGTTCGCCTTTTGTATGTACTTAATAGTGACGTGTAAACACTGTACCTATGACGTCACTTGTATGTATATAAAGTTTAAGATTTTCAGTTCCATGTATGTTTTTGCAGCTCAATGGACTTCATATGTTGTATATTTGCTTCCGTAGCCCCTAACTATATGTTATTATGCTAAGAGGCCTTTGGTAATCCAAGGATTACTGGCCGATTACGACGCTAAAACTATAGGGGCGGGTTTGGGTCGTGACAGCCTAATAAATCGGAACGAGAGCATATAATATACCTAAAAATCACATCATGATTAGTAGAGGCCGATCTTTGATCAGGTGAGTAGGGTGCTCAATTCATGACCTTCCCCTTTCATACCTAAGTTCCCTAAGTTGAGACACTTTAGTGATGACAGATAAGTGGCTTTTGGCACAAGTCCTGGGTTTCCTCAATTTTCAAAAAATATTTAGGTGGCAACTCTGAAATCTGGCAAAGCAGTCCATTTTTGGCATTTGATTCAAACATCGTTTTTCCAAAAGAATTGTCGGATTTGGACTCTTTTTGTGTTTTCACTATTTCACATTGCACTTGTGAAATCAGATTCAGAACCACGAGAGTCCGAACTGTGGGGCTAGTTGTATCTGAAAGGAGCATAAAAAGCAAGCTATAATTGGCCTCACACATTGCGTGTTCTACTTCCCCTTCCGGTTTAGATGCTAGCTTGGACATGATTAGACTCGTCCAGATGAGGGGGTAGAATACCCAGCTTCATTCCTACTTCGTGGTTCACACTTGACCCGGTACCTCGCTGCTTGGAGGACAAGAGAGCTTCTGGCCCCTGCCCTTGGTTTCAGCTATGCCTTTTTTGGCGAGTTCTTGGCTTGGCTTGGGGACGAGGCATAGGTTAGGCCAACTTTGGCTGCAGAGGCTTCCGAGAGCACAAGCAGAGGACGCAGAAGCTGACTCATCTATGCCCCTAGTTTATTGCTTTGACTTTTCTTTTCAAGTTTTATGATGTAAAAACAACTTTGATTCAACTCAGAGAGTTGGAGAATGTACTTGTGTTGAAATCAATGGAATTAAAGTTGTGAGTACTAAAAATTTTCCTTTTGTCCCAAAATGGTCTAAGTTGTAAAAAGGTAAAATTTTGAACAAAATCAACTTTTATTAAAACTTTTCAAACCGTTTTCGAGAATAATCACTACTTGACACGCACGAAATCAATCCTCAAGATGTACAACCCCAAATTGGAAGATTATACTGTCCACAACTACATTCATCATACCAGCCCTTCTGCCAAATTGAAGATCACACAACCAAGCTAACAAATAATAAAGAAGGCCTCATCAAAAATGAATGAATAGAACGGTTGAGTTGGAAATAGTTACAGCAGAACTTCAGGATGAAATTGCCTACGTATCTCAAAGATGGGAATCAGGCCTTATGTAGTTCGGTTCAGGTTCACTTGAGTATTAACTCTTTCCTTTTGCGCTCTAACTTTTGCCAAAGCCCCAATTTCGGGTTGTCAGCCTTGCAAGCTTAGTTTTTCTTTATTTCTAATTTTTTCATGCTCTAATTTTTGCCTAGGTCGCCCTTCCGGGTTTTCGGCCTAGCGAGCCTCTCAAGGGTAATATTTCTTCAACTTGTCCATATTAATCGGCTGTGAAAACTCCAAGCCATCTAGGTCCATAAGGATGATCGCCCCTTCTGACCAGATAGACTTGATGATATAAGGACTAGTCCAATTGGGTCTGAACTTGCCCTTAGGTCATGGATGGGAGCTCGATTGTCCTTGAGCACCATATCTCATTCTTTGAGATTTTTGGACTTGACCTTCGTGTTAAAAGCCTTAGCAATTCTGCGCTGTTAGCCTTGGACATGATACAATGCCCTTAGTCTTTTCTCATCAAACAACATTAACTCCTCAAATCTACTCTGCTGCCAGTCCGTCTCCGCTATCTGACACCTCGCCATAACTTGCAGCGATGGCACTTCAATTTCAATTGGTAGAACAACCTCCATCCCATAGACGAGAGAATAGGGGGTTGCCCTTATAGATGTTTGGATTGAGGTTCTATAGCCCCAGAGCGCAAATGATAGTTTATCCGGCCAGTCCCTGTATGTTTACACCATCTTCTGCAAAATGTTCTTGATATTCTTGTTGGCAGCCTCAACAGCTTCATTGGTTTGTGGTCTGTATGTTGATGACTTGTGAAAAACCACATTACATTTCTCGAGCAGATCCACAACCTCTTTCTTGAAGTGTGAGCCGTTACCTGATATGATCTCAATCGGAACCCCATATCGGCAGATGATGTTGTTTTTGATAAATTTGGCCACATGCAACACCTTCAACACAACATAGGACTAAGCTTCCACCCACTTCGTAAAATAGTCAATTGCCACCAAAATGAACTCATGCCCATTCAAGCCCTTTCGCGAGACTGCACCAATAACGTCGATTCCCCAGACTAAGAAAGGCCATGGCAAAGTCATATTGTAGAGCTTTGACGGCGGGATATTCATGCGATTGGCATGGATCTGGCATTTGTGACATCGCTGTACAAAACCAATGCAATCCTCTTCCATGGTTGACCAGTAATAACCTTGTCTGAGAATCTTCCGAGCTAGTATCACACTGTTCATGTGCACTCCACACTCTTCTCTGTGGATAGCCTCCATAAGGCGCTTCGATTCCTTCTCCTCCACAGATAGCTTGTGCATTCCCAGATGGCCTCTTTTGTAGAGCTTACCCCCACAGATGATATATTGGATGGCCAAACGCCGTATGCCCATTTGTCTTTGGCATTTGCCCCTAGTGGATATGCCTCCTTTTCCAGAAAGTTCCAAATGTCATAGTACTAGGGTTTTTTGTCTTGAACCTTATCTATAGCAACGATGGTCTTATAGGCTGGAGTGTATTTCTATTTAATAATAATCAGACGCATCTTCACTCCCAGTGGGATGTCTACCATAGAAGATAGAGTTGCCAAAGCATCAATGAACTTGTTATTCTCTCTTAGTAGACGCGTAAATGTCAGTTTTTCAAACATTGGAATCAAAATATCCGGGGCCTGATAGTAAACCTTCATTTTCTCCACTTTGACTTTCCAGTCTCCGTTTGCTTGAGAGACAACCAAATTCGAGTCCCCGATGATGTCCAACCTTATTGCCCCTAGTTCTAGGGCAGCTTCCAAACTAGCAATACATGCTTCGTATTCTACTTCGTTGTTGGACACTTTGAATCAGAGTTTAAAGGCTAAGTGTATATGGGAATCATCGGGTGTTATCAGCAACACACCTATCCCATAACCGTATTGATTGGATGCTCCATCAACGTACATCATCCACGTTTCCTCTTCTACGTACAGAATGTCTTTATCTCGGAACAAGTATTCCACGCCTCATCTCCTTCTACCGGGTGGTCTGCTAGGAATTCCGTTACAGCTCTTCCTTTAACTGACTTACGTGTAACATACTTGAGATCAAATTCGGAGAGAAGAAGCAGCTAGCGGGCTAGCCTACTTGTAAGTGCTGGTTTCTTAAAGAGATATTTGACGGGATCTAATCGTGAAACCAAGATTGTAGAGTGAGCTAACAAGTAGTGCCTCAACTTCTTGGAAGCCCATACCAAGGCTAGACAAGCTTTCTCCAAGGGGGTATAGCGGGTCTCGTAGTCTAGCATCTTCTTGCTCAAGCAGTAGATGGCCTTCTCCACCCTATCCTCAGATTCCTGAACGAGCATGCACCCTATGGTTATATCTATTACCGATAAGTACAAGATCAGAGACTTCCCTAGCTCTGGCGGTGACAACACAGGTGGATTCTAGAGGTACTGTTTGACCCCGTTCGAAGGCAAACTAACATTGATCGTCCCATTGGAACTTCTTCCTTTTCTTTAGGAGACTAAATAGTGGTTCACAAGTCAAGGTTAGTTTTGGAATAAACCGTCTTATGAATTGCACCTTACCCAGAAAACAGCGCACTTCCTTCTCAGTCCTCGGTGGTGGCATTTCTAAGATGGCCGTGATTTTGGAAGGATCTACTTCAATTCTCCTCTGTGTGATGAGAAATCCAAGCATTTTCCCTACTGTCACCCCGAAAGTACACTTCTATGGGTTCAACCTCAATCTGGATTCCCTGATCCGTTAAAAGAACTTTTCCAGTGCAGTGTAGTGACCTTCTCACTTTTTGGGCTTGACAATCATATCGTCCACATACACCTCAACCTTTTTGTGGATCATATCATGCAGAATGGTGGTCGCAGCCCTTTGATAGGTGGCCTTAGTATTTTTCAACCGGTAGCAGTACGTACCCTATGGTGCGGTTAAAGCCATCTTTTCTCTATCCTCTGGTGCCATCAGAATCTGGTTATATCCGAAAAGCCCATCCATAAAGGAAAACAAGGTATGGCCCGTGGTTAAGTCTACCAACTCATCAATATGCGGTAGTGGAAAGTCATCCTTCGGGCTGGCTTTGTTCAAGTCCTGAAAGTTGACATAAACCCGAATTCTGCCATCCTTCTTCGGTATTGGGACGATATTGGCCAACCAAGTTGGATACTCAGATACTAACAAGAATCCTGCATCAATCTGCTTGGTGACCTCTTCCTTGATTTTCAGTGCCCAGTTAGACGAATTATGCGCAGCTTCTGCTTGACTGGTCGGGCTTTAGGGTCGAGAGGGATTTGATGTTGTACAATCTCAAGATTGATTCCAGGCATGTCTTCGTAGGACAACGCGAAAACATCTTTGAAATCTTTTAATAAAGCGATTAAACGCTTGCGTTCCTCCGAAGGCAACGTGGACCCGACTGGACCAAGCGTGGATCCTTCTCAGTATTCACATTAATGGCAATGATTTCATCAAAACAAGGCTTAGCAGACCTCTCATCCTCTCGACTAATCAAGTTTTTCAAAGCCAGAGGAATTTCTTCCTCTTTGTTTTCATTAAAATTCTGAAAATCTTGGTCAATGCAATAAATTAGTGGCACAGAGAAGTACACAGAATCTATAGAGTTCTCATTCAAAAGGTCCAAATCTCCGGTTACAAACTTAAAAGAAAAGCTGAATGAAGATCTAGATAGGACTTTGGTATCCGGGTTACCACCCTCGGAAGTACCAGACTCAAATCTCCCAGATTGATTTAAATCTGATCCCGACACCACAGACTCAGTGGAATCAAATTCTGGCTCATCACCCGATTTAGAACTGGAAAGAAAGCCTTCATCTAGCTGCCAAGTAAGACGTGGTGCCCTCGATACATCCAAAATTCCAGGGGTTGGGTCCACATTCCTTGATCATGGAGACGGTAAAGTTATCCCCCAAGTTCTTCGTGCCAGCCACGAGATCTGTCAGAAGATTGACTAGTGTTACCCCTACTCGAGGTTCGTTGTCGTCTGAGTCATCTTCCGTGCTTTGGCTAGCTTTAATGCTTGGTTCAGTCCTTTCCTCATCACTGTCTTGTAATTGTAGATCAAAGAAGATCTTGAACCCGGGGGATGCGCTTTTTCGAAGAATTTTCCCAAGGCTCAGGAAAGCCGCAAAAAGGGAAATCCTCTCCCTCTTGAACAAAATAGCCATTCATCGTTCCCCAGATTGGCCTGTGGACAAGCTCATAATGCTTTCCAGTTTTCTTGGCCTTGGCTTCGCCTTTCATCTCTTCCCCATTTCTTAACCAATCCTCTTTGGTAGGCATATAGCCCAGTCCAAAGGCATGTGGATTGTGTGGCACCTCGGCTGATGTCGTAACACCTTTTTGCCCACTCTATCCAAGCCCCATTCCCAAAACGGGCTGCAATTTGTTCATAAAGTGTATGGATTGGGTACTGACGTACATGCCTTCGTCCGTGGCCAGAATGGTCTGCACTACTCGAGCTTCTGCCAGAGTGAATCCCGAGAGGAATACATCTTCAACGCCATGGTTGATCTCTAGCATCGGCGTGGTCACCTCTGGTGGTGAATGGATGGATGAGTTCCCAAAAAGAATTGCTACTCCTCCCCCATGAGCATACTTCAACATTTGATGAAGGGAAGAGGACACAACCTTCACGTGATGTAACCAAGGCCTCCCTAACAGCAGGTTAAAGGTAGCTGGTATATCCAGGACGTGCAACTCGATTTCTTGCTCTGACGGGCCAACCTGGACTCGCACTTTCACTGTGCCTATGACCTCTCGGCTTGTGTTGTCATACTAACAGAACCAGTATCCACTAACACCACTGGCACCCACTTCTCCCTGTATTCCACAGAAATGTATAACGGTTTGTTATGAGTCGATCCTTCTAGCGGCAGCTCTTTGTCAGAGAAAGTAAGCATTGGTTTGGCACCACTTGGGAAGACCAGACCCACAAGTTGCTCGGGCGTAGTATCGATGGACAATTTAGCCTTGTCCATCGCTGATAATACTGCTTGATGGTGCACCCGTGAAGCTATAAGGAGTCCCCAGATAGAGATATCAGCTTGGATTTTCTTGAGCTGTTTTAGCACTAACTCATCTTCTAGTTGTTTCTCTTTCTGTTTCTTAGCTTCCTTGTCCTTTCCAGAAGCCTCTGCTTGATCCAGGTACGGCGGTTTAAAATACCGTCCACTGCGAGTAAGATGGTCTATCTCCTCAGTATACCATGTATTATCTGGGATGCAATCTCCTCAATCTTCATCGGTATGGGCCAGACAAAAATCATTGTCATCCCACCACTCGCCGTCAGCTACCGACAAGCAGTTGTCAGGCTCTACTTGAATCATCTTTACAGTGCAAGTGTCCCCCTCAGGGCGATAGGCTGTTGCGCTGTTCAGGCTGTTTTCAATTCTTTCTTTCTCAAACTGCATCAATGCAACTTCTTGTTCAATGTCTGTGGTGTTTACAACTCTCACTTCTTGGGTTGAGTTTCCTGCACATGTGCCCTCTGACAGTTTTCCTTTCTCATTAGCCTTCCCAGCCACTACAACTATCTCTGTTTCCTTTCCCTCTGGTTTCATCCCAGTTTTTTCTTCCTTATCTGGCTTATTACTCAGCCATCTGGTGTTATCAATCAATCCGTTCAGGTTAAACCACCCGATCTGCACATCTCCTCGATCATGCTCATCAAAGAACTGCAAGTGGTCCAAATCCTCTTCGGGGTCTGCCAAATCATCCAACTCTTGGCTTGGGCCATCCTCCCTGACGACATTGATGTCTGCTGAGATTGGTAGCACTAATTTAGGCTTGGTTTGACTAGTTGGCACAATATAGAAACTCGGGTCATACACCCTCTCAAATAAGTCCCCAGGACACTCTAACAACAGACTAGTACCTTCTTTCGAGGTCGACCTCCCTCCCATTGCAAGTATCATCACCACAGGCCTGTGAGGCTCAGCTTGTAGGTTAAATGCATCCATCATGCACAGATTTGTGCCCTCAAGAATGAACAACATTGGATTTGGTATGTGGGAGGAGGTAATATAAATGCTGGGGTCATAAGAGGTGGCTAGTATATGGATAAGAGTAAGGTTTCGGGGTGGGGGGACTTGATTATGGGTCGGGAGTGGATTTGTGGTTACATTTGGTTTCTGAGATGGAGCAATCAGCTTGTTGTCAATGAGATCCTGAATCTCATGACGTAATCAGAAGCACTGGTCAGTGTCATGACCACGCTGGTGGTGAAAAGCACAGTACTTTGCGGGGTTATGCTTGGGTGGAAGAGGGTCAGGAAGTGGGCGAGGTTCTAAGGGTTTTAAGTGCCCATTTTTTACTAGCATCTGCATGGCTTTGGATAGGGTCATGTATAGTTGGTTAAAAATCCTACTCTGAGTTCGGGTAGGGTTGGATGATGTTTGTCAGCCTATGTCAGCAAAAGGGTCAGCAGTCTTGGTTGCGGTGACAGCACTTACGTCTGATGGCCTTGAAGTTGTGCTACCACTAACAACATTGGAACTACGAACAAACGACCTTTTTGCTGGCTCCTTCTCATCTGCAATAAGCCCCTGCTTCATGGCATCTTCGATTTGCACTCCCATTTCATGAAGTTCTGTAAACGTAAATAATGGGAGCACAATCATTTTCTGCAATAGTGCGATTTCGGACAACCATTTTGATCTGGTCCTTCTCGGAAGGCCTCGTGGTCATCATCGAGGCTTTAGCTCTCCATCTTGTCACAAATTCAAAGAAACTCTCCTTCCATTCTTGATGTGTTGCCTCGAGATCACAAGTTGTGACCTCAATCTGCGTATTGTAAGAGTACTAAGCAATGAAGGCTTTGGCCATCTCCTCTCAATTCTGTTTGATGGAATCTTCTAACTTAGCATACCAAATGGCTGCTATACCCGACATGGTACGACCAAAGACAGACAACTTCTGTAGTCTAGTTAAGTCCATCGACCGCAAGATATCTGAAAATAGTCGCAAGTGAACCATCGGATCCTCGGAACAATCAAAACGATCAATGTGTGGCATTTTAAACCGATTCAGCAATGTAACCACAGAATTAGTGTATCCATTCTCTATGTCTAGGATGGAGTTAACCACTTGCACTCTCTTGAATAGTTTCTCCAGTTTAGTGACTTTAAGCGCCGTTGGATCAACTTTGAACTCGAATAATGCCTCGATCTCATAAACCGGGGCTCTGGAAGCTTGCCCTAGTTTTCTTAAACATTGGCAGTATTAGCAATGGCTTCGGGTGCTGGGATAGCTATGGTAGGTACATGGGATGCAAACGCCATGGCCGGCTGCGGTGGCTATTGCTGTAGCCTGGTTATGACCTCAGCCTGATGGGCCGCATCATGTTGTAGGATCTCAATTGTTTGTTGTAAATGGAGTAGCAGTTCCTCCATATTGGCCGGGGGATACTATGCCATTAGAATAGGTGACTGGTTTTGAATCGGACTGGAAGTAGATGACTACTCTTGAACCGGACTGAACACAGGTGAACTGAGAGGTGATTAATGTAAGAATTGGATTGGCGAACTCTGTCTGGTTCTCCTCCGTCTTATAACCAGTGAGAGTGAGGTAAACACGGGTTGTCCCGGAACAAGATCCCCGGCCTTGCAAAGTCTTCTGACTAGGGTCCAGAGTACTTGAAGGATATCCAAACTTTCTAAAGCTATGGTTTAAACTACCTAGCAAAAGAAATAAAGTAAAATAGCAGCAATCGAAAACCGCACAACACTTCAGCTAAGAGTTTTATCAACACAGACATGAGCAAAGCTATAGAATTGTACTTCACACTGAATTCTACCACAAAACAGATACCAACCCTGCAACTGGTATGCACATTCTTGTACAGTTTCACTGTAAAGCACATACCAGTTAAGAGAGAACCAAAACACCCCTGTGAGGGGATAGAGTTACCCTATTCTAGTTTTGTCATGAACTAGGGTTCACTATTTCAATCAAGCGGTTTTACACAATCCTACATACGGGTGAGCATCATGTCCTAGTTTGGAACAGTCACTATGGCTTTACTATATGCAGCTAAGCCAAATTGTTAAAAAGGGTACCCCAGCAAGACTACCTAATTGTAGCTCGACTTTTTCGTGCCCCCTTTTAGAAGTTCGAATGAAGCCCTACAGTTCGGACCCATGCAGTTCTGAATCTAATGCCACAAGTGCAATGTGAAATTGATAAACACTAAAAAGTCTAAATCCAGCAAATCTTTTGGAAAATCAATTTTGAATCAAATTGCCAAAAATAGACTACTTTTCCTGACACAGAGTCACCACCTAAATATTTTTTTTTTTTGGAAATTTAGGAAACCCATGACTCATGCCAAAGGCCACGTGTCTGTCTTCACCAAGATTGTCTCGGCTCGGGAACTTAGGTACGAGAGGGAAATGTCATGAATTGAGCATCCCCGCTCGCCCAATCAAAGATCGGCCTCTACTAATCATGATATGATTTTTATCAACATTATATGCTCTTGTTCCGATTTATTAGGCTAGCATTTACAATGTGAGGTGCACACACAAGATATAGACTAGTTTGCCTGAATTGGAACACTTGAAAATCGTTTTGAAATATGTACGTTTTGAAATCGTTTCGAAATATGTACCACTTGAAAAAGTGATCGCATATGAATATTGCTCAAATTATTCCAATTCAAGCGACAAGCCTTCATCCAGGCATTCAAGTAGGTATAGCACTTAAGCAATTAGCCTCATGGTAAGCATGCTAGACATGGCAACATCAACATTCATGCAAGATGCTAAAGCAAGTAAAAGCTCACCTAGTACTCCAAGCCAAGACAGAACAAAAGTTTTAGAAAAATATGCATGATCCCTAACTTATGCAATATAACTAATACAACACATGCAATATGCAACTAATAGGCTTGGCTACTAATGTGACATATGAATCAATTTGATAACATGCGATCTAAGCACGTATTCAAAGAAGTATTAAACCATAATGCAGTTAGAATGATGAACCGAGCCTCAATGCATGTAATACGAATAGATGCAAACATGAAGTATGCTAATTGAAACATGATGTCCCTAAACTAACCATCATAAGCAATTAAATAAAAGGGAGAAAGACGTGGGGTTAGAAGACATACACATTATTACATTACGCTCTCACGAAAGAGAGTCCGAATGAATAAACTAGCTAACTCACTAACTAATTAAAGCTAAGCTAAAGCTAATTATTACAAACCAGAATGAATAATTAGCTGACTAATTAAAGCTAAGCTAAAGCTAATTATTACAAACCAAAATGAATAACTAGTTAAACTACTTAACTAATTATTACAACAACAAATGAACTAATTATTTAACTAATCTAGCTAACTAAAATAATTACATCTAGTTAACTACTTAACTAATTAAAGAATTACAACACAATTGCAATTAATAATTAAACTAAGCAATTAACTACTCTGCCTTGGAAAATGAGAGACGTTCATGCGCATGCACGATTTCCACCCGAAAACGCCACAGTTTTGCTTCCGAATGCCTCTATTTGCATAGTTGAACACCAATACTACTGCTCACTCTGCTCTGCCTTACAAACTCACTACTGAATTATGCATCAGTGGCCGATCGGCCACTGGTAAAGATTGTCGACCATCAGCCGGCCATAGATAGTGGTCTGCAGGCCACCTACTGGCCATGGAAAGTGACCTGCCGGCCACTAATGCAGAAGTTCATCTTGCTACAACAGAGGACAAACAGAGCATATGCAGGATATTTTCAAGGATTGTCTGCACAACTCACCTCTCATTTTTATGAACAAATCCAAGGAGTGGTGTACTTAAGCCACAAACCACCAATTCAAGCAATTTCATTGCATGATGGCTTATGAACCCAAGAGTGCAAGTTCAATAAATGCAAGGAAAAAAAAATGCAAACCTCATCCCTTTCATGAAAGATCAAAGGAAGTGGTTGACCTTGGAGACTTGAATCATTTCATCACTAGCAAGTATGAAATGGTCCAAGTTCCATGTGTTCAATTAACATCCGATTGAACACACCAAGAAGCAATCAAATTCTTATCTTTGCATAATTTTAGTTTCAACTTTTAGTTACTCCTTTTTATTACCCTTCCATTCTTTAACCAATTAAGTCCATTGGTGAGTTAAAGTCCTCTAAAAGAGAAGGAAGTGTCAAACAAGGGGTAGTTTAAGGCATGAGAGATATGTCATGCCGTTGATGATGAACCCCCAAAAGAGGATTAAACCATTAAGCATGGACCTCAATCTCAAGCTTAAACAACTCCAAAGTTGAAATAACCCTCAAAGAAAACAAAGAGTGAAGAAATGAGGAAGGTTGCAGAGATTATGCTCGCTGAAATTAAGTGAGAAAAACACTAGAACAATGCAATCAACTCAAACAAGTGGTGTCTAAAGGCCTAAAACACCAAGCTTGTGAGGACACTTACACTAAAAGTATGCAAAACAAGACTCGAATGACTTAACCAACCCAAAACAGAGTTAAAATAGTCCAAATCAGAGGTTAAAACATGCTGGAATTAAGCTATAAATGGCTAGAAAATTAAGCTAACACATAGCATAAACTAGGCTAGTAAACAAGACACAATGAGGGGAGGCTAACCCCTCCAAATTCGGGCTTCAAAACATGATTTTGGCCACTAAAAAAGCTCTGAAAATCAGTGTTTAAAAGCTTGGAAAAAGATAGTAAAATGATGGGAAACACAATGGCAAAGGCCTCCAAAACAAGGTATAAAGAAGGGCTATCAACCCCTCAACCTTTAATGGCCTTAAATCCAATCTTCAGCCCAAAAAAAAAAACACAGAGTTTTGACTGACCAAAACAATGGAAAAATAGTAGGAATAAAAGCAAAGCAAAGCAAGCAAGCAAATAGGTAGAGCCTTATACCTCTTGAAGAGAAGAAGCAATTCCAAACAACAACACAAGCAAACAACACTCTCTAGAGCTCAAACCAAGCTTAAAAGCACCTCAACTCAAAGGTGAAGAGATTTGGTAGAGAAAGAGAGAGAGGAAAATTTTTAAGCTCAAAATTTTCTAACCTTGAAAATAGTATGAAAGGTCTTCTATATATAGAGAACCAAGCAATTCCCTCAAAAACATCCAGCCCTACACGTGGGTGAAGATGCATGCATCTGTGCAAACAGCTAGCACAACTGGCATAAAATATCTGCAAAACACACTGGTGGCCGGCAGCACAAAAATGATGGCCAGCAACCTCTAGGGATGGCCGGCAGGCCACCAGAGGTTGCAGGCTGGAAAGACCAAGGCATGGTCCAAAAATGAGACAAAAAATGTGTAGGGTTTGAAAGGCTCAAAGTTGTGGCATTCTGCTGAAGACTTCGAGCATTGGACGAACATTTAGACTCTTCATTGGGTATGCATACGAGGACGTCCAAGTCGTAAGGGCTGTAAAAAATGGGGTGTCTACAGTTACCCCTATTTGATAAAGCTCAGAGTCATGAAATAACGTGGGTGAATGTCAAAGCCCGACGATGACCCATTTTGACAAGGCCGTAATACTTGGAGAAACAATCAAAACAAAAAGAAATGGTTGCGCCTGCAGGCTGCCTACGTATCCCTTTGCAAGGAATCAAACTAGCGTAGTTCTGGGGCAAGATGCAAATGATATGCACAATGCAACTTTGAAAGCTAGACTTATACACTTTGCGAAGCCGCCTATTTTAAAAACTTATGATCATGTGAGATGATGCAAGAAGCAATAACAAATGCAACAAGCAAGAATGAATATAAGAAGCAAGATAACAACACATGAATGAGTAGCTTCAAGCTTAAAGAAGATAAAACCACACTCTAACCATGCTAAAGCAAGAGACGAGGAAAGAAAACACTGCTCAGGGTTACATTTCACGCATCCTGAGAAACTGAGAAAACCATTCGAGGTTGTGTTTCACACGCCTCGACGTGAAAAAAAACCGCTCGGGGTCGTGTTTCATGCGTCCCGAGAAACAAGAAAACTTGCTCGAGGTCGCGTTTCACGCATCCCAAGAAACAAAAAATTGACTTAGGCCCACGTTTCACGCATCCCGAGATACAAGAAAACCGCTCGCGCTTCGCACGTCCCGAGATGAAACTTGCCCAGGGTCGTGCGTCATGCGTCCTGAGATAATAACCGCTTGGGTGCGTGCTTTGCACCTCCCGAGATGAAACCCACCCAGGGCCACGCATCACGTGTCCTGAGATACAACTGCTCGAGCTTGTGCTTCACATGTCCCGAGATGAAACCTGCCCAGGGCCGGGCGTCACGCGTCCTAAGATAAACAACCGCTTGGGCTCGTGCTTTGCACGTCCCGAGGTAAAATCCACCCAGGGCCATGTTTCACGTGCTCTGAGAAACAAAAACCGCTCAGGGCCCATGTTTCACATGTCCCGAGGTACAGAATAATGGTGTACGATAGATGCACGAAGAGAACAAGTGTGATAGATGCACAGAGTGAATGAGTGCGATAGATGCACAAAGTGAATAAGTGTAATAGATGCACAAAGTGAATGAGTCGTACATACAATATTTGTCATGACCCGAACCCGTCCCCATGGGTTAAGGACATAACCGGCCAGTAATCACGAGATTACCTACGGCCTTAAGCCAAATCAGATATATTTTAACAGAGTTAAGGGGGTCAAACGGAAGCAATTTCAAACTTTTGTCCATAGAGCTGTGCTTACATGGCACGTCATAACATTTCACAAACATACATTAATAACTCACATCAAGGAAAGTTAACATATAAGCATTACACAACAAGATCATTCAAGTCATGGTTGGCCAATCAAAACTATATACAATCGTAATCCAAAGTTCTCGCCAACATGACAAAATATAGCAAACTAGCAAAAGGGCGAAAACAAGTCTCGTGCGTGAGACGTATGGGCTGACTCTTCAAAACCTAGACTGTTTCACACAAACTTCACTGAGGCTGGGTTTGGACCTCCCTTGGCTCACCTATAGGCACATGAATGAGCATGAGCGAAAGCCCAGTGAATAATATCAAATAAAGAAGATACACGAACAGTATTTAGAACAATATACATCAGACAACCTTGGGCCCAATTCGTATTACTATCTAGTATATATATATACAGGTCAAGTGACTGCAGTTCCAAACACATCAAATGGCCTCAGGCCCAATTCATTCATATCCGACGGCCTTTGGCCCAATCATTCCTGTTTGACGGCCTTCGGCCCCAATCATTCGTGTCAAATGGCCTTTGGCCCATTCATTCATGTCAAACGGCCTTCGGCCCAATCAATTGTACCCAACGGCCTTTGGCCTAACCATATGGCATAACAAACATTTGTCCACAATTCAAATTAACAAACTTATAAGACTTATATGGGAATAAGCAATTGGACAAATAGCATACTTCAAAATATCTTTACTAAGATATTACTCACAGTGTTCTGCCGGCGGATTTGCCCTGGAACTCGACCGTACACATTTATGAACACAATGGGTCACAAACAATTCAATCCATTCTTAATTCATATAATCCTCTTAGGCTTCGTTCTTATTCTTTTAACTCATTTATGATGCTCAATGCATGCCTAAGAGTGCTTAGAAATGAAAGAGAACGGAAAATGAAACACAGAACACCTTCACAAAATTTCTGAAACAGGGATCCCCGCTCGAGCGTGGGTTCCGCTGCTCAAGCGGACCCTTATGGTCTGCAAAAATACTGGTTATCTCATTTTTACGCTCGAGCGTGAATTCGAACGCTCGAGCTAAATGCCACACTACATAGCTCCCCGCTCGAGCGTGAACATCCTCGCTCAAGCGAACACCCATGTCTACAAAAGTGCTGGGAACCAGCATTTCACGCTCGAGCGGCCATTATCCGGCTCGAGCAGACATGCCGGATTTTGGAAATTCCAGCAAACTCCTTGAAGCTCAATCTTGCATTCAAACCCATGTATCTTGCATATTATGACTCAAACTTCACATATACATTTACTAACATGGTACAACACCAAATTCATCACATTATGAAGCTCAATTTCATGAATTAATTACATGCATGCCCCAAATTACACCAAACTCATTTCCAACATAACAATTTCTTGTATTCAAAACTCATACTCTTGTGAATGGTACATGCATGTGAGATATAGCTCTCATTCTCAATTTACATGATGTAGAGATGACCAAAAGCATGAACTTCAACCATAATTCAACATGGATCATGTATTTCAAGCTCAAACATACAAATTCATGGCAATTTCCTACATGCATGTGTACCTTGACTTCCAATTCATCAAAACCAACTCAATTTCATCATAATCAATTCAATTCATGTTCTTGATCACCATTCAACTTTGAATTCACAAGGTTACAAACTAAAATTCATGAATTTACTCACCTAGGAGCTTCAAACACCCAAATTCTAGCTAATTCTTTGAGTTGATCTTCAATTCTCAAGCCTTTAGTTCAGTCTTCACCTTGAGCTCCCTCTCTCTCTCTCTAAGTTCGGTTCTCTCTCTTTCTAGAGAGCAAAAATCTGATTTGAGCTCAAGCGAAATGAATATAAGTGTATATTGGCCCCTTTTTATACAAGCTCCTTTAATCACATTTGATTATAGCTAATTAATAGCACTTAATTAATCGTTCTGAATCTAATTATTCTGACCCAAATCAATTTTCAATTAAATTTCACCGTAGGCTCTAAAACTTACGCTAATCATAATGGCGTAGTCAATCTCGATTTGTATGGCCGATAAGGCCTTCAATTTAAATTCTAAAGCAAATAATCAAACAAATTTTCCTACGGTGAACAAATAGAAATTCAAAACCACATATATTCACATAAATGGCATTCAAAATCATATCAAACACATAATTACAATCACAATTAAGATTAATTAGCATAATATGGACCAGGGTAATCACAATATCGTTTGTTTGTGTTGACAAAGGAAAAAAGTAAAGAACTTAACAAATGTGATATAGTGAAAATGCATGTTCTATGCGAGATAAGCAACTGAGCTACAATGTTAACTGAAATGTTCTATGCGTGAAACGATATGCATATTCTATGTGTGAATCATAATTCATGCAAGACGCGCATACATGATACGTATGTGTGAAAGGCATATTCTATGCGAAAAAAGAGAACGAAGGCAAAACGAATACAAGCGACATGCAATGTCATCTTCTAATTTATCTTTCAGAGGTAGTGCAATATGTTTAAAAATGATACACCTTGTTCATGTTGACAAGTGATGAACATCCTGCGCCGAAAACACAGTTTTGAGCTTCTATGGAGACAATCTGGACCCAACAGTGAACCTTACACTTCTTAGAAAACAAGGACACAAAACAGCATCAAGACGCAGAGAAGGGCTACCGGCCACGTGCCGGCCGAAAAGGGAGGCCGCCGGCCACGTGTTGGCCACCAATGGCAAGTCGAGGCAAAATTG
Organism: Camellia japonica; assembly: GCA_030407325.1. Lineage (NCBI taxonomy): Eukaryota > Viridiplantae > Streptophyta > Magnoliopsida > Ericales > Theaceae > Camellia > Camellia japonica. Next base: position 135,267,486 of record JAPPVO010000017.1, on the reverse strand, counting down.
ACTTTTCATGCTCGGGTCTTTAAATATAAGTGACAAGGACTCATTTCCTTGCAACCCTAAGAACGAAATTCTTCTTCCTCTCTCTCTCTAGGTGCTCCTTCTCTCTAGATTTGCTCTTTCTATGCGTTTTCCAACGCCCCACGCAAACTTTATTCGCTAAACCCTCTTGATTCTCTTCACTTCAAACCGATTGAAATTTGATTTCAACGTCTTTTTCCTCATTTCCACCATTCTAGGCTTGTTTCCCCTCGAATTTCTCTCGAGTTCTGTACACTTTTCTCAGCTTTGACTTTTTTTTCATTTTCTCTCTCCTAGTGTTGACTTTTTCCAAGTTTACCCTCTTTTCTTTATTTTTCTTCATTTTTCACCCATTTTTCATCCATTCTTCAGATGGCAAATGGTTCAATACACGATGGGGTCCCTCCAAAGGTTCCCTACGTATTTTCACCTGTTCCTGAGGCAGATGAGCCAATCGTTGTCAAGGCGGCTAGAGGTGTGGAGGCTGACCTCGAGGCAGAGTTCGAGCTTGAGCCTAAGCCTGAGCTTGAGCCGTTACCATTGAGAGTACGGCCATTTGATCTAGAGAGGTACCATCCTCGGACACATATCTTGTCAGCTGGTGGCATCAGGTGCTTTAGTGACTTCATTCTCGTTGTACCGGAGGATCTCCTACTGAAGGAGCCGGCTTCTCATCTGTCATTTGTTGCAGTTGAGGTATGAGCTCTATTTTCATGCATTCCTGCCTGTCTTTACTTGCATTTCTTGCACTATATCCTCTGATTGTACTTTCATCACTGCCATATCTGATTCATTTGTTCTTTGCCACAGAGCGAGTCTCGTGCCTTCCGAGGGTAGGAGCAAGACTGACATAACGAGCTCCCCACAGGAGTTTGTGACATCATAGACGAGACAGGCTTCGGCCTATTCTGCTCTGGCCTGACGTGAGTCATAGCAAGCCGTCCTCTTCTGGAAGCGCTCGTGGAGAGGTGGTGGGACACCACTAACTCTTTCCACTTTTTTACTACAAGGGAGATAACGATGACTCCCTATGACTTCGTCATGATCACCGTCTTAGACGTAAGGGGTGATTCGATCCCTTTCGATTCAGACATGGGAGAGTAGGAGGCGTCCTGGGTTGAGCTACTAGGAGCGCGCCCACCCATATATCGGACAGGCATAGTCAGATATACCTGGTTCGCCGTGCAGTTCAGAGGGAACGAGCCCGAGACTATAGAGGAGATGGAGCAGTACGCTAGAGGCTTTCTAATGTTCGTCTTCGGTACCACCTTGTTTTCGAATAGGTGGAACACCGTAGGCCAATATCTACTGAGCGCTTTGGTGACCCTTCATCGAGTGCACTTCTATGATTGGGGCAGAGTCGGCCTTGCCACCTTGTATGGATATATGAGCTAGACCTCCCGTCTGAGCAGAGACTTGATTGGAGGCTACTGGCGAGCTTGTGAGGTATGCATTTCAGTTCTCTTTTTGCACTTTACATTTTCTACCTTATACCTGTTTAACACCTGTGCTTTCTACCTTGCACTTTCTGCATTTGTTCATCCATTGTGCTTTCTTCACTTTATGTATCTATTCATATATTGTGCTGACATATATCACTGCATTTTCCCCTCAGCTATAGGTGTATGCATATTTTCTGACTCTCGCCCCAGAGCCTGTGGCGGAGCTTCCACTAGCAGTCCCTTATTCACGGAGGTATGACGGCCGCCTCCATCGTACGGCTCGTGAGCCCTTCACATTTTTTTGCCACTACTTCAACACCGTGGTTGCTCATGAGGTGACCCGAAACACAGTCATTTTTGCTTTAAAATTGTTCTGATTCACATTTAGCAACTGACAGCAACAAATAATCTGTACAACTTCTATTTGTAGATCATGTGGCAGCCATGGGCCATGATGCCAGCCAGGATTCGGGATCAGTATGCCAGGGCCACTTCTCGCTTTTGCATCCTACTTGAGGGCCCACTTTGTCGGGCCTGGTTCCTGAGCAAGTGGTTCATGCGCCAGACTGTGGGCCTGCCTGACCCGATCATTTCGATGGCTCCGCCAGAGTCCATGCAATCAGCAAATAACCTATCCATTGATGAGGTCATTCAGTTTATGGTGGGCCTGGATGCTGACTACTTCCGAGCAGAGGGTGACTATGCAGCCTTCATCCAGACACATCTCATGCCACATTTGACCGGTGCTCGTGGAGGTGAGGAGACGAGAGCCCCTACTGCTAGAGAGGCACCTAGAGTGACCAGGGCGACCAGGGCCCGTGTTTCTCGGGTGAGGCATAGGACCTGCTAGCCAGAGCTTCCTACCGCGCTGACATGCTGGCGACATACCAAGGATGCTTACCAGGTCCCGATTGAGCTCACAGTAGTCGGATACGAGCTTGTCGGGGTTAAAGGCCTGACTAAGGTATGGACTACTCTTTACCACTTACACTCCACATTTCATTTCAGATATATTCATTGCAAACACTGATCATTCAAATACATCTGCAAGCATCCATTGAGTACACAGGGAGCGCTCTTGAGCTGATAGCCTCTTTGATGGGTATGATACAGAGGAGGGAGACGCTGCTTGGTCTCCACGGCATCCCGGTAATTTCTTCAGTTTACATTCCAGGCATCAAATTTCCACTGATACACTGACACTGACATTTCAACTGAAAACTTCCCAAACTGCACTGATACACCGCATCTAACACATTGCACTCACACACTGTATTCATACACTGTATCTGATTTCTGCATACACTCATTCTGCATACTATGCTTGCATCTGATATACATACTGTAACTAATATATGACAACTATTTTTTCAGATCCCACCCATACAGATGGCACCAGCGGCAGCCGTACCAGCAGTATCCCCTCCAGCAACAAGGAGGAGAGAGAGACAGGCTCCAACACGCGGTCGAGGCAGAGCTAGGGCAACTCTAGACGAGAGCGGTCCTTCAGAGCCCATTCTGAGTGATGATAATGCTGAGACGAGCAACTTTGAGGAGGCAGTGAGTCAGCATTCGGAGTCATCTGAGAGTGGAGACGATGTTGGCTCGGGTTCCGAGAGTAGAGGTGACACCGAGGCGAGCTCTGAGGCGGAGAGCGAAGATGACACCGGCTCAGGCTCTAGTTTAGATTCAGACAGTGGCACTAATGGAGATAGTAGCCCAGAGTCTTCTCTTCTGAGGAAGAGGACGAAGAGGGCCTCTCGAGCCTAAGGTGACCGGCGCTGATTTTTTTTGTATTTTTACTTAGTTTCTTTTTGTTTATAGCATTAGCACATTGTATAGCTTCATACAGGTTTTATTAATTTAAAACTTGTACTCCTTTTTTTGTAAAAAGCCCTGATCGGAATAAAACTTCACAGTTTTTATGAAAAGTGTTGTTATCATTTTTGCATCATAAGCACCATCTATGCATGAAAATGACATGGAATGAAATGGCCAAGAGCACTTGATTGAAACAAAATCCTTAATAGGTAATGAACCAACCAACAACCAAAATACAAAATGCACCATACAACTCGATAAACAAAATAACAACAACTCGATAAACAAAACAACTCAACAAACCTGCCAAAACCAAAAGGACTCAAATAAGACCTCAAAACACACAAAGAGCCAAACAAAACACATGTTTTCAGCATTGTTCAGCACAAAGGTGGACAGTAAACCTGAGAGGAAGGGTGCCAGCCATAAGAGGAATTTGCCGGCCACCTGCCGGCCATCAATGTGCAGAACCTCCAAATTGTTGATAGCTGGCTTCCACTCACTGCCTTATCTTCTACAAAAGGTTAAACTTCGGGGATTCTTCATTTCAGCTGTAAATTCTTCACAAATGGTGCCATTTTTCGCCGAAAGACTCTTGGATTGGATTGTAACTTTAGACAGCTCGAAAAAGGTGAATTTCCAGGGTTTCGGCATAAATGCACTTTTTTCGTTGAGCCGAACTCCACTTTTTTTTTTTTTTTTTTTTTCCGTTCCTTCACGCCGCGACTAGATGCTGGGACCCGATTACACACATCTTTAGCTTCAAGGGACAATAAATGTGCCTGACAATTAAAGAGTTGCAGGCGTTAATGGAATCCCGGGACGATGAGGAAATCATACATCTGCCCCGTTTTGGTCATGCCCAAGCTTTGGGACGGATGTGTGGGCTCACTATGCACGAGGCTTGATCTCTAGCCCACAACGGAGAATTGGATATTCCCAGCTTGATTCGTTGATTTTCCAACGTTGGTGACCGCAATAATCGTCTTTGGCGGGGTTTTCAACAACATGCCTTCTGCTTATGCATGCTAGCTCATTTCCTTCTTGTCCCTAGTTTTGGCGGATCTAACATTCACTTAATCGAAGTGGTGCAAGGCTTGAAAGAAGGCAAGAGTTGTATTACTTTGGCACTAGCTAAGACTTTGATGGGCTTAGATGCCTTCCATCGGCGAGAGACTACCAGATTTGCAGGAAGTCCACTACTTCTTCAAGTAATGTTTCCCACCCTTTCTCATATGTGTTTCTCACATCACTCGGCACTCGTGCTCTATTTTTCTCTCAAAGCCCCTTTTCTCACTTTTCTCTCAACATACATCTCTCTATTCTTTAATCTCTCTTTTCTTTCATCTCTTCCTAGGTGTGGCTTATGGACAAGCTGAAGGTAGTGGACTCTTGCCCTACATACTCAGCTCGAGGCTATTTCTTCCGCCACCGACTAGTGGATTTCTCAAATGAAGGGTGGTGGTGCAAGTGAATGTGCAACAGGTCTACAGCTGACACAGCCTGGCTTAATCTGATCAAAATGAGCTACAACATGACTCGACAACCTGGGATACAGCTGATTAGCTTGACACACTGTGTATTTTACTTCCCATTTCTGTTCAAAGGTCAATTTGGGCATGATCAGATCCGCCCGGAGGAAGGGGTAGAGTACCTAGTTTCATTCCCTATCAAAGGTTCACACTTGGCTAGATACCTCACTGCTTAGAGGACGAGGAAGCTTCTAGCCCCAGCCCCTAGTTTCAGTTGTGTCCTTTCTGGTGAATGTTTAGCCTGGCTCGAGGATGAGGCACAAACTGGGCCCACTTTGGCATCAGAAGCTTCCACAAGCACAAGTGGAGGACGCAAGAGCACCTGACTCATTTATGTCCCTAGTTTATTACTTTGATCTTTCTTTTCAAGTTTTTCAATATAATAAAAGCAACTTTGATTTGTATCAGAGAGTTGGAGAATTTTGTCTTGAAATCAATGAAATTAAAGTTATGAGCACTGAAAGTTTTTCTTTTGGTCCAAAAATGGTCTAAGTTATAAAAGGAAAAATTTGAGCAAAATCAACTTTTATTAAGACTTTCCAAAACCATTTTCGAAAAGGATCACCACTTGACATGAACGGAAACAATCCACGAGATGAACAACCCCGAATCAAAAGATCACAAATTGCCTCTTGTTTGAACACCACTACTTAGCATTGTAACCAACTCTTCTCTCAGAGTAAAGATCACAACTGAACGCTTGGGTAAAGAACAAACAAAGATGACCTGATCAAACATATGGACAAGACAGTTGAGTTGGAGGTGTTTATGGTCGAACTTCAGGATAAAGTTGCCTACGTATCCCGAAAATGGGAATCAGGCCTTACGTAGTTTGGTTCAGGTTCACTCGAGTATGAACTCTCTCCTTTTGCACTCTAACTTTTGCCAAGGCCGCATTTTTAGGGTTTTCAACCTTGCGAGCTCAATTTTTTTTTTCTTCTAATTTTCTATGCTCTAACTTTTGCTTAGGTTGCCCTTCCGAGTTTTTGGCCTAACGAGCCTCTCAGGGATAGTATTTCTTCAACTTGTCCATGTTGATCAGTTGGAAAAATTCCAGGCCATCCAGGTCCATGAGAATAACAGCTCCACCCGACTAGATAGTTTTGATGATATAAGGACCAATCCAATTGGGTCTGAACTTGCCTCTAAGGTCATGGATGGGAGCTTAGTTACTCTCACTCATCGTGATAGGACAACCGTCAATGGGGATGTCGGGGACGAATGAATTAGATGAATCTTCAACAGCAGAAGATCTCAGCTTTTTTGGTGGCGGGACATTAGCGGAGTCAACAGAGGCTTGCCGCTTCTCGGCCTCAGCAAGTTTTGGTATCGAAACTACATCCTTAGGATCCTTCTTTTCAGAAGAAGTGACCATGGCCTTTTTCACCCTTTTGGGCTTCTGAACGGAGGCAGGAAAAGGGGTTGATTGTGCGGTCACCACATTGAGCAAACCAGAGAATAGATCTTCGACGACGGTAGGTTTACAACCCATTTTCTCTAACGAGATGACAATGGTGACATCGGTGCCGAGTTTGAATGCAAGTAGAGCAATTGGCGGATTAGCAGGATCGGACACTGGTTGATCGAGGCGTCTCCTACTCTTGGTTATGCTTGCAGAAGCGTCGTTGAGATGTCGACGTCGTTTTTGTTCTGACAGTGAAACATGTTGTGATGGAGCTGACGTTGATGGTTGGTTGGCTAGTTTGGAGTTGGAGCCTTGGACTACCTTGGGAGAGACAGTTAGGGTTAATGCAGGAGAAGTCTTGCTTCTTGCGGGGCGTCGAGAAGAGGTAACTTGTAGGTTGCTATATAGTTCAACAGAAAATAGGCCTTCTTGATCTTGATGGGCAAATCAAAAAGGCTCTTAAGATTGGCTCGGGGAATGTAGACTTTTCGAAAATTCTTGTCGGGCTAAGGAAGAGCTACAAGAAAGTACTGTATGGTCAACAAAACAGTAAAGTAGAGAGTCCAAGCGAATGATGTGCTAAAAGTGTGTGTTCTGGAGAACGACTTACGTTTGTGATCTCCTAGAATGCTTCTAGGGAGTGGAAAAAGTGGAGATCATCATCTTGAGCAAACTTCTAGTTGCTTAAGACGATAAGGTAGTCCTCCTCAACACCTTTATTAGAATCAGGGAGGTTGGTAATCAGCTTGTATTTTGTGGATCTAGACTTAAAGTAGTAGGTAATGCTGTTTTTTGACTCAATGGCACATATAGTATAGCAGTACTGGACGTCTTAGGAGGTTAAGTTGGGCTTTATGTCAGCAGTTAAGCTCGGCTGTCCCATTGATTACACGAAATGTATTGATGGCTGGCTGCATTGGGTTCAACTTATAGAAGTGGAGTGTTTCTCTGAATAGGATATCTAGTGGAAACCTAATTCCCCCTTTGATGATGGACACCACAAGAAAGGGCATGTAGTCTTTTCCTGGCATTATGGAGTCATCTTTTCCACCTAGTCTAATATAGACATCAGAGGGGATGTTGATTCTCGACACGAGGCTTCTATCTTAACAAGGCTATCTACCCTCCATTTGTGCATACCCATAGTCTCGGCTTAAGTGATTTTTTGACTTTTCTGAGAGGAAAAGGGGCTCTAAGAGGGTTTAAGGACCTCGGTGTTGTATTGGGTTATGGATTTTGGGATCCTGGAGAAGCTCAGAGGCAAATTCTATTACAATTTTCTTAGTGTGCACGATTCTAACAAATCCCAAGCTTAAATCCAAGAAGCGTTGGGAAAATAGACAAGAATCTGATTCATAATTGAAAAATAGGAAAGTTGCAGAACATGAGAAGAGCAAGATTGTAGAGCAAGAAAGGATGATTTAGTGCCAAAGTGCAAGAATGAGGAAAGATGTGCGAAAAATTTGTGCAAGAAAATGAAAAACAAACCAGAACACATAAGGGCATATAGATTAAACAGGAGTTAAGTGAAATACAGTAACACAAAAGCGATTACAAATTTAATGTGTGTGATGTGCAGCAATTAAAAACGGGAATGTACTTAAGACTAAGGAGGAAACCAAAACTGAAATAAAAGGAAATCAGAGACTTACTTAATATGAGCAAGGAAACAAGCGCCGAAGATGTGTTCACCAGAGTTAGTAGATGTGTTTGGTCAAAACGGATTGTCGATCTAATCACCGGAGACGATGAACAGCATCGGCCACCGAAGTGTCTCAAGGTTTGGCTATGGAATCTAGAGAGAAAAGCTTTAAGCAAAAAAATGGGAAAGAGATGAATGCAGAAGTGAAAGGATGAAAGAGAGAGAGGAAAGTCTTATTGAAATTTGAAAAGACGGCAAAACTTGACTGCCTTGGATAACGTGCCTGACAGGCAGCGTGGGCAAATTCGATATGACTTGATGATGCGTGACGAGTACAAACCAATAAAAAGGTGACACGTGGAAGAAACGGTTGGGATAATGGTGCGTGATAGCTCATGCGTAGTAGGGGCTATTGAAATTCTTGAGCTAATGGGGTAATGACCTTGGCTAGCGTAGTGATCTTGGTAGAGATGTTGAAAGTGCTTGACTCGTAGTTATTGATTCTTGACGAAGTGGGCATTTGAGTCTTGGTTACTTGAAACTGATGAGTCATGATCTCGGTTGAAAAAACACTTTCATTTTTGTCATTTGGCGGCATGATTGAAGATCAGATGATATAGGTTCCATCACCTCAAATTGCCGAGGTAATAGAACCTAAGGGATAGTTGTAGGGAATTATTTTGAGAATGACGCCACGTGGCCAAGGTGCCTTCGAGATGTCAGCTGAGGTGCCACGTGGGCGGGTCATGTTTGCCGAAGTGATTGCAGCGTTGCCAAGGTTCAATGCGGTAATGCTAGAATCTGAGATATTTAGATAGAGGACAAGAGTTCTAGATAAGAGAAGACTTTTAGTTTGGATAAAGATAAGGCTCTTGAGGAGTTTATCCATATCTAGCTAAGAGTCTGAGATAAACATTATGCTTGAGTCCTATGAAATAAGACTTCTAGGGAGACTAGGGCATTGCTGGCTATAAAAGTGAGGCACCCCCGTGGGTCTAAGATACACTTTATTATGTGAGTTTAGTACTTATTTGATATCTTTGAGAGATTACTTGACTAACTTGATTGTGTGTGTGTGTGTGTATCAAACATAATTTTTTTAATCAAGCTAAAATAGTCAAAAAAATCCATCTCAAATAAGGCCTAAGTATTAAAATTTTAGCCACAATCACATGAAGATTATTTGTCAAAAATTCAATCATGTAAGATTCAACTCATTTACCATTCCAATATGAGTGAATTGTAGGACTTAAATTGTGAGTTTTAAGTATTTCTATTATATTATATCTACACGCTATAATCTACAATATTTATCCACTATTTTTATTTTTTTTATTTTTTCTAAGACCCATTTATTATGTGATATCACCACATTGAGATTTCACTTGAGAGCAGTAATCCCAAAAAGGTCTAAGAGCATATTCAATCAAATGTCATTTTTAAGGCAAATAAAAAAAATAAAAAATATTATAATTATTAAATAATTTGATTTTTCCTACTAAAGAAATTATTTTTATCTCCTAATACACTATCACCAAACATTACTTAAGGACGACCAAATCTAGACAAGCATCAATAGGTTTACTTGAGTACGATGAAAAGGCTCAAATGGCCATGTGGGTAGATTATGGGGTGCTGAGTATTGACATGGCTGGCAAGTGAATTTTCACAATTTACAGATCCCAAGAACTGTTTTGAAAATAAATTTACTCATATAATTTTAAAAGGATGTGTGAACAAAATATAAAATATAATTGATAATAAATATGAATTTTATATTATAAAAATATATTTTGTTATAATCAGTTGGTGTCTTAACTTGGTATTTATTAACAAAAAATAATAAGATTAATAAGAAGTTATTTGGTGGTAGTCCTCAAAGAAATTATTCAATGCTCTAAGAGTACAATGTCATCAACGCCATGTGATGCTCCACACCAATCAAGGCACACCACCCAAGCTGTGTGTAAGTAAATATATTCACATGAGCTTAATCAGTTTACCCAAGTTTTAAGTGTTATGATTGGTGATAAAAGTAAGGTGTATAATTTTGTATTGAGTCATTGAAAATAATAAGGGATATAACATTTACATTGTGTTTGATTAGAAAATTTAGGAAGGAATTTGAAAAGAAAAAAAAAGAAAAAAGTAGGTGAAATGTAATTTCATATATTTTTTCCTTTTACCTTTTCATATTTCTTTTTAAATCTCCCAACCAAACACAGGCTTAGTGATTGATGGGACATTGACAAGTAGTGTCTCCAGACTACTTAATAATGTAAAAAAGAAATAATTCGAACCAATATTTTTTTTTTTTAATTTTCAGAACAATATTTCAATACCACAAAATAATGATTCCATTAGTTAGGACTATAGATGGCCCGTTTAGTAGAGCTGTGGAAAAGTGATTATAGCTTATATCTTAACAGCTTATAACTTATAACTATAAACATAAGTTGATTTTTGACTTATAAAGTAAGTTTCTCCTCCCCTATTAAAAGAATAAGTTGATTTTTGATTTACAAAAAGCTATAAATTGTATTATTAAGCTGAACCAAACACATCAAAATAGCTTAAATTAAGTTAAAAACTGAAATAAGTTGAAAATAAACTCTACCAAACAGGGCCAGACTAACGTAGGCAACAAATGCAACTGTTAAAGTATAAGCAGTGTTTGGGATTTGAATTTTTTTAATAATTTTTTAATTTTTTAGAGAAATATTTCCAAAAATTAGAGGAAATGATTAGACAATTCTCTTCGTCCTAACAGATGGAGGCATTTCTATAAATAATTCTAAATTATGGTGGCATATATACAATCTGCCTTCGTTACTTCCACCTGGCATTAAGAAGAGATAATGTTTCAGAACAACATCAGATATAGTTTTTTGATATGGATTCCATTATTTTAGACCAATTAGATAGTGTATTTTACTTAATAAATTCATTTTTTTCTATCTTATCAGAGAGGCTCAACTGTGGACTCACTTCTGTTACTTGAATTACTCAGTTCGTAAAATTTATTAAGAATATTATATATGTAAAACATTGAATTAATTAATTATTAAATACGATCACATTTGCCCATAACATATAAGATTTTAAGCTATATATTAGGAATTGATCATTCTTAACTAAGATTGGTGAGATATGAAATAACAAATAAGGGGAAAAAAATGAATCAAACAAATCATACATACAAAAGGATAAAGATTTACGTGATTTACCCTATAATAGAATTATATCCACAGTTGCTGCGGTTTTCACTATGATCAGAAAAAATATAACTCTCCTAACCTAAAAGAGGCCCCCCTCATCTATTTGTAAGTATAGAATTAGAGTTATACAGAAGCAACATGGGAATTAGGTTAGTGTCCCCTGGACCCCCCTCTCCCATTGAGGGAGGGCCCTCCAAACCCCCTATTGGACCCAGTGTTTAAGTGAACAGTAGGGTTGAGTGAACAGTACTTGTCAGGGTCCACCAACCCAACAATCTCCTACTTGGAACCTAATAACACAAGCTCTTCATCATCTTCATCACATAAAGGAACACCGCAACAACTCGATCTTCCTTCATCAATCTTGAAGGCCAACTGAAGTTGCACACAACTTCAGTTTGTCAATTGTGACTGTCTTGGTTAACATATCTGCTGGATTCTTACTGCCTTGGATATTTTCAAGAGACAAGACTCCATCTTCTACAAGTGAACAAATGAAATGGTATTGCAGCTAAATGCGTTTCGTTCTAGAATGAAAAACCGGATTCTTTGCAAGATGAATAGCACTCTGACTGTCACTATGCAAAATACTCATCTCTTGCGTCTTACCCAACTCTGCTAGGAAATTCAATAACCAAGTCATCTCCTTCCCAGCTTCAGTAATATCAACATACTCAACCTCTGTTGTAGAAAAGGCCACAATCTTCTATAACTATGAAATCCAACTCACTAATGTACCACCCAATGTGTAAACATAACTAGCAGTACTCTTTCTATTATCCATATTACCAGCCAAGTCTGCATTAACATAACCATGTAACTCGATGCCGGTTCATCTGAAACAAAGTGCCATGTCTGTAGTACCACTCAAGTATCTAAGGATCCACTTCACTGCCTTCCAATGCTGCTTGATTGGATTACTTATGTACCTACTAACCACTCCCACTGCATGTGCAATGTTTGGTCTAGTACAAACCATAGCATACATTATGCTACCGATAGTTGAAGCATATAGAACACGTTCCATGTAAGCCTGCTTTTCTTCGATCTTCGGAGGCTGCTCTTTGGTAAGTCTGAGGTAGCTAGCCAATGGAGTGCTCACTGGTTTTGCACCATCCATGCTAAACCTCTTGAGAACTTTCTTGACATACTCAGCCTATGACAACTTTAAAGTACCATTTGCCTTGTCTTTGTGAATCCTCACACCAAGGATTTTTTTTTTGTAACTCCAAGATCCTTCATCTCAAATTGGTTGGACAAAAGTTTCTTCAATCTTTTTGTCTCTTCAATGCTAGATCCTGCGATAAGCATATCATCAGTATATAAGAGCAAACTAATATAACTTTTGTCAAATCTCTTGAAATAACAGTAATGATCTGCTTGACATCTTGTAAAACTACTGCTACATATAAACCCATCAAACTTCTTGTACAACTGCCTTGGGGCCTGTTTCAAACCATACAAGCTTTTTCGAAATTTGCATACAAACTCCTCTTTGCCACGTGCCAAGAAACCTTGTGATTGCTTCATGTAAATTTCCTCCTCCAAATCACCATAGAGAAAAGCCGTCTTCATATCCATCTGCTCCAGATGCAAATCTTTTACAACCATAATTCCCACCACTCTGATAGTGGTCAACTTCACAATTGGAGAGAAAATTTCAGTGTAATCAACCCTTTCCTTTTGTTGAAATTCCTTTGCAACCAATCTGGCCTTGTAGTGTTTATTCCCATCATGTTCCTGTTTGACCTTGTAAACCCACTTGTTGTGCAAAGCTTTCTTACCCACTGGTAATTCAGTCAACTCTTATGTCTGGTTTGCCAGGAGTGAATCCATTTCATCATACGTAGCTAACTCCTACTTAATTGAATCATCAACCTACAAAGCCTCATCATAACCTTCGGGTTCACCCCCATCAGAAAACAACAAATAATGTAAAGATACAGACCAATGCTGTGTAGGTTTAGACTCTCTTTCTAACCGTCTCAACTTAGGAGTAGGAGTATGTGGCTTAGTTTGTGGAATAAGATTTTTAGGATTATTTTGAATCCTACTATTCAAATCACTCTCACTAATCTCTTCTAACTCAACATGCTCATGACAAGTAACAAATTCAGATTCAGATACAGACTTATCCATATCTTTATACATATTCTCATTAAATATGATATCTCTACTTTTGATTATTTTCTGATTTTTATTATCCCAAAACCGATAACCAAATTGATCAATGCCATACCCAGTAAAAGTACATTTAACAGATCTCGGATCAAGTTCACTTTTATTGGAAGAATCTATATGCACATATGAAACACAACCAAATACCTTCAAAAAAGAAAGATTTACCTTTTTACTGCTTTCTTCTGGTAACTCTCCATCCGATGGAACAGATGGATCACGGTTAATCAGATATGCTGCAGTGTTAACTTCATCTGCCCAAAACATCTTTGGTAATCCGGCATGTATCCTCATACATCTAGCACGTTCATTTAGAGTTCTATTCATACGTTCTGCAACGTCATTCTGTTGAGGTGTTTTTCGAACAATCTTCTCTTTTCTAATTCCACTTTCTACACAATATTTCTTGAACTCATTGTCCTCATATTCTCCTCCATTATTTGATCTCAAGCACTTAATTTTCAGATTTGTTTCAATCTCCACCATGGCTTTCCACTTCTTAAAAGTAGTAGAAACTTCATATTTATGTTTTAGAAATAAACCCATACCTTTCTCGTTGAGTCGTCAATAAATATAACATAGTATGATGATCCTCCAAAAGATGAAACTGGTGCAGGTCTTCACACATCTATATGAACCAACTCCAACTTTTTTGACTTTAGTTTCCTGCCATTCTTTGAAAAACTGACCCGCTTTTGTTTGCCGAAGATGCAATCCTCACAAAAGTCAATGTCCACCAATTTCAAATGTAACAGTTTCTCCTTAGACACAAGTACCTTTATCCATTTTTGACTCAGATGCCCAAGCCTTTGGTGCCACAAATTTGAGTGTTTCTTTTCACCAGTAACTACTACTGCATCCCTATTGTTCGTAGTCATGTAAAAGGTGCCTTCTTTTTTACCACAAGCAACAACCATGGCTCTTTTGGTGATTTTCCACAAACCACTCATGAAGGTTACAACGTTACCTTCATCATCAAGTTATCCAACAGAAATCAAGTTTCTTTTCAAACCAGACACGTGTCTGACATTCTGTATCTTCCAAACAGATCTGTTTGGTAACCTAATTGTTAAATCCCCTTTACCCACAATCTTCAAAGGTTCATCATCAACCAGATAAACCTTCTCAAAATCACCACCAATGTAATTGTCTGTGATTTCCCTTTGTGAAGTAGAATGGAATGATGCCCCATAATCTAAAATCCAAGATTCAAGAGAGCTGTCAACACTCAAGATCAAAGCATTATAAATCTCCTCCATTGCAGCATCAGCAAACTTCTGATTTTGATCACCTTTGTTCTTATTCAATGTCGAACAATCTCCTTTTAGATGTCCCTTTTTTTCGTAGTTCCAGCAACACCGTCCCTCTTTAGTTCTTGACTTGCTTCTGTGTTTGGATTTTGATCTGTTGCGATTGGGGTTTCTTCCTACTAATCTTCCTCTGCCTTCTGTATTCAGGGCATAACTTGATGTTTCTCCTAATTCCCTCCTACAAATTTCTTCACTTAGAATTAAATCTCGAATATCATTGTGTAGCTCGACTATCCACGCTCTTTTCGGAAGGCGAATAACCCTACAGTTCGGACTCCACTCATGGTTTTGAATCTGATTTCACAAGTGCAATGTGAAACAGTAAAAACACACAAAAAAAAAAAAAAAAAAAGTCCAAATTCAGCAATTCTTTTTGGAAAATCGATGTTTGAATCAAATGCCAAAAATGGACTGTTTAGCTAGATTTCAGAGTCGCCATCTAAATATTTTTGATAAATTTAAGAAACCCGAGACTCGTGCCAAAGGCCATTAGTCCATCATCACCAAAGTGTCTCAGCTCGGGAACTTAGGTACAAGAGGGGAAGGTCATGAATTGAGCACCCCCCTCGCCCGATCAAAGATCGGCCTTTACTAATCATGATATATTTTTTATTTACATTATATGCTTTTGTTCTGATTATTAGGCTATTCTTTACTATGTGATGCTCATACAAAGTATAGACTAGTTTTGCACGATTTGGAACATTTGATCTCATGTTTTGTTTTGAAATTGTTTTGTGAATTTGCCACTTGAAAAAGTGGACTTAAAAATGGATATTTAATCAAACTATCCCAACTCAAGTAATTAGCCTTCATCCACAGGCATTCAAACAATTATATCATTTAAGCACTTAGTCTCATGGCAAGCATGGTAGATATGGCAACACAAACACTTGATGCAAGATGCTAAGACATAAAAGCTCACCTAGTACTCCGAGCCAAAAAAGTGAATGAGTTAGCAAAATATGCATGTTCCTAATTATGCAATTATGGCTAATGCAACACACACATTATGTATTTTATAGGCTCGGCTATGAACATGGGGTTGGAAGACATACACATTATTACAACATTTGATCCTCACACAGGAGGGTGCGAATCAATATCCGAAAGTCCGAATTAACTAACTATTACAAAACTGGGCGAATGAATAATAATTAACTTAACTAAGCTAATTAACTACTTTATTACAACAATTTAACTAGCTATACCATTTATCTAAGCTGATGGCTACAACAATACTAATTACAATAAGATTAACTTACAACTATAACATTAATGAAACAATTAATTGCTTTCGACAAAGGCATAAGTGAAGATGGATGAGGGTTACATGCACAGTGCCTGAGAGCTACTCTGTCTATCCAAGCTAACTCTGTTTCACCTTCAGCCACTGCCTCTATTTTCTGCAAAACTGCACTGCTGGCCTTATACTGAGGGTCAGCTGGGCATCAGTGATGGCTGGACGAGTCTACAGATGGTTGGTCGTGCCTCAATTTGGTGCAAAACTCTGTTTTTGTGTTCTGAGGTAAACCAGTGCAGACAAAGTGTTCTTAAGCTCTGTTTGTCCCATTTTCCTTCTTTGTCATGGGAAAGCCTCGAGAGAAGGTTGAAATGGATTCCAAAGCCATCAATGAGCTAATTGATTGCTTGATAATCTCGGATACAATTTTGGACAAAAAGTCAATGAATGCAATAAATAAGACCACCTCTCCCTCTTGTCATGGAGTGAACTTAAAGAGGGTGGTTGCAACGCTTCAAGAATCATCAAAATGCCATGAATTAGCATGTGACGACTCTTGACACAAGGAACTTGGCATAATGTCTGGCCAAGTTCAAGCAATTCTAACCATTTTCTTTATATGGGTTGTTCCAAGTTTTAAGCCAATTTTATGAAGCCTTGCCATTCCTTAATCTATTTGTCCATGGTGATGTTAAAGTCCTCTAAACAAGAAATAACGTCAAACGAGAGGTTCTTCAAAAACATGAGAGAAAGACTATACCGTTGACAATGAATCTTCGAAAAGATTAAGTCATTAAGTAGAAGTCTCTCTTACATGTTTTGAGCAACCTCAATCGATTGAAATCATTCTCAAGAATGAAAGAGATAGACGGTGAATTGATTGTTAAAATTAGACTTTTAGACATGGAAATAAATTGAAGAAAAGCTTAGAACAACATAACATGTTATGTATGCAAACTTATGAGACAACAAATGAATTAACCAAAGCTTGAACCAATTAAACAACTTAGGACAACCCTCAAATAGCCCTAAACAGATGAAAATCAGTGGCTCAAAGTTAATGGAAGAAGCCTAAAAAAACCAAACAACGAAGAGGGGGAACAAGGTTAGTAAGCAAGAACAAGGAGGGGTGGCTAACCCCTCCACTTTTGAAACCTCAAAACATGATTTTTAGCCCTTTTTTTTAACTCTGAAAATCAGTACTAGGAACAAAGAAAAGGAGTGTAAAAGAAAGGTCTGAGCTATAGGTAAAGATATAGAAAGAGTGTAAATTCTCTCTACTCTTTTGGTAGTTCTCCAAACCCAATCTTAAACACTTAGAATAGACTCAAAGCAACACAAAACAATAAGAATTAGGTAGGAAATGAAAGATATGAAAGGAAGAAGGAAGATAAAAAGCTTATACCTTGCAAATAAGTTAGCTTTTGATTATAATCCAGGCTTAGTCTCAACCCACTTGAATTATGCTTCTCAAGGATCAACCAAGGCTCAAAGATGGTGAGACAAGGTTGTGTATGGTGTATAGAGATGACACAAGGGAGCTAGGTTAGCTCAAAGGTTGCTTGCCATGGAAGAAGGAAAAGGGAGGAGCTTTCAAGGTGTATATAGGCTCTCTAAATTTTGTTCCACCTCCAAAATAATAACACAACTTCGTTTTTATAGAATTTGAGCCAGAAATATCATAAATATCTTCAAAATGGACAGCTGGCGGCCTCCCGCCCAAAACAATGTTTCTCGTCACCAAGGCTCGGCCGGCCATCACTGATGCACGGCCGGGCCTTGATGCCCTCCCCTGCTTTTTGGTTCAAACTCAACTCAGGGTGGAAAAAGGTCCAAAAATGGGACTCAGAGGTTCAAACAAGGTAAATGTTGAAGATTTGAGGTTATTTCGAGAGCTTGACTGAATCTAAATCACTGTGAATTCAAAGCACACAATTCAACTTTCATCATCAAGTGTATCAAACCAAGCGCCTAAGTCTTACGGGCAGTCAAAATAGGGTATCTATACATTGTAATTCAACTTTTCTTTTCCCGAAGAATTACTCACTGTCGTTACAGTACCATTCTAACTTTCTAGCAAACTAACTAAAAGAATCAAAGCCCTAACCTCATCATCAAATTTGATAGATACAGAACTCAATTGTGTTACCACAGTATTGAATTCGTTCCAATGCTCAACCACCGAAGCACCTTCTGTCATCCTTAGATAAAACAATCTACGCATCAAATAAACTTTATTTGAGGCAAAGGGTTATACATACATGGTTGAGAGTGCCGCTATGAGACCTGCTACAGTCTTCTCCTTCTCTATGTTAAACGCAACGTTACGAGGCAATGTTAGCCGAATAACACTTAGCACTTGGCGATCAAGAAGAGTCCACTCATCATCGTCCTTCATCTTTTCTGGTTTCGTCCCTGAAAGGGGCTCATATAGTTTTTCCTTATACAGATAGTCTTCAATCTATATCTTCTAAAATTCAAAATATGTGCCATTGAATTTATCGATTCTAACATTTTCGTCTGTAGCCATCGCTCCCACTCGAACCAATGCTTTGATATCAGTTGCTAGGAATTGACCCTTCTTAACCAGGATAGGTGAGACACAAAATAACAAATAAGGGGAAAAAAAATGAATCAAACAAATCACACACATAAGGACACAAGGATTTATGTGGTTCACCCCAGAATAGGGCTACGTCCACGGTTGCTGCAGTTTTCAATATGATCAGAAAAAATGCAACTCTCTTAACCTAAAAGAGACGCCCCCCCTCATCTATTTATAAGTATAGAATTAGGATTACACAGAAGTAATATGAGAATTACGAAAGTACCCAAAAAATACAACTCTCTTAACTTAAAAAAGGTGCCCTCCTAGACCGCTCTCCCCCTTGGGGAATGCCCCCCCCCCCCCCCCAAAAAAAAAAAACCCCCATTGGACCTAATGTTTGAGTGAATAATAGGGTTGAGTGAACAGTACTTATCAGGGTCCACCGACCTAACAATATAATAGTTTAAAACTGTATAATTGCATTGGAGAAATATTTTAGATGAATTATATTAAGTCCAATTATAATTTGAGTTAAATTGGAAAGGGTCACTACAACAAATTACACTTTTGGCGACTAAATTTTTAGTTGCCAAAAGTCATTTTTTTAGTCGCCAAAGAATTTTGCTGACTAAAATTTTTGGTCGCTCGTTTGGTCATTGACAAATTGTCAGCAAAAGAATTGACGACTAATTTTTTTTTAGTCCCCGAAAGTCGCCAATTGGCGACTAAAAATTTAGTCGTTCAAAAGAAAATATTTAGTCGCCAAAAAGAAAATATTTTTCATCTTCAACTTTTTAGCTACCAATTTTTTAGTTGCTAAAAACGTGACACTCTTTTTTGGCTACCAATTTTTTAGTCGCTAAAATTATGGTGCTCCTTTTTAGCTACTAATTTTTTAGTCGCCAAAAACTTTCATTTTTTTTTTTTTTTGGCTACTAACTGTTTAATTACCAATAAGTTCCCCTTTTATTTTTTGGCTCCTAAGGCCTCGTTTGGGAAGTAATAGTTTTAGTCTAAAAGTCAAAAAAAATTACTAAAAAAACCAAAAAGCCATTCTAAACATACAAAAAAAATTTATTTCATATTTTAGTTAAAAAACTAAAAAGTTACTAAAATAGTCTGTTTCCAAACGAGGCCTAAATGTTTAGTCGCCAAAAGCTCTATTTATTAATTTTTTTAAAATGCACAAATTGAATATTTTTCATTAATTTTTAAATTACATGCATTCCATTATCAATTATCAATGCAACATGTAACTTTTACATATACAAAATAATACATCTATCAATTATAATCTAAATCTATTATCAATAACACCTATTTCATTATCAACTATCCAAAAACTTTAACTTGTATCATATTCCAAATATCGTATAAATCCATACCAATAAAGTATAATCCATCTAAATTAAATATTACATCCAAAAACACTGGATTTCCAAAACAGAGGATTGTACAAAAATAAATGTCGTCCATATACTGAACAAATGCTTTTCGTACAAAAAAATAAATATCCACAATAGCCCACACAAAAGCAATCTGTAAAAAAAAAATAAAAAAATAAAAAAATAACCATTAACACTTATTCAATAAAATTGACATTTCAAATTATAACAATTATAAAATTAATAATTCTAACTTTGTAACAAAACAATGGGGCTTACGATATCTTCTCCAAACCATATGGAGGTCAATGTAATTTACCCTAAAATGTATATCATTCATTTTTTAATCTCCTAATAACATAGTATTAATCTGGTCCCTTAACATAAAAATCATGGCTCCACCACTGAGCACGATAATTTGTCTCAATGACAATTGTTCTTCCGATGCCATTACATTAGCCAAAAACATTTTCGTGAGTTTGAATCAATTTCTTCATTTTCTGGATTTGATGTATTGAAATAACAAAATATGTTCAGTGCAACTCTACACTGTCTCATTTCTCAGCAAGTACTGTATCTTTCTAGGAACTATTGATAATTTGTTCATTCAAAAAAGAAATAACAATTACATGTGCCATGATCAAGGGAAAACCAAATCAGATTAATCTGTGTGCCTGTCAGCTTCAAACACCAAAATTACTGCAAACCAAATGTAAGTCACATCGCCCCTGTTTGGTTATAGGTAAACAGAAGGAAAATACTAGGAAGAAACATTGTAATAAAATTTGAGGAATAAGATTTAGATAAGAGACATTTTAATTTACCTGCAAAAGAAAAATCTTCATGTTTAACTTGTTACTCAGCATCTACATGGAATACATCAGAATGAATACTCCATATCAATTTATGAAGTTCATAAAGAAAGATAATTGATTTTCTATCAACTTCTGTTTGGCTTAATTCTATTGGTAATTATAGAACTCTATGTATAACAACTACATAGTACTGAATAGTGATGCAATTCTATATATATGTTTCAAGGTTGTTTGTTCTGGAAATAGAACAATATATAATTAAAATTCACATCAAAATGATGAAGTAAACAAAAATTAAACAGAACGAGTTAAATTAATTTTATTAATTTAACATTAAAACTAATTTTTGGCTACAATCTGTATTCAAAACTCAATACTACTTGAAGGATTGAGAAATACCTTGATAGAGAGTGAATTAACCAATCAATATCTGCCCCTTTGTGATAAAGTGCACAAAGAGCTAATGAGGATAAATTGAAGATAAATTGGATGAGATAAAGTGCATAGAGGCATTGGATGAAGATAAATTGAAGATTAGAATTAGAATTTATTGGGGTTTTCCAAGGATGCCTATAAATAGGCCTTTATGTAATGAACTTATCAGACTTGGCTTGGATTTTGAAGAATTTGAATATTGATTAGGATTATCCATGTTTTTCTCCTTCCTCCTAGTTCTTTCCCTTCTTCCTCTTCTATACCTCATCTTCTTTACAGTTCTTTGGTGCTGTAACACCACTTACATTGGAAAACATAAGGATTGGATGAATCAAATTAAAGTAAATTCTAAAAAGAGACCAATTGGAAGAGATGCATACAAAAAATTACACTTATTGCACTGACCCACGAAACCCAAACATAGTCTAAGTAAACATATAATCACAAAGGCTATCAGTAAATATAACATTTGAAAGCACAATCCCATCAAATTATCATGGATAATAATTTGTTCAGTCAAATAATGATGTGTTCCCACAAGTAACTCAACTAAACAAGAACACTATGAGCAAATTTGTACATAGCATGTAAAATCAGTCTATGTCAACTTACAGCTAATAAATTTACTCCTCAAAAAATAATTACTAGTTTCAGATAAACTATTACACATTGCCAGTCAAAATATGCTCAAGGCATTACCGGAGTCGCATATGATGAGCTTTCTACCAGGAACTTGACATATTCCTGTTTTTTTAAATCAAAAATTAACTTTTCATGGTCCAATAATGCTTGTTCTCTCTGCATATCTTCCAGTATTCTTTCTTTTTTCCATTTCATCTCCTTTATTCGCTTTTCTGTTTCAGAATAGTTCAAACGTAGATTTGACGTCCCGCAACTTTTAGGGAATTTCACATCAATGTCTTCCCTTCAATCAGATAGATTCAAAAGAAAAGATGCACCAACAGGGAAAAATATCAAAATTATAGTTAGAATTTCACAACTGCATCAAGATAAAGACATACAAATTTGATTTGATGACAGTACAAAGATAATAGACATCTAGTCCACTAGCCAAGCCAATGATGCAAGCAAAAAAGTTTGAGAGCAATTTTCACTGACAGAACCGGTAGATAAAATTCTACACTTTTCCATGCTTTGCTTAGTGATCAAATATATTATTAGAATTATTTAACTTTGACTTTGTCCTCCATCCCAAATAGAAGATGGGTCCAAAAGGGTGTTTTACACTAGGGTTAATTACACTAATAGTTCCTATAGTTTGGGACTTGTGTCACTTTGGTCCCTGACTTTTCAATTGTGACACATTTGACCCTGAATTTTGAATCTTGTTCCAAATAAGGACAATTGAAAATATTATTAGATTTTTTAAGGGTAAAATTGTCAATTTGATAAAATATAAACTAATTTAACAAAAATAAATGTCAAAAAAATATTTTTAATTTTTTTTAAAATTATTTTTATCCACTAATGATAAAATTATGTAAAATTAATAAAAATTACATGATTAATTTTTTAAAATTAAATTTACATGATCATCATCCAAACACATAATAAAAATTAATTTGGTAAAAAAAAAAAATAAATGTCTAAAAGATTTATCAATTTTATATAATTTTATTTTTAGTAGGTAGAAATATTTTTTAAAAATTCAAAAATATTTGTTTGACATTTATTTTTGTCAAATTAATTTATATTTTATCAAATTGACAATTTTACCCTTGAAAAATCTAATTATATATTCAATTGTCCTTATTTGGAACAAGATTCAAAATTCATGGTCAAATGTGTCACAATTGAAAAGTCAGGGACCAAAGTGACACAAACCCTAAACTATAGGGACTATTTGTGTAATTTGCCCTTTACACTAAGTAGTTCCTAAGAGACATTTTATCAAATAGTTTGAAGGCAAGAAAAAAATAATGATTCTGACCAACTTTGTTGAGCTATTTAGCTAGCAATTGAAGAGGAAAAATTTGAACTTTTGCTATTTTTTAATAGTCTATCACAAAACACACATATATATAGGCAAATTGGTACAAACGTATACACATCATTTCATATACACATGCAAATAGGTACAAACATATAAATCTACAAATTCAACAAAAGTTCATAGTTTCCTCTACAATGTGCAAATGATTATTAGTACCTTCAAGATTCCAAGTACTCTGGTGACATCTTCCTTCATGAGTTTCCTCCTCAAATCCTTACAATATATCAAACTTAGAGCCTCAATGTAAACTTCAACATCATCACAGTCAACAATCTCGACAATGTAGGGGTTAGAAGTTCACTGCTGCTTCGACCACCGATCGGAAAGCTTAACCGTGAAGAATCGGATGTGAGCAACCAAGATCTGCCGATGAACAATCAAGAAAACAGTGAGTCCGTCCTTTGATGAGCTTCACATCGCTCGAATTGGGGTCATTGAACTGACTTCCCCAACTCTGAGAACCCAAAATCTCTGACAATCGTTATTGAATCAAGGCTGGCTTGTCCTGACCCAAAACCTAGGATTTGCTGACCAACACGACAGAGAGTCAACAAGCGAAGGCGATAGTGAAATGGAAATGGGGTCAGGGTTTGAGTAGCATTGGGAGGTGGAGGAGAGGGCGGAGAGAGAGGGAGGGGAGAAGAGCAGCGGAGAGGGAAAAGCAGAGGGAGAGAGAAAGAGACACAGGCGCTTGTGCTTTGGAAACCAAGTATATATATATTACACCATTAGTGACTAAATTTTTTTAGCAACAATGATTCATCCCACTAAAAACACCACTACTAATAGTACTAATGCATTAAAAAAATAGAAAAAAAAAAAATACAACTCCAAGACCAAAACATCACATCATTTCTGGCGGGACCCACTGCCAACTAATTAGTGCACTAATTAGTGCCCAAGCATTTTTCTTTTTTTAGTCGCCAATTAATTTATAAAGCCCTCCAAAATTTGGAAAATCCCTCTAAATATTTTAGTTTTTTGGCGACTAAAATTTACTTTTGTCGCTGAAAATAAATTTTTGGCGACCAAATTTTGGTCACCAAAGATAAAAAAATATTTTTTTATTTCTATTTGGCGACTAAATGATTTTAGTAGCCAAAACTCAATATACGGCGACTAAATTTTTTTTTTTTTGTCGCTGAAAATAAGTTTTTGGTAACTAAACTTTTGGTCACCAAAGATAAAAAATATTTTTTTATTTTCCATTCGGCAAAATGATTTTAGTAGCCAAAGCTCAACATACGGCAACTAAAATAATTTTTTTGTCTCCAATTCTGGTATTTTTAGCTACTAAATTTTTTTTTAGTCGCCAATAATCAATAAATCCCGACTAAAAAAATTTAATAGCTAAATATTATACTTTTACCGACTAAAAAAAATTTTAGTCGCCAATTTCATAACTTTTAGCGACTAAATTTTTTTTAATCGTCAATTTTTATTGCCAAATGTGCATCTTCTTGTAATGGGTGTTTCAAAGTCTGTCTAGTCCACTCACAAATCATTATATATAACATATTTATGTATTTATGCTTTATATTGTTTAGATTTATTTTGTATAAATTATATCTTACTTTCTTCTAAAAAAAATTAACAAGCTAACAAACTTATTAATAATATTCCTTTTGTCGTGTTAAATATTAAATAATACTTTGTTATATTAAAGAGTCACCTAAATCATTAAATTAACCATTAAAATATGTAAAAATATTTTTAATCTTAAAATATTTAAAAATATTTTCATTAAGTAATATTCTGGTCATACGAGTAGAATTGAAACTTTTTTTAGACTAGTTTAAGAATATAAGGGTAAACCCGATTCTAGGTTTGACCAAACTTGAAAAAATATTTCATATGTTATTTTGCAATGTAGGTTTTGGAATTGGGGTGGTTGTTGTGCGGTCAATAGGGTTCATTTCATGATCTATTTTGATAATTTAAATAGTTCACATTTTATATTATATCGAGTAAAACATATTTACAAAAAATCAACTTGATCGGATATCGATAACTTTTTTATCGAATTGTTTTCAAAAAAATGAATGGTAAATATGATTTGAAATATAAAACTGAATATAAATATAATTCGATGAAAGAGTTATCGATATCTAATCAAGTTGATTTTTTACAAGTATATTTGACTTTATGTAATCTAAAAAATAAAACAGTGGCTCTTATGCCCCCAATTTCATAAGTTTGACACCATCCACTCATCCCATTCAATGGATTTGTTTGATGCAATTTACTATAAGTTAAAAGATGATAATTAGAAAACATAAATTAAAAATATATATCTTGCAACTTGTAGATAATAATTTTTTTTAAACTTATTCAAATTATTTATGTCTAATAAGTCATAAATAAAAATTATTGTATCAAACAATCTGACATTATAAAATTTTAAATTAAAAAAGTCATAATCAGTTCATTTTAGCTGCAACAAACCGTCCCAAGATCCACCATTTATTGGTCCTAATTATTTATTTATTTTTTGTACAATATGTGAAATTTCCATAGAATAAAGGAACGAAGGAGACTTAGAATGGAATGAGACTCGTACAAAAATTGCGGTATCAAACAATCTGACTTTAGAATGGAAGCTACCTGTCGATTACATTATATTCAAAGATGCATTATGCATTCATACAAAGGAATAAAGAAGACTTAGAATGGAATGAGAATCGTATTAAATTTGTTCTCTCTATTTTTGCCATCCTAGAACAGGTGTGTGTGTGTGGATGCTTTTAGGTTCTAATTTGCTTTGTTAATTTGTTGAAAGAATTATTTTTTCTAATAACTCAGTATTCGCTATATTGGACCAATTAATTCAGATGATTAATCTCACTATCGTTTACTTGCAGGAGTTCTAACTAAAATTAAGACAAAGTCTTATATAGACTGGCGTCAAAAAATTGTTTGTACCTAAAGGTTTTGAAACTTAGAGGGAGCACACAATATGTAATGAATTTTTTTATTTTATTTTTATTTATTTGAATTGCACACGCATCGTATGCCAACTGCTAATATATATGTGTGTGTGTGTGTTTATGGTGAAACATATACAAAAAATCAACAAAATCATGGTGGGGTGTGTATATATATATGTGTGTGTATGTTAGGTTATATATGATGAGTTCTGAGGAATTATGACTAGTTGCCATAAGTGGGGAAGAAGTTATAGACTGAAGAAGAAGAGTAGGAGGAGAAGTCGTGGGTTATAGTGATAATTTTGAATCTGTCCTTGTCAGTGACAATCTCTCAATTGTTACCGCATGGCCTCTCTTGCAACCCAATAGCACCTGGTGTTGTCAACACCAATCTTGTGGGTGAAATTTTGAATTAGAATTGTCTGGTTACAAAAATAAGAAAAAGGGTAAAAGATATAGCAGTTAAAAGGTAAAAATGTATAATTACATATTCTATCCAGGCTGTTACTTGATAACTCTGATAGGGGAGGTTAATGTAATTTCAAACTATTCATTTTATATTGTACAAAAAATTTATTAACTAAATTAAATATTAATAATTAGAATTATGCAAAATACCGTCAAATTTGTTAAAATTGTCTAGTCCGCACCAATTATCCGATAATCACGGATTAAATTTTAAAATTTATAATCTGTTTTCGAAACAGTTCCACTTATGGGTGTTCACGGATTGGTTTTTGACGGTTCGGTTTGCGATTTGAATCCACCCGAATGTGTGCAGGTTGGAGAAAAGTGAACCCGCAACCACCCGTAGTGCGGGTTGTGATTTGTACGGATAGAATTCACGAATGTGCTAGCAGTTTGCGGATTAAACTTTTTCCTTTAAAAATTTATTTTTGAACCTTTTTTTCGTTTTGTTTTTCCACCCCATTTTTGTAAATATTCTTTTTGGCCTTTTTCCCCATTTTCTAAACATTATTTTGGGTCATAAAAGGCTCAAATTTCTTAAAATCATTAATTTACAATGAGAAACATATCCTTAAAAAGCTCCTAAATGATAAGTATAATATAAAGAAATAATCAAAAAATTCAACTCTTTTTGTTCTAATATTGAACTCATCAATAGGTTGGTTCTAGTTAACAAGTTTGAAAATGAATGTTCATTTAGCTTCTAATTTTATTTTTTTTTTTTTTTTAATACAAATAAGTTTATGTGAGGAACAATTCTTGAAAACAAAAAAAATCCAAAACAAAAATAGATTTGATTGACCGTAACGAAAGTGGAAGGTGTTGCAGCTACAGCTCACAGATGTTTCCGAAGAAGGTGTTGCGAAGGCAAACTAATTCGATCACCTGTTGTCATGCCAACCGATCATCGGTTGCCACAGAGAGAGAAATGAAAGAACGAGTACGAGAGTGAATGAAAGTGAGAAAACAGAGGTTGTTGCTGAGAGATTAGGGTTTAGACCAAAAAAAAATATATGTAATATGAATCTGTCAATAAGAAGATTGACAGTCCAATTTTTTTTTTTTTTAAAAATTATATAAGTGCAGGCAGGTGCTTGCAGGTACGGGTAAAACTTGAGATCCACCCGCAACCTGAAACATAGTCATATTCTAAACCACATCCGATTTTACTACACACTTGAAACCGCTCAATTGTGTGCAGATCAGACCAAGTAGGGCAGTTTTCGTGGATTGGATAACTCTATACCCAACCTTACTTCCGCTCCGTTATAATTAATATATGTGTGTGTGTGTGTTTTTAATCTCTAATAAAATATCAAAGTAAAAATAAATGTAAAAAAGATTTAAGATGTGAAAGTTATTATAAATTAACAGTTATATATATATATATATATAATATTATGTAAAATTAGTTTGTGTTATATATATGAATAATATTATACAAATTAGTATTATATATTTTATAAATATTTGATAATTACTTAAAAATATTCTTCAATCAACCAGTAAATTAAAACAGCTCAAACCACAGTTTGGTTATCTGCCAATAAGTCATTCACGGTTTGATTTATAATTTTATTCTCAAATTACATGAAATAATAATTATATAATTAAATCATATTTAATTTCTTTTTAAAAATAAATTAACAATCCCATTTTGTAAATAAGGTGTTTCACGTGCCATAATAATCAAGGTTTTTTCACGTAGTAGGAATGCCATTGGACTGGATTTGAGAAAAGAGAGGCAGCCCAGCCCGTGCACAGAGAGGGTTGTCATTGGAAAGCCCATTACTACCGATAAGCCTCTCGGGTAGAGCGCAAAAGGCAATTTGTTGGTTAAAAAATCTCATTTTACTAAACAAAATTAGTTAATTTAGCAAACTCAATTTTAATTACTCTAAAAAAATCATTAAAAAAAGGCCATAATTTTAATAGTGTACCAAACAAATAAACTTTTTAAGAAATCTCAAAGAAAATTTATTGATGTGAAGTTAGAATTTCAGTTTCAACAAGTAAAGATGGAGAAATCCTAACTATTTTACGAAAAATGAAAGGTCTAAATTAAAAAGAGAAGGGAAGTGGTTCATTTTCTCATTTTAAAACAAATTAAATAAAAATAAAGGACGAGTAGTTGTTTTCTAAATTGACATGAATAAAATTCTTCAATTTTAAATATATAATTGAGATTTCTCTTACCTAACTGTTGAAGTTGAAACCTTAAATTTCACGAAATCCAAAACTCATATTTTTTGTTTCAGTAAGGGTACGTAACTCAAAAATTTCCAAACTCGAATTTATTCCGAATCCAAAACGACGTCGTTTTAAATGGTAGTTTCGTTTTACAAAGGGATTATTTAATGAAAATTATCTTACCGGTAAGAGAATTTTAATATATCTTACCGGTAAAAGAATTCAAAACGACGCCATTTTGAGCAATCGGAGGGATTCAAGAAAGAAATACTCAGGAAACAAAACATTATTGTTTTTGTTTTTCAGTAAGTCCTAACCCACTGAATTCGGCAAAGACCGAATTACCCGAAACCTAGATGGAACACACACGTCACACACCTCACACCTTCTCATCAATGTTCAATCATCATCAAGTTTCAATAATTATAAATAGACCCTTATAAAAGTGAAAAAATACAAAAATATTAAAAAAATATTAGGAAAAATTTTATTTGTGTAGAATCTTATAGGTAATAATTATATGCACTTAATTATGGCATTTAGAGCTAAAATAAAATAAAAAATAGTTTAGATTAAATTTCTGAATTAGAAAGTAAGTTAAATAGATAAATTATCTTTTGGCTATTGCATCTGGACAATCTATAATATAACTAGAGAATTGCTAGTATTAAAGAAAAAAATATCCTTAGAGAAGGCAAGTGTAGATTATTAACGAAAATTTTTACAAGACTTTATATTAAATAAAATCTG
This sequence comes from Camellia japonica, assembly GCA_030407325.1. Classification (NCBI taxonomy): domain Eukaryota; kingdom Viridiplantae; phylum Streptophyta; class Magnoliopsida; order Ericales; family Theaceae; genus Camellia; species Camellia japonica. Next base: position 135,238,145 of record JAPPVO010000017.1, on the reverse strand, counting down.
CTTAAATCCGCAAGTGAAATTGGTATCAGAGCTCAGTTTCTCAGCCTTGCCAATAACATTTAAATAAGTATTAAATATAGTGAAGAAGTAGAATCTGATAAATAATAGTACTTCTTTACAAATAATAATAGTGCAAAATAATAATTTAATTAGGCTATCAAAAGAAATTAGCGAAAATTTTAGAAATAATCAATTACAAATAATAAATGAAATTAGATATTTAATACAAGACCCAAAAAAACATGTGTGTCCCAGGTATGTAACCCAATCAACCTCTTATTTGATTCTACCTAAACACCTTTCTTTCAAGACCTTTAGATTTAATTCCGAGACCATGTGGACCGTGTAATGTCACTACACTTTGTAATCTTCTATATTTTAGTTCTTTGAAATCTTTCCTAAGTTGGAACCTTCGAGTTTTGGGCGTAGGAGTGGAACCAGAGAGTGTTTTTACCTTAAAACAGAAAACGATAAACAAAACTACACGTGTGGGGGTAGAGCCATACGTGCGGAAAAAAGGCCGCACGTACAGAAGTGGAAGCCACACGTACGAAAAGGTGGGCTGATGTTGGAGTTCGCTTCTTGAAAAAAAAAAAAAAAAAACACGTGCGAAGGGCACATTCTAGGGGTGGGCGCGGGTCGATTGCGGCCACGGAACCTCCAATCCGTCATCCGTCCGCTAGATTGGCGGATTGGAGAAAATCAATCCATATCCGTCCGCCAATCCGGCGGATGTGGATTAAGCGGATTGGCGGTTTGGCGGATGGATGCGAATCGGTTTGGCGGTTTAAAATTTTATAAATTTTCAACATAATTCAATTCGTGCACTTCCTCAAAAAAAAAAAAAAAAAAAAAAAAAAAGAAAGAAGAAAGTATTACAGTCAATGACTTAAAAAAATATTACAATCACTGCATGCTTCATCCAAAGTAAGAAAGTTTGAAATTTTAGAATATCACAATCACTGCATGACTCATCCACATAAAGTATTACAGTCTGTGGTTCTTAAAATATAAAAATAATTCAAACCACCAAAACCATGAACAGAGCAGTAATAGAGATTGTATATCTCTGTATTGTTACATCTATATCTGTTTTTGAAAACAAAAACCAACCAACATATATCATATTTTCTATTTATTATTTTTGGAGATAGATTTAAAAACCAAAAAATATAGATAAATAATACGTTTATTTTTTTCAATTCAAAAAAGATATTCAAGTTGAAAACTTTTTTTCAACAAAATATTGAAACAAACTGAAAACACAAAGTCTTATAGATTAGTAGGGGTGTTGGCGGTTTGGCGGTTCGGTTGCGGCCAAACGAATCTCAAATCCGCCATCCGTCCGCCAAATTGGCGGATTGGAGAAAATCAATCCGCAACCGTCCGCTCGTCATCACGCATCCATCCAAAAGACGGCGGATCGGTTCGGTTCGGTCGGTTTTGGCGGATCGGTATATCCGCTGCTCACCCCTAATTGCTGCACATGCGGCGGAGTTTAATTCAGTCCGAAAATTTCTTTTTCCTCTCTTTTAAGCTGAATTCCTACCCTTTTTCTTGCCACTTTTTCATTTTTCTATCTCTCTCTATTCTTTTTATTCCTTCATCTCTCTTCAAACTCATCCAACTCCAAACTTCTCTCTAAGATCTAGTAAGATTCATCAAGGTTTTGATAGGGGTTCCTTGTACCAAATTAAAGACGGCGCGAGAGGCTACATTTTCCACCGATTGAATCGCGTTTTCATCAATGTTGGATTTTAAGGATATTTCTCTCTTGTCCTCTTTATTGCTTGAAGTAGGAATTTTCTTTGAGTTATATGTATATATATATATAAGTATATCTAAGGTTGTTTTAAAGATGTTTTGTGTTTATTGAGTTGGGGTTTGATTTATCAGTTTTCTATATGATTTAAAGAGGGGGTTTTTTTTTCTTTCTAATTTTCTCCAAATCTTTCAATTGATGAACTATGAGAATGTGTTGGAAGTTTCATGAGCAATTTTTTTAAAAATAAATGAGAAACCCATATTTTTGGAAAAAGCCCTAGACTTGAGAAAGTTTAGGGAAATGTTGTATTGATGAAATGTATGAGTTATGTAACACCCAAAATAATCACAATAAACCATCCACAATATTAACAAATAACGACAATATATATATGTGATTCTTCCATTAATTCCAATAACTTGCCCAAAAGAATAACATATGCAGATATACATTCACAAGCAGAGGCGGAGGCAGTCTATGCCTGGGGGGCACGTGCCCCCCCTCAAGTTTTGATAATTATATTGGTACCCCTATATAAATAGATTATATCATATATATCTTCTATAAAATTATAATAATATCTCTTCTTCAAATTGTAATAGTCCCTCTATTATAAATTTTCTTTCTAATTACAATGAACCTACTAAAAATAAGTCCTATTATACACCTCCAAAAGGGGTGTACCATATACTAGTTATTACTTTATGGTATTGATATTATAAATTTTCATAACCAAATTATTTTCATTCATAACTAAAATGACTACTATATAAATTATAACCAAACAGCACATCTTCAATTATAACCCCAAAAAAAAAAAAAATTACAATAAGTCATAACTAATATCAGAATGAGTCATTAGGAATCATTAGTTGATGTATAATAAAAGACCTCTTCAATCCACAAGAAGTTATAATGTGTCATAACTAAAGACCACAAAGATCATAACTACAACATATGATAGACATTTTTTTGCTGTGTGTTTTATAGAATTTCTCTACTAAAATATATCATTTCTATCTCAACTTATCTTCTTTTTTAATTTTTCAATCCACCTAAAATAGTTACTCCACAATATTTGTATAAAATTTAATCTCAAATCCTTTCATTTAAAATTCACATCTATCTAAATAAACTCTTAATATTTATGTTTAATAATATCTCATTATTGTTTATTATGACGAAAAAATAAAATTAATATTGTCATTAATTTGTGCCCCCTCTTCACTGAATTCCTGGCTCTGCCACTGTTCACAAGCCTAACCCTAAATCTATAACATATGTCACTTAATAGAGAAATGGATTGAAAAGTAAACAAATAAGATAACGCCCTAATGGCTACAATTTTCCAAGACAATACTTAGTTACAACAAAATGGATTTAAATCTAATACAGTTAAAGCCTTAGGCTTGTACAAATCAAATACAACAATTGACACAAAAAGAATCCTTTAGCTCCAAGTTCCTCCCAAGCTATTGTCTTGGCAAAAGCATATCATCAGCACCTGAAAATAGTTTTCTCGTATAGGGTAAGCCAAAGCCCAGTAGAAACACTTTAACACAGTTTATGAATCTTAACAAAGATATAAGGTGAATGCATATGCAATGCTCGTGCCGAAAACATTTTATATCTCATTTCAAAACCATGCAATGCCAAGTCTATATCACAATTAAAGAAATCATTTCATTTATAATAGAAAATAGGACTGTGAATACAATTCTTGGAATCTCTAAGTACGCGTCTGTAAACAGGCTACACAAGCACTACCAATTGCCATTTTTACCGGCATTAACCACAAGGCTCGACACCTAACCACGAGGGTTTCTAGGCTTTTACCAAGGACACACACCACACCCCCTACCCAGATTCACTAAGGTATTCACCCATTTTTCTCAAAATAATAGACATTTTCAATGTGTTAAATATGCAACAATGCTCAATGCAAATAGATGAGAAAATAGTTTCAATTCTCCTAGTTCTTATGCAATTTCTACAACAATCATAGATATCCTCCACCGATAGCCCAAAACAGATATCTCTAAACAGGTAAATAAATTCCATAAAGATAAACTTTCCGAAAATGTCAAGATAGGAGTGATAATACTGTTCCACATTTCAACATTAATTCCATTTATCATTACAAAATCAACATTTGATATACTTAGGGCAAAATCCCATTTCCTTTATAAATCAATTTCAAAGATAAAAATCCATCATTTCATCATAACTCAACAATAAATACATTTCCTTAATCATTTTTTACAACCCATTTGAAAACCCCTCTTATTTCAAGCCAAAACCCTAGATTTGTCCAAAATTTCCCAAATCGCAATATTGTTTCAAAAATACAAATAACTAAGTTAAAAATCATAAGAAAGTGCAAAAAAATCCCTACCTCAAGCTTAGAAAACAAGAGAGAGAAAGGAGAAGCCACAATGAGACCAAAATCCAACTTTGTTCCGATTAGAATGAAACTCTAGGTGAGCTCCAGAGAGAGAGGGTCTCAACTTAGGGTTTTGAAATGTTTAGAGAGAGAGGGGGATGAAAAAGTGAGCCAAAAATGTGACTTTATGGACTGATATACGCGTAAACCGCTCGAGCGCAAGAAATGTCGCTTAAGCGACCAGTCACAATAAGTGGGACCGCTCAAGTGCACAAAGTGACCCCTTGAGCGAAGAATACTAACTCTCAGAAGTTTTACAAACAGAGGACCATCACTCGAGCGCAAGAAAGACCGCTCGAGCCAACACTGCTCGAGCGAAAAATGCCATCTTCCAATATCTCTGCAGAACTACAAAAGTATTGGAAGTTCACAAAGACCGCTTGAGCGCAAGAATGAGGCAAAATATTGGGCAACGACAGTTTTGAAAAACAAGCTACCAACCTGTTCCAAATGCAACTGAGACACTCCAATAACAAAACTCAATAAGGAATAAGGAGAAACAAGGCATGAACAACCATATAAGATAATGAAACCCGAATCCAAAACATCAACGGGTCAAGTCTAAACCATAATCGCTATAACCTCCCCCCTTAAGGAATTTTGTCCCCAAAATTTTAAATCAAACAACAAAACCATGTTTAAACCAATTACAACAATGATAGTAAATCAAATTCATCACCATGACCCATCTACCAGTCATTCATTCTCATAACAATGATAAACAAGTTCTCAATACTAAAATACAATTTACATTTCCAAAACATATACAATGTTTATCTTACATTAACATAACAAAATTTTCAATACATGTTCAAACATCAACAAATAGGTCCAGATACTTCTGATGGACTTCCAACTCACGCTCCCAAGTTGCTTCATCAACCTCGTGATGTCTCCATAACACATTTACCAAAGGAATTGTCTTGCCACGCAAGACTTGGTCTCAAGTATCTGAAACTCTAATCGGTCTCTCTTCATACGAGGCATCTTTATCTACCTCTAACTTGGTCCAATCCAACACATATGATGGATCTGGCTCATACTTCTGCAGCATACTGTAGACACCCCATTTTTGACCGTCCTCAAGACTTGGACGTCACCGTTGGAACGCTCGGTGATTATCCATGTTTGTGTTCGTTTTGAGTTCCCGAGGTCCCGGCTGCGCGTCGTGCCTCAGGACCTCTCAACCGGCTTGTTCTGTGCTTGTTTTACACCAAGACTTGTGTGTTTTTGCATTTGAGGGTAGGGGGAGGCTTGTTAGCCATCCCTGAAGCCCACCGGCTGCCCCCACACACCACACGGCACTCCCTTTTGCCCATCGGCACTTTTTCTCAAACACTTTGGCCGGTCGGCACTGTATGTTGCCGACCGGCACTTTTTTGTGCCGGTGACTGTTTTGGCCGGCCGGTATGCACCCTTTGAACCCCTGGGACATGGTGCATGCCAGCTGTGCCAGCTGGAATGCACCATCACATTCCCCCGTGCACAGGTGTGGCCATTTTGCACCCTTTGCACCCTCTAAGCTTCTAGAAGCTTGCACCTTTGGCCAAGCTTCTTGGAGAAGCTTAGCCAGCTGTCTTAGCTTCTCCAAGAAGCCAAGGCCCCTTTGCACCTCTTGCCCATTTTCCTTTGCTTAGCCATTAAGTCTTGTGGCTTAGTCTTGGCCTATATAAGCACCATTCCTCTCCCTTTGTTAGGGGTTAGCCATTTTCACACACAAAACCAGAGCTCCTATATCTATACATCTGTGTTGTGCTCTCTCTCTCTATATCTCACTCTCTCTCATCCTTGTGTGTGTGTTTTTTGAGCCTAAATAGTGTGTTTTTACCTCACTTTTGCACCAATACACACACCATTACACCTTATTTCGAGATTGAGGGACTTGGAGGGTTGTTTGTTGAGTTTTTGGACTGGTTTTGATCACTAGAGGAGGGCTGCACCCCTGTTCTTCAAGTGTTCTTCAAGGGTGAGCTAGTTACTTTAGTTTCCCCATTTTTGCAACTAGTTTTTACCTACTTGCTTTGTGTTTTAGTCTTTGTGTATAACTGAAAAAAGGCTTGTTTTTCCTTGCTTAAGAACATTCATTAAGGTCACTTTGTGGTTTGAGTGAAAACTCACCCACTTAGGCCTTGTTTGGCCTCTTTGGTGCTTCCTTTTTTAAGCCTTGTTTGCTTTGTTGCTTTTGTCTTCTCATCACTGAAAATCAGAGGGTTTTAGTGTTGAGGAAAGTGTTTTGAAGTCTTGTATAGGGGAGGGACCCCCCCTCCCTTTGTCCCTCTTTGGTCTTTACTTTGGCTCACATAGTAGCATGCATTTTTTAGCCTTATATGCCTTCATTTCAAGCTTATTTGGGTGTTTTGGATCATATATCATCACTGTTTTGGTTGGTTTTGTGGTCCTTAGCATGCTCCTTATACTTGCTTTGTAATGCTCTAGTTTGCCTAGAAATGAGCCATGAGTTTAGGCCATGTTTCTTGCATGTATGAGCCTCATTCCATGATGGTATTAGCATCATTTTGCCATGTTTAGAGGCTGTGGGCCACTGATTTTGTCACCTTTGGCATGCTTGACATGTTTGTTTTGCATGATGGCTTGTTAGTCTTGAGCATATGATCCATGAACATGCATTGGTTAGGCTATTTAAGTAATTTGGAGTCCTTTCATATGCTATTGCAGTCCCTATATCATGCCTACATGCTTCCATTTACCATCTTATTCATGCTTTGAAATGTTGCAATGTTATGCCTTGAAATAGGCCTTTTGCATGTTTCCATGTTTAATGCATTTAGGGCTGCCATATCAAGGTTTTGGGGTGTATTTTTGCATGCTAAAAATCTGTTTTTGGTTGTCTAATATATGCCATGAATGGTCATGAGTAATGGTAGTAAGGAGTTCTCTTTTGGTGCCATAGGCTTAGGCCTTTGACTTGCATGTTTGCATAGGTAATTGGTCACTATTTTAGGCATGTTTTGCCACTGTTTTGGGGAGGTTTGAGGGCTGCCCCATTGTGGTCTAGTCCACCATCACATGCTTGCCTCATGTCTATTGCTTAATTGATTCATTAAGTGTTGTAGTATGTTGGTCTTATTGCTTGATTGGTCCATGTTTGCATGACATTTGCATCTTGTATACTTTTGCATTTTGCATGCTTAACATGGTAGTTGTATGACATTTGGTGTGCTTGCATCCTAATTCCCATGTTGCATCATTTGAGCTATGTTGCATACATGCATTTCATGGCTTGGTTTGGGATTGTCAAACCAAGCATAAGGGTTGAGGGAAGTTCACACTCCAAGTGGTGCAACTTGTTTCAACTCTTGGTCCCCAAGGCCCTTGACCAACGCATGATAAGGTCTTGGTTTCATTTGTGTGTTTGCATGCATTTTTATATTAAAATGCAATCTTGGTTCCTTAGGCTATCATGCACCAAGATGCATAGTTGATGGCCCAAGAACCAAGGGTCATGTTTCCTTGAGCCCCATGCATGATAGGGAGCATTGACCATGCTTACATTTGCCCTAAAATCCATATCATGCACTGTCTGCCTGCTGTTGCTGTCAAACTGTCCTCTGCAGGAATTTTGTGCCGACCGGCAGTATAGAGTGCCGACCGGCACTTTATGGGTAGCCGATAGCCTCTCAAGCAGCCGGGTGGTGTCACAGCAGCATACAAGGAAGGTGTTCTGGGACTTTGGCAATTTTTGGAGGGACAGGGCAGTAAGAACAGAGGCAGCAGTGTCATGATGCGGGTTTCCGGGCAAGTCGGATTCGAGCATGCATCATTCGCGCATCCCGAGGCAGGGCTGAGGCCTTTTTTTATTTTGCATTTATTTGTTAAATAATTAGAAATTTTGTAATAATTAATTTATTTATTATTCGGACTGTAATATTATTCGGTCCCTCCGTGTGAGGGCATATTTGTAATAAGTGTGGGTGAGTGTGTGTATGTCTTCCAACCCCCATTTCTTTCTTCCCTTTTATTTACTGCTTATGATGGTAGATTAGGGCATATTTAAATTAGCATACCTTATGCAATGCATGCGTGCATCCATGCATTTGTTGAATGCATCGCGGGCTCGGTACATCATACAAACTGCATTGTATTTCAAATATAATTGAATACGTGATAGTTCGTGCATTTCACATGCCATTTTAGGATAGCCGAGCCTGTCTAATTGCACTCTGTATGTGTTGCATTAGTCATCTCAACATGACTAGGTCATGCATGTTTTGCTAACTAGTTTCTTGTTTTGGCACGGAGTACGATGTAAGTATTTATGCTTTAGCATCTCGCATGCGTGTGAATGTTAACATGACAGTATGCTTACCATGCGGCTAAGTGCTTATGTGAGATAAACTGTTTGAATGCCTGTGGGTGGAGGTTGGATTGCTTGAGTTGGAATAACTCATTGAAATCCGTATTTTAGCCTACTTGCGAGTAGCAAAACAAACGTTTTCAAAACAAACGGATATGCAATGATTTTTCCAAATTAGGCAATCTAGTCTATACTTGTTTGCTGTGCGCATAACGTAGTGAATCTAGGCTAATAACCGGTATAAGAGAGCATGTAATGTTTTCAAAATCGGATATCACGGTTAGTAGAGGCCGGTCTTCGAACCGGGCGAAAGGGGGTGCTCATAGCTGACCTTCCCGATCGTACCCAAGCTCCCGAGCCAAGACTACTTTGGTGATGACGGACACGTGGCCTTCGGCACCGAGTCAGGGTTTCCTAAATTTCCCATTTTAAAATATTTAGGTGGCGACTCTGTAATCTGGCAAAGCAGTCCATGTTTGGCACTACTTTTCAAAAATCTGTTTTTCTCAAACGATTTGCCAGAGTTGGACTCTTTGGTTCAGATTAGAACCGTAACACAAAAGGGAGTCCGAACTGTAGAGTGAGGCCCAAGGGCACGTCTACAGTTTCTGGCGACTCTGCTGGGGATAGTTGAGAGCTTGACTCGAACTCGTGATATCCTGTTTTGACTCACTTACATTGTGTTGTCTTTGCACTGCATGTGCATTGGTGGCGCCTAGGACACCGTGTTGGCCATCTGCTATTCCTGATGGTTTGCCGGAGGCTTGTCTTGTCAAGGCATGACCATAAGGCTGACCGGTTGCGGGCTCTGCCAGTATGGAACCCAAACCCCGGTTTTACCGGGACACCTTTTTGGCCATTCGACCTAGTGCATATTCGGATCTCAATAGTGACCATTCCAAACTAGGACAGGTTGCTTACCCGATATAGGTTGTTTGAAACCGCTGCGTGCGTAGTGAAACCCTAGCTCCTGACACAAAATAGGACAGGGAAACCCTACCCCAACATAGGGGTGTTTTGGCTCTCATTTATCTGCTATGTGCTTTCAGAGTGTATCTCTACAGGAACACACACGTCAGTTTGCAAGACTGGGTATCCGGCCTGAGGGCACCAGTAACAGTATTTTGGGGAATCAGTTATCTGTGGGTACAAGATTCAGACTTGGGGGCGATGATTCAGAAACAGTGATCAGTATTTGAGGAACAGTGTATCGAGTTCAGCGTGTTATCCAATCGTGTGTTGTTTATTTTATGCCGTTATGCTGTCCGATTGTCTGTTATTTATACGCTTTATTTATCTTTTTTTTACTAGATAGTTGAGCACGATTGCTTCTGACCCAGTAGATACTCCCCAAGCACTCTGGACTAGAGGTCGTCGACTCCATCGATCTGAGGATCTGATAGACGGACAACCAGTGTACTGTTCACTACCCCCGGTTACTAGGCGGAGGTCAGTCAGACAAGGACATCAGCACAACAGTCAGTTCAGAGGGCCTTATCTAACCCCTCTGTGTTCAGTAGGGATCAGGGTTCCGTGTCACCAACAGAGAGAGAATATATACCGGTGATTCAACCAGAACAGAATAGCATGGCTAGTTTAGAAGAGATGGTGCGCCACCTCCAAAAAGCATGAAAATGATGCAGCAAGATGCTGTCCGACAGCAGAATTTGCCAGACAACAGGCCACACTGTGGAAGGAACAGGCAGAGACAATTGCCAGGCTAGAGCAGCAAACCGTAGCCTCTGCTTCGCAACAAGTTCCTCCTCCACCAGGAGCCCCGAATCTCGGAGAGACGACCAATGCTCAGAATGATACAGAACTTCCTACAGGACCACCCCCACCTCCGATCCTACCTCAAATCCAACCTCAGCTGTCAAAAACACCCACCAACCTACCGGACTCTCCCTTTGAGTTCGAGACTGATCCCACCGCACTAAAGTTGAGCAAGCTTGAAAAGCTGTTCAAGAGATCACAAGGGGTTAAGACTATCCCCGACATTGAAGATGGATACACCGACGCAGCTGTGACGCTGCCCGACAGATTCAAAATGCCTCATATTGATCGATTTGACGGGTCCGGGGACCCCATGGTGCACTTACGACTGTTTTCAGATGTCCTAAGGCCAATGGGCCTCAGTAGGCTTCAGAAGTTGTCTTTATTTGGCCGGACCCTGTCGGGTGTGGCGGCCATATGGTATGCCAAGCTGGAAGATGACGTTAAGAGGAATTGGGACGAAATGGCTGAGGCCTTCATCGCGCAGTACTCATACAATACACAGATTGAGATTACGACCCGTGATCTCGAGACGACTAGGCAAGAGCCTAAGGAGAGTTTTTCAGAGTTTGTAACCAGATGGAGGGCCAAGGCTTCGATGATGACCTTGAGGCCTACGGACAAAGACCAGATTCGGATGATTGTGCGCAATCTTCAACCGAAAGTTGATGCAAAAGATGATAGTACTCCCTTTCCTACTTTTTCTGACCTACATGAAATGGGGGTGCAGATTGAAGATGCCTTGAAGCAAGGCTTGATTGATAATGACCGGGAGCAACCCCGACGAACTTTCAATCGTGGTAGCAATGCAGGCCCGAGTGGCACTACTACTACGAGAGCCACCGAAGTAAGCATGGTCACCGCCAACCCCCCTCCAAGAAATACGGCAGCTGCACCATTCTCCGGCGCGTCCGGAAGCAACCCACAAACAACCAAATACCCACCCAGAAACACCAGAACCTTCGCCCCACTATATATGCCCCTATCCAAAGCTTTGGGGGTTTTAATCAAAAAAGGGCACTTGAAGACCCTGTAGCCGCGGCCCTTACCAGAAAAACTCCCTCCTACCCATAATCCGGCCAAATATTGTGCATTTCACCAACAGCACGGTCACGACACCGATCTGTGCTTCCGGTTGCGTCATGAGATCCAAGATCTCATCGACAACGGGGTGATTTTGCCTCCCGAGAAACCCAATGTTACTACAAATCCCCTCCCCGCACATAACCAAGCTCCACCACCCAAAAGACTCAATTTCATCCATACTGGGACCGTGTCCTACGACCCTAGTATCTATATCACACCTACCCACCTGCCTAAACCAGAGGTGTTCCTCCCGATTGCACCGACTTGTGCATGATGGACATCTCCATGACCCAATCTAAGCCAGCGGCGGTGACCGCCAAGAACAGGGGAAGGGAGATTCCAAAGGAGAAACAGGTTGTTGAGTCAGAGTCTGCGGAATCTGGGAGTTACGTTGGGAAGACATATAGTCCGAGTGACTACATTTCATCAAAAGGCCAAGATGGGCCCGGAGTAGAATTGCCAACAGGGGGAGAGTTGTGTGTGATCCAAGGAGATAGTCTGGGCAGGGAACAGATGATGTAACAGCTGTAGGGGAGGACCTGGCCGATCTCCAATTTTACAGTGACCAATACCCAGAGGACGCGGCAGTTGCGTGGTTCGATTATGAGGATTCAGCGGAAGTTACCGGGTGGTTGGACGATCAGCCCGATGTGGTAGGAGAATTTCAGGCAGAGCAGAGTTCAGCAGGAATGAGAATATCAGCGACGGCCGGAAGGGTCGAAGAGCAGAACACACCGCCGGAGGGCGCCGGTGTCAAGAATTTCGCCCGAGATTGGAACATTTTGAGTACGGAGATTATTGAACAGTCAGTCATGTCAGAACAAGCAAGTTTTGAAGATTCCGAGAGAATCAGGAAGCGAAGGCCCATGTGGGAGTTGAAACTGCTGTGTGCACAGGAACCGAGAATGTTGCGGGCATGTGGACGGAAGGTGCTGCGAGCGCAAAACAGTCATACCAGGGCCGGACAGATGTCTGTCAGCTGCTGATGGAATGTGGTGGGAAGATGAAGACTTATGTCTTGCCCACACGGACGAAGATTGGGGGAATAACCAACCTGATAACACTTGGTACCTTGGAGAGGTCGACCACATGACGAGGAGTGGGCGGTATTTCAAACCCCCACACTTAGATCAACCAGAGGCCTCGGGGAAGGATAGAGAAGCCGAGAAGCAAAAGGAGAAGCAGCTTGAGGAAGAAGCCGTACTCAAACAGCTGAAAAAGATACAAGCAGACATCTCTATTTGGGGACTGCTCATGGCATCACGGGTGCATAGAGAGGCTGTTTTATCAGCCATGGACAAAGCGAAGCTTTCAATAGAAACCACCAGAGCAGCTGGTGGGATTGGTCTTTCCGGGAGGAGGTTCCCCGACATTGACCTTTTCAGACAAAGAACTTCCGCCCGAGGGCATAAATCACAATAAACCCCTCTACATCTCCGTGGAGTGTAGAAATAAGTGGATACCGGTGGTACTTGTTGATACCGGGTCAGCCATTAATGTTTGCCCAGCAAGGACAGCATATGCGATTGGCTTGAAAACTGTGGATTTTGTACCAACAGCCCAGGTCATCCGGGCATATGACAATACAAGTAGAGAAGTGATGGGAACAGTTAAAGTTCAGACAAAGGTTGGGCCGGGGCAGCACGAGATAGATTTTCATGTCTTAGTGCAACCTTCAATTTGCTTTTAGGGCGGCCGTGGCTGCATCAGGTGAAGGCAGTATCGTCTACTTTGCATCAAATGGTGAAATACCCCTACGGGAAGGGAGTAGCCATTGTCTTTGGGAATTCATCAATCCACCCACCACCAGAGGTATCCACGCCTGTTCTAGAAATCGAGCATGGCATGGAGGATGTATTCATATCAGGTTTTACCTTGGCCGAGGCTCAGGTTGTACAGAATATCATGGCCGCTAACGAAGGAATATACGTCAGTGCTCAAGCAGTGTACCTCATGAACAAACTCCAATACATCCCCGGGATGGGATTAGGAAGAGCGCCGTAAGGGCATTGCAGCGTTGGCCGAAGTGCCGCACAACCCCCATACCTTCGGCTGGGTTATCTGCCCACCAAGGAAGATTGGGTAAGAAAAGGAAAAGAGATGGCAGGAAGAGCCAAAGCAAAACAGATGGGGAAACCTTTTGAATTGATGCATCGGCCCATCCAGGGTACCCTGAACGGACGCTTCGTCTGGGAGGGGGAAGACTTTCCATTCTGTGGTTTTCCTGACCATGGCTGAATGAAGAAAAGAAGCGC